>JAVUPR010000347.1:0-1200000 GCA_036785695.1 Gentiana straminea | reverse complement strand
GTAGTAGCTAGAAAAGCCCGCATACGACGTTTCTATTCGTCAAATCTATCTATGTTACACATCAGCATTTGTCTTGCATACTAATTGCTATCCATTGTGAGTGAGTGAAAACAGATTATATAAAAACTGGAAACTGAGCTTTCTAATAAGAACAACTAGAGGAGATATAGAGCAACGGAGTTTTTAACAATTGCTTGTTAAAGAAATGCTTCTCCGATACCAATTGTTGGTCCCTTGGAAAGGCTAACACAAGTTTAGAGGGGGTGAATAAACTTGTTCCTAAAAACTAGATTTTAGACTTTTAAGGTTCTTTTAAAACATGTGTGGAGTTAAGCTGACTAAGCTGAGTCTAAGTCAAACTGACTTATGCAAAACTGAGTCAACCGGCAGCGGATATAATTCTAGCCTTTTTCTTGATCTTGTTATTCTATGTGAAAGCTGAGTGTGTAAAACTGAATTCTGGTGAATGTCATTTTGTGAGCTATGAGTTTGTGTAACAATCAGTTCTCAGTATGCTATGTAAACAATAATAAATGATGTAATAAGAAATAACAGAATGTAAATGCGTAAAGTAAATGAAACAAGAGTTATAGAGGTTCCAGGTGGGGTAATCCGGTCAATCCTCTCATCCCTATGGTGTAGGAGGAAAATTCCACTAGAACTTCTTGAGGTGAGCTGTTACAAAAAGTCTTTAACAATAGTCCTTGGCTAATCCTAGCTTCATTATCTAAACAATCAAAGAACAGGTTGGATTGCTGCTCTTCAAATGCTTGAGCTACTGGTCCTTGAAGGGTTACGTGTGCCTCTTCACCAGCTACCACCACAAACACAGTCTACCCGACTGCTGATCAACTGTCCTTGGAAAATCCTTCACCGGATTGCTTCACAGTCTTGACCTTTGATTAAGAATCAAATTTGGGCTGAGGATCAATAAATTGATTCTTTTTTGTGGTTCTTCAGGGTGTCTGATTCTAGATAAGTTATGTGTAGCTTGAACACTTGAAGAAATTCTTGATTGATCTTGTTAGCGCAGAGATGATAGCAATTCTAATGAACGAGGCTTTTGCTCAAAAATGCTTGTAATCTTGTTAATTCGTTCGTATTTTTTGGTGTTTGATTCTTGGCACAAAGTCCTCTATTTATAGTGTAAGGTCCAACGTTCATCTTGCTTGAATTCGAATTGTATCAACGTCTATCTTGTAATGGGTATATTTTGTGACCGTTCTTAGTTGTCAGTATTTCATCCAATAGTATTGCTTTCTTTACAAAGTTCGACTGTACTATCAGTGTGTTGGATGACTGACCTATAAAACTGAGTTTCCTAATCATTTTTATACTGAGTTTCTCAGTTGTCAGTTTCTTGACTGACTTAGAGCATTAACTGAGATTTTACTCTTCTTCAAATATCAGTACTCTGGATTTTCATCAAATTAAAATTGACTTAACCAGAGTACACCATAAGCATATATCTTCTAACAATTCATTGTCCTTATGACTCTTAGGTCTTCATACAAGAACATGAAGTCAGTTCAGGTCACCACAAACTTGCCTGAAGTCTAACTTTACAGTCTTGACTTTTATAATTGAGTCTGAGCCCTCAGTTCTTCAATCTTCTGTAACTGAGTCTGTGTCCCTCAGTTCTTCTTTCTTCTAAATAATCCAACTGAGTCTATTTCCTCAACAAACTTACCTTCATCACTTCAGTCTTGGTGTAGTCTGAGTCAGTTTCAGTTTAGATGACTTGTATTTCCAGTTTCTTAGATGATATCCAGTTTTCAGTTTTACGACACTTCAATCTATTACAGTGCTTATCTTATGTATCCTATACAAATATCAGACTCTAGTAAAACCTATACCTTTAGTTCTAGACATCTTTTATCTTTTCACTATAACAACTAGCTTCAGCACTTCATCAATGGAGTTAAAATAATTACTGAGTGAATATGATGAATAATCATTAAAACATAAATTTTATTTCCAACACCATCTGTTCAATGGTCTCATTTTATTTCATCTTGAACTCTTGAAACTTTTTCTTGGCCACACTGATCTTGTTTTTTTATTGCATCAGTGCCTTCACAGATAAGTTTCAATCTTTCCCATATTTCTTTGGCAGTTTTGCAACATATTTCTATCTAGAGTTCTGTAGAAAATATCAATAGAAATATTGTTCAGGTTTGCCCTTTTTCTAACTTCAGCACCCCACTCATTCCTTGGCTTTGGAATACATTGATTTTGACCATCCAACAGTTATGGCTTTTGTGATCTCCAACGGTCCATCAATTAGCACATCCATTATCTCATCATGAGTTGCAGCTAGATAAGCCTGCATCCGATGTTTATACTCATCAAAAATATTTAGAGAGAACATCAAAATTGTCCTAGCATACTGGTTGTTATACATGATGCAAAAACTTTAAAACAGAAACTTGAAAAAGTTTTCAATGATTTTTCACAATAACAACAAGTAGGATTACTTCAGAACAGAAGCTCTGCTCCGATACCAATTGTTGGTCCCTTGAAAAGGCTTTGGTTAAGTTTAGAAAGGGAGGTTGAATAAACTTTACACTTAAATTTTTTTTGTAGTTTAACAAACTCAGCAGGGTCAATAGTCTGCTAAACTTCAGCAGTCTGCTGACTATTGAAGCTATTGAATTTGTTGTAGTGGAATATATTAGATTAAGCCTTGTTACTTGTTGTTTTAAAGATGATACTAAGTATTGGATACTCAGTAGTGTAGGTGTGTGTGATTCAGTTGCTAGTTCAGTAGGTTGATGTGATAAGTATGCAAATAAAGTATATTGCATAAAGTAAATGCTATAATGTAAAGTAAGAAAGTTTTATAGTGGTTTCAGGTGGTGTAATCCTGTCAGTCCACTCTTCTCCTGTGATGTTGGAGGAAATTCGCTAGAGACTTTGAGAAAGCTGTTACAAAATCCCTAAACTGTTTGTCCTTGACCAATGACTATGGCTTCACAAACGGAACACTAGAAATAGGTAGGATTGTTGCACCTAAGTATTCCACTTGTCCTTGAAGGGTAGGATTGCCTCTCCACCAGCTCCACCACAAAACACAACAGTCCTTGACACTTCATGTAACGCCCCGCTCCCAGATACCGAGCCCTTATCCGGAAGAGAACGTTCGGCGCGTATAACGTTAAATAAATCTAAAATTATACGCCAGCCTCTACGTCATCGTATCAAAAATAAAGCAACGGAAGTCCAAATGACTCGGGTAAAAACCATAAATGCTACTAGAATAGAAAACAAACCGTCTAGGGGTAAAAAGGAAAAGCTTACAACAACGGTAACAAGCTTACAACGTACGATGTCCCAAAGAGAAGATACAAAGCTAGTCTTACAAACTTGAAATAAAAGTACAACAAACTTATAAGAGAATCTACAAGATAAACCGTACAACCTTTAAAAGAAAAGTGAAGGAAAACATCGAGGGCTTCAATGCCATCAAAACGTCCTCGAACTCCTCAACGAAAACTCCGATCAACCTTTGTTCGTCTTCTCACCCCCAAACACATAGAAAAATATGCATTCGAGGTAAGTACAACGTACTTAGTAAGAAAGAGAAGCTATGATAACAATTATTGTTATAAAGAAAAGATAGTTATTTAATTAGTTATTTAAGCGGGACCGACTCAATCTAGGGTTCACTTCATGCTCATCAACACGTCGTGACTAACTCGTTTCTAACTTAGCTTATCTATGTTACAACCGCACTCAAGGGCACTACGCGCATCCACCTCGGCGAGTCCCTCTGTACTTAGGGTCATTGACCTACGAGTTATTCTACCTTGGGAACACTCTATTGCAACATATTAGTGGATCACACCAATATCCACGAAGTCTAGAAAAGGTAGACTCCGATAGCACGCACACCTCGGCGAGTCCCTCCGTACTTAGGGTCTTTTGACCTACGAAGTTCTTCCACCTTCGAGAGGTAGCACATGCATCGCGATTTAGCTCGGTGCCTAGCCAAGAGAGACATGTTGTTTAATCTTTTACTAGTCACATACGTTGTTTATTAAGTTATTGACTAGCCAACCTAAGTGTTTTCAAATAATCTCCCTCACCCATACTACTCTCTTCCTAGACCACTAGACACGGACCAGTCCTAGCACATACACAGACATTGATGAATCCTAATTCATCAAAGCACAAGCCTATCATGCTCTTCCGACGGATCCGAACTTCAACTCCCTTTAAGAGTACATTCGGTGTTTTAACTGAACGAATCAGAAGCTCAATTCGGGCTTGTCTATATTTATACCATATTAACATATCATATATAAAGGTTTCATAAAGATAAATCATGTTTATAAGGCTGAACAACAACCCACAAAGAAAGAAGGACAAAACAAGCTAGACGCCCGTTTAAGCCCCTGGACGCCCGTCTGAATCTTACTGAACGCCCGTCCAAAGCTGGACGCCCGTCCACTATACCCAGACGCCCGTCCACCTAACACAGTTTCAATCCTGAATGTAAAAATAGCACTTCAGACGCCCGTCCGGTTAAGCCAGACGCCCGTCTGAGACACAACCTAAGCAGACGCCCGTCCGGATAACCGGACGCCCGTCCACCCGGATTCGACCAAAACCCTAATATCATCACCATGCGATTTCCGGATCGTATTTCAACCAAAACAAGAACAAATTAACACAAGTAAGCACGTAAAAACTTCATCAAAAGACTCCATATACTCTATAGACATTAACCAATGCAACCCTCATCCCTCTAACACCAAAACTTCTTGAGAAAAGATCTAATCCTTACAACTAAGAATTGAAATCATAGGAATAGCTTTTCTTACCTAATGCAGCCCGTAAAACTTGCTCCAAAACTCGAGGAAGCTGCTGCAACACCGCCAAACTGATAGGAATCCGTAGCCCTCTTCGCAACGATTCCAAGCCTTAAACTCGATCTGAAAGAGATGAGTCTTTCTCTTAGAATTGTGTTGAACTCTCTCTTGTTCTCTCCTCCCCTCTCACAGCCGCCCAAGGGTAAGGGGAAGGGGCTGAATTCCTGGTTCTTAATTAGGTTAGTGATTAGCCTTTGCAAACAAATCCGTTTATATACCCACTCCCCTAACCTTAGCTTTTCCTTTAATGCCCTTGTTTAACAAAACTGATTTTCCTTTTAATTATATAGGTTTCGAATATATATATATTTACGTATATACCTTAAATCGTTTAATTAAATCACACGAAAAACTGACTTTTAGTTAAAAGGCTCTTTTACCCTTTTCTGAAAAGTCGGGATGTTACATTTCAGCAGTGCTTCACAGTCTTCAGGTTCTTCTTGAAAAAGAAGGGGTTGAATCAAAAAAGTGAATCAGCTTTCAGCAAGCTTTTGATCAAGATGATAAGATCTGCAGCTTGTAATCTTCAAGTGTGTATAATGGATAGAACTTGATTGCAGAAACACTTGAAGAAAATCCATGATCAGTAAGTTAAAGTTCAGGTAGTATCAGCTGGGTAAGATTGCACTTTGATCTATTTCTTGCTCAAAAACGTGGTTGCTTCATATGTATTCTTAGGAGTCCTCTATTTATAGGTGTAGATCCTATGATTTGAATTTGAATTCATATACAACAGTTAGAGAATTATCTGAATATTCCTGAAAATCCCTCTGTGGTACCTTATTGACATTGTCGGTGTCCTTCTGACAGTCCAGACTATCAACCAATGATTTAATTCCATTTGATATAGCTCTGAAATCCTTAAAACGTCCCTTTCATCTTGGCCATTGATTGACTAGTTAATTCAATGCTTGTAATTCATCCTTATCCATTTAATCTTCCAGAAAAACTTGGATTAATTCGATTTTTGCATTCAGCAGACACCTGTTGTATAGGTCTGCTGATGTCCACATATGGTCAACTGACTTTTAGTTTGCTGTGTTTTATAAACACCTCAGCTAACTGCTTCTCTTCTAACTTCTTTTATTGTAAAGTTAAAGTACACCATTTTAAATATAACCATGTTCCAATCATCATTTTCCTTTTAATAGAACTTAGTACACAAGGTATATGTGATCAGTTTAGGTCATCACAGACTTCCCAAATTCCAATCCCATATCCTTGACTTTTAATACTAAGTTTGATCCCATAGCCTTCTTTACTGAGTTTGAACCCTCAGCCTTACACCATCAGCAGGTCCTAAACACTCTACTGACCTAGACACTCCACTGACCTAGATAGGTTTTTTGATCAAGTCAGCTGACCTCTTTACAGTGCCTGTTTAATCAAACCTATACAAAGATCAAACTCTAGTAAACCTATACATATAATCTGGACATCTTTTGCTCTATAACAGCTAGTCTGGCACTCATCATTAAAACTAAAATTTGTCTAACACCTACCCATCACTCACACTTGTTCTACCACTCTCCCTGTCTCTATTTCTATGTTTTTACTTTAAATGATGTTCTTTGTGTGCTTGATATGTCACGTAATGTAATGTCAATTTCTAAATTTTGTCAACCAAATAATATTTCCATTGAATTCTTACCTTCTGAATTTCATGTGAAGGATCTCTAGACGAGTCGAATCCTCCTCTATGGTCCGGTTAGGAATGGATTTTACGAGTGGCCTTCTCAACCTCTTATTAATTTTGCTTCCAATAAAGCCATGACAGATGTGTGGCATCATCGCCTGGGTCATCCTGCTAGTCCTATTTTAAATAAAATTATTAGCGTTTATAAGCTAGACACTGTCTCTTCTGCTTTATTAAATTTCTCTGCCTGTTTGGAGAAGAAAAGTCACAAGTTACCTTTTTCAGCATTTACATTACATTCTTCCCGTCCTCTTGAGATTTTATTTTCGGATGTTTGGACTTCTCCTGTTGTTTCTTCTGATGGCTATAAATATTATATTATTTTTGTGGATGACTTCACTTGATATGTTTGGTTTTACCCCTTTGTTCATAAGTCTGATGTTGCCACAACCTTTATGTGTTTTCGCTCGTTAGGTTAAATTTTTTTTACCACTCTATTAAAGTCCTATATTCCGACAACGGACGATAATTCATAGCTCTACGTGATTATCTTTCCTCTAATGGTATATGCTTCCTCACTACCCCTCCACACACACCCGATCATAACTGCCTTTCTTAACGACGCCATATGCATATAGTTGAAACGGGTCTAGCTCTCCTTTCCCATGCCTCCCTTCCTACCATTTTCTGGCCATATGCTTTCTCCACTGCTTTCTACCTTATTAACCACATGCCTAATCCTGTTCTCAACAGGCACTCACCCTATGAATCCATCTTTCACTCTGCTCCTAACTATCACAAGCTTCACATCTTTGGGTGTCTTTGCTATCCCTGGCTTCGACCTTAAGCCGACCACAAAATCCAACCTCGTTCCAAACTATATGTCTTCCTTGGATATGCTCCTGCCCAACATGCCTATTATTGTTTTGACCCTAGTGACTCTCGACTTTATATATCTCAGAATGTTAAATTTGTGGAATCTGTCTTCCCCTATAGTTCGACTCCCACCTCCTCCCTACCTCCTACCCCTATTCTCTCTGACTGGTTCTTACACCCCTTCCCCCTCCCACTTCCTCTTCCACTCCCGCCCTCCTCCACTCGATCCACCAACTCCACCATCCCATGCTCCTCCTCCTTTTCCACCCCCTCCCTCTGCTCCTGCTCACCCGATGCGCACTCGTTCCTAAAACAACATACACAAACCTATTCAAAAGCTTAACCTTCACGCTACCCTTTCTCAGCCCACTGAACCCATCAATATCCTTCAAGCTCTTAAACACCCTCAATGGAGAAATGCAATACAAGAAGAGTATGATGCTTTGGTGCGTAATAACACTTGGGACCTTGTTCCCGCTGATCCCTCCTACAACGTCATTGGCTCTAAATGGATTTTTTGGCTGAAATATAAACCTGATGGTTCTATTGATCGCTACAAGGCTCTCCTGGTGGCTAATTGCTTTGCCCAGCTCCCTGGGGTTGATTATTCAAAGATCTTTAGTCCGGTGGTCAAACCCCCCACAATCCATGTTGTTCTCTCTATTGCCTTGACATAGGGGTGTTCTTTGCGTCAACTTGATATTAACAATGCATTCTTGCAGGGTAGTCTACAGGATGATGTTTATCATGCTCAACCTGCAGGCTTTATTGACTCGGATCATCCTAATTATGTCTGCAAGCTACGTACAGCGATCTATGGTTTAAAACAAGCCCATTGGGCTTGGTATGTTGAACTCAAGGGATTTCTACTATCGTGTCGATTTACTCAATCATAGGCTGATGTGTATCTTTTTATTTATAATTCTGGTGGCCTCATTTTATATGTACTTGTATATGTCGATAATTTAATTGTTGCAGGTAATCAATCTGCTGCGCTGGAATCATTCATTCATACACTAAGAGCTCGATTCGTCCCCAAGGATCTCGGTTCATTGTCTTATTTTTTGGGTATCGAGGTCGTTCTTAACTCTGCAGGCTATATCCTTTCACAATGTCGCTATGCTTCTGAACTTCTTGCCAAGTTACATATGGATCGTGCCAATGCTGTGGCTACTCCTTTACCTGCTGACATCTCTACTCTTACAGTTAAGTCAAGTTCAACCATTGTTGATCCCTCTCATTATCGCATGGTCTTGGGTAGTCTGCAATACCTCACATTCACACGCCCTGACATTTCATTTGCCATGAATAAATTATCCCTCCGATGGATGTTCATTGGGCTCATATAAAGCGCTTACTTCGCTACTTTGCTGGCACTGTTGGCTATGGCATTCAACTTTATCGCCACTCTCCCCTCACACTTCTTGCGTTCTCTGATGCTGACTGTGGTGGTAATAAGGATGATTACTCCTCTACGAGTGCCTATGTAATTTATCACGGTCGAAATGCTATATGCTAGAGTTCTAAGAAGCAAACCACCATAGCTCATTCATCCACTGAAGCTGAGTATTCGTCAGTTGGTGCTACCACTGCCGAGCTTAATTGGAATACCTTTCTCCACCATGATCTTGGCCTGCCTAGCTCTCATCCTCTAGTTATTTACTGTGAGAACCTCGGAACAACTCAATTTTGATCCAATCCTGTTTTCCATTCTCGCATGAAGCACGTGGCTATTGACTACCACTTTATTCCCAATCAAGTACAGCGTGACACTCTTCGTATCACTCATGTGAATAATCAAGACCAATTAGCCGATTGCTTGTTCTAGTCACTACCTCGTCCGGCCTTTCAATATCAACGTACCAAGTTAAGGCTTCTCCCTCGACAAACTTGAGGGGTGGTGATAGCGTATCTTGAAAATATATTTGTACTAATTATAATATATTTGTATTGATTATTGTAATCATTGTAATTATTACCGTATACACCTAGAGAGTTCTAGAATGCTCTAACAGTGTGTATATAAACAAGTGTAACCCATTCATTCAAGTGTGAATACCAATAATACCAAAACATTCTCTCAATCACTCATGTGATATAAAGTCTTTTAACACCAATGCGGATGTACATGTGTTAAGGGGAGGCATGTGCCCTCTCTCGTGTCAGTTATTTTTTTATTTTATTATTAAAACGATTTAGTATTAATGTAAAACAAACCTATAAGTAATTATTAACAAAATTAAAATATCATTTGTACACAATCCATATCTCTTCACGATTCACCCAATTTCATTTAGGTTTTGCAACACATGTTGTGAAACACATTCCACATTCCACATTCCATAGTACACGTTCCCTCCCCCTCTCCCCCACCCCCTTCCTCGTTCCCTCACCCAACATTTCTTGCCTATTTAAAGTAGTTTAGTTTTGAGAGTTTACATTCACTTCCCAACTCATTTCCTTTAAATCATTCTAAATCTATTTTCTCTTCTTTTAAGCCCAAAACAACTATAGATGTGGCCAAATGGGGTAATTTTCCATCAAAGAATGAGACGAAAGAACATGAGCAAATCCGTTACGATTTCTCCGTATGATTGTGAGTTTAATTGTCATTACTTAATTTGTTTTGTTAACTTCTTCATTATTACACTTTTAAACTAGTTTAACTGCTCCATGACTTTTTTCCGGGGTTAAAATTTTATCCAAAAAAGTAGTGTTAATTCAATGTTAATAACTTAAAATAATAACCAAACATCAGATTTTACGGGGTTTTACTTGCGCTTTACCTTTGCAAATGACAGATATTGTTGTGTTGTAAGCGGTAGGTCCAAACACTTGGAATATAGAACTTGATATTTTATTTATACACAAAATATACAATAAATGGGACACTTGAAAAAATACAAGAAGAGAGCAACTAGAAAGTGTTTGATGTGGGAGACTCACTTCACAACTTGTGTGTGTTGTGTTGTTGGCCTAAGTTACAACTCCTATTTATAGGAAATGTAAGAATATCCTAGAAACGTTGTAGATCCTTCTAGAGAATATGCACACTAGATGTTTCTAGGCAAAGTGTGAATTACATATTTATCTAAGTATTTTCTAGAATTCTAGACTATTATCTAAGGAAATAATTTCTAGATTTTTCCCATGTACTAGTTGTAGAATAATCTAGAAGTCATTGACTTCTAACACTCACCCTCAATGACTTCTTTCTTTTGACGACCAGCTCATTTGCATCCCAAGAGCATTTCTGAATTCCTCGAGCTTGCGTCCGCTTAATCCTTTTGTGAATATATCTGCTAATTGATCTTCAGTCTTCACGTGAATCATCTGTATCTCATCTTGAAGGACCTTCTCTCAAATAAAGTGGTAGTGCACTTCAATGTGCTTGGTCCTTGCATGAAATACTGGATTCTCTGCTAGTTGAAGTGATGATATATTGTCGCAATGTAAATCCACTACATAGTCAGCCGGCTGGTGTAAATCCTTCAATAACTGCACAAGCCAAGTGACTTCTTGAGCTGCGCGCGGCTGCCCGGTACTCGCCTCGGTAGTTGATAGAGATACAGTAGGTTGTCTTTTGCTACACCACGATATTACTCCAGAACAAAGGCTGAACACGTAACCGGTAGTTGATCGGAGAGTGTCATGATCCCCAGCATATTCAGCGTCACAGTATCCAACAAGTCTACATGGCACTCCTTTCTGGTATAAAATACCGTAGTCATAAATTCCTTTGACGTACCTCATAATTTTCTGAACTAACTGCCAATGTGGCTTTCTTGGACTTTGCATAAATCTGCATGCGACGCCAACTGCAAAGGAAATGTCTGGCCTTGTTAACGTCAAGTATATCAAACTTCCTACTAGTCGTCGATAACTTGTAGGATCATCCAACTCTTTGCCTTCTTTTGAGCTTATCTTGGCATTGACTTCAATTGGTGTTGGAGAAGGCTTGCAGTCTATCATTCCAGACTTCTTTAACAGATCCTTAACATACTTCTGTTGGCAGAGGAACAACCCATCTTTAGTGTACTCAAATTCAAGTCCAAGAAAGTGCTTAAGCTCTCCAAGTTCTTTCATTTGAAACCGGACTGATAAGTTCCTCTTGACTTGTTGAACTTCTTTTTCATCATATCCAGTGATGATGAGATCATCAACATATACCAACAAGACTGTTAATTTTTTATTTTGATACTTGATGAACAAACTTGAGTCGGACGGAGCTATAGAGAATCCACTATGAGTCAAGAACTCTGCAATTTTTCCGTACCAAGCCCTTGGCGCCTGTTTCAATCCATATAACGCCTTTCTTAACTTGCACACGTATTTAGGATGAGTCATACTCTCGAAGCCTTTTGGTTGCTCCATGTATATGTCTCGATCGATCTCGCCATGTAGGAAGGCGTTCTTCACATCCATCCGCCATAGCTTCCAAGACTTACTAGTCGCTAGGGGCGGTAAGACTCGTCTTGTAGTTATCTTCGCCACCGGGCTAAACGTCTCATCATAGTCTAAGCCATATTGTTGTGAGAAACCTCGAGCAACTAATCGAGCTTTATGTCTTTCTATGGATCCGTCTTGTCGTGTTTTCACCTTGTAAACCCATTTGCAAGATATTGGTTTTACTCCTTCCGGAAGTGGAACAAGTTCCCAAGTCTGGTTTTGCTTAAGCGCTTGAATTTCCTCTTTCATCGCCTGGATCCATTCACCCTTTTTAGACGCCTCCTCATAGCTTGAAGGCTCCATAGTTGCAGTATCATCAACTGTCGCAATGTTAGCATACTTAGGATTTGGTTTCCTCTGTCGAGATGATCTCCTAAGTTGTTGTTCATGATGATCAACTTCCTCCATCTCCGGTGTTGGACTTTCGATACTGCAATATTCCATCTCTTGAGTTGCTGCCAATTTATCTTGGCCATCATCATTTACTTTCAGAGTGCATAACTCTTCTCCAGTCTTTTCTCTTATTTTCTCTTCTAGAATAGGTGAGTCAAGAAGCTCTTCATCTTCAGATGACCACCAAGAAGATGCTTCATCGAATACAACATTTCTTGACACCATACATCGATTCGTTCTTGGGTCACAACACTTCCATCCTTTTCTTTCCTCATCGTATCCCAAGAAGATGCATCTGATTGCTTTCTTGTCAAATTTGCTTCGTAGCTCATCCGGGACGAATACGTAACGCATACGACCAAATACTTTGAAATGACTTACGCTTGGTTTCTCTCTTTTGGGTTTCGATATGGTGAGATGAATCCAAGCTTTGCTTGTGGTAGCCGATTGATCACATGGGCTGCAGTCATCATACATTCTGCCCAAAAACGGGCTGGGACATTCTTTGCATGTATCATACTCCGACATGTCTCAGCTAAATGTCGATTCTTTCTTTCAGCTACCCCGTTTTGTTGTGGCGTTCTCGGACAAGTCAACTGCCGGCGAATATTATTTTGCTTTAGATATTCCGAGAACTCGGTGGATGTATACTCACCTCCATTATCTGTACGTAGACAACGTACTCTTTGAGGAAAGTCTGCTTCTACTTTAAATTGAATTCCTTAAACTTCTCCAAAGCTTGGGATTTCTCCTTCATGAAATCTACCCACGTATATCTTGAGAAATCATCAATGAAGGTGATCATATATTTTGCTCCTCCGATCGACCGCTGCTTTACTGGTCCAAAAACATCTGAATGAATCAACTCAAGTGGTGTCTTTGCTCGGTATCTCGACTCCTTATATGGGAGTTGATGCGCTTTTCCATATTGGCATCCGGCGCAAACCGTGTCATCCCGACATTCCAACTTAGGAAGTCCTTTGAGCATAGACTATTTCATCATGACCTTAAGTCTCTTATAACTGACATGTCCCGTACGTGCATGCCATAGATCACCGTGTCATTTTTCCCGGTTTTCTCAACATATGTCGTTTGCTTCGGCGATCGGTACATATACTGACTCCTTCTTTTCACCTTCTAGGATTGGAGTCCCAACGACTCTAAGATCACGATAAACCTTCACATCTTGTGGACTGAACAATACATAATTACCTGACTCTGTGAGTTGTGATACTGACAAGAGATTTTTCTTCATTCCATCAACATGCATCACATTTTGCAGTATCACTGGCTGAGAATTTGAGTTTGGCGTGATCACTGTTTCTCCAATGTGTCTAATTGGAAGCTTAGTGTTATCCGCCGTTACGACAACACGTCCTCCTTTGTATTCTGTCATACTTTGAAGTCTTTCTTTATCACCGGTCTTATGATTGCCAGCTCCTGAGTCAACGATCCACAGATTGTGAAAGTTAACACGCCCAATATCACTTGTCATAGTTGTTGCACAAGTTACTTGGTCTTCTTCTTTCACCATAGTAGTGTCAATATTTTCTTGCTCGGACTTCAACCCCGAGAAAGATGCTTGGACATCCCATTCTGTTTCACTTTGGTCATCTCGGGTATCTGAAGTGGCAGCGTTTCCTTCAACTTGTCTCTTCTTGAATCTACAATCTCTTTCAAAATGTCCCGTTCTGCCACAATTGAAGCAAGCATTTTGTTGCTTGTGAAAGCGTTTGTCTCCTCCTTGAGGTCTATCATTACTTTTCATATTATCATGTCTCTTCTCTTCAGCTCCCCTCTTTGGTAACTCTGTCCTTCGTCCTTTTGTTGTTTTCCATCATATTGTCTTTTGAATCCCTTATTGTTATATCTATTTGATTTTCCTCTTGCTTGACTTGCATACAACGCCTCTTCTTCGACTTTATAACTACGCCCGCCATCCGCTTAGCCGACGAACTCCCGGTCGGCTAATAAATTTTCCACTCATCAATGGTTGGTTGTGTGGCCCAACCTTGTATCGTCGTTGTTGAAACTCCGATACTCGGGTTTTAAACCGTGTATCAATATTCTTCTCATCCGAGACTCACCAATTTTGGACTCCGGATCTAATTCGGAAATCTCATAACACAGAGATTTTACCTTGGTGAAATAATCTCTGATTGATAGATTTCCCTGGGTGAGCGACATCAACTCATTCTCCAGATTTGCAGGCGTGAAATGTTCTTCCTCGAAAAACGACTAGCCAACGTGTCTCATGCTTCCTTCGGCGTGGTGGCTTTCCGGATATGCTCAATCATCTCATCTTTGATTGATGTCTTTATAGCAAACATGGCTTTCGCATCTTTCACCTTCCATTTACGCAAAGCCGTGGCATCTGTTGAAGAGGGCGGCGTTGCGTCACTTCCGGTGACATACTCCAACAAATCTTGGCTCTCTAGGTATGACACCATACACGAATGCCATGTGCTATAATTGTGATTATTTAATTTTTTAATATTACTCACCGAAAAATCCGCCATCGTGACTTAGTTTTGTTGCACTGTCAAACACTAAGTAAGCTAGGTCCCAGACCAAACAGCTCCACAGTCCCGGACTGGCGCACGAACAAGAATCGTTGAGTGATTCTTCTCAAACGGTGAATAATATCCTCCGACCTTTTACTCCGGCAGAGTGACGACGTCGTTGGTCCCCGACCAAATATCACCACCACAAAAAACTACGCCCGATCAACCTTTCTCTGATTCCACTTGTTGTGTTGTAAGCGGTAGGTCCAAACACTTGGAATATAGAACTTGATATTTTATTTACACACAAAATATACAACAAATGGGACACTTGAAAAAATACAAGAAGAGAGCAACTAGAAAGTGTTTGATGTGGGAGACTCACTTCACAACTTGTGTGTGTTGTGTTGTTGGCCTAAGTTACAACTCCTATTTATAGGAAATGTAAGAATATCCAAGAAAAGTTGTAGATCCTTCTAGAGAATATGCACACTAGATGTTTCTAGGCAAAGTGTGAATTATATATTTATCTAAGTATTTTCTAGAATTCTAGACTATTATCTAAGGAAATAATTTCTAGATTTTTCCCATGTACAAGTTGTAGAATAATCTAGAAGTCATTGACTTCTAACAGATATGGAGTATTTATGTATTTGTTTTAGCCCCTTATGAAGTGTATATACCGTTTTGTTTAACGGAAATGACTTTTTTCTTTAGCCCTTCAATGAACTTGAAAAATGATGAAAAAGATGATGTGAAAAACAGATTGGTCGTGTATATATGATCGACGATGGTTTTTTTTTCTTTCGATCACGACGATGTGAACAGGAGATTTGTAATTGAAAAAAAAAATAATTCGGCCTTGCAAAAAATAAAAAGGTCAAACAATTGGCAAAAAATAATAATTTGGTGGACGGTAATTTTTAGCCCGTGAGTGCGAAAAGTTGCTCCGAACGTGTTATTTTAATCCGGCCTCATGACAATATATCTCGGACTGAATGCCAAATTGAGCGTCCTACCGAGTATTTTTACGAGGTTATGCTTGTTAGAATTAGAAATAAGGATATACAAAACAAACTATTTTTAACCAAAGGTATATATTTTGAATTCTCATCGTGTATATATGTGAAATATATCATGTGATTGTACTACATCCCGAAACTTTGGATAAAATATTTGACAAGGCCATGGACAATGACCAACCTATATACTGATTCCTATGCTTGAGGATGAAATTATTTGGACTACTCTAAAGAACCTAAATTCTTAATTTGTTAAGAACAAAGTGCATGAAGAACATAAGAAATTGTGGTCTCTAAACTTTATGAAAAAAATCTAATTTTTGTCGTTTTAGATTTCAATTTTTTTTTTGTTGAGAAATTTCGTTTTAGATTGCTAGATATGTATCTAGTATTACTATATACACATTAATGAAGTATAATCTTTCTCCCGACAGTTTGCTTCTCACTGGAATATATCTTTGAATGCAACTTGGCTATTGCCGAGCGAAAACCGAATGATACACCGGAGATATATTATGTGTATGCGACGATGGATTCCAAGGTTGACTATCTCCAGATTAGCTCAATGGAGAATCGATAACTTTTGTCCCTCTACTTACAAACGATCTGATCCATTCAAAGTTGGAATTGGTAAAGATCATATTTTTGCACAATTCTTCGGCTTTCTTAATATTATTGGAACCGGAATTCTGTTTTACTGATGATTTTTTTGTTTATGTATTGATTTCAGGCATTTATCGGTTGAGAAGAATCGTTATACGATTGTTTCCTGATCGAACCTTCGCGGGTGGCGAAAGAGAACCCTACTATAGCTCGATTTGTCTTGCGTGTCACTACTTCTGGTTCTAATCGGAAGCCGTATATTTCCCCTAGTAAACTTTTCAGATGCTTTTAGCTTAATCAGTATCTTCTTCGTTGAATTTTAACCTGTGTTTGTGTATTTGGAAATTTTGTTGGTTGTTGGTTGTTGGTTGGATCATGATTACGTTTTTAATGCGAAGACAACTACTTTTTCTTTATCCCTTTTGTTTGGATTGTATTAAGCTAAGTTAGCATCTTTATAAAAGTTGGATTTACTTTGGTGATGATAGACCTCTTTTGAACAACATAGCTAGCTTGGCTCAAGTGTAATTGGCGGATCTACCCTTTAGTATAGGGGTCCGTGAACCCGTTAAAAATAGAAATACTCTACATTTTACCTATAGAAAAATATTTCGGTTCCCGTGAAAAAAGTTATTTACTGTGTTAAATATTTACGGACCCCACTGGATAAAATTTCTGGATCCGCCTTCGCTAGGGAATGCCCAGGGAGCTTGCATGTGTGGTAACTGGCTAGGGAATTCCTGGGGAGCTTTACATGTGTGATAAGTGATTTTGTAGTTTTGATTTTTTCAATTGAAAAGTGTGGTTTCGTAATCTTCATTTCGATCTGACTTTTGATTAAGTGTACAATTTGAACGGCCTCTGTTTAATTCTACTCAAAGTACAAAGCTAGACTAATAACCAAATTGCATACTGGCATATGAATAGCTGTACAAAGCTATTTGACTACCTTTGCTTAAAAGTTTATGCAATTTAAATATGAGCTAATAAAATATTGTTTTTTGAGCATCTTTTTTTATGCAGGAACGGTATTCTACGGACTACGGTACGTTTAGTGCTTCTTTATGAATCTTTAAGTTTGGATAAAAACAACCTTAAAAATATGCAATGTGATGAAAGGTTTCGTCTTCTGGGACATTATTACCCTGTTTGTCCTGAACCCAAACTGACGCTCGGTTCTGCACAGCACACCGAAAGTCAATTATTGACTATACTTCTACAAGACCAAGTCGGTGGCTTGCAGGTGTTCCAATCCGGAACATGGATCGATGTTCCCTGCATACCCGGAGCTCTGATCGTGAATGTTGGTGACTTTACGCAGGTTAAGTAATTGAACCATCTCAAAGCTTCACAATTTTCATCACCTCATTGGACACATTAATTTCACGTATGTAATCGTGATGATATCTAATTCTGTGGTCCCTATTGCAGCTAGTCACCAACGACCTTTTCACGGTGGTGTATCATGGTGTTCCGATGAACAGGAAAAAACCACGAAAGTCGGTAGCATGCTTCTTCGGCACGCACTACCTTCACCTAGACCGAAAGGAATTTCGGACCCATTAAAGAGCTTTTAAGAGATGCACCACATATCTGTCCCCAAGTAACGGCGAAAGATTCCATGAAACATGTCCACCACGAGAAAGACAAGGTAATCCTTTGGAATACTACAAACTTACAAGGCGCGATGAAGACGATAATGTACATTCTTTTTTTCCTTAAGAAAAACTAATTAGCAATAGATCCACTTTTTTTGGATTGTTTGCATTAACATTAATATTTGGGTTCTTGTTATGTGCGTGCAAGATGTGGAATAAGGCTCCTCTTATATCTCCTGCGAACGGAACAGTGTGTTTGAATACGATGGATTCATGAATTTTTCTCAAGACAAATGTAATCACATATGATGATTTTGAATTTTTCTCCTAAGCATTTTCTATCGGCACAATACACGACATATACACACCAAAATAAGCTAGGAATTTCGGCCAAGCTTAGGGTTTTGAGTTTGGAAAATCTTCAGGATTTTCCGGGTAGCATATCAAAGAGGTCAAGCATTAAGGATCAACATCCACCGGTTGTTGGTTGGAGATACACATCGGAAGATCGTGGCTTCTCAAATTGGATCTCTACTTCATCAATCTTTTGGATCTCGCTTTTGATTGGTAAGTAGATCTCACCTTTTTGTAGGTAGATCTTAAATTATGTAGTTTAATTTTATATGATCGTGATCCTCTTGTTTTTTCCGGTGCGTAATCGGGTGGATCTAGATCCGTCTGGCGATATTACATCCAACAAGTGGTATTGGAGCCTCCGATCTATAAATTAAAGTATATAATTGATAGATCTAGGAGTGGAATTGCATGTAGATTTTTTTTTTCTATATGCGTATTTTTTTTGTGATTGGTTGTTATGGATGAAGAGATGGATTGGGGTTGGTACTGTCTATTGTAAACTCATATAAATTCATTATATGAGTATAGGAAATTTTGTAACTTTTTTGTTGTTGTAATTTTAGTTTCCTAGAAGTAGATCAGTTTTGTTGCTGTTCATTTTTTTATTTTCGTAGAGATTGAGCAGTTGAAACGACAATCCCTCCAGTCAGAATGAAGAATAAAAGTTGAAGAACAAGCCCTAAAAATTTCAGGATGATCGGGTTTTTGTCTCGATGTCCGATCGGTAACGGAAAGACACTGCTGCGCAGCAGTCATTAACAGTTGCAGCAGTTGGATCGGTGGCTTGTTGGGATCAATTGGGCCGTCAAAACTTGGATCCTACCATCCATATTGAAGTAGGAGGAGTGAAGAACTGGTCCATAACGTTTCGTGATGATCAAAGTTTGTTTGGATGTCCGATCATCGATAAAACGGATCAGCAGCAGATTAGAAAATAGTAAACCCTAGTTAGGGTTTGTTTTTTTTTCTGTTTAATAGGTTAGATACGGGGGTACCAACGATCCATCTCGGTGTTTAATTCCGTAATTTGTGTTTATGATCATGATTATGTATTTATCCGGAAAATTGCCATGACATGCATTATATCATGAATTCCACTCCATATGCATACATGTAGCTATTTAATTTGGGATAATTAATTAGGCATGTATTCAACTTGATTAATTAGTTTAAGTTTTAATTAAATATTGTGGAAATTAATTATTAGAAAGTAATTAAATAACCAAGGAACCGGGTTTTTGTCAATCGTTACGTTTTTGGGTGATGGATTCTCGGTGAATCCCACCTTAAATCATTAAGTTTTCGGTGATGGATTCTCGGTGAATCCCACCTTAAACCGGAACGAGATTGCAGGTTTGTTCCGTTGTGTCTACGGGAAAGTTTGACAATTTAAGAAATCGGAAAATCATGATACATGGGTTCGGAAATGGTCTAACCATGGTTGGGTAAGTTCAACTGAGCTACGGCTCGATCGACTCACCCTCCACGTGTGACATTTGCACGGGGGTTCGGCAAGACTTAGCATATCAGACAAGCCTTTACGGCTAAACGGGGCTTCTCTTAGCCGGATCCGACCGACAGTCACATACGTTCCAACGAATAAGACGGGTAGGCTTACCTACATTACCGACACGATTCGAGGACATGATTTTTGTTTCTTAAAATATTTTCAAGTCCAAAACCGCGATCAGTAAACCCACCGCTTTTTCAAAATATTGAGTGGGAGCGGGGAAGGCTACAGCCGACCCCACGGCCTCTACTATAGATGCAAGCAAGTGAGAGAATGGTCACACCTCATGCCTTTGATTTCAACCCCCTTCGGATGGTGTTCACCGCTATCAAAATTCAAGGCTTGGTCTCCGAAAGGATAGGATCTTGAGGACTCGCCGGGTCACTGGCCTGCCCTACGTAGGTATACTCGGGGCGTACTTAAAGGTCTGATATAGTAGGTCACACTCATCAGGATATTTTAGGAAATATCTTGGTTGAAAAAGGAACGTAATCGACGATTAAAGTATGGGATGTACGATTCCCATGAGATGTTTGATTCTCAAAGTATAATCATCGAGAGAGATTGTCTCAGTTTAACGGTCATCGTGCTGATATCGACCCCCTAGGTTGCGGTACGAGGTGAGGTTAAATCCTTGGAATTGTAGAATAGAGTTTTTTTTTTAAAAAAAGTTTATAATTCCTAAAATTTATCTAGTAGTCTTTTGAATTTAATTTCTATAATTTCATTTTCAGCAATCATGTCGTCGCAACTTTTCTTATTACTGAATGATAAACTTAATGGTAACAACATTGGAAAGTGGAAATGTGGCTTGAATGTGGTACACATCTTTGAGAACGCGCAATTTGTTATGACTGTGGAATGCCCTGTACTTCCCGTACAGAACCCGTCTAAATCCATTAAAGACGATCGTCAAAAATGGATTGAAGCGGATAACAAGGCGTGCGGTATCATCTTAGCATCAGTGTCAGAGGTCATTAGGACCAAAACTTGAAGGCTTTAAGAGTGAACGAGAAATCATGCAACACTTATCCTCCATGTTTGGAGCCCCTTCTGATCAAGCAAGGCACGAAGCAGTGCGGATGGCCGTTAACACTAAAATGAAGAGAGGTCAGTCTATCATTAACATGAACATGATCAACTACTTTACTGATGCAGAAACTCATGGGTCAAAGTTTGACCATGCTACTCAGGTGTCTATGATTCTTGAATCACATACACCTGATTTCCTACAGTTCAAGACTAACTATGTCATGAACAAACTCAAGTTTGACATGCCATGGTTGATCAAAGAACTGCAAGTCTTCAAAGCTCTCTCATCTAACAACAGAGGCAAAGAAGGGGAAAAGAAGGTGGAAGCCAATATGGTAGAAGCCAAGGCGTTGAACTCTGGCCATAAGGGCAAGACCAAGTCTAAACATGTTACTGTGCCTAAACCAAAACCTATGAAGAAGAAGGCCAAACAGACCAATCCTTCCAAACCTAAAGGGAAGTGATTTTACTATAACGAGATAGGACATTGGCGTCGTCAGTGTCCAGCATATCTCAAATACGTAAAGGATGGAAAGTTCAAAGCTGGCAATGGGAAGGATAAGAAAGGTAACTCGGAATTACTTGTCTTGGAATCCTTTAATGTAGCTAAAGATGTATCAACTTGGATACTGGATACTGGTGCTATTAACCATTTATGTTCTTCTTTGTAGATCCTTAGTTCGTTTGAGGAGCTAGAGGAAGGTACTGAAGTGATGAGATTTGGCACCGGGGCGCTTGTTTCAGCTAAAGCAGTGGGAGCTGTTGATTTACTTTTTGGCAATAAAGTTCTAAAATTAGACCATGTTTATTTTAATCCAAACATCCGTAGGAATTTGATTTCCGTTACAGCATTAAAAGAACAAATGTATTCAGTTTCCTTTGTGAATGACGAATTCATTATTTCCAGAAATGGTTTTAATTTGTGTTCTACAATACTAGAAAATGGATTGTATTTTATTAAACCAATGCATGCTCCACTGCTTAACACTGAGATATTTAAAGTAGCACATCAACAATCTGCTAAAAGGCAGAAAGTTTCTCAAAAAGAAGATAAAACATATCTTTGGCACCTTAGGCTAGGTCATATTTCCTTGGAAAGACTCAAACGACTGGCTAAGGGTGATTCCTTAAAAGAGTTATATGTTGACTCGTTGCCGATCTACGAATCTTGCCTGGAGGGAAAAATGACTAAGCGTCCTTTCTCATCAAAGGGAAATAGTTCTAAAGAACCTTTAGAGTTAGTACATTCAGACCTTGCTGGTCCGATGAATGTGCAAGCTAAAGGCGGATTCGAGTACTTTGTGACTTTCATTGACGACTACTCGAGATTCGGTTATGTTTATCTGCTGCATCGGAAATCCGAAACTTTTGGAAAGTTTAAGGAATTCCAAGCAGAAGCCGAAAGGCAACTGGGCAAGTCTTTGAAATGCCTTCACTCTGATCGCGGAGGAGAGTACTTTGATACTGAATTCACTGACTATCTGATTGAACATGGGATTGGTTCTCAATGTTCTATGCCCGGGACACCTCAACAAAACGGAGTTGCTGAAAGAAGAAACAGAACTTTGATAGACATGGTCAGGTCTATGATGAGCTATGCCTCGCTACAGATTTCCTTTTGGGGATATGCTTTACAAGCAGCGGTATACATACTGAATGTAGTACCGTCAAAGTCTGACGAAAAAACACCTTTCGAAATGTGGAGAGGACGTCACGAAAGCATACGTCACTTCCGCACTTAGGATGTCCTGTACATGTGCTGGAAGACATGACTACAAAACTACAAAAATGTATGAAAGTATGTTTGTTTGTAGGGCACCCCAAAGGAACACGTGGAGGTCTGTTTTATGATCCGGAATATAACAAGGTGATAGTTTCTACTAACGCCACGTTTTTAGAAGATCAATCTATGGCAGACTTCAAACCTCGAAGTAAAATTGTACTTGAGGTGTTACTTTCTGACGAGGTCAGACCACTGGTAACACCTAGTGTCACTGACAACAACACAACGAATGCACCTATCAACCCAGAAAATCTTGTTCCACCCAGGCGTACTAAGAGTGGTTCGGCCATCAATTCGGTATATATAGGATGCAATCAGAGGCGAACGTAGCCATCTCTGATGGAGTGGAAGATGATCTAGTGTCCTTTCAGAGGGCCATGGATGATCGTGACAAGGAAAAATGGGTTGATGTGGTGAATCAAAATATGGAGTCTATGTACTCTAACTCTATCTGGAAACTTGTAGATTGCCCTGACGGTGTCAAACCCATAGGTAGCAAATGGCTCTACAAGAGAAAGCGAGGAGTTGATGGGGAGGTTCAAACCTTCAAAGCATGGCTTGTAGCCAAGGGTTACACACAGAGAGAGGGTACGAAGAGACTTTCTCCCCTGTGGCCATGCTGAAATCCATCCGGATCCTCCTTTCGATTGCTACATGCCTAGATTATAAATCTGGAAGATGGAAGTTAAGACAGCCTTTCTAAACGGATTTCTTGACGAGGAAATAAATATGCAGCAACTAGAAGGATTCATCGAGCAAGGCCAAGAGCACAAGGTGTGCAAGTTGCTAAGATCCATTTATGGGTTGAAGCAAGCTTCTCGGTCTTGGAATCATAGATTTGATGAGACCATTAAGTCGTATGATTTTGAACAAAACTTTTATGAGCATTGTGTATACAAGAAAGTCATCAAAGATAAGGTTGCATTCTTAGTGTTGTACATTGACGATATTCTTCTAATCGGAAACGATAAGGGTATGTTGTCGGAGGTAAAAAGTTGGTTAGCCAGCCAATTCTAAATGAAATATTTGGGAGAGGCGAATTATGTTCTAGGGATCCAACTTATAAGGGATCATAAGAACAAGATGTTAGCTCTGTCCCAGGCATCTTATATTGATAAGTGTTGGCACGATATAGCATGAAGAACGCAAACAAGGGTTTTCTAGCAACCCGTCACGGCGTTCACCTCTCTAAGAAACAGGGTCCTCAAAATCCTGAAGAAATAGAGGCTATGGGAGGAGTGCCGTATACTTCGCTTGTTGGTAGTCTAATGTATGCAATGTTGTGCACTAGACCAGACATCTGTTATGGCGTTGGAATCATCAGCCATTATCAGTCCAATCCAGGAATGGAACATTGGACAACAGTAAAGAATCTCCTCAAATATATGAAGAGAACGAGGAATTATATGCTTGTATATTCGGGTGCAAACCTGGATATAAAAGGTTACACTGATTCTGACTTCCAGTCGGATAGAGATGATTTCAAATCTACCTCTGCCTTAGTGTTTACACTCGGAGGCGGTGCAGTCATTTGAAGAAGCGTAAAGCAATCCAGTATAGCTGATTCAACTATGGAAGCCGAATACATAGCGGCCTCTAAGGCAGCTAAGGAAGCAGTTTGGCTGAAGAAGTTCCTGGGTGGTTTAGGAGTAATCCCAAATCACAATGATCCGATATGTCTCTATTGTGAAAACAATAGGGTGGTGTCAAATTCGAAGGAACCCCATAGTCATCGCAAGTCAAAGCATATAGAGCGAAAGTACCATTTGATCAGAGAAATTGTTCAACGAGGAGACATTTCCGTACATAAAATCCCCTCTGAAGACAACCTGGCTGATCCTTTCACCAAGACATTGCCGTTAGAAGTCTTCAATAGGCATTTGGAGAATATGGGTATTAGGGACATGACTCAATTGCTTTAGAGCAAGTGGGAGATGTAGTTGTTGTAATATAGATATAGGGTGTGCGCTAAAACAATTAATCACTTACCTTTCGTGCAAGTGGGAGATTGTTAGGTGTAGTGCCCGAAAGACAATTTTGTAATTGTTTTCTTTAAATAAATGACAGAATTATATATTCATTTTATTATTTGCATTTATTCTTATATTATACACTCCTGAAAACCCTAATATATCAGTATGTAATCACATAACTCAGTGTATGGCATACACACGAGGATTGAGTTAGTGATGATATTCTTAAAACTAGTTAGCCTATGGTGAATTTAATCAAAGTATGGGTCTCATGAAAAATATACCAATAATACGCCCAAAACACTTAACGGTTTGTGACCGTCTTATCCGGACCGTCGGTAAAGGGTACCTAGTGGGGCATTTATATATAATGTCTATCATATAGGACTAGACCGATTTGATTTGAATTCTCGATATAATTCTGTGATCGAGAAATCTTATCGAATCACAAGATGATCATATGTGGATTAATCTCAATCCTGATGTGATCACAGTCTACTGCTTGGTTCAAAGTAGGGTTTGATATGTTAGTTAAGGATCACTTGGATACATGTGATCTGAACACTTCTCGTTGGCTCTACTCTGGAATGAGTGAGTAGTCTGTGACCTCACATATATGGAATACATTCCTTCCTACAGGAAGTAGACAGACAGTTCCCTTATTTGTTATTCCTAGAAACTGATCGATGCGCCCAGTTTATATTATATTAGTTATGAACTAATTGATCACTAGGTGGTTAATGGTAAATAAGGATAAGATGTTTTGAGAAGGTTACGGAAGTATTCCGAATCAAAACGAACAGTCTATGGAGGATTTATCCGTATGTAATGATTATATCAATGGACGCTTATCGACTCAGTGATCAGAGTGTAAGTATATATCTATAATCGATAGAGTTCAGTTTCCGGTTTATGGTGGCGTAATCCCGGAATTAATAGATTGAATAAGAATTGTTCTGTTCGATGAATAATTTTATTTAATTTATTGTAGCCACTGGTTATAGGTCCATGGTCCCCGATGTGGTTCCTAACATGCATATGTTTCTTGACGTTGGGCCTCAAATAATAATTAAGTTTGGACTATTTTATTGATATGTGATTTATTATTTATTGGACTAAATAATAAAATACATGGAAAAGACATTTTTTGTGGACTCGGCCCATTATGTGAAATTTCATGTGAAACCTAATTTTTCTAGGCATGTTTTTGTCTCGGTAATTATCAAGGAATTAGCTTTCTTGATAATTATAAGACATGTGATTAATTGTTTATTTGTTAAATAATTAATTATGGAAAAAAAATTAGATTGATCCTTAAATATTCTAGATTTATTCTAGATTATTCTAGTAGTATCTTTTATGGAAAAGGATTAATATAATTGATTTTGGATTAATTATTAAATCCTTGAAGGACAAGGATTTCTCTCCTATATAAAGAGAGTTCTCCTAAGACTTTTCTATCAGCACAATACACGACATATACACACCAAAATTAGCTAGGAATTTCGGCCAAGCTTAGGGTTTAGAGTTGGGAAAATCTTCGGGATTTTCCAGGTAGAATATCAAGGAGGTCAAGCATTAAGGATCAACATCCACCGGTTGTTTCTTGGAGATACACATCGGAAGATCGTGGCATCTCAAATTGGATCTCGACTTCATCAATCTTTTGGATCTCGCTTTTGATTGGTAAGTAGATCTCACATTCTTGTAGGTAGATCTTAAATTATATAGTTTAATTTTATATGATCGTGATCCTCTTGTTTATTCCGATGTGTAATCGGGTGGATCTAGATCCGTCCGGCGATATTACATCCAACAAGAACGTGCTGGTCATTGTCGACAGCTGTCTAGGCGGGTTAGCGATATGAGTTAGCGCTCAATATCGGCAGTTCTAGTTCTTTATGCGTATGGGCTATAGCGGACCAATTAAGGAGGGTAGCTTGCGTATAGATTGTCTATAGCTATTGTCAGAGTAGATAGGAGTAGGAATTGCACCCGTAGCTGATAATGATAATTAAAACTAAAGCTCACGACTAATTTAAGGAAATTATGTGGGGAAGTAAACATAACGATTAACTAATCCAAGTTAGTAGATTGGTGAGGAGAGGGAGAAGAATACCATGTTTGTTTTCTTTTATGTTATTGTTGGTCAATTGTAACATCCCGACTTTTCATAAAAGGGTAAAATAGTCATTGGGTGTATTTACTATGACCTAATAATTATTTATCCTATTTATTTAATTAAAATTATTTAATTAAAAAGATTTAGTTATTTAATTAATGGGTTTCATTAAATGGCTATAAAAAGAAATAATCCCAATTATTTCTCATAAGTTACACAAGCATATTTCGGGAAAAAAAAAGAGAGCACAACGGCGGCAACATAGCACCAACGAAGAAGAAGAGACGAATTAAAAGGAAGAACCGTGTGATCAATCCATTCATCGGTTCAGGATAAGAGAAAATTGATCAGCGTGAGGAGAAGCAACTTTGGAAAATAAATCTCTCGATTTCGTAAGTTTTCAATTTAGCCCTAGTTTTCGGTATTCGTAAAGTTCGATTCTTGAAAAATTCGTATCTTTTAATCCGTAGCTCTGTTTCGCAGCCGTGAGTAGTTGAAATGATCGTCTTGAAGCGTAGATTAATCTAAAAATAGTTTCACAGCAGTAAAACCAGGTAATCTTCAGTTTTACAGGCTTTTTCGGTTTCAGTTTTCTGCAAAGAAATAGGATTTTAGAGTTTCTTGTTGATCACATAGGTTTTGGGGTTGAGGGTCAACAGTTGTTGCAGTTGCTTGGTGTTTTGCTGTCGGTTTTGCAAGAAAATTAGGTAAGAGGCTCTTCCTATGATTCCAATTATCGTTTATACGGTTTAGATCAAGTTTTAAGGTGTTTAGATGATAGAAAGATGTGTCTTTTCGTTGATCAATGATCATCGATGCTATGATATGATTAGATATGTTTTTCCATGTTTTGCTGGGTTTAATTTGATGTTAATTAGGTTAGAAACGGTTTAGAAATCGAGTTTTGACTATTTTAGCATTTTGGGAAAAACCCAGGCGGACGGGCGTCCGAGACACTAGTAGCTCAGACGGGCGTTTGCAATAGGCAGACGGGCGTCTGTGGTGAGATTTTTGATTCAGGATGTAGCTGTTTTTGGCAGACGGGCGTTTGGGGTTTAGTGGACGGGCGTCTGATACGGACGGGCGTCGATAGGAGGTCAAACGGGCGTCTGGCCTGTTTTGCCTTGTTGTTACAGTTTTATCATTCTAGTTTGGTTTCGGGTTTTATAATCACATTATTAATGTTTTCAACCCTTATTTATGATATGATAATATTGGATAAACATAAACTAGCCTGAATTGAGCTTCCGATTCGTTCAGTTAAAACACCGAATGTACTCTTAAAGGGAGTTGAAGTTTGGATCCGTCGGAAGGGCATGCTAGGCTTGTGCTTTGATGAATTAGCATTCATCAATGTCTGTGTAATTTCTAGGCCTTGTCCGTGTCTAGTGGTCTAGGAAGAGTGTAGTTAAGGTGAGGGAGAATAATTGAAAACACATATGTGGTTAGTTAATCATTCTAATAAAAATACGTACTTGACTAGTAAAAGATTAAACAACATGTCTCTCTTGGATAGGCACCAGTCTATATCGCAATGTATGCCTACCTCTGAAGGTGGAAGAACTCCGTAGGTCAACAAATCCCTAAGTACAGAGGGACTCCGCTGAGATGTGCGTACTATCGGAGCCTACCTATTCTAGACTCCGTGGATATTGGTGTGATCCACAAATATGTTGCCAAGAATATCCCCAGTTTGGATATGCGTAGTGCCCTTGAATGCGGTTGTACAATAGATAAGTTAAGTAGAAACGTTTAGTCAATTCATGTTGATGGACATGAAATGAACCCCAGATTGAGTCGGTCACACAAAGATAACTAATTAAACGATTAAATATCTTTTCTTTATAAATCTTAATTGTTGTCGTAGCTTCTCACTTTTACTAAGTACTTTGTACTTACCTCCTTTGGATTTTCCTTTGTGTGCATTGTTGATGTGATACATGGTGACATTCTGGAAATTGAAGATCTGCTACGGTTTTGAGCTATTTTGACAATTATAACTTATCCGGATGACTTTATGTCCTTGATGAAAGTTGTAGATCTCTTTGAGGACTATAAAATCCATATATGGCTCGCAATATTTGGACAACCGAAGCTCCGGATACGGACCGAAACTGTAGGGTGCTGAAGGAAGATACTATCTTTATTTTTCCTAAGTGTGGTTATTTTTCCCACATCGAATTTTAGGAGTTTTTCCTCCAAGTTTGTAGCCTATATAAGGCATTTCCTTGTATTTGAATAGGTAGCTTATTATTGAATCAAAAAACTATTTTGGTTGAAATTCAGAGATTGAATTTTTATCATAAGAAACTTTCAGAGATTGAGTTTCTTTCAAGAAGTTTTCAGAGATTGGACTTCTTTCGATTATCCTGAGATGGGGTAATTGGTTGGTGTTCCTGAGATGGGATCACCGTAGTAAATATTCTGAGATGGAGTATTTACTTATCCTTTTGTTATTTTCGTTATATATATTCAAAAAGCCATAGAAATATACTTTTCATTGCTGAATCATTTGCTGTGCTTTAATCAACGATCCTACGAGATTCGGTTTACATCAAGTGGTATCAGAGATCAGGCGATTAAAGCAACAACAACGCTGCTGCGTTTTTAACAGAAAATCTGCTGCGTTTTTCCGGAGTTGAAGTCGGCGTTCTTGTTTCCCAAGAACCCTAATCGCAGCCGCCGTTTGAACCCTAATTGCTGCTACATATTACAATCGTTGAATTGCTGCATATTACATCAAGGAACCCTACGTATTGAGGTAAATTAGGCATGACATATTATTCTTGGTCGAAACCCTAATTTTTCTGTTCTTGAAATCTGAATGTCCGACTTTGTTTCCAATCGTTCCCTATTCAAAACAAGTCTAAAAATCCTCAAAATTTACCAGTAGATAGAACATTGTATTGGATATCTTTTTTCTCTTTGGCACTTTAGCAAATTCGGATTTTATCTTGATCAAATTTGGATCGGAATATTCTGCTCGATTTTCTGGAACAGCTTGTAGTCGACTTTGTTTTTAAGGAGTTGTGGTGGTCGGAATTGAATGAAATTTTGTGAGCACATAGGAAATTCATTGTTCTACAACTTTGATTCTTTGAGTTTTTTCAGAATCTCGACCGGTTTTGCACAATAGGCGCCGTCACCTAGTTGACTGTTTCTGTCAAAACCCGTAACCCGAGAGTGACCTGTTTACGAATTCGATTTGAGTGGGTTATACCTGTCCCAAAATTCTGAAACTTAACATTCTTAACCACAATTTCGTTCTCTACAATTTTTGTTCTTTGTGTTTTTCCGAATTCCATACCGTTTGGTCGTGACAAGAACCCTAAATTATTGCTGGGACGAACATTTTTGTTGGGAAATTTACTGCTGTGTTTTCTTGTTTTGCTGCTTGCGTTTCAATTTTCTGTTCTTGAAGTCGTAATCCTTGATTCACAAGAACCCTAATAGCAGCCGCACTCAAAAGCTCCTTACATCATCGAATTTTGCTGCTATTTTCGTAACCCTAGCTGTTCTTGAAATCCAAGAACCCTACGTGCAATGGATAAACTACTTGCAAAATTCGACCACATCCATACAGACTTCGAGCGACATCAAGTTGAATCCGATCGAACACATGCTGAAATTATGGCTGCCCTAGATGCATTACATGACACCCTCGCTCCACAAAGCAAATTAGAACGTATTGCGCAACGGAGATTGGAGGCAGAGCAACGGAAATTAGAACGTATTGCGCAACGGAGATTGGAGGCAGAGCAACGAAAATTAGAACGTATTGCGCAACGGAAATTGGAGGCAGAACGGAAATTAGAACGTATTGCGCAACGTGAATTAGAGGCAGAACAACGGAAATTAGACCGTGCAGAACGTTGGAGGAAATTGGACGCAAAGTGGAAGGCGTACGATGAACTTTTCTTTATCACGCATGGTGTAACACGTGAAGAAGCTATGGCTGGCAAACTGCCCAAATTCTCTCATTCACATGCTAAATCGAATAAACAGGTTATTCCCAACCCCCCTACGGCTGTGGTACACGAGGAGGTTGACATTCTTATTGTTGATTCAGCCACGGAAGAGTTCATTGAGGTTCCTAAAGCACTTACTAATGATGTTGTTCCAGTTGCTACTATTGATTCTCCTTTACCGGCACCCGACCATTCTGACGAGTTTGCCGACGTCAAGGTGGATATTGGTGTTGACCCCATCACTATGCCCGTGGACTTACTTGCTGAATCGATTGTGGTCAAACCGGGGACCGAACCGGTGCACTCCGATGGTTCAAAGGTGCACTCGGCAATTTTAGTTGCTGATTTGAAAGCGTTACAAGCGCCACATGTATATGTGGATCCATATTTACAGCATTGCCGCCCTTTGGATTTTGTTGTCGCTGATTTCTCCACTCGCGCCATTCCATGTTTTTGCGATGTTGTGATTCTGAGTTTCTCTGTGGTTGAGTGGACGTATGGAAGCAAGATATTCGTGTTTGATCCAGGTGGATTCGAGGGCGAATCCTTTCGAAGGGAGAGGGAATGATGTGATACATGGTGACATTCTGGAAATTGAAGATCTGCTACGGTTTTGAGCTATTTTGACAATTATAACTTATCCGGATGACTTTATGTCCTTGATGAAAGTTGTAGATCTCTTTGAGGACTATAAAATCCATATATGGCTCGCAATATTTGGACAACCGAAGCTCCGGATAAGGACCGAAACTGTAGGGTGCTGAAGGAAGATACTATCTTTATTTTTCCTAAGTGTGGTTATTTTTCCCACATCGAATTTTAGGAGTTTTTCCTCCAAGTTTGTAGCCTATATAAGGCATTTCCTTGTATTTGAATAGGTAGCTTATTATTGAATCAAAAAACTATTTTGGTTGAAATTCGAGATTGAATTTTTATCATAAGAAACTTTCGAGAGATTGAGTTTCTTTCAAGAAGTTTTCGAGAGATTGGACTTCTTTCGATTATCCTGAGATGGGGTAATTGGTTGGTGTTCCTGAGATGGGATCACCGTAGTAAATATTCTGAGATGGAGTATTTACATATCCTTTTGTTATTTTCGTTATATATATTCAAAAAGCCATAAAAATATACTTTTCATTGCTGAATCATTTGCTGTGCTTTAATCAACGATCCTACGAGATTCGGTTTACATCAATTGTGGGGTGAGAAGATGAACAGGTTGATCAAGTGTAGACGTCGGCTTTTGAAGACTTAAAGTCTTGACGAGGCTTCTAGATTATTTTCTTTGTAAAGGTTGTATTAGACTGGTTGTATTTCTTCTCTTAGATTTGTTGCACTTCAACTTTTAAGGCATCGAATTGTATAAGTCTTCGGGTTTTTAATCGTTGTAATCTTAACTATCCATCTTTAGCATGGTTAATTTCTATTCATAGTAGCTTTTATGTTTTTACCCGAGTCTTTTTAGCTTCCGTTTGCTTTTATTTGATACGACGACGTAAAGGCTTGCGTATAATATTAGATTTATTTAATGCTATACGCGGCGAACGTTTCTCTTCCGGATAAGGGCTCGGTATCCGGGAGCGGGGCGTTACAGTTGGTATCAGAGAGAAGCGTCCTTTCTATCCTAGTCTTCTCTTCCTTTAAGATAATAATCCTTTAGACCTTCTAGAACTTGAGTTTGGTGGTAATCCTCGTATGACTAGGAATCCTTAAACCGTGGTTAAGTTCCACTAGGACCAAGTGAAGAGTCGCCTTAGACGGAGGTTAGGTTGAGTTCACAGTTCACATATTTCATGTGATCACCTCAGGTTTGTTCCTTCTAGTATCCTTAGTAGAAACTCTTCCTTCTTTTGAAGTTCCAAACCGTAGCTTGTTGCATAGGGTTGTGAAACTCCCTTAAGTAATGCTTCGGGATCGGAGCCTTATGCCTACACCTTAAAGTCGAGGTCCTCTTGGTTGATTTCCTTAACTTCTCTGTTGAAATCTCTTCACCTTCTCTTACACATTAATATCTAAGTTTACTTTTATCTTGGCCTAACTTTGAAGAGAATGATATTTGATTCAGCTCTATAAGTCCTCCACTTTCTCTTTTCACTATCACTTGGTTTGAGTTCATCAACATTCTTTGACCTTTGCTTTGCTTGAGATGGTTCTACACGAACTCCATGTGTAACTCTATTATTTCCAAGTACTCCTCAGTTGTTTCAACTCATAGTGTTAAAGGTCTCTTACTTTGGCACATACTTTTCATTGTCCTTGTGTTTGGATTTACCCAACATGAGTGAATGTTTTTGTTTCCGTGTTTTCCCTCTAACATAAGACTGTCTTCCCATACTCTAAAAAGTTCTGCAAATTTTCAGCAAAGTAGATTACTGCCTTATCTACAATTTCTCTTTTTACATCAACTCGTCAATCATTATGGATTGTTCAGAAAATTCATGTTTATACCGGACACTCTGTCTAGAAAGTCTGCAGCAGCACCTTCACATCTTCCTCTGTTTTGAACAGGTTAAACATCTTAAAATGACCTGAGTTTTTGATATGTTGCAGACAACAATTTTATCTACAACTTCTATTTTGGAATTTAGTTCAGATTCTTTTTCCTTTGATATCGATTTGCAATTCAACACAGTGTCTATTAATCTGGAAAATCTGGCAGCTTGTGCAATCGTCAGAAATAACTATTTTTGACAAACTTATCTTCTTTCAAAAATTCTAATATTTTTATGTCACCTGTAAAATTCCAGTATCTAAATCTTTTCTCTTTGGATCGTGCTCAATTTCTTCTTCGTTTGTTCTGTAGAAATTGATAATGTCAGATCCAGAGTAAATATCATACACAGCAACCTAAAAGAAATTTTCACCTCTTTGACATAGGGTTTGGGCTAAGGGGGTAGTAAGTTATGATTGTCATGTTTTAGGAGTTCCTTGAAGTCTGATCTCTTTCAGAGTTAAATCTTTTAGTAGGATGCTTGTAAAGCTAACGTTATAGTTTCTTTTGCAGTTGTAGACAAGAACCAAGATACTATCCTCCAGCATGCCATGTTTGATTTTCAGACCCTTTTCGTGCCCTTTTGTAATTATACCTTATCTGGTATTTTATTTCTCATATAATCCCTCATTTGAGATCTTTAAACGCAACAAACTCTCTCGGTTTGGTGTCATGAATTATCTCCGAACCATATCTCCATAGGCCTTTCTTTTGAACAAACTCATTCTTTCTTACTTTTCAAATCAAGAAACAAATTCTCTTCAAAGTTCTGAATTGTTGCACTCCCATCATACATGCAAATTCAAAGTTTGCTGAACCTTCTAATGTCAAAACATTCTTTTTACTTGTATTTATTCTCAGCTCCCCTCTTAAGGGTAGTGTCGATATTGTAACTATTTCACCTAATGCGCCTGTTTTTAAGGTATGCATATCTTCTTTTGCTGGTCAATTTTTAAGCCTATCATGGCGTTCCTCTTCAGTTACTTATCTTTAACCTTCTATCAATTTATGCTAAACTAGTTTCAAGCAGAAGGCAGAATTTTTCAAGATGCCATACGAACCCAACTAGCCAACTGACTTTTGAGTTCCTAAACTTTTGATCTCCATTTCAGATTATTGTACCTTGTACCCTTCAGTTTTAAATATTTTTTGGGCCATTTAGAGCCGTGAACCGCCATATACATCATTTTGACTTTCCACTTTCTATTTTGGCGCTTCTACTACAATTTTGTTACACCGGTTGAAAGTTTATTTTATTTTAACCGTTTCATTTCCACACGGGGAATAACCTCGAGCATTTATTCCATGGTAGTGTACTATTCCTCTCGAGTAGTGCAACCTTGAACCTTTTATTTGAGTCGTCAATGATTTTTTAAACTTCCTTTGAAGTTTTGAATTAATTCTTTGAAATCAAACCTTACCCGACAATTTTTAAGTATCGTTTCCTCTTCATTCAAAATCTTGTTTGATGCTTATTTATTCAAACTTTTGATATTCCCTTACAATTCCTTGAGGGAAATTTTTACTTCTTTTAAATCTCGTAATAACCTCTCTTTGACTATTACAAACTCGGACACTTCCTGACAAGTTTTTAATTTCAGTCTGAGACCTTTTGATGTGCTCGTTTTCCCTCCATAGCTACTTCATGATGAGATTCTTGCTCTCTTTTGATTTCTGTCTTTCTAGTCCTTCTGGTGTTTGACCTTGCACCTTTACTTTGCTTTTCTGTTGTGTGATGTTTCCCTTACGAAACTCATGTGAACTGAAGATTTTTCTAGTTCGCCAACATCCATCTTTGTTAACCAAATGATTAACAATCAATGTCACTTTCTTAATGTTCTCAAGCTCGGTGTTCTCTTTTCATACATTGAGAATATCTTCAAGTCCATCTGGTGATGTTCGAACGTCTCCACTTTCTAAAGGCTTATATGAAAGCCTATTACCATTCTTCCAAGTTGCCTCTGAAGTCTTTGTAGACCACCGTATCTTGCGGAATTCCACTCTCTCAAAAGAATTCCATCTATAAGGTGTTCTTTTGTTGTCCTTCTGGTGGCCATCTTTTGTATTATGATACAATGCCTCATTCTTCATCCTGGAACCAACTTCAACTTTCCTCGACACGGAATCATCTTGTTTTGCTTGTAACCCAAGCAACCTTCCTTATTTCAATTGCATCGTACCCTTCCTTGGCTTACCTAGTTGACATACCACCCTGGTACTCAACTTATTACTTCTCAACTTCTTTTATCTTCCAAGCTAACCATAATTGGCACGAGGATTGGATCTGACTGTCAGAGAGAAAGTATGGCAATGTATGTTCTCCACCCACAGGGAGTCTCAGATGTCTTTCAGCCGGGATCCTTGCAGTTCTTCAGCAAGCTTGTGGTGCCATGATGGAAGTTGGGATCGAAAGAAGTCAAGTGTGCCAGAAATGCAGTTTCGGTTGGGAAGATTCAGCTTTCCGGGTATAGGTCAGCAGGAGCAATCAAAGAGCGGTAAACCGATGATTGCAAGATTCGAGGTAGTCGATGAGTTTGTAAAAGAAGCAAGACAAAGATCCAGTTGTTTCCGGTTACAAGTGAGTGGCTGGAGCCCAACCAACCATTGGTCACGAGTTAGATGAAGATGGCAACAGTTGGCATTGGAATCAGCTTTGGGTTCTGAATGCGGAAGATCGGGAAGGACAATGAAGAATGAAAACCTTGAGATGGCTATTGCAGTTCCTCTCGGAGCGACCAAGAAGTACAAGAATCGAAACAGTACTGCTGGCGATCTTTCAGGAAGATAGAGGTAGAAGAACACGAGTTTCTGGGATGAAGTGGAGCGACAACAGAATACGAGACCAGAGTTGATACAGCAAGCCAACAGAAAGATTGAAGTAGATCGTCGCCACCTCGAGATAGCTCAAGACAGGTGGAAGGGTTGGAAGATGGAAGATGAAGAAGACTGTACGAGTTATGAGACGAAATGCTTCGCAAAGTCCAGAGTTCAAGTGCCTCTTGGTTACATTCGAGTTTCGAGGACGAAACTCCTCTTAAGGGGGAAGGAATGTAACATCCCGACTTTTCATAAAAGGGTAAAATAGTCATTGGGTGTATTTACTATGACCTAATAATTATTTATCCTATTTATTTAATTAAAAAGGATTTAATTAAAAGGATTTAGTTATTTAATTAATGGATTTAATTAAATGGCTATAAAAAGAAATAATCCCAATTATTTCTCATAAGTTACACACGCATATTTCTAGGAAAAAAAAAGAGCGCAACGGCGGCAACATAGCACCAACGCAGAAGAAGAGACGAATTAAAAGGAAGAACCGTGTGATCAATCCGTTCATCGGTTCAAGATGCCGTAGGAGTGAAAAGTGATCAGCGATAGGAGACGCAACTTTGGAAAATAACATCTCTTGATTTCGTAAGTTTTCAGTTTAGCCCTAGTTTTCGGTATTCGTAGAGTTCGATTCTTGAAAAATTCGTATCTTTTAATCCGTAGCTATGTTTCACAGCCGTGAGTAGTCGAAACGATCGTCTTGAAGCATAGATTAATCTAAAAATAGTTTCACAGCAGTAAAACCAGGTAATCTTCAGTTTTACAGGATTTTTCGTTTTGGTTTTCTGCAAAGAAATAGGATTTTAGGGTTTCTTGTTGATCACATAGGTTTTGGGGTTGAGGGTCAACAGTTGTTGCAGTTGCTTGGTGTTTTGCTGTCGGTTTTGCAAGCAAATAAGGAAAGAGGCTCTTCCTATGATTCCAATTATCATTTATAATGTTTAGATCAAGTTTTAAGGTGTTTAGATGATAGAAAGATGTGTCTTTTCGTTGATCAATGATCATCGATGCTATGATATGATTAGATATGTTTTTATATGTTTTACTGGGTTTAATTCGATGTTAATTAGGTTAAAAACGGTTTAGAAATCGAGGTTTGACGATTCTAGCGTTTTGGGAAAAACCCAGGCGGACGGGCGTCCGAGACACTAGTAGCTCAGACGGGCGTTTGCAATAGGCAGACGGGCGTCTGAGGTGAGATTTTTGATTCAGGATGTAGCTGTTTTTGGCAAACGGGCGTTTGGGGTTTAGTGGACGGGCGTCTGATACGGACGGGCGTCCATAGGAGGTCAAACGGGCGTCTGGCCTGTTTTGCCTTGTTGTTACGGTTTTATCATTCTAGTTTGGTTTCGGGTTTTATAATCACATTATTATTGTTTTCAACCCTTATTTATGATATGATAATATTGGATAAACATAAACAAGCTTGAATTGAGCTTCTGATTCGTTCAGTTAAAACACCGAATGTACTCTTAAAGGGAGTTGAAGTTTGGATCCGTCGGAAGGGCATGCTAGGCTTGTGCTTTGATGAATTAGCATTCATCAATGTCTGTGTAATAGCTAGGCCTTGTCCGTGTCTAGTGGTCTAAGAAGAGATTAGTTAAGGTGAGGGAGATTAATTGAAAACACATAGGTGGTTAGTTAATCATTCTAATAAAAATACGTACTTGACTAGTAAAAGATTAAACAACATGTCTCTCTTGGATAGGCACCAGTCTATATCGCGATGTATGCCTACCTCTGAAGGTGGAAGAACTCCGTAGGTCAAAAAAACCCTAAGTACGGAGGGACTCCGCTGAGATGTGCGTACTATCGGAGCCTACCTATTCTAGACTCCGTGGATATTGGTGTGATCCACTAATATGTTGCCAAGAATATCCCAGTTTGGATATGCGTAGTGCCCTTGAGTGCGGTTGTACAATAGATAAGTTAAGTAGAAACGTTTAGTCAATTCATGTTGATGGACATGGAATGAACCCCAGATTGAGTCGGTCACACAAAGATAACTAATTAAATGATTAAATATCTTTTCTTTATAAATCTTAATTGTTGTCGTTGCTTCTCACTTTTACTAAGTACTTTGTACTTACCTCTTTTGCATTTTCCTTTGTGTGCATTGTGGGGTGAGAAGACGAACAGGTTGATCAAGTGTAGACGACGGCTTTTGAAGACTTAAAGTCTTGACGAGGCTTCTAGATTATTTTCTTTGTAAAGGTTGTATTAGACTGGTTGTATTTCTTCTCTAAGATTTGTTGTACTTCTACTTTTAAGGCATCGTATTGTATAAGTCTTCGGGTTTTTAATCGTTGTAATCTTAACTATCCATCTTTAGCATGGTTAATTTCTATTCATAGTAGCTTTTATGTTTTTACCCGAGTCTTTTTAGCTTCTGTTTGCTTTTATTTCATACGACGACATAGAGGCTTGCGTATAATATTAGATTTATTTAATGCTATACGTGCCGAACGTTTCTCTTCCGGATAAGGGCTCGGTATCCGGGAGCGGGGCGTTACATCAATGACCGTCTCTATGTTGCTTATTAATTCGGTTAGAATCGTTTATATACTTATAAATGCATTGTCTCTGTGGGATCGACCTTGACTCGCATTTACTATACTACGATTGTTTAGGGTGATTTTATGTGATTTATATCGTTGTATTTCGTAACAAATTCCTCCATATTCGTATAATTTGCATAGAAATTAAGGGTTTAATCGAATTATTGAGCAAATGAGTTTTAAAAGTATTAAAGTGCAAAATCGAGCTAATTACGTGGTTTTATTGGTGTTTTCTATGTATATGTATGATTTTACATTTTGCATGTTTTTGTCGTGTTGTAGGTACATTTGCATGGCATAGGATGAGATAAAAAAGATATTCAATTGAAGGTTAGATAGAAGGAGAAAGATGCAAGTGAAACTTGGAATGAAGATTTAGAAAAGCCGAACGAGCGTTCAAAATTATATAGGACGGGCGTCCATCGCCTCAAACGTGAGTCCAGATGAATAGAAAGGATAAATATGGGAATATCTTTATTTCTATTTTATTAGGGTTTAAGCTTTTCTAATAATAACCCTAAATCGGCAAAACTACTTATAAAAGGTGGCATGCAGCAGAAAACGAGAACATATACACCTGGAGACGAACACAGCGCAAGAACCGAGGATCCGACCACTCGGTCGACCGAGTGCCCCTGCTCGGTCGACCGAGCCATATATTTTTTATTTTTTTATAGTTTATTTTCTTGTTTCCCGACGATGAATAAAGGCTGAGCAGTCCGATCAAGCTCTGTGAAACCTGTTTCAGCGACGAACTCGATTTCAATTCTTGGATGTTTTGTAAGTTTAATTTAAAGTTGTCTTCTTTTCTATGATTAATTGTTATCTTGCAAATTAAATCGAGAGATGTTTGCTTGTTGATGTTTACCGTATGACGAGAGTCGGTGTAAACTTGATCACCATAGGAAAGAGTAGAGCTTTAACCTATTTAACGAGAGTTGTTAGGTTAGGAGTCTAGGTTCATCATGAATCACAATTTTAGTTAATTCATTACAAGGTTATTTTAGAAAGAGATTGAGGGATATCATCATCACCGGAAAAGATGAGATTTTGCATTCTTTTATTTTATCAAGTTGTACTTGTTCTACCTTCATGTTTTATGCTGCAGGTTAATAGAACTTAGAAATACGAGAGTTAATAAGTTCATTAGATTACCGTGAAGGAGAGTAACAATAATTATTCCAACAAACGAGAGTTGAGGGATAATGTTGTTAGATTAGGGTTTTTAAATCCGTATCTTTGCTTCGTATAGATGTTAGTCAAACCGAGAGGTAAACTAATTAATGGCGTGATAAATCGAGAGAGGAAACGCGTCTTTAGATAAGATTTAAATCCAAGGAAACTTGTGAATGAATGTTTGTATTTCTTATCATTTTCGGAGGGGTGTTGGTTGCGGGAATTGATGGATCATTGCTCGTTCGTTATTTGTTCAGTGTTAGTTATTATGTTTCTTTGGTTAGTAGAATAAGTTTTATTTATTTTGTTCGCAACGATATTTTCCTGGCTTTGGACTGACAGTCCTCTGTCCAGTTTATTTTATCGTTTTTAGCTCTGTTTTAGTAGTAACAAATTAGAGGAATTAATATGAACTAGATTAAACAACCCAATTCCCTGTGGATCGACCCCTTACTTATTCCGCTTTACTAGCAATTACCCGGTATTCGGCCGGTTAGGAGTTAGTTTTGCATATAGGTTAGGGTTTATAAATTGTTTTTGTTTAATGATGCAAAACTATCCAAACAACGATGTACCTAGTATTCTTGCTAGTAATATCGACGTTAGTGACTTACACATGATCAAGATTTTTGGCACCGTTGCCGGGGGACAATGGCCAATTGTAAATATAAACGTTTTAATTCTAATTAAGAAGTCATTTTTGTTTTATTTTATTTTATTTTGAGTTTAGAGTCGTTCTGTATCAACCCTGCCCTTGTTAAGCTACCGGAAAAAGAAATTTCTGGGCCGGTTTACCATGGCTAACCCGCGGGTTACCGAGGCCTGAAAAATCGATTTCTGTACAGTTCCAGTTATTATGTGTTATTCCCTGTTGATTTTAGTTAGTAGGTCCGCAGCAGTTGGGATCACAACCAACTAAAACGGAAGTTGCTAACCTTTTCTTGTTTTATTTTGTCTTTTCACAGGAAGATCATAACACTTCAGAAATTCAATCAAATCAGAGTTGAAAAAGAGCAATCAAGTCAAAAAATATGCCTAGAACGATATTGAACATCACACCGATTTCCATGTACCCTGGATCTGAAGCAAAAGAGCATTATGAAGCTATAATGAAACGGTTGGAAAAGGAGAAAGAAGCAATCAAGCAAGAGCCTGAAGAGAACTTAAAGGAGTATAGCACGTATCGTCCAGGTGAGTTCCCGTGTGAGTTAATTGATATATCTTCTTCGGATTATGATTCTGATGATCCGGTCATGATGTTTTCTGAGCCTGAGGATTACCCAGACTCAGACACCATGGTAAAGTTAGGAGACCCTGACACGTTTAGACTCCTGATTTCTGTTAATGGTATATCAGTAGGATTAGGTCTCTACGACTATGGCTCGAGTTGCAACATTCTACCATTTTCCCTCTGTCAAAAGATCAAGCATCCGGTCGAATTGAATCAAACCAGGACCATGATATTCGTTGATAGAACTAGAGACATGTCTGCTGGTCTGCTTAGGAAGTTTACCATTAAGGCATGAGGGTTCACGTATCTTATTGACTTCACGATCATAGATGTACCTGAGGACCCAAGTACCCCCGTTCTGTTAGGGAGACCTTTCTTAGCGACAAGTAGGGTGGTTATGGATTTTCATAATAGGAAGATTACTCCGAGGTTGAATACTGATGCGGTATCTTTTAAGATCTTAGAGCCCCAAGAAAACCGACCAGAAAGTTGCAAGATGACGTATGCTTCAGGAAAGGTGGAGTTTATCGAAATAGAGGGGCATAAGCATAGAGAGGTTGTAGTAGAAACCGTTGAGCATGAATTTATGAGGCTAATGATGAGAGAAAGAGAAGAGAAGGACCACGACAAGATGCTCACGGAAGCTAGTCCTTCAGTGTTGCACAGTGAACTAGTTGAGCTAAAAGTGGAAAACGTGGAGTCCTTGGGGTTCGAAGTCTAACTCTCGACCCAGAGGCAGACCTAGCACTCAAGTAAGAGAGAGAGACGTGCTAGGAAGAGAGCTCAAAAAGGTTCCATAAAGGTACAAACCTCTGGAATGAATGTTTGGCGAGTTAAAGCTCCAACACCTGAATGATCGGAGATCTGAAGAAAGTCGAGCTGGCGACTATAAACTCAGAACTATTTCTTTAAACCCTTAGGTAGATTAGGAATGAATAAAAGTATCCAGATGAAGGGACGAGCTTTTTTTCATCCTACCGCACCCTTAGGCTTGAAACCGAATGGTTGTGGAAAGGTTTTTTTTACTCGTTGCGAATTCTAGTGAAGTAGGTTAGGTTTTGAGTCGGAAATAACAATTGAAGAGTGAAAGTCTAGTCATTAGAGATCAGAATTGAGCAGAGAGGTTGAGCATAGAGTGCGGAGAAGGCATACAATGAATCCGACGAAAAAGAACCCCCGGTATCTCGAGGGTAACCTCCGGGTTACCGAGTATGGTTTTTCAGATTTTAGAACGTTAGGTTGTAAAGCTAGATTTTTAGAGACACGTGGAGGACACACGTTGCACCAGATACAGTCAATCAGCAGAAACGCCACCTTTTTTTTTTTTCCCTCTTTTCAAAATTTTCATCCTTTCCCACACTCCACCGTAACTCCACCTCAATCCCATCAATCACCTCCTCAAATCCCTCACCCTAATAACTTCTCTACCCATTATCCCACTATAACCATATTCACTCACTTCTTCCTATTTAAACCACCTCTTCATCACCAATATCATCATTCTTATCATTATCATCTCTTTCATTTATTAAATTTCTCCTATTTCTTCTCCCTACATAAAATTCAGCCACCATCACCACCAAAATCAAACCTCTTTTCCATTTTTCCAAACCCTAACACCATATCCACCACCCTTGTTGCTGATATGTAGTGCGGCTGCTACTGTGAAGTGCTATATTTATTCTTCTTCCATTACCAGAAGCACAGTCCCAGAAAGAAATCAGGAAATTTCAGGCCGGTAAATCGCACCCTACCTCCGGTTTACCGGGGGTAATTTTTCACAATCAGCTTCAGTATCAGGTTGTATTATCATCCAGGATAAGTCCCAAGCGTAGCCGTTCAACTGTTCATCCTAGTGGTTATTAGACAGTCTATGGAGATGCCAACCCTTTGATAGATGGGGTTGAGCAGTTCCATTCTTTGGCTATCTACGAGTCGTTCCGAGGCCATTGGAATGCAAGGCCAGTTGCTAGAGAACGAGGGGTAGATTTGGACGATTGCGGCTCGATCTTGCCCGTAGCCCTACAAGCACAAGATATTTTGGATATGGCGGATTCACCGACTCGGTTCAACGCCACGGTGGTAATGGAATTTATGATTGTGTTTCGCTTAACCCCGGAGCCACATATGCTATGGTTCGCGGTTTTAAAGTTGATTTTTCGATAGAGTGGATCAACGCTCATTTTGGGGTTAGACATCCACCGGTGGGCCCGGATGAGTACACATCCTTGAGCAATATTGAAGATCTTGAGAGGATGGACGTGATAGCTGATTACTTTGGGGTGAAATGGAAGCGCAATCATGCAAGAGCTCCCACCATCTTCCTAGAGAATGAGTTATCTTAGGACCGGAAGATGGTCAATAGATTTGTTTGTGCCTGCCTTCTACCGACCAAGCACATGGTCTCTGTCCCTATGAAGAGTGCAGAATTGATGTTTTATCTGGAGCAGAGATCTCCAATCAACATCGGTCTTCTGATGCATAGCCGTATTCACGAGCTTTCTGCCGCATCTGAGCATGAGCTGTTACCATACAAACCGATGACTGATATGTTTGCTTTGGAGGACGAGGTAAAGATGCTCGTCACTGATGATTGGGAAGGCCCCGAGCCGAAGATCAGTTCGTAGTCGGTTCAGAAAGCACCAAGACGGGTTGGTAAAGCTGAGAGGGAGCGTACTCCGGTGCACGGGGCACCTCGAACTCAGAGTGCCTTGCTTGAGGAGCACTCGTGAGAGATTGCGAGTCTGCACCACAAGATGGATAGGATTATCGATTACTTTGGCATACCTGCCTCGACACCGCCACCTAGAACTGCCCCTCCTCATGGAGCCTCATCTTCGGCCACTGGTGCCCCGAGTTCTGGTCCACCTCCCGGTTTTCAGCCTAGGGATGACTAGGTGGATTATTCTGATGAGGACTAGTTTTTATTTCTTTTTATTGTTGTTTTCCATTTTCTTGTTTTTTATCTTTATTTTTCTTTCCTACTTAGTTGATGTAGCAGAATTTTATAATATAATGATTTTGTTGGCTTAAATTATTTTCGAATTAATTATTTTTCTCTTTTACTACCGCAATTTTAATATACAGTTTCTTGTCACCGTGATTCTTCTTGGTTTGTTTGAGTTAATTAGCGCAGATTCTTCATGGATTACTTACATGTGTCCGATGACTTTTGCATAGACCGATAAACATGAGCCTAAGAGTAATTTTTGCTCGGTTCTCGGTCAGCCTTGCCAGCTCAATTAATTAATAAATAACACATTCGAGACTGGTTAGTTCGACTACGGGTTGACATAATGTGAGATAGTCTGGATTACTAAGCGGTTGTGAAAGTTATTGCATACACACAGTGGCTCATGATATGAATAGTGTTTAATGCGTTATTGATGGTTTTGAGTAGCATGATCTTGATCTTGACTTTGTAAGACGTAGTTATTTTAATTAACTTGTATATTAATCAGGGGAGTTGTTTTCTTTTCGCCTTTTTGCTCGGGACGATCAAAAGCTAAGTGGGGGGTAGTTGATACCAATAATTATACCTATATTCACCCTGAATTCTACTCAAGAGAGGATAAATAAGCTCGTTATTATATGGAACATATGTTAAATGCTATGTGATTGTTTCCAGGATCGTAATTCTACATCTATGCTATTTTCCTGAGGTTTTGGTACTGTTTTGTCTTGTTTTGCGTATTTTATAGGATGTACCATATCTGGAGCATTGGATAATGGATCTGGACTGAAAGAAGTTCATTGGGCCAAGTGATTTAAGTCCAAGAAGAAGCCTGTTGAAGAAAGAGAGGAAAAGAAGGCCCGGTAACCCGAAGGCTGGGCCCGGTAAACCGGCTACTTGTTCGACACGAAATTGATTATGCCGCATTACCTAGGTCGGTTAGTGTTTTAGAGAGTCTTAAATCGGCTATTGTATCTATATAAAGCTGCACATACTAAAAGTTTTCATATGATTAATAATTATTGTGACAAGTTTTGTAATACATTACATACTATTATGCAATAAAGTTTTCTTGAGCTTTGGAGAGTTGTTTTCGGTTTCCTCCCTTCTTCCATCGTCTCTAGCTTGAGTAGATCAAGCTAGACCTCCATTTTTTAAGGTATGAAACTTTGAACGTTCCTTTTTGTCTTCAATATGGTACATATGTTCGTATTTATGTGTTTTTGTTAATCTGTACGTTTAACGACCCCATAATTTACTTATTTTAATCGTATTGAGCAATTTAGATCCAGAAATTAGGAAAAAATGACCCTGGTAACCCGGCGATCTATACCGGTTTACCGAGGCAATATTTAGAAAACCTAAACTGGGATTCACTACGGCAACGTTGATCGACAGGTTTCATTAACGGTAGGTTAGATCTGGCCAATCTGCCTATTGTAATCGTAAATTAACATGAAGGACTATTAGTGAAGTGTTAATTAGGACATAGTCTAGAATGGACCATAAGAACGTACTGGTCAATGTCGACATCTGTCTAGACGAGTTAACGGTATGAGTTAGTGCTCAATATCAGCAGTTCTAGTTCTTTATGTGTATGGGCTATTACGGACCAATTAAGGAGGGTAGCTTGCGTATAGATTGTCTACTGCCATTGTCGGAGTAGATAGGAGTAGGAATTGCACCCGTAGCTGATAATGATAATTAAAACTAAAGCTCACAATTAATTTAAGGAAATTACGTGGGGAGCTAAACATTACGATTAACTAATCCAAGTTAGTAGATTGGTGAGGAGAGGGAGAGGAATACCATGTTTGTTTTTTTTTTATGTTATTCTTGGTCAATGCCCGCCTCTATGTTGCTTCTTAATTATGTTAGAATCATTTATTCTTATAGTTGCATTGTCTCTATGGAATCGACCTTGACTCACATTTACTATACTATGATGTACTTAGTATTCTTGCTAGGAATATCGACGTTAGTGACTTACACGCGATCAATAATAACCATCATTCCTTTTGTACTGAGGTCTAGACTGACCTTTGTACTGAGACTTTTGCTGAGAACTGGGATAGGTCCACTGCTGAGTCTTGGACTGAAACTTGTGATAAGTTTTCGGTCTAGAATCATTGTTCTTATCAGTTTTAATAGTAGGTTCAGTAAAATTCCAATCATCATCAGTGGGGTATAGTCTGCCTTTCCCTATTGATGTGTGAATCTTTGAATGATTGACATTCTTAGATTTACTCTGATTATAATTTCTCTGGTTCTTGACTTGATATGTTTTTGTAGATCTTGCAGTTCATCTAGCATTCTGTTTCCTTGAGATACAACTGATCTACCTTTTTTATTTATCTTTGTTGGTAGGTGCAGCTGTCTTCTTAGAAAACTGAGTTGTCTTATATGAGGCTGACTTTACTGGATTAGCAATTTTCTCAGTCTGTGGAAGTTGCTCAGCCACAAACTTAATACCAGTTTTGATATTAGCTTTATCAGCTTTGCTAGTTCTCTCCTTAGATTATTGATGTGTATCAAATCCTAAGCCAGTTATGTCTCCATATGGCTTACCTGATTTGAATCCAGTAGATGAACTTGATTGAGCAAAAGAATCAGTTGCAGCTGCTGATGTAGTAGGCTGATACTGATTCTTCCCTTTATCAGTTCTAGTCAATTTCATCATGTTTAGTTCATACTTCAATCTTCAACTTCAAGAATTAGAGCTTCTTTCTTAGCTTTAATTGATTCATAACCAGCTTGGATGGTCACCAATTGATTCATCAATTCATCAAGTGTTTCTTCTAATTCTAGATTTTTGGGATTTTTGGGATTGGAGTCAGCAGTCGAAGAACATGCATTTTGCACGGAAATCTGAGCTGGGGTATTTTTAGAGTTAGATTCATATACTTCATTTGGATCCTCCATATGATCCATTAGAGCTGTGTCATCTGATGATCTTTAAGTGCCAGCTTTCTAGTCTGACTCATCTCCGGCTAGAAGTGCTTTTCTGCCAGTTCTTCGTTGCTGAGTTTTCTTACCAGTCAGCTCTGGACATTCAGCTTTGTAGTGTCCAAGATTTTTACAGTTGAAGCAAAGATACTCATCGTCTTTTCTCTTTTCAAGAGTCTTCTTGATAAACTTCTGAGTGACTGGATGTCCATTCTTCATTCTTCGAATTCTATTCATCATTAGAGCCATCTGCTCTTCCATCTCATCCAATTGCTGAAGTTTGTTAGTTGAGGATTCTTCATTTTCATTTGAGGCTACTGTGAGGGCTGTTGTTTTGGGTTCCTCCAAAGCCTTGATTATTGCAGTTGTACTTGTGAAATCCTCGCTGAATTCATAAGCCTTTAGGTCTGAGAAGATTTTGAAGGAATCTTCTATATCAAGTCTTTTTTATTCTCCCATTGCTGTGACCTTCATCTTCCAACACATGGGTAAAGCCTTCCAAATTCTTGTGTTGATCTCTTTCTTGGTATACTCGATCTTGAGTAAAGCTAGTTCGTCCATTATGGCACTGAATCTTGTTTCCATCTGATCAACGTTCTCGCCTGACTTCATCTTGTAATTCTCAAAATTTTGTTTTGCCACTGAGATCTATTTTCTTTGATGGAGTCAGTTCCTTCACAAACCAATTGAAGTTTCTCCCACATTTCTTTTGCAGTAGTGCCACCCTTGAATTTCAGATACATATTGCTGTCAAATGTTCTGAGTATGATATCTAAACAACTAAAGAACATGTTGGATTGCTGATCTTCAATTGCTTGAACCACTGGTCCTTAGAGGGCTGTATTGCCTCTTCACCAGCTACCACCACAAACACAGTCTACCTGACTACAAATGACACAACAGTCCTTGGCAACTCCTTGACCGGATTGCTTCACAGTCTAAACCTTTGATTAAGAATCAAAGTTGGGCTAAGAATCAATAAATTGATTCTTGCTTTTGGTTCTTCAAAGTGTCAAAATTTGGATATGATCGATGTAGCTTGAACACTTGAAGAAATCTAGATATGATCTTGTTGAGCACAAATAATGATATCAATTCGAATGAACTAGACTTGAGCACAATAACGCTTGTAATCTTGTTAATTCGGTGTTTGATCCTTGATGTCAAGTCCTCTATTTATTGTGTGTGGTCCAATGTTTATCTTGCTTGAATTTGAATTGCTTCAACGTCTATAATTTCATATGTCAGGTGTCAATGACCGTTCTGACATGTCAGTTCTTCATCCAATAAAAATCCTTGATTTATAATGTTCAAATGTACTTTCACTTGCTTGGATGGATGACTATAAAACTGAGTGTCCTGATAAGATTTATACTGAGTGTGTCAGTTTTTAGATTGTTAACTGACTTAGAGCATTAACTGAGTTTTTACTCTTCTTCTAAAGTTCAGTACTCTATTTATCTGATTTTATGTGATTGAATCAGATCACACCATTCCTTATACAGATCATCTAAGATATCATTGTCCTTATGATACTTAGGTCTTCTCCAAGATCCATAAAGTCAATTTTTGCCATCACATACTTACTTGAATTCCAACTTTACAATCTCGGATTAAAAATGTTCATAACTGAGTTTGAACCCTCAGTTCTTCAATCTTCTACAACTTAGTCTGTGTCCCTCACTTCTTTAAATACTGAGTTTGTTCCCTCAGCCTTCAGCTCTAGATAAGTCAACCGAGTTTTTGTCCCTCAGCAAACTTACCTTCTTCACTTCTGAGTGAACTTCAGTTTTAGGTGTAAATCTTCAGTCCTATGTCAAATTCCAGTTATCTAGATGATTTCTAGTTTTTAGATTTACGACACTTCTATCTATTATAGTGTCTGTCTAATATAACCTATGCAATTATCACACTCTAGTAAAACTTATACATTCCGTTCTAAACATCTTTCAGCCTTTCACTATAACTGCTAGCTTCAGCACTTCATGAATGGGGTGTAAACAAATATATACTTAAATAAGATGAATCATCAAAAGTAAATTTTATTTCCAACAGTCAAGAGTTGACTAGTCAAACCACAAGAAGTCGTGTTGGACGCGATTGGTAAGATGTATCTACCCGTCGAAATTGACCCGGTCGATCGGCCCACGTCGGGGATCGAGTCAACTAAGATAGGATTCCAGCCACTAAAGAATATTGGAAAATTCTTGAAAGTCAATTGGGAGTAGTTGACTAGTGGGAGCAAAATCATAATCGCAAAGACCATCTTTGATTTTGCATGTATAATCAACAACACTCTTTTACCTTTATTTTGTGCTGTAGTTTTAGTAAATTTTATTTATGTTTTGTATTCTCGATTAGTAAAAATCAAATAATGACTATTACCTTTTGAGAAACGTTCTAAAGTAAGGTTAAGTAATTTTTATCCTTTTAAAATAAGCAATGACACGAGCAATCACACTTTCGTAGTTGAAGAAAATGAGGCTACATATTTGATGGAGTCCTCTAAGACTATAATTATTAACGGAAGCTCACATATTTGATAAAACGATATCCAATGGGTCACTCCGTCATATGTTGATGATTATTCAACAATTAGATGGATTGGATAAGGATGACCACGTAGAATTTTGGAAAGGTTGTTTTCAAAATTGTAAGATTTAAGTATAGACATAATCATTGCTTGAAAGTAAATTAAATAGTTCATGTTTTGAATATGATTCAAAAGGTTAAATAGAATATTTAACAAACATTGGATTTTCTTTATGAAAGAAAATTGAAGACACGATTCTTTTGATTTTCTTAAGTCTTATGAAGACCAAATTAAGAAATATTTACAAGAGCTTGAAGGATTAGAATAGAAAGTTAGGGCATGTTCTTAAATAAGAGAACTTATTGAAGTCTCTATTTCAGGCAAGCACGTTGAGATAAATCTATCGAAACTCAAGTCAACTCTCGGATATATGATATCCGACGAGTGTGATTAAATTGGAAAGATTAAATACATATTTGGAAGGTGAAGCAAATGTTGTAACACTTACCATATTTTGAATCTAGTAAACTGATAAGAGAACTGAATAAATGTTATTATGTTCTGGTTCTTATGAAGAACACGACTTTCAGTTACTTGTTAGGATTTAGTAGACATATTCCAATAAAGTTGAAAGGTCACTGAACCTAACATACTAGATTCATGTCACTATATAGTTGATATAGGTGATGAAATCTCACTTTTTTTTAAAACATGTAAATTTTATTAATAAGAAGCTTTAAAAGTTTTTGCCATCCATGGCCTCCTCCCTTCTAAAGATGTCTTCAATGTGCTACCCCACCTCCTTAAATCCCTGGTCCGAAAAACCCGGTGTGGGAATAATCGGGTGCCGGTGAAAGAGTGTGGGCCTTACACAATGAAAACAAAAAAGATACAAGCAAATAAATCTTATTTCTATGCCCTTCGATGCTCCACTAAAGCTGCAGATCCAAGACTTGAATGCCAACTATAGACAGCCTTCCTTCTTGTGCTTCTCCATGCTGCAGAAATTTTCCAAGCAATAATCCATTGCAATCTTGATGTCTCATAGCCCTCTAGTTGACCAGAAATAAAGGATAAACAAAATCTTCCACAGACAAGAGCAAGTACACATGAATTGCTCATATAAAACAGAGTCATAGCACTTAAAATTATGATAAAGGTATAGACACAACCTGGTTTGCACCTTTCAGAAAATTAATACTGAAAGGTGCTTCCAAGGGTGATAGGCCTTTGTAAGAAACTCTCCATCAGTGGTATCTTATGTGTGGCATTTGCATTTTATCCTCTTGGAGAATATCCCTCAGACTCCTATCTGCACCACCCCTCCTTATGATATTGGAATGATATGTTATACTTGCCATTTTAGCTAGATGATCATCATCCATGTTCCCTTCTCTAAAGATATGTTTCACCTGATAATGCTGCTGTTGAATCTTATCAATCATCTGAGAGATATCAGGTATTGTTTCCAAGGAGCTTGAACAATACCATTCACCATATCAACAAGTTGTTTAAGGTCACATTCTATTTCTACATTTTGCAGCTTCATATCAATGCATTGGTTTATACCAGCTTTTAGAGCAACCAACTCAGCTTCAAAGTTTGTAGCAATCCCATAAGCCTGCATGCCTACAACAATAATATCACCATGCTCATCTCTAATTATATACCCTCCTCCAGCAAGACCTGGATTTTGGATAGAAGAACCATCAATATTAAGCTTGTAGAAAGATTGAGGTGGGGCTTGCCACATGATTGCAATAGATGTCTTTTTTGGCTTAGGTTCAAGCTGATTTAGGAGACATGAAGTGATAAGAATTTTGTCATATTCATGTTTCAATTTTAGCCTCATATTCTGACACATGTATTGCAAATCTGCTATAACACCCTTAATAACTTGATTAGAACCTATATCCCCATCATGTAAAGCACTAAATCTTCCTTTCCATATGCCCCAAAGAATAATAATAGGCAGAATACGAATAACCTTACCAAGTGCCCCCTTGATGTGTGTATTCCACCATGCAGTTAACATATCTTGCACTGAAGCTGCAGCAGGACAGAAGTAGAGAGCCTGCTGAAAGAACCCCCAAACAACTTGAGCCCTAGAACACTCATAGAATGCATGATTAATGGTATCTTCTTGATCACAAAAAAGACACTTAAAGGGTCCATAAGTACACATTTTTTTGAGCTGATCAGCAAAAGGTAGCAACCTGTTGAAAAATTTCCAGTTAAAGATAGATATCTTAAGAGGAATATATGGCTTCCAAACTTCTCCTAACTCATATAGAGAGTCTCTTTTATTCCTAAACAATTCATAAGCTGAGGAGACAGAGAAGCATCCAGAACTGACTAGTGCCCAGATCTATTTACCAGCTGGTTCTGTAAGAAACACCATGTGCTGGTCAGTATATTCCTGCACATGACCTAAAAGCTTCCAAGCATATTGCTTATATAGGGGATAGGAACCTGCCATTATCTTTTTTGCCCACAAACCCTGCTGCAGATGAATTTTCCTTCATAATTTACAAGCAAGAGCATCCTGAAAATTTCTAATATTTCTAATACCTAGCCCATTCTCCACTGTAGGATAATAAACTTTTTCCCAACTTCTCCAGTGCCTCCTCTTTTGCTGCTCATTGTCATGCCATAGAAATCTAGCCATAATCTGCTCTAGCTTATGCACCGTAGCAATGGGAAACTTAACAGCAGACATGATGTTTATAGGAATAGAAGAAAGAACATGCCTGATTAGAATTAATCTGTCCCCAGGCGATAAGTATTTATTATACCACTTATTTAGCTTAGCCTCAAATTTATGAACAATGTGTTGGAAATAGGTTGCCTTACCCCTGCCATAAAAAATAGGACAACCTAAGTAGGTGAAGGGGAAATCAACTTGTTGCATCTCAGTAATAGCTTGCACTGCCTGAATGGTTTGTTTGGGAGCTCTACTAGACATAATAAAAGAACTTTTCCCTCTATTGACTTTTTGCCCTGAAGCCTTTTCATACACTTTTAAGAAGTCTGCCAGCTTATGCATAGTTTGCCTAGCTGCTCTAGTAAAAATTATAAGGTCATCTGCATAAAGTGAATGAGTAACGGGAGCAAAACCCCTTGGAGTTGCATAAGTGTCAACCCCAGAGACCATAATCTTCTTCAGGCCCCTAGAAATGGCCTCAGTCAGAATTATAAACAAGTAAGGGGAGAGAGGATCACCTTGCTTAATACCTCTTGAAGACGGAAAAAAGCCAGATGGAGTGCCATTTAAAAGGATAGAGAAATAACTGCCTGTCAAGTTGTTCATCACCAGAAGTATGAACTTTTCATTAAAGCCAAATTTTCTCAACAATCTACTAAGGAAAAACCAAGACACCCAATCAAAAGCCTTTATGATATCCAATTTGAAAATGATATTATGACCTCTTGCTTTCTTGTGTATAAACTGAGCCAGTTCTTGAACCAGAAGGACATTATCAGCAATGTCTTTACCTTGCAAGAAGGCAGATTGCTCCTCAGAAATAATGGAGCTCAAAATAGGTTGCAGCCTCATAGTTAGAATCTTGGTGCAAATTTTATTGAAAAAAGTACTAAGAGATATAGGTCTGTAATCTGCAAGAGTTGTTGGAGCTTCTTTTTTGGCTATGAGAGTTATAAAAGTGGAGCCCACAGATCTAGGAAGGGAGGTACCAGAGAAGAAATCTTGGATAGCTTTAAAAACATCTTGCTGAATAATGGCCCAACAAACTCTATAGAAAACACCTGAAAACCCATCAATACCAGGAGCACTTGACTGGTTCAGATCAAAGACAGCTTTCTTAACCTCATCCAAAGTAACAGGTCTTGTCAATGAGTTGTTGTCCTCATTAGTAACTAAAGAGGGAATAAACTCAAGAAGGTATTGAATAGAATCTTCATCAGCTTGCTCTTCCTGGCTTAAGAGATCATTGTAAAACCTAGTAGCTTCCATAGAAATACTACTGGGGTCTGAGCACCAATCACCATTTGAATTTTGAATTCTCCGCACCAGCATTTTCTGAATTCTGTCTTTAAATGATGCATGGAAAAAACTGGTATTTCTATCTCCTTCAGTAAACCACTTATATTTAGATCTCTGTCTCCAAAACTCCTCTTGTTGAGACAATTCAAGGAAGTAATCAACATTAGTTTGATGGAGCTTTTCTCTATTTTTTGGGGTGGGTGCAGATCATACTTAGTTTCTTGCTCCAAAATAGCAATTTCATGGTTCTTCACTTTTCATGAATATCTCCAAACACATTCTTATTCCACTTCTTTAAAGCCTGTTCAAGCATCTTGAGTTTATACATAAAACTTGCCATTAAAGAAACCTCAGCATGTGCATTCCACTCTTGCTAAACCATGGCATGAAATCTTTATGCTGAACCCATATCTTCTGAAATCTAAAGATAGAAGGTCCTCTTTTATTAGTACCTGGTTCATATGTGGGAGGCCTATGATCAGATCTAGCTCTACCTAAAACCTCAACAAGGCCATAACCAAAGCAATCCATCCAACTTTCATTTACTAAAACCCTATCCAGTTTTTTTTGAACATAGTTTGTGTTCCTCCATCCTACCCAAGTAAAGAGGGGACCAGACATGGTAGGCTCTTGTACAGAACACTATGCAATCATTTGATTAAAATTCCCCATTGCCCCAGTATCTGAGCCATCCCAGAATATTCATCCATTGATCTGATCACATTGAAATCACCGCCAATTAAACAAGGATTTTGAGAGTTAACATTATTACATATAGCTTCCCAAAGAATCTTCTTAGCAGATCTAGTACATTTAGCATAGACACAACTGATTTGAAAACTAGAGGATCCTGAAAATTTTATGTGAATGACTTGATCATTTGAGCAAGAGACATCAAACTGACCCGGCCAGGACCCAAAGACCCAAAGCTTATTCTGAGGAGCAGCATGGCAATATTGAAAGCCTAACTTCTTACTTATTGAATCCAAAACACTATCCTGAAGCATAGGCTCAGAAATAGCAACATAGGAAATCTTATGAAGTTTTATTAGTTTTTTAAACGTCTAAATGAGCTTGGGGATCCAAACCCTCTAATATTCCAGAATAGGCATCTCAAAATTATTGAAGTTTGGTATGAAAATCTATAGATAAGGCCCTTATGTTTGGCTCAACTGGCTTCCTTTTTCCCCTTCTGTTTGTAACATAAATAAAGTCAGAGTCATCAAATGAGGGGGTATCTTTAATATTAATCACTTTCCCTAATCGTGCTAGTTGTACCTCTCTCTGATGTAATATCTCATCAAACCTTTTCTTAGCATGCTGCAACTCAAGCATTTCAGCTTCCCTGGTATAACCCTTAGAACTAGGCATATCCTTATCAGAAGCCTATCATGCCTCCTTCTTTTCCTTAGCTTTTCTTGCCTTTTTCAAGTGAGCCATAATGCTCATATCCATTGATAGCATGGGACCATTAGCTGCAGGCAAGTCCAATGATCCATCAGCTGTTTGGTGAGATACAACATGTTCAAGTGCAGCTGAGTTTGATAGTTGGATTGAAGGTTGCTCATGGACTATAGCTGTGTCCTTCTTCTTCTCATGCCATACTAATGTATACTTTTGTTCTGTTGGATTAACTTCTCCAGTATTATTAGACTCATAGGCATCCCTTCTTTGTGTTTTTAATTCTGGATGTTTTAAGAGACAATAATCTTCATCATGGCCTATATGTCTACAAAATTTGTAGTATTGAGGTAATTTATTTTCAACACAGATTTCTTGCAAAAATCCTTCCGAACTTCTTTGCTGGATCCAGATCCTCTCCGGGATTGGTTTTAGTAGAACTAACTCAACCTGAACTCTAGCCAGAGAGGGCCGTTTGAAGCTTTTCGTGGCTGCATCTACACGAAGAAAATTCCCAAAACCTCCAACAATGACTTCCAAAACTACCTTTTCATGGAGGTGAGCTGGTAGTTTAAGAAATACAATCCAAGCCGGAACAATTAAGGATTCAATGTCTACATGGAAATCTGGAGTCCATTTCAAAATTCGCATCGGTTTGCTAGTAACAAACCATTGCGGCCTGGAGTACAATCGAATATAGTCTTGCTCCCCTTTGAAATTGATTAAAACATGTTTATAGTCTAAGAGCCCAACCGTATAATCAGCACTGAAGTTTTGAACAACTAAAAACTTACGAATGGCTTCCATCGATGGACGACCTTGAGAAAATTTACCTACCAGGGCAGAGCGAAATGGCGTTGCCAGATAATCTACCACCGGAGTAGGCAAAAGCAGAGCCAATTCCCCCTTGTATCTTGAAATTTCAAGACTTTACAAAAGTGTTGCTGGAGCTGGTGATTTTGCCGGATCAAGTGCTTGAGCATAGGTTTTTGTTGCAACAGAAGGGTTAATAGGAGGCGAAGTTGAACTATCGGAGTCGTTGTTGATGAGGACGCCATAGCCGTGATGTTGCTATCGGGGAGCTACGCCCCTCCGGCCAATAGCTAGAGGAAATCTCAGCCGAGTCTTACCAGAAATTTAGTGAGAGAATTTATTGATATTAGACAGTTAGTTAATGAAATCTCAACTAAACATTTATATGGCTATTATCCTTAATGTTTGTGGTTGTTCTAGACATAGTCTCTATGGAGGAGAGTCGTATGATGAGATGTCATTCTGATGACCGTCTGAACCATGTGATTATGAATCATGTGGGTTATACGTATCTTATACAAAGAGGACTAAAATACCCTTTTATGTAAATGGTTATAAAATCTAGAAAATTGACTATAGCCTAACATTTTGATGTTTGTTGGCTTATGACAATTTATACCATAAATAATTGTTTATCTCTCTCTTGGACTATCTTAAAATAGTTGAATGTACTTATTGAAGTATGACAATTCTAAATGCCCGAAAAGTTTGAGCTAGTACGAATATGAGATAAATGAAAATTAGGAATTGATCTTCAATTGGATTGAGGCAATTAATAACTGAGGGGTGTTTCAGAAGTTGTCTGAAAAGGAATGAGATTCCCCCTAAGGATACCATTCTTGGATACGCAATTAGATTTTGTTTATAAAATGGAAACAACACTTTATACGATAAAGGTGTGAAGTAAGCCATGTGAAATATCCCTTACACGTTTTGGGATAGTGCCCTTATACAATACACATACTTAACCAAGTTCCAAAGAATAAGGTTGAATAAATTCCATATTAGATATGGAAGGGGATAATGTCGAATCTATCTTAATCGATGATTTGAAGTTGTCATAGGCAATGTCAGAAAGGCTTGGAGCCTAGTACGACATATGCAACTTTGTGGAATATCTTAGCAAGTACGCTTGATATTATATACTTTCCTGCGGTGCAAAACGTTTGTCTCAGAATGTGCTATCTTCTAAAGGAGGTATTTTTATCAAAAGAGATTATAGGAGTAAGTGAGATCTCAAAAGAGTTTGAGAGCCACAAGGAGAGATTCAACCATAGGAACGTGAATAGACGCCACATAGTGAAGAGGTGTACAACATTGCTCAGTGCACACAAATGTTCTAAAAGTCTGTGGCCTGAGAAGGTTGCTGATGTCTTCATCTTGAAGAATGAATATCTTACGACTTATGAAGGAATGTTTTAGAGGCAAGATTGTGAGATATGGCCAGGAGCCATAATATCTGAATTAGATTCCATCAGTGACAACCAGATTGGGAACCTAGTCTATCTTACCTAAAGGGAATGTCCCTGAAAGGCTAACATGGTTGGTAATACGATTGCCATAAGGCCAAAGTGACAGCTGAAGGGTACGAGGTGTAAACCTTGTAATTATCTTCATGCTGCCAACTGAGCCAAGTTCTATTTATGCTTTTGACCTCTAGTGATTTCGAAAAACCTTATAAGCTACCCCTTCATCGTTTGTACAATGATGTGGTATCGACTTCCAAATCTAGAATCACTCCCAGATATGAAAAGGAAATCCTTAAGCTATATCGCCTCTCTACCTACTACAAAAGCCACTAACCACCCAACTAGTTAAAGTCGAGTTGGCGTTGCTAGATTCCTCCAGGCAATAGCTTTAACACAAGAGTAAACACTGAGCCCGAGATCGACTTAACTATCATCCTCAATCTGACTTAAAGTCAAAATCAGTGTATCACACATATCCAAGTTCACACATGAATATGTCCGCATATTATTCCTCGTTCTCTTCAAGATACTAAAGGACATACTAAACTTGCTTTGTTAACCGCCGAATCTAAGATTCGATCAAAGTTGACGTTCAATAACCTGACCATCTCTTACTAGAAAGAGGATCTATCCCATTTCTCTTGATCCGAAGATTTAGAGAGTCATTCCTGAGGCATAGGGTAGAACTTCCTCGTTGAATGTTGCATACACAGATGCATCATCTTCACCAATAAGATGGATGAGAAACCAGTAACTTATTCTAATGAATTCGACCTAATCAAACTCTTTAGGATGCTGTCCAAATCTCTGTTGTAGAGAATTGTGGCATTGTCAGATTCTGACTTCAGATAACACACCCATGTTAATTCCAACTGGTGCAGTGTTATCCTTCACAAACACTAATATATGTATATATTCACTACTGTACTAAAATTGATATCCAGTCTACAAAAGACTTATCAAAATTCTGGTCAAATCCACAAATTGTAGAAATATATGACTTCCAATGACCGAGAGGTTTGCTTTTTATCCACAAAGGACATAAGCCTTGACAGTTATCATGTCATAAGTTCATAAGGCAATACCCTTATGTTTCGAATGAATCCAGACTCCGTTTGTTTGGCAAAAAAATCTCAGGGAATCACCCCTAGTTTCTGTTTTTGAACGAAATCATGCAATGCTAAGTGGTAAGAGAGTCCAAGGTCTGATTAACTCTTTACTTCTTAGGGAATTACCCCTAGACCACTCAAGATTTGCTCTAAAAGATAAACTTTCCTATTCATTCTACTCTTTTCCGTGTAGATCCAATCTCTCCCACTGGGCCTGAGACGCTCAGGTGGTTCTACAAGAGTATGAACAGAACTGGAGAACCGAACTCCATTCACAGGGTTATGGCTATTAAACCAACATCTATTATCAGAATCCTATACTGCTCACAAAAGAGCCATAGGTCAATCGATCCTCAGACTACAAAGTCCGCAGAACCTGTAATGGGTAATGGATAAACCATACTCCCAATACTTACTGGGTGGATCAAAATTCTGATCTATGTTAGTAGTATTTAGTGTTATCACCAACAACCGATGCTGGATGTGGTCTGATTTTAGTCAGTTAGTAACTACCTTGAGTAAACGTACTTCAAGATTCAAGGTTTTGCTATTCATGGACTCTATCAGAAAGGATGCAACGGTATAACTGTCACTTCCCGATTTCAAGAATCCTATACTTAACCTTTATTCACAATAGGTTAAAAGATATAGAACGAATGGTCATTGACCGAACGTATGTGCGAAATTCCTAGTCTTACCTCCAAGTACCGTGTGCTAAATGCTTATTTATAGAAGTGGGGTGAACCGAATCCACACCTTATCCGTAAATTCCAAAGCATATTCTAGGTATACTTCTCGGTCTTACACTTCAATGTAAACCGTTATTTTGCTTCCAATATCTTTATTGAGTAAGCAGTGTATTGTAGCACATATAAAACTATGTAAGGCAATTTAACAGTTTCTCACTTAGTGAGAACATGTCACAATGAGGCAGGCTGAGCATTAGTCTCGAGGACTATGAATGGCCTATTCCGAGTATAGAATACTCTATCTCTGTTGAAAACAGAGAAACCTCAAAATATTTTGGATAAACTTACCGGAGTATTTGAATAGTTATCAGACAAGAAGTCACTACTCGGAAGCTCCTACTAGCTTGTATCTTTAATCAGACCCCGAAGGTCGTCATGAACAAGCTATGTTACTTCTTTATAACCATTATCCTTTCCCGATTGAAAGGAAACTTAGTCATTGAACCTTTGAGACAATATAACCAGACTGGGAGAAAGGAATCACCCTGAGCCAGTCTTCAGGTCTTGTCTTTTAGGGACTATGCACTAACTATAGAATATGAAGAAGCGTTTATCTAAATATCGAAACCAATTGCTTTTAATAGTTCTTAAGATGTGTTTTATATACATATTTCAGCAATTGTAAGTGGTTTGACTTTATCAAACAAAAGTCCGAGTCTTGGATTCGTACTACAAATGGTATATTCACTTTCTATACGACAAACAAATTATCGAATAGAAGGTAAATCCTTTCGTTCCAATGAATCTTAAACAGAAAATAAAATTTCCGCGATATCCAAGGATTGAATCCGAGATTCATTTCCTTATATCACTCCCACTATACTAGCTAAAATTAACTGCCCGTTGTTTACTCTTTTAATCGTTAAATGCATTGCTACCTTGTTCTTCCAAAGAACTTAGCTCGAGAAAATCGCCAAGGATTCATAGGTTGGTGATCCAAAATCACTGTCCTTATCCTATGATTTTCAGTTAATTATTCTTCGGTTCCGCCTTAAAGTTTTCTCAGTTTAGATGACTAACACTTTTAGACATATTCTCTCATTCATTCCGTGAATTGAAACAGTCTTGAACCAGCGGTTCGTTTGAGTAGACACTACTCTTGAACCGTGGGATGTCTATTTCGAGTGTTACTTGTCGGGACTTCTCGGATTTTCTAATATACCAGAAAAACAACATAACATTAAAGCTCCCACTAGTTTATTGGTTCCAAATACCGTCTAACGAGCAATGCTTTATTTTTATGATTTTTTGATTTTTTCGATTAGAAAATCTTTCGTACATAGTTCCAATGTTTCCGGAAAAACAAAAAATCATAGAACTCCCACTAGTTCATCGATTCCAAATATCGTCCAACTAGCAACATTTCATGACCCTTCGGTTTTTCAATTAGAACGGTTACGTGTGTAGTCAGTTACACTTTTCTAATGTTCTAGAAAAACAACAAATCATAAAGCTCCCACTAGTTCATCGATACCAAATATCGTCCAACTAGCGACACTTCATGATTTTCTGATTTTTCAATTAGAAAATTACTCGTGTAATCACTACACACTCAAAATTCACTAGAAGAATTTCAATGTCTGAAATCACCTTTGATGAAAGTAATTTTGTCTTCCGTTTGACATGAATGACACTAGTGACATACCTATATGTCACTCTGGTTTTTAAAAGCTTAAGAGAAAATATCTCTTTTGAAAATTAATTGCATTATCGATTAACTAGTTCAACGTCCTAGTTACTTTCCACTTTTTAACGAAGTCAATACTAGTCAATTATTAATTTTTAAGCAATTTAGTAAGGGATATAATGCTGTAAATAAAATGACATATATTAATTCAAGTTTAACACTACTATATGATTTTATTTTAGGAATTGTAAACTATAATTAAGTCTACTCTACCATTCCAAGGTTTTAACCTCGCATCTCAGTGCCGCCTTAGGGTAGGTCAAAGAGATGACGGTTAAATCGAGACAATCTCATCAATGAATAACTTGTGTGAATCGAATATCCCACGAGAATCGAACATCCCTTTATTCATTGACTACCTTCCTTTTTTAGCCTAGATATTATCAAGAATATCCTTTATGAGTTGGACCTACTATATCGGATCTCTTATGTACGCCCCGAGTGTGCCGTCTTAGGATAGGTCAATGACCCGACGAGTACCCGGAAATCCTATCCTTTCGGAGACCAAGCCATGAATGTTGATAAGGGTGAACACCATCCTTAGGGGGACGAAATCAAAGCACCGCGAGGCGTCACCCTTCTCTAACTTACTTGTATATATAGTAGAGGCCGTGGGGATGGCTGTCTTCTCCCCCGCTCCCACTCAATATTTTTGAAGTGGTGGTGGGTTAACTAACCACGTCTTTTTGATGTTAACATAAAATTACATCAAATCAAGGATTCCGAATGGTGTCGTTAACGTAGGCAAGCCTACCCGTCCTATTCGTTGGAACATATATGACAGTCGGACGAAGTCGGGTAAAGAGAGCCCTATTGAGATAAGAAGGAATCACCCCTCCACTCGCCGGTGTAGCTTAGTCTTGCCGGACCCCCGTGCATACATCACACTAGGAGGGTTAAGTCGGTCGAGCCTAGCTCAGTTGACCACCCAACCTATAGGCGAACCGTTTTTATCCAAGATTTATTGTTCTTTTACCATCATTCAATCTCGTAGACACTACGAATCGATAACGTGATCTCGTTTGGGCTTTTAAGCCGGTTCACCGAGAACACAAACCGAGAAGGCTTAACGATTTCATAACCCGTCCTCGGATCTTTAATTAGTTACTAAATTAATTAATTACCACGTATGAATTAAATTTCAACTAATTACGCGAGTTTGTATACATGCTTATTTTAATTACCAAAATTAAAATTCTACATGTATGCATGGTGTGGATTTATAATATGATACATGTCATGGCAATTCCGATTTTATATCTATTTTATGATAAAACACATAAAAATTAAATTGCGGAAAATTTAAACACCGAGATGGATCGTTGGTACCCCCGACTAACCTATTTTCTAAGGAAAAATAAAACTAATTCTAAGTCTTCAAATCTCGATCGTCGATCTTGATCTTGAAACTTCTGGATCTCGAACCTTCGATCTCGACACGAACCGCGAACGACGAGGAGAGGAGGCCGTAATATACCAATATATTTAAAATATATCTATATTATCAAATTGTTTTATATAAAAAAAAACATTTTTTTTTGTTACAGCATGACGGCAAAACTTATCAAAAAAAATTTGGATTTTTTTATTCTTCTTCACGGCTGTTATGCAAATATATATATATACTAGTTGCATCCAGTGTGCGTTGCACACGTCCGTCGGTGTTGCAATGTTGTTTGGTTTGGTGTCCATAGGTGTTATGTTAGTTGTTTTATGTACAATGTAGCTAGGATATCATGTACATGGAATTGTTACAAGGGAATTGGGGAAGGCAAGGTTAAAATGTATCATAGATATAATAGAGTAAGTACGTGGTCTAAAAGTAGGGGCTGCTAAATTGTATGTAACAACATGGTTAAATAACAGTGCAGCTACACAGCAGTGAATATTGGGAATTTACTTTACAAAAAGAACCAGATGAGTTATAGATATTACAGATATATGATACATACAGTCAAAAGTCTGAGCTGAAGTAGAATTTCGGGACAGCAAAATGAAGTGAGGATCGTGCAACTGAGTAGTTTTGAGATGATACATTGTACAGATAATCTAGTGGTTTTTATAGTTACCTAAGTTGTGCATTTGATTTCCTGGTTTTTTGGATCCTTTTGGTTTAGCAACATCTAAGATTCATCTAGTTTATATAGTACACAAAATATGCTTTGAGTTTTTATGCTATACAAAACATGTACTTAGTGTATGTGATACATCTAAGCTTCCAAAACATTGTTGTTTTATGTCTTCTGACCTGGTCGTTTGGTTTCAAGCAGTAGGGGTGAATTCCAGCTTTACTTTCTTTGTTGATGTATCTTCTTTTTTGCCTTCTGGTGTTCCACTACTTCTTTTCCCTTCTTGCTTTTCTGTGGTATTTTACTTTTATATGTTATTTGAGTGTTTTTTTTACTGGTGATATTGGTGCATATGATATCTTGGTTTAGTGGTTTACCTGGAGTACCGCTGATTTCTGGTGTGTCTTTGAAAGGATCTGAGGTACTTTTTGTTGTGGATTCTGCCTCTGTCCACTGGTAGACTGTGAACCTTGTCTTTTGATCTGCATATTGCTTCGTTGATGGTTGTAGTTCTGCACTTATTCTTTTCTGTTTCATCTGCGTGTTTACTTCTGATAGCAGATGTTGTATCTCCTGGAGGGGAATGAGTTACATTGTTAGGTATATATTGCTAATGTTACTGATGTGTGTGAGTTGTTATGCGTATGTGTTGCTTAGTATCTATGTTACTCTTGTCTGTATGTGTGTACCTGGGGGTTCTTCTCGTGCAATTTTGTTGTTGTGTGGCCTAGCAGCTTCTCCGCATTCTGGTCATACATAGTAGCTGCAATTTTCTATGCGGCTTGCTGCAGTTCAATTATTACTTTGCACCTATGTTTGTAGCATTTTATATTCTTGTTAGTTTCAATGTTCATGTTTTGTTATTAACATGTTATATATTCTGCGTGTTTTACCTAGGAACTGCGATTTCATCGTTGTTGCATACATTGCAATGGAATTCTTCATTTGCTGCTGCTGTGGTGAGCTGGGAGCATTTTGGACAGTTGCAGTAGTGGATGTCTTGCTGTATGTCTGAAATTGTCACAGCTCCTGTGACATGGCGTACCTGTTTATTCGAAAGTTAGATTTACTGTGTTTCGAAAGCTAGTATCTTGTGCATCTGTTTTGTGTTCATAGTTGATCTTTGTACATTATTACCTTGTGCTGAGGTTGTTGTGGTGACTTTTGTTTCATTTCTGCTGCTCTGTTCTTCTGTTGTGCATTGCTTGAGTACGGGGTCATAGTAGGTGCTTGTTGAATTGCATCCACGTTGTTTGTTACCCTGTGTAGTACGCTACATTATATTGGTGGCCATTTTCTGGCAGCATTTATTAAGTGTTTTACTTATGTGTATTTTTGTTTACCAGTTTCTTAGCTGATGCACTTGTGGTAAATCAGGATCAATTGTTATGTAGCAGAATGGCACGGTTGACAAGGTTCCACCTGTATTAGTTGTATTTAGTTATTGTTGTAAACTGTATTTTTAATATATGATGTATATTAATGAGTTTTTTAGGTGTACCTGAGAATTTAGCAACGGTGACTTTTTTGCACACAATGATAGGCATATTGTGTCTGCTTTCATACAGTTGCTGTCCTGGGCTCTCTACGTAGTCTCCCCACATGGTTAGCATTGTTGTATATAAACTGGCAATAGTTCCAGAATATATTGGTTAGAAGATAATGGTAATATCTTGAGTTCACTTATTTGCTACTTTAAGTTTCTATATATGCAGGCATTAAACAAGTATTTCCAAGATTGTAAGATTGGACTGAAAGACTGGAAAAACTCTGAAACATTTAATTCCATAGTGTGAAAGTAATATCAGAAAATGCACTTATGAAACAAGACATGAGAGACTGTAATAGTCGAAGCGGAGATAGCATACATTTCCAAGAAACCACAGAAAACATAACTGCAATAGAACCGAAAGTTGGATAGTTATAAGAAAATTGCAAGAAGAGATACACAGATGAAGTAACTTCCACTACATAAAAGAAGAATAACGCATAGGAAACAATGTACTATAAGCAATAAGCAGCCAGAGTAATAAGAGCTTGCATTTTCAACGTGGTAACTTTGGACTAAAAGACAGGGAAAACTATTAAACTCTGAATCAAAAGGTATCAAAGTAAAATGTGAAATTGCACTTATCAAATCACATATGAGATACTGCAATTATCGTAGGCGAAAGCGCATGTATTTCCAAGAAACTACATAGAACATAGCGAGAAATAAAAGGAAACCTGGACGGGTAGAAGAAAAATTGAACAAGAAACACATTGATGAAGACAACTATTTCGATATGGAAGAAGAAAAATACGGATCAAAGAATCTACGTAAATAATCACCGAACATTACGGTGATTGCAAAATGATAGAGGAAACCTGTGTTAGTGTAATGTATGCTATGGAATGCACGAAATACATGGTACTTACTTGTTCATCAACGAGTACTATTTCCTGTATTGGTGTCAGCTTCCCATTCGCAACTACTTCCCGCGGTGTTTTAATATCCACCATCACAAATAATATAGCGACAATGTTAAATATACTTAGTAGTTAGAGGAATACCAGCGTAGTTATATAGTCTATTTGTGTTGTAATCTATGGAACTCACTTAGTTACTCTAGATTGAGTGCTGATAGTGCTTATGTGTTTGTGAATTGTGTGAGATGTGTGACATAGTGCAGTTTATTGAATGTTTAATTACGAAATAATTGTGGCACCGCTGCTGCATTACCAACTTAAATGTCATACATTACAGGTGAATGTCAAAAAATTTCGCATTAAAGTCCATAAACATAAGAGAATTTGTGATTAGTTAGGGTATCTAATTTATATCCATGCATTTAATACTACAATATTTTTCAATAGATGATATGAATCTACAAAAACAAAGCTAAAGCTAATTAATTTAAAAAGTATAATAAGAATGGTCGACACCTCTGCGAATGTGGTGCTGTGTTAATTAATACGTGTTTCTCGGTAAAGTTGATTAGATTTGTATGTAGATATATGTACATATTGGTGTTTTGGTTCCTGCTAGTGCTGGTGTATCGCACAATGGGAATGATTGTAGTGCTGGGTACGCAATCATCTCTGCCGGATCAGTTATTTGTCGTATGAATGTTGCAGCTATGAACACCCATTCGTATGCCATCCCGGGAGACATGTACTGGAATACTGGTTTGATTTGTTGCACTTGTGCCCCGCCGACACTATACGTACAAGCGCGAGTCAATCTTGAATCTATTTGGTCTATAGTTTCATCCCACATAATAGCTTCAACGGTGTTTCCCTGCTCATTTTCAGTACTATTTCAGTTGAACATAATCATATGTAGAGTGGGACAGAGAATTGTATAATCAGTTGTATCTGTAAGTGTACCTGTGCATCTTGTAGAAGCAATTTTTGAGTTCGACGGTTGTTTGGACTGGTATGTACTTTGGTTTTGTCGACAAGTACAACTTTTACTCTCCAGTTTTTCGTTGCTTGAGAGATCTCATTGATGAACAGGTTTTGCATATTTTTAGCCATGCCTGCATAATAAGTTTATGAGCAACTGTGTACTTTTGTATATTCACGTAATGTTATGTAAATGTTGTTATTGTTGTGAATATCTACATCTGATGTTCTACAAGGTAATATTGATAGTGCACTAAGGTTGAAGTTGTGCCTGTGCCCTTTGTATTATCTCCGAGAAGACTATATTCTGTTTTTTTTTTCGTCAGAATTATCTGCCAGTGTTGGTGGAGCTATAAGTACTTTTAGTGCATTGAAACTTCTGACTCGTGAGAACGCAACGTAAAGTTGACCGTGTGAGAAAACAGGCTCGTGCAAGTAAATACCCGCACGATCTAACGTTTGCCCTTGGGCTTTGTTAATTGTCATTGCATAACACAGTTTAACTGGGAATTGGTACCTCTTGAAGTCTATGCCAAATCGTTCACTTTTGGAGGCCTGTAATGGTATTTTGTGTAATAATGTGGTGTGTCCTGCATATGGTCCCATTGCAATTTCTGCTAGAATAGTATTTGCGTTGAGTTCTTTGCATATCATTCGAGTGCCGTTGCATAGACCTTCGGTAGGACTAATATTTCTCAACAGCATTCCTGGGGAATTAACTTTCAGCAAAAGTTGGTGTGGAGGAAGGCTGCTAGGATTCAGTGAATTTAGAAAATCTTCGTATTCTCCCTGGTGTTGTGGATCAATGGTAACGTCGTTGCTGATGTATGTTGTAACTTCTTCTTCGATGCTTTGCAAAATAACATTGTTTATTTCATCAGCACAGCTATTTGTAGGAGCTAGTAGTGCTCTGTTCATTAGGATGTTGTAGTTATTGCTGAGTTGATGTATGTTCGGATACACAAAGTCAATCAGTTGTTGTAGCGATTGTTGTTCGTTAGTAAAAGGGATTGTTATGTGATTTGGTAGTCTAATGTTTCTGTTTTCATCCTCTGGTTCTGTTCCGTTGCCTACACGGAGTAGATACTTTGCGAAGAATGGGTCGTCCATTGATCGCATATTCTGCGTTAGTCGTATCTATATAAAGTAAGGCCATAAGGGAGAGTGGAACAAGCTAGCATCAAGTTGTTCATCCATAGTTCCTCGGGAGACTACAAGGAGAACCTGGCGGATATCGCCCCCGAAGATTACAATCTTGTTTCCAAAGGGCAGCTCGACCTCAGTTATGTCTTTAAGCATTTCAGCAAATGCTTCTATTGTCTCTCTGTGAGCCATTGGAGCTTCGTCCCAAATTATCAATTTTGCTTCCCTGATAAGTTGGCAGTTGCTGATTGCTTAGTAACATTTGCAATTTTATTGTCTTCATCATGTACTTGGTAGCTTAAAACGCGAATGTGCTGTTCTACCACCAGGTAGCATACAAGCAGCTACTCCGGAGGTAGCTGTGGCTAGTACAATGTGTCCCTGGGATCTTAAGGTTGCCATGATTGCTTTGTACAAAAATGTTTTCCCAGTTCCCCCGGGACCATCAATGAAATAGGCTGATGGTTCTCCTGCATTCACTTGAGTCATTATTCTGTCATATGCTCTACGTTGTTCTTGATTAAGCCGATCTACACTCAGAATATCATCAATAGACACTGCTACGTTTCTCTCGTAAGATATCTCTTTGCTTACACTGTCGTTATTGCACAACAAATCACCGTCAGGTCCTAGCTGAAAATCTCTTAATCTCTTTCCCATGTGCTGTAGATACTCAGATATATCATACAACGTTTTCCGTTTCAGCTCAGTATATTCAGTACCAGATAAATTGTATTGCGTCGTACGGTTATCACATAGGTGCTCTTGGTACTTCTCCCACAGTAATCTCGGATTTGATGGCGAACAAAACACAAGAATCGAGGCAAACAAATGCCGTAACTGCCTAGGCATCTGATACAATGTTGCTTCTTCTAAGCACTTGTCGAGATCAGAATCAGTAGACAACAGATTGCGTGCTAATGCAGCTTCCCTGAAGGTTGTTTGCAGGTGACCATTGAATGTTAGTAGGTCAGTATAGGATGACGGTGCTTTTACATGATTCAATAAAAGTCGCAGGCAGTATCGCTCCCCTTCGTTTGGTCCAGCAGATACTATGCGACCAATTACTCTTCCTTTCTTCCTTACACTCCAGAATCATTTTCCAGAATCCCACACAAAATGCTTTGGAAAGTCTTTGTACAAAAGCTGTAGCGATCTGGCAGTATCATCGTAGCGGTTCATGTAGAAAAATTGAGTCAGCATGCTCTTTGATACAAAGGTGTTTAAGAGTAAAGAGTTCAAATCTTGATTAACCGCGAAGGAGACGTAGTTGTTATTGGGTAAATGTAGTTGCAACGCTATTACAGCTGGTTTCGAAGAGATCGAAGGAATAGATACGCCACGCACCTTCGGGTGGCCCTACCCAGCGTCCACGTTGGTATTCTTCAATTTCATTCTCTACATTTGCAACACACATTCGGAAAGCAACTTTGTCAGGTCCTTTGTAGATGTACTTATATATGTACTTTACTAATTTGATTGTGGAGCTGATTTCAACGTTGATGTGGCAATTGTACTTCTGAAGCAAATAAGGATTGTAAGGCACAACCCACCGGTTATCAATCAAATACCGACGTCCTGTGGCTGTTAAACCATTGTTTCGACGTCTATACCGAGGGTAACTATCAGATCCATGTGTCGTTGCTTCTTGAAATTCCCGAGGGTATCTATTCTTGCATTTACGGTTTTGCATACATGGACTTTGTGGATTGCATAAGCCACAAGGCCCATGGATCATATGATTGAGCACGAGGTTATGTAACTCGGGATTCAGTATCGGATCTGGTAATTCTGTGCTTATGTAACGATCATATGCCTCAGAATTCAACATCTTGGAGTCTCGGGCCATTATTAGAAGAAGATGCGCGTGTGGCAAACCACGTTTCTGGAATTCGATAGAGTACACGCACGCATGTGGGTTTCCAAAGATTTTATCTTGAAGAAGATCTTTCTTCAGCAGTTGATGTTTTGATTTAAAAACTCGGCTAAGCAGATCCGGTCTATTTTGCGATAGCTCATTAGGCAGCAGATACTTAGTGATTTCGCTCCATGCAAGATTACAAGTCATTGTAAGAAAGAAATCAGGTTTACCAAACTGTTGTACTAATGCCATGGCATCCATGTATCTTTTTCTCATGTCTCTTGGACCTCCAACAAAGGATGGTGGAAGTATAAATTTCTTTCCTACATCAGATCCAAGGGTATTCCCAGAAGCAATACTATCTATTAATCCTTGTAAGCAGTCAGTCCTAATTTCCCGTTGCTGTTTGTAATAGTACTCTAACCTTGAGGTTTCTATCTTTACAAACATGTCAATGATGTATTGTTGGAAAAGTCTTCCGGTGTGCAATAACATTGACCTATTAGCCTTGCGTATCTGCATTTTGTAGCAATAGTATTGCCTGCATGATACAATATTGCGCTTGCGTACACAGGATTCAATAGCTGCACAACCGATAAGGGGAAAGTATTTAAGAAGAATCTAAGCAGGAATTGCTATGGATTCACAACAGTTAGTTTCTACCTCGTTCTTCTTCAAAGATCAGCTGCTCGGCAGCAGTGAAATTTGATGGCACAAGAGGTAGAGGCATTGTGCAATAACGCTTTTGCTTCTACATATTGGGAGGAAGCTTTTCAATACCATGATGCCAGCCTACCTCACCACGTGTGTAAAGCAATGGATACAGAAGCGAATCAAAGCAGCCAAAGTTATGGCATATTTTGTAAGGAGTAGTATTCGCGGAATAAATTTGAATGTGACATTGTGGATTCAAAGTTGCTTCATCATCCACACAAATAATACCAGCAACATCACTGCAACTGGGTTCATTGAACACCCGTTGATCAAGATTAGGATTATTGACGATGAATATTTGGCATTTATCTACCGAATCCAGATGCCTTAGCTGTCGTAGAAATACAGCATAAGGATTCTGAGATAGAATCAGAGTTAACTTGAGCATAATATCTCGGGAAAAACGGTCAGAAACTTTCAAACGTTCCTCAAGTTCAGTTTGAGAATCGTAGAAGTACAAATGTATACATGTAGGCATTTCAGAAGCTGCTTTTAGTGGATTTAGAAAATGGTGCACTTTGCCCTGCACTTTGAAGATGTATATGCCTTGCTGATTTTTCAGCAGGTCATTGTCTTTCCGAGCAGAGAAAGTAGTAAAAGCTAGGTTGTTATTGTAGGTTCTTACGTACTTTTGGAAAGAAATCGATTCAGGATCATTGGTAGTAAATAAATCAGATAATGCGTGAGGCATTTCTGTGATTGCTAACCTAATTTCTCCCTCAGAGCAACAGAAGCAAGCTGGTTCAAGGTAAAAACGAATAGCATCACAGTATGGACAATTAGCCGCCTCAGGTAACGTGGAAGCACTGGACTGAGGTTCTAAAGAAACAGAGCTATCATATGCATAACGTGCACGTAACTCAGCTCTTGCATTAACAGAAGGATAAAAATCAAAATTAACATATGCTCTACGCGAAAGTCTTTCACGCAGCAACAGATTAGTGTTACTGCGAGATGCATTAGGCATCTGAGTAACATCACTTGTGGATGCAACCGAAGTACCAGGTGCTGTCAGGCTACCCTGGATACCCCTTCGCGCTGCATACTGAGCACGTCGACGCTTAAGCAATGAATCTTTCTTTGCTTCACTCATAGATGCGTATGCATTTCATCTTTTCTCATTCTGAGATTTACGATTGTCATGGTCCATAGGGTAACAAAAAGAAGGGGAAACTAAGTTTTCAAAATTAATTCGAGGTCACAAAGATCGCGACAAAGTGTTACACTCACTGACATGAACAGAGCAACTGCGTAAGCAAACAAGCCATTTTATACTAAAGGTGTATACGTACAATTACCTACAACCTAGAAGATTTATCGTTTTACTAAGAACATGGAAACTGTAATTTTACAACTAACTTTCCAAATCAGCTAAGAAACACAAATACTGAAAACAATGCAACTTACAAGGTTTACTACTCTACGGAAAACATGGAGACTGCAATTACAGAAACAGAGACAAGTACATACCTGAAAACAGCGTTTTAATGCAGAAGCGCAATTCACTATAGTAACTGCATATCCAGAGAGAGGAGAACAAATTAGAGATCAAAAAAAACAAAAACAACGAAGGTAACAATCTGTGAACATAACCAGAAAACTGCTATTTTGGGCATCAATCATAACAGTTTTTTGTTTAAATAATCTAATCCTTACTCATATATTGAGATTAAAGAGTAAGAAAACTCTAACTAAAGATACAAGTAAATATGGCCACAAAATTTAGGAAACTATCTTAGTCAAGTAAGTTTAGTAAAGTGCCTAAGTAAGAAAGTTTAGGAAATTACCTCATATTTATATTGTTTAATAAGCTTCAATAGATTCTTAAAAATTAAGCTGTATTCAAGTATACTATACAATCTATATGAAGTGTCAAATTTAAAACAAGAATTACAATCATTATCATTAGATCACTACTTTAATTAAAATCTATATGCATGTTAATTGGAGAACTTTATTCAAACACGTTATTAGATTTTGAAATAAAGAGTTACTAAAAACCTAGCTTTTGCAAGAACAAACTAATGAGTAATTAAACAAGCCCAAATTTAGAAGCAGAGCATCAATAATGAAATAGTCATAAAGTAAGAAATGCCTCTATGAAAACATTAATTTAACACAACGCTGGTATATCTAATGTAGTCAGGAAAAGTCAATTTTTATTTGTATCCAGTCATCAAGTAAAGCACTACTCGATTCAAGCTTCCTATGATTCAAAGATGACTGAAAATTCATCTTATAACACTCATATGTATATTAAGTACAAAGCTTGATTAAAACACATTATTACACCCTGAAATAAAGACTAATTCGAAATCTAGCTTTGCAAGAATACACTAATGGGTAATTAAACAGGCTCAAATTTAGAAGCGGGCGCCAACAATGAAATACTAATGAAGCAGGAGAATCTTATATAAAAACATTACTTTAACACAATGCGGGCATATCTAAAGTAATCAAAAAAATTTAATTTGAATTTGTATTCAGTAGATAAGCGATGTATTCATTGATTCAGGCTTCCTGTAATTAAAAAGTGACCAACAATTCATCTTTCCTCTCTACTACAAGAACAGAATACCAACGAAAAGCAGAAGAAACAGAAGCATAGATAAACCTAGTCATATATACTTTAAGAAAATTAATACATATAGCAAAACAGTCACCAAATATAATTACACGTTTAAGTGCAAGAATTTAAAATCAACCACTGACCTGTAAATGAAGAATCCTTGAATCCTGGTAAATGAAAACACATTTATAAGAAGTCAGGGAGCAAACAAAATAAATCCAAGGACTAAAGAGATACATAGACAACAAGGTATTTATAAAAGTAACATGTCATTTTTCCCCAAAGAAACAGTTTCAAGGCAAAAAAAATTTTGGTGCATCATTGAACACATTGAATAACAAGAATGAGTTAGACCAAATATCCATTGCTCCAAAAGAACGTAACATATGAACAAAATGCAACCCAAGAGTCTGATTCTATACAAGAAGCAATGTTTACCTACACTTTGAAGCAAAGGTTTGCTAATAATGAAACCGAGGCCAAACATCAGGACAAACTCATCAAAAGACAAGACCTAAAGTAGCAGCGTAAGAATCAAATTTTTTTTTGGAAATTAGAGAATGCTTTTCATTTTTGGTCATTTTCAGACACAGATATTTTCACTCAAAAAGCAATTTTGGGGAAGAAAATTTGGATCTTCCTAATACCCAGAAATAATCCAACAAACGCCATTTTCTACTCTTCCTCGAATCATATCCCCTAACCCTTTATCCCTTTCTACCTATTGCACCCCTTTCGCAATCCAGGAGCGATGTCACTTAAGAATATCTCCACCCCGAGACAACTCTGACAGGCCAAGGGCCTCAAAAACCGACAATGACCACATTTGGCAAATGAACAAAAAACAACTGCAAACACTATGAAACATTGAACTCAATGGTGACAAAGTAAAATCATAAGATGCACTTATTAAATCACACATGAGAAACTGCAATAATTGAACCAAAAGTAGCATACATTCCCAATAAACGACGAGAAAACATAGCGAAATACAACCGAAACCTGGACAGACCCACAAGAAAAGTGCAAGACGAGACACGAGAGACAAAGTAATCAACACCATATACAAGAAAAAGAAAACATAACAAACAATGTACTACAAACAATAACCTACAACAAAGATAAAACCTTGCATTTCCAACATCATAAGATTAGACCCCAAAACAGGAAAAAACTATGAAACACTTAATCAAAGAATGTGACAGTAAAATGAGAAATTGCACTTACAAAGTAACATATCAGAGAATGTAATCATCGAAAGAAAAAGCGCATGCATTCCAAATAAACTATATAAAAAACAGAGGAAATAAGAGTGAACCCTGGACAGCCAGAACAAGAATGTAACAAAACATACACCAACGAAGAAACCACTTCGACGTCAAATGAGAAGAACACAGAGCAAGTAACCTACTACAAATAATAAAAAACCAGAACGATTGCAGAGCAAAAAAGGAAAAGTTTACCTGCCGAAAGTGACAACGGAAACACAACAAGCAAACACGATAACTGAAGACGATGGCGGTCCGGAAGTGCTATATACACGAGCCCACTAAATGCCAGCACGAAGAAGGGATGGAAGGCAGGCATTGGCCTTGGCGAGCAGTGGTGGAATGGCATTCCGTGGATTAATTATAAAAAAAAACGACAAAAGTATTTAATTATGCAAATATAAGACCCAAAAAAAAAAAAAAAAAAAAAAAAAAAAGAAGAACAAGCGCTAGAAGAAAAAATAGAACGACCAACATCCAAATATATATAAGTACTTCACGAAGAAGGGATGGAAGGCAGGCATTGGCCTTGGCGAGCAGTGGTGGAATGGCATTCCGTGGATTAATTATAAAAAAAAACGACAAAAGTATTTAATTATGCAAATATAAGACCCAAAAAAAAAAAAAAAAAAAAAAGAAGAAAACAAGCCCTAGAAGAAAAAATAGAACGACCAACATCCAAATATATATAAGTACTTCAAATATATGATATATATATTTTTTGTGTGGTCAAACCTTGCGGCCAATTCTAATGCATTAGGTTACAAGGAAAAAAAATTGATGCCGCCTAAAAAAAAAAAATTATTTGCCAAAGATGGGAAAGAAAAAAAAATTAATTAAACAATTCGGCCTCTTCCCGTTTTTACCTTTTTGATGATCTTCAACACCATGATCTTCGTCGTCTTGAACCCGGATCAAAATTAAAATTACAAAGAAGCCATCTTTACAATTTTCGAGTTGCATAAAATTAAATTACAAGTCATATGCTCAAGTGATACTAATCAAAAGAGCTACAAAATAGATTTACGGGTAAACAATACTAACCACAATCCATCTCTTCAAACCACAACAATCGCAACATAAAAAATAAAAACAAATTTTCGGCCCCTATCAAAAAATTGGGACAAAAAATCTACATGTTTACCACTCCTAGATCTAATATTTTATACCTATAAATATAGATCACCAGGCGACTGATACCACTGTTAGTAATATCATCCGCAACGGAAGCGATTTAAGGATCTAGATCTATAAATTACACGTAATAAAATAACTAGATCTACATTTACAAGGGGGTTGTAGAACATACCTCTTGGATCTCAAAATCCAAGTAGAAGAGCCGCAATAGAAAGAATAAAAGATTGTGTGAAGAGCACCACGATCTTCCGTACGTGTGATCCAAACAACTCCCGGTGGAAGGAAATCCTCGTCTCGAATCCTCCCGATATGCTACCCGGAAAAATCTCCAAGATTTTTCCCCTCTCCCCTTGGCCGAAAATTTCCTTCTCCTCTCTAATATGTGAAGTCGAAAATTATATGTTGTGTGTATGAGTTGGGAGAACTCTCTTTATATAGGAGAGTAATCCTTGTCCTCCAAGGATTTTATTTTGCAAATAAATAAATCCAATAAATAAAAGGTAGTCCCATAATAATCTAGAACAAATCTAGAATAATATTTATCTTTATTTCTAACCATAAATATTTATCCAAAAAATATTTTGTGCACATGTCTTATTAAATCACAAGAAAACAATTTCTTGTTTCCCAAAACATGCTCTTGGCCGAATTTTATTTATTGACCTTGTCTATATCTGATTTTCGGCCACAACACTAATTTGCAAAGATTATGAAAAATGCCTTTTTCACATATTTAATTATTTAGCCCAACTAATTTAATAGTCCACTAAACAATTAATTCACATATCATTTGAATTAAATTCTAATAAGAACTAAATTAATATTATTATGATTCGACGTCTGAGAATAGCTATGCTATATTGGAGGCACGTCGGGGACCATTGACTAATAATCAGCGGCTCCGATAAATCAAATAAATAATTATCTTATGAACAGAATAATTATATTCGATAAATCAATCACAGGAATATGCCACCATAATCCCGTGACTACACTCCTCCGATTATGAGATTATATTTATCTCCTCACGAGAATGATAATAAGCGTCCATTGATATAATCATTACATATGGATTAATCCTCCATAGACTGTTCATTCTAAATCGGGAAGTTACCGTTAACCCTTTTTAGAACCTCTTATCCTTATTTACCACTAACCCCCTAGTGATCAATTAATTCCTACAACTCACTGGTAGCTAATCAGTGTAATATGAACTCCATGGATCTATCAGTTTCTAGGATTAACAAATAAGGAAACTGTCTATCTACTTCCATAAATGGAAGGAATGGATTCCGTATCTGTGATAACACAGACTACTCACTCAATCCAGTATAATGCCAAGATGGGGTAATTCAGATCACAGACTCAGTGTTATCCTTAACTGTCAAGTCAAACCTCATACTGATTCAAGCTGTTGAATGTGATCACCTCAGGATTAAGATATATCCATAAATATGATCATCGATTGATTCGATAAGACTTCTCGATTACGGAATTATATCGTGAACTCTAATCAAATCGGTCCAAATTCTATATGATATATCTATCATATATTAATGCCCCACTAGGTTCTCTTAACCGAAAGTCCAGATAAGACAATCACACCTATTGTGTTTTGGGCGCATTAATAGCACGTTAAAGGAGAGACCCGATACTCTCGATTTTCTTCACTACGGGCTAATTGTATTTTAAGTACATCTTCACTAACTCAATCCTCTCGTGTATATCCCATACACAGAGTTAAGTGATTACATAAACGATATACTTTTGGGTTTTTTGTAGTGTAAATACTATTGTCACATCGGTGAATATGAGAATAATAAATATGAATAATAATATCATTTCATTTATTAAATAAAACAATTACAAAATTGTCTTTCGGGCATCACACCTAACAGAAATGCAGGGCATTTGCAACTCTTCTAACAGGAAAAGAAAGAAATTGGTTCAACTAGTTGAGCCCCAGATCCATACCAGATTTCCCCACCCTGACTAGGAAATTCATGCATGCATTTATCGCAGCAAGACCTTCCAGAGAAACCGGACATATTTGCTGACCATCAGGCAAAAAAGCGACAAAACAGTATTGCAGTTTATCAAAAGATTCAACGGAGAATCATCCTAGATAGCAGATCTGGATGATAAATTCTTAGTGGCATCCTTCATAGCAGGTCTTAGAGAAGGGCGGTTACATGCCAAGCTGAGCAGCAAGAATCCAAGTACAATGGAAGAATGTCTGGAAATTGCATACAGATATTGTCAGGGAGAAGAGGCTAACAGAGCGAAAAGAGAGGAATCCCACAAGGATTCAAAAAAAAGGAAAAACTAAGGATAGGTCTGACAAGAAAAGAAAATCAGTTTGGGATAGGGTAACCTCTCCCATCTCTGATAGATTTGGGAAGAATGGCACTTTGCAGGACAAAGACCTTATCCCTCTAAACCGATCTCGTGATCAAGTTCTGGCGATCATGGAAAAGAAAGGGATTGCCATGACGCCCCCTCCATTGAGGGGACCAAGAGAGAAGAGAGACCACACCAGATGGTGCAATTATCATAAGGACATTGGACATGAATCTGAGCAGTGCAGGGACCTAATCAGAGATATAGATGCAGCAGCTACGGAAGGAAAGATCGATGAATGCATCGATCTAATGTAGGGAGATAACCCCAGAGGAAGGAGAGAATTTAAAAAATTCCACAACAATAACGACAGGTACAATCAAAGGAGACACCGAGATCCGTCTCTTGATGCTGATGGGCATAGAGAAAATGCCCCGATCAATATAGTGAACACAATTGTTGGAGAACCAGGAGGAGTTAATAAGTCTGCTGAGCAGGAAAAAAGCGGTAGCACAGGAAAAGACGGAGAAGCCAAGAAACAGAAGGTGATGGGAACCGTTCAGTACGGCCCAAGAAATGCACTACCAGCCATCGTAAGCAACGAAGGACTGGTAGTAAAAGCCATTATACAGAAGAACCTGGTCAGAAGAAACTGCGTAGACACAAGCAGCGCAGTAGAACGTGCTGTATTACAGTGCGTTCCAAGCCATGAAATTAACAGACTCGGAGTTGACTCCTGTGTCAACTCCTCTTTTTGGATTTACAGGACCTCCTATCCATCCTGTGGGTATGTTAAATTTATTGACGACTTTCGGAAAAGGGCCACAGAGCAGGACTCTGATGGTCATTTATATGGTAGTAAAAGCGGCATCGGCATACAATTTGATTTTGGGACGACCGGCGTTGATCGACCTCAGAGCAGTGGTATCACCGGCGCATAACAGTATGAAATTCCCAACATTTGAAGGAGAAGCTACCGTTAAAGGGGACGTGGATGCTGCAAAGAATTGCTACACAGCAACAATCAGTGGAAAAATGAAAGTGCAGCAGGTGACGATATAAGATCTCGTTCCAGAGGAAGAAAAAAGTTGGAAATCTAATGACCCCGTACCGTCAGTAATGTTGGACGAAATTGATCCTGAATCCGCAGTCAGTGTAGGATCATGGATACCGGCTGAGCAGAAGCACATTCTGATCAAGATCCTGAAAGAATATAAAGATGTGTTTGCATGGAAAGCAAGTGACATGCCTGGACTGCCAACAGAGCTGGCTGTTCACAAGCTTAACATTGACCCAACCAGGAAAAAAGTGAAGGAAAAGAAAAGATCGTTTGCACCAGAAAGGATACAGGTTGTCCAGCAAGAAGTGGAGAAGCTGTTGTAGGCCAACATGATTAGAGAAGTTATCTATCTAGAGTGGCTAGAAAATCCAGTGCTAGTCAAGAAGCCAGATGGCAGATGGAGAATGTGCGTGGACTTCACAGATCTGAATAAAGCTTGTCCTAAAGATAGTTACACTTCCCCTAGAATTGACAGGCTAGTAGATTCTACAGTTGGTTATGAAATCTTTGCTTTCTTAGATGCTTATAAGGGATATAATCAGATTATGATGGACCGTGTAGACGCTGTAAAAACCTCTTTTATTACTGAATTTGGTTCCAACTATTATGTGTCTATGCCTTTCGGATTAAAGAATGCAGGTGCTACCTACCAAAGGGCAGTCAAAACCATTTTCAACCAACAAATTGGCAAATCCATGGAAGTATATGTGGACGACTTGTTGATCAAGAGCAGGACTCTTGACCAATATTTTAAAGTTGTAGCAGAAGTTTGTCAAGTGTTAAGACAAACAAAGATGAAGTTGAACCCTAAGAAATGCACTTTTGGAGTAAGATCAGGCAAATTCCTGGGTTATATGATATCCAAAGAAGGTGTCAGGGCCAACCCGGATAAATTAGAAGCTTTGAAAACAATGCCTGAACCGAAGAATATTAAAGAAGTCCAGCGGTTAATTGGAAGATTAGCAGCGCTAAACCGTTTCTTGTCAAAATCTGCGCAGAAGTGACAACCTTTCTTTAAAATTCTCAGGAAGGCCAGCCCATTCGAGTGGAATGCAGAATGTCAACAAGCTTTTCAGGATTTAAAGGATCATATCAGTCACTTGCCGACCCTGACCCCTCCCCAGGAAGGTGAAATATTATTCTTATACTTGTCTTCTTGCCATGAGGCAGTAAGTGATGTGTTGGTAAAACAACATGGTATGTTACAAAGGCCTATATATTTTGTAAGCAAAGCCTTACAAGGGCCTGAGATCAGATATTCGGAGGTGGAAAAATTAGTTCTGGCCCTGGTGCATGCCACGAGGAAGTTAAGACCATATTTCCAAAGACATCCAGTGGTAGTGTTGACGAATCAACCCTTAAAGCAAATTTTGGATAAACCTGACAAGTCTGGAAGATTAGCAAAATGGGTAGTTGAATTGGCAGGGTTTGACATCGAATACAAACCAAGAACATCAATTAAAGCTCAAGCATTAGCCGATTTCTTTGCAAAATAAAAAGCCTTGGCCATAGAGCAAAAAATTTAGCAGAACAAGGCTGAGCAGTGGTAGCTTTATGTGGATGGAGCTTCCAACAAAGAGGGAGCAGGAGCAGGACTCCTACTCATTAGCCTAAAAGGTGAAGAATTCCAGTATGCTCTTCATTTTGAACTTCAAGCTACTAACAATGAAGGAGAATACGAAGCTTTGATAACTGGGTTAAATTTAGCACAGAAGCTAGGTGTGCAAAATCTAAAAGTATACGCAGACTCACAGCTTGTAACAAATCATATCAAAGGGGAATATGATGCAAATGAAGGCCCCATGAAGAAATACCTAGCGGTTGCGCAAAGAAAATTGTAAAACTTTTTAATGGTGGAGGTGGAACAGATAACTAGAGCCCAAAACACCAGAGCAGACGCATTATCTAAGCTAGGATCAAATTTTCTCTCCAACAAAAAGGTGTTAGTCGAACAGTTAAAACAGAAGAGCTGTGATGTGATTGAAGTGCAACAGATAACGCAGGAAGAAACTTGGATGGATCCAATTGTAATGTATTTGAGAGACGGAAGGCTCCCTGAAGATAAGGTACGTGCCAGAAAACTGATAAGACTCTCGGCCAGGAATTCTCTGTTCAACGAGGTTTTGTACAGAAAATCTTATACATCACCCTGGCTGAAGTGCGTCACCCGAGATGAAGGAGATTATGTGCTGAGAGAAATCCATCTCGGAATTTGTGGAAATCACTTGGGAGCAAGAGCTATAGCCAGAAAATGTAAACTTTTCGGGTATTACTGGCCAGAAATGCAAGAAGATGCAGAGAAGCTGGTCAGAACCTGCAAAACATGCCAGGTGCAAAGTGGTAGGTGTGATGCCCGAAAGACAATTTTGTAATTGTTTTATTTAATAAATGAAATGATATTATTACTCATATTTATTATTCTCATATTCACCGATGTGACAAATGTATTTACACTACAGAAAACCCTAAAGTATATCGTTTATGTAATCACTTAACTCAGTGTATGGGATATACACGGGAGGATTGAGTTAGTGAAGATGTACTTGAAATACAATTATCCCGTAGTGAAGTTAATCGAGAGTATCGGGTCTCTCCTTTAACGTGCTATTAATGTGCCCAGAACACAATAGGTGTGATTGTCTTATCCGGACTTTCGGTTAAGAGAACCTAGTGGGGCATTTATATATGATAGATATATCATACAGGGCTGGACCGATTTGATTAGAGTTCACGATATAATTCCGTGATCGAGAAGCCTTATCGAATCAATCGATGATCATATTTATGGATATATCTTAATCCTGAGGTGATCACAGTCAACTGCTTGAATCAGTATGAGGTTTGACTTGACGGTTAAGGATTACACTGAGTATGTGATCTGAATTACCCCATCTTGGCATTGTACCGGATTGAGTGAGTAGTTTGTGTTAATACAGATACGGAATCCATTCCTTCCATTTATGGAAGTAGATAGACAGTTCCCTTATTTCTTAATCCTTGAAACTGATTGATCGTACGAGTTCATATTACACTGATTAGCTACCAGTGAGTTGTATGAATTAATTGATCACTAGGGGTTAATGGTAAATAAGGATAAGAGGTTCTAAAAAGGGTTAACGGTAACTTCCCGATTTAGAATGAACAGTCTATGGAGGATTAATCCATATGTAATGATTATATCAATGGACGCTTATTATTATTCTCGTGAGGAGATAAATATAATCTTATAATCGGAGGAGTACAGTCATGGGATTATGGTGGCATATTCCTGTGATTGATTTATCGAATATAATTATTCTGTTCGAAAGATAATTATTTATTTGATTTATCGGAGCCGCTGATTATTAGTCCATGGTCCCCGACGTGCCTCCTAATATAGCATAGCTATTCTCAGACGTCGAAGCCTAATAATATTAATTTAGTTCTTATTATAATTTAATTAAAACGATATGTGAATTAATTCTTTAGTGAACTATTAAATTAGTTGGGCTAAATAATTAAATATGTGAAAAAGACATGTTTCATAATCTTGGCAAATTAATGTGTTATGGCCGAAAATTAACATTGACTAGGTCAATGGCAAATTTCGGCCAAGAGCAATGTTTTTAGGAAACAAGAAATTGTTTTAAGACATGTGCATAAAATATTTATTGGATAAATATTTATGGTAAGAAATAAAGATAAATATTATTCTAGATTTGTTCTAGAATATTATGGGATTATTTTTATTTATTGGATTTATTTTAATAAAATCCTTGGAGGTCAAGGATTACTCTCCTATATAAAGAGAGTTCTCCCAAGCCTTACACACACATAATTCGACTTCTACCTCTTAGAGAGGAGAAGAATAAAATTCGGCCAAGGGGAGAATAAGGGGAAAATCTTGGAGGTTTTTCCGGGTAGCATATCGGGAGGATTCGAGACGAGAAAATTTCCTTCCACCGGGAGTTGCTTGGATCACACATACGGAAGATCGTGGTGCTCTTCACACCTTCGTTCGTTCTTTCTATTGCGGTTCTTCAACTTGGATTTTGAGATCCAAGAGGTATGTTCTACAACCCCCTTATAGATGTAGATCTAGTTATTTTATTACGTGTGATTTATAGATCTAGATCCTTAAATCGCTTCCGTTGCGGATGATATTACTAACAGTGGTATCAGTCGCCGAGGTGATCTATATTTATACGTATAAAATATTATATCTAGGAGTGGTAAACATGTAGATTTTTTGTCCCAATTTTTTTGATAGGGGCCAAAATTTTGTTTTTATTTTTTTATGTTGCGATTGTTGTGGTTTGAAGAGATGGATTGGGGTTGGTACTGTTTACTCGTTAGATCTATTTTGTAGCTCCTTTGTTTAGTAACAATTGAGCATAGGATTGATTTAAAAGTTGTTGTTTTTTTCTTATTTCTTTTTTTCGGCTAGTTTTATTTTTTTTTTTTGTAATTACGGAAAAACGACGAAGAATGATGAAGAACACGAAGAACACGAGATGAAGACGGAACTCGAGGCATGAATAGGAGTCGGGGCTGAAAATTTTATTGTTATTTTTTTCTATCCCACGGCTAGGGTTTGATATTTTTTATCAAACCCTAATTTTTTTTTATATAAAATCGGCGGCTGTTTAATAAAAAAAAAGTATTAATTTATTTTTCTGGAATATCACAGCAGGTTTTTTAAAATAAAAAAAAATCGAAAAAAAAAATAAAAAATTTTATTTTATTTTATTTTATAAAATAAAGGCCCCTTATCCTTTTGGGTTCACGGTTCGTGGTTCAAGGTTCGAAGATCGAAGACATGAAGACAACAAGATTGTAATTTATTTATTTTTCCTAGGATAGATTAGCTACGGGGGTACCAACAATCCATCTCGGTGTTCAAATTTTTCGCAATTTATTTTTTATGTGTTTGATCATAAAATAGATATAAAATCGGAATTGCCATGACATTCATCATATCATAAATCCACTCCATGCATACATGTAGAATTTGAATTTTGGTAATTAAAATAGGCATGTATACAAACTCGCGTAATTAGTTGAAATTTGATTAATACGTGGTAATTAATTAATTTAGTAGCTAATTAAAGATCCGAAGACGGGTTATGAAATCGTTAAGCCTTTTTGGTTTGTGTTCTCGGTGAACCGCCTTAAAAGCACAAACGAGATCACGTTTTCGATTCGTAGTGTCTACGAGATTGAATGATGGTAAAAGAACAATAAATCTTGGATAACAACGGTTCGCCTATAGGTTGGGTGGTCAACTGAGCTGGGATCGACCGACTTAACCCTCCTAGTGTGATGTATGCACGGGGGTCCGGCAAGACTAAGCTACACCGGCGAGCGGAGGGGTGATTCCTTCTTATCTCAATGGGTCTCTCTTGACCCGACTTCGTCCGACTGTCACATATGTTCCAACGAATAGGACGGGTAGGCTTGCCTACGTTACTGACACCATTCGGAATCCTTGATTTGATGTGCTTTTATGTTAACATCAAAAAGACGTGGTTAGTTAACCCACCACCACTTCCAAAATATATTGAGTGGGAGCGGGGGAGGCGACAGCCAACCCCACGGCCTCTACTATAGATACAAGTAAGTGAGAGAAGGGTGACGCCTCGCGGCGCTTTGATTTCGTTCCCCTAAGGATGGTGTTCACCCCTATCAACATTCATGGCTTGGTCTCCGAAAGGATAGGATTTCCGGGTACTCGTCGGGTCACTGACCTATCCTAAGACGGCACACTCGGGGCGTACCTAAGAGATCCGATATAGTAGGTCACACTCATAAAGGATATTCTTAATAATATCTAGGCTAAAAAAGGAAGGTAGTCAATGAATAAAGGGATGTTCGATTCTCGTGGGATGTTCGATTCTCACAAGTTATTCATTGATGAGATTGTCTCGATTTAACCGTCATCTCTTTGACCTACCCTAAGGCGGCACTGAGATGCGAGGTTAAAACCTTGGAATGGTAGAGTAGACTTAATTTTAGTTTACAATTCCTAAAATAAACTTATATAGTAGTGTTAAACTTGAATTAATGTATGTCATTTTATTTTCAGCAAAAATGTCTGCTCAAATTTCTGCTTTACTGTCTGAAAAATTAACGGGAACAACTTTAAGAAATGGAAGATTAACCTAAACGTGGTACTCACATATGAGAATGCGCAACATGTACTCACTTCTGAATGCCCTCGGTGGTGATCCAAAAACCTGGAAAAGCTGAGATCGAACAGCGTAATCGCTTGATCGAGGCAGATAACCGGGCTTGTGGGATCATCCTAGCGGCAGTGTCGGAGGTTATTAGGACCCAGATTGAAGAGTTTGAGATTGTGGGAGAAATCATGCGGAAACTTACTTCGATGTTTGGATCACCTAGCAACCAAGCAAGACACAATGCCATCAGGATGGATGTTAACACGAAATTGAAGAAAGGTCAAGTAGTGAATGGTCATGTTTTGAATATGATCAGTTACTTCAATGACGCCGGTATTCATGGATCCATGTTCGATGAAGCAACTCAAGTGTCGATGATTTTGGAATCGTTGACTCCTGAGTTTATCCCGTTCAAAACTCAGTATCTGATGGGAAAACATGAGTTGACCATGACACAGATGCTTAATGAACTGACTATCTACGAGGGCCTACTATCGAAAGATAAAGTCCAAGTAGGGGATAAGAAAGCTGAAGCAAATATGGCCGAAGCTAAGTCATCAAACAAGCCTAAGGCCATACCAAAGAAGAAGGGTAATGTTACACCTGTGCCCAAGCCAATGAAGAAAAGAAAGCCAAGAAAGTTGATGAGGCCAAGCCCAAGGGCAAATGCTTTTAATGTAAGGAGGTAGGACATTGGAAACGCCATTGTCCGGAATATCTTCGTGATGTAAAGGATGGCAAAGTCAAGGTTGTCACTGGGAAAGATAAGAAAGGTAATTTGGAATTACTATTCTTGGAATCTTTTAACGTAGCTAAAGATGTGTCCACTTGGATACTTGATACTGGAGCTAGTAACCATGTATGTTCTTGATTGCAGATTCTTAGTTCGTACGAGGAGCTGGAAGAGGGTTCTCAAGTGATGCGAGTAGGCACTGGGGCGCTTATTTCGGCTAAAGCAGTGGGAGCTGTGGACTTGCATTTTAATAATAGAATTTTACATTTATAGAATGTTTATTTTATTCCAAATTTCAGGAGAAATTTGATTTCTCATTCTGCCTTAGTTGAACAATCATTTTCTGTTTCAAATTTGAATGGTGAATTTGTTATTTCGAAGAATGGCTTTGAATTGTGTTCAACTACGAATGAAAACTGTTTATATTTTGTAAGACCACATAAAGCTCCCCTACTTAATACTGAAATTTTTAAAACTGCTCATCAAAGATCTGCTAAAAGGCAGAAAGTTTCTCAAGTAAAAGAAGATAAAACATACTTGTGGCATCTAAGGCTCGCCCATATTTCCTTGGAAAGACTCAAAAGACTAGAAAAGGTTCATGCCTTAGGTGAGTCATCTGTTGACACACTGCCTGTCTGCGAGTGTTGCCTGGAGGGAAAAATGACCAAGCGTCCCTTCTCATCAAAGGGTAATAGGGCCATGGGAACTCTAGACTTGGTGCATTCAGACCTTTGTTGTCCGATGAACGTACAAGCTAGGGGCGGATACGAGTACTTTGTGACTTTCATTGATGACAACTCGAGATTTGGTTATGTTTATCTGCTGCATAGGAAGTCCGAGGCTTTTGGTAAGTTCAAGGAGTTCCAAGCAGAAGCCGAAAGGCAACTAGGCAAGACATTGAAATGCATTCGCTCGGATCGTGGAGGTGAGTATTTAGATACTAAGTTCATTGACTACTTGGCTGAAAAAGGAATTTGTTTCTAATGTTCAGTGCCTAGGACACCTCAGCAAAATGGAGTTGCTGAGAGGAGAAACAGGACACTGATAAACATGGTTAGATCAATGATGAGCTACGCCTTACTACCTATATCCTTTTGGGGTTATGCTTTAGAAGCAGCGGTCTACATTTTGAATGCAGTACCGTCAAAGTCTGTCGAAAAGACACCCATAGAAATGTGGTCCGGACATCGCGAAAGCTTTCGTCACTTCCGCATATGGGGTTGTCCTGCACATGTGCTGATGGACAAGATTACCAAGCTACAATCGTGTACAAAAGTATGTTTGTTTGTAGGCTATGAAAAAGGTACACGTGGTGGTCTATTTTACGATCCGGAAGATAACAAAGTGCTAGTCTCGACTAACGCTATGTTTTTTGAGGAAAGTTATATGAAAGACCATAGACCTCGAAGTAAGATTGTACTAGAGGAATTACTCTTCGATGACGTCAGGCCTATTGTGGCTGCTGATGTTCCTATAAACAACACTTCTAATACAACAGTCATTTCCGACATTCCTGTTCCACCTAGACGTACTGCGAGAGTGGTTCGGCCACCGGCTCGGTTCGGCATGGATTTTGAGGCAAACGTAGTCACCTCTGCTGGGGTAGAAGATGATCATCCGACCTATAAGAAGGCCATATTGGATCACAATAAGGATAAATGGATTGACGCAATGAATCAAGAGATGGAGTCTATGTACTCTAACTCAGTCTGGAAACTTGTAGAACTTCCTCAGGGTGAAAGGCCCATTGGATGTAAATGGCTCTACAAGCAAAAGAGAGAAGTAGATGGGAAGGTCGAAACCTTCAAAGCACGGATGGTAGCCAAAGGTTACACACAGTGAGAGGGTATAGACTACGAGGAAACCTTCTCACCTGTGGCCATGATGAAAACCATCCGCATCCTCCTTTCGATTCTTTGCATGTCCGGATTATGAAATGATATGATTCAAGAACGAGATTTGCCCTAGGATCTTCTAAAGGAATCAATAACGAGCTCAAAACAACGATCTTAGATAATCCAACCTAAGAACGTTGGCAAGAACGCCACAACGCTTGCTCAAGGCGCGATAAGTTCTCTAAGGGGTGGAACTCTACAACGAAGAGATCCTCACTCGCAAGTGATAAACAAAGTCAAAGACTTTCATCAAATTTTCACTCAAAATATAACTGTTTGTAAAAGAACAACCTAGGTGCCTTATATAGGCTACAATATTCATGAAACTAATGTAGCTAACCAATGTGGGATAAATTACATTGTAATTTTCGCCACTTTATTCCCTAGTGGACATAACTTGACCCTAATAAGCCCAAATGGCTTTTATTTACCGAAAATAAATATCTAACCCAATATACTAACATATAGGCAACTCCCCTAATGGGCTTTTGGCCTTTTACTACTAAAAACATCATAAAAGAACATAAATAAATTAAATCAAGCCCAAAAGGCCCAATAGACCTAATTAGACTTAAAACGGGCGCATTGGCCTTTTATCTTGGACCGATCTTCTTGCTTCTTGGGTAAATGGTGCATCCTCTTTCTTCTTGGACTGGATCACATCATTCTCTCCCTCTTCAAAAGGATCTGTCCTCAGATCTAAGTCCAATGGTTGTGAAGGGACCGTCAAAATTGGACCTTCCGGTCACATCATTTCCTCTCCCTTCGAAAGGATTCGTCCTCGAATCCACCTGGATCAAATAGTAGTCTTGGCCCAACATATGTGTGTAGGCCCACAGAGTGAATAGCAACCACGAAAAATAAAGAGGTGAACAATGCAGTAATCATCCTCTTGTACAAATGAATTTCCAAAGCATAAAAATCAGCAACAACAAAATCTAAAGGAATACAATGCAATAAAAATGGATCACTGTATATATGGCGCACTTGTAACTCCTGTAAGTGCTCAAGTGACATGGCTGATTTTGCTTCAAGTTCAACCTCTCCAACAAAAGAATGTGATTCCACATTGATCGGAACCAACTCATCACAAGTATCATGCACATGCAAAGGTAAATCAAGAGACTCGGCTGGTGTATCACGAACTTCCTCAAGCTCAGCAGCACTCCCAACATGACCAAGAACGAATGCCTCATCAACATGAACTATCTCGTACACAACTAAGGCCTCGTCATTTGGAACTACTTCGGGCACACTCTCAATCACCTCAGCCACAATCAAATCTGGTACTACCTCCTCTCGAATGTCAACAATCCCTTCGTTTTCCGCTTTAATCCACCCGTTTTCCTTTTGAATTTCAGCCCACCGTTTGGCCTCCTCCGCCTGTAGTAGTTCAACTTCCTTTTCCAATCTATCCTGCAACTCTTGCGTCTTAACTTGCATAATGACCTTAATGTCTTGTTTCAACTTCGCAACGAGTGCACGATTATTCTCCTCAAGGATCCTTGCTATCCCTGCTAACATTCCCACATTTCGATCCGCTAACTCAGTTTGACGACTATGTTCCTTTCTACGATCCCGTCTCTCATAATGATCAAAATAAGGCATATTCCCACAATTATCTCGTGTTTCACTCTCCCCTATTCTCAGTCGTAGAAAATATCCGTCTCAAACAAATCGAATTATGAACAAACCCTAGACATGAGGCTGTCAGAATTTCCAGAATGTAAGCAGTGACCTTTTGGACAGATAGTGACAAAATTATTTCGGATCTGGAAAACCTAAAAAGACAAAAGTTTTAGAGCAGGTCGTTTTCTAGAGGATCGCAAAATTTCAGATTTTTTAGAGGTCTAGAAGTTGATCAAACAATTTTTTTTGGAACTGGTGCAATCTGTCAGAAATTTTCATATTGATAGCAGTGTCTTACGGTGCCAATTGCGACCAAACTACAACGAATTTGGAAAAACTCAAAAAATAAAAGTTGTAGATCTGACAATTTCATATAAGCTCACAAATTTTCAGGTAATTCCGAATCGTTTAGACCACATAAATCGAATTCAAACGGTGCTTTACAGCTGCACTTTTCTGGGCAGATGGTTTGGATTAATCGGCGGGTTTAAGCAAGATCTACATGGAATCTGGGTTGGGTGCAAAGACAACAACTTTAGACCGAGATGTGTTGAATATGTGGTAATAATTTCAGAATTTTTCGAGGTGTTTTGGTTAGGGAACGAACTGCTATAAAAACGGGTCTGAAAAAAAAAATTAGGATTCTAGGGATGAAGGTTTGAAGATATTAAGATATTCAATTTTTCCGGATAAGATGGATGAAGATTTGAAGAATTATGGCTGGGGAGGGGACGAAATTAAAGGAAAACAATAACAAATAGTTTTTTGTTTTTTTTAATAAAGCGAAAAGAAAGAAAAAAATGGGATATTTGATTACCTTTAGTCAACCGAAGGCTCTGATACCAAATGATATGATTCAAGAACGAGATTTGCCCTAGGATCTTCTAAAGGAATCAATAACGAGCTCAAAACAACGATCTTAGATAATCCAACCTAAGAACGTTGGCAAGAACGCCACAACGCTTGCTCAAGGCGCTGATAAGTTCTCTAAGGGGTGGAACTCTACAACGAAGAGATCCTCACTCGCAAGTGATAAACAAAGTCAAAGACTTTCATCAAATTTTCACTCAAAATATAACTGTTTGTAAAAGAACAACCTAGGTGCCTTATATAGGCTACAATATTCATGAAACTAATGTAGCTAACCAATGTGGGATAAATTACATTGTAATTTTCGCCACTTTATTCCCTAGTGGACATAACTTGACCCTAATAAGCCCAAATGGCTTTTATTTACCGAAAATAAATATCTAACCCAATATACTAACATATAGGCAACTCCCCTAATGGGCTTTTGGCCTTTTACTACTAAAAACATCATAAAAGAACATAAATAAATTAAATCAAGCCCAAAAGGCCCAATAGACCTAATTAGACTTAAAACGGGCGCATTGGCCTTCTATCTTGGACCGATCTTCTTGCTTCTTGGGTAAATGGTGCATCCTCTTTCTTCTTGGACTGGATCACATCATTCTCTCCCTCTTCAAAAGGATCTGTCCTCAGATCTAAGTCCAATGGTTGTGAAGGGACCGTCAAAATTGGACCTTCCGGTCACATCATTTCCTCTCCCTTCGAAAGGATTCGTCCTCGAATCCACCTGGATCAAATAGTAGTCTTGGCCCAACATATGTGTGTAGGCCCACAGAGTGAATAGCAACCACGAAAAAAAAAGAGGTGAACAATGCAGTAATCATCCTCTTGTACAAATGAATTTCCAAAGAATAAAAATCAGCAACAACAAAATCTAAAGGAATACAATGCAATAAAAATGGATCACTGTATATATGGCGCACTTGTAACTCCTGTAAGTGCTCAAGTGACATGGCTGATTTTGCTTCAAGTTCAACCTCTCCAACAAAAGAATGTGATTCCACATTGATCGGAACCAACTCATCACAAGTATCATGCACATGCAAAGGTAAATCAAGAGACTCGGCTGGTGTATCACGAACTTCCTCAAGCTCAGCAGCACTCCCAACATGACCAAGAACGAATGCCTCATCAACATGAACTATCTCGTACACAACTAAGGCCTCGTCATTTGGAACTACTTCGGGCACACTCTCAATCACCTCAGCCACAATCAAATCTGGTACTACCTCCTCTCGAATGTCAACAATCCCTTCGTTTTCCGCTTTAATCCACCCGTTTTCCTTTTGAATTTCAGCCCACCGTTTGGCCTCCTCCGCCTGTAGTAGTTCAACTTCCTTTTCCAATCTATCCTGCAACTCTTGCGTCTTAACTTACATAATGACCTTAATGTCTTGTTTCAACTTCGCAACGAGTGCACGATTATTCTCCTCAAGGATCCTTGCTATCCCTGCTAACATTCCCACATTTCGATCCGCTAACTCAGTTTGACGACTATGTTCCTTTCTACGATCCCGTCTCTCATAATGATCAAAATAAGGCATATTCCCACAATTATCTCGTGTTTCACTCTCCCCTATTCTCAGTCGTAGAAAATATCCGTCTCAAACAAATCATAATTATGAACAAACCCTAGACATGAGGTTTGTCGAATTTCCGAGAATGTAAGCGGTGACCTTTTGGACAGATAGTGACAAAACTATTTCGGATCTGGAAAACCTAAAAATACAAAAGTTTTAGAGCAGGTCGTTTTCTAGAGGATCGCAAAATTTCAGATTTTTTAGAGGTCTAGAAGTTGATCAAACAATTTTTTTTGGAACTGGTGCAATCTGTCGAAATTTTCATATTGATAGCGATGTCTTACGGTGCCAATTGCGACCAAACTATCAACGAATTTGGAAAAACTCAAAAAATAAAAGTTGTAGATCTGACAATTTCATATAAGCTCACAAATTTTCAGGTAATGCCGAATCGTTTAGACCAAAATCGAATTCAAACGATGCTTTACAACTGCACTTTTCTGGGCAGATGGTTTGGATTAATCGGCGGGTTTAAGCAAGATCTACATGGAATCTGGGTTGGGTGAAAAGACAACAACTTTAGACCGAGATGTGTTGAATATTTGGTAATAATTTCAGAATTTATCGAGGTGTTTTGGTTAGGGAACGAACTGCTATAAAAACGGGTCTGAAAAAAAAAATTAGGGTTCTAGGGATGAAGGTTTGAAGATATTAAGATATTCAATTTTTCCGGATAAGATGGATGAAGATTTGAAGAATTATGGCTGGGGAGGGGACGAAATTAAAGGAAAACAATAACAAATAGTTTTTTTTTTTTTTTAATAAAGCGAAAAGAAAGAAAATAAATGGGATATTTGATTACCTTTAGTCAACCGAAGGCTCTGAGCCCAAATGATATGATTCACGAACGAGATTTGCCCTAGGATCTTCTAAAGGAATCAATAACGAGCTCAAAACAACGATCTTAGATAATCCAACCTAAGAACGTTGGCAAGAACGCCACAACGCTTGCTCAAGGCGCTGATAAGTTCTCTAAGGGGTGGAACTCTACAACGAAGAGATCCTCATTCCAAGTGATAAACAAAGTCAAAGACTTTCATCAAATTTTCACTCAAAATATAACTGTTTGTAAAAGAACAACCTAGGTGCCTTATATAGGCTACAATATTCATGAAACTAATGTAGCTAACCAATGTGGGATAAATTACATTGTAATTTTCGCCACTTTATTCCCTAGTGGACATAACTTGACCCTAATAAGCTCAAATGGCTTTTATTTACCGAAAATAAATATCTAACCCAATATACTAACATATAGGCAACTCCCCTAATGGGCTTTTGGCCTTTTACTACTAAAAACATCATAAAAGAACATAAATAAATTAAATCAAGCCCAAAAGGCCCAATAGACCTATTTAGACTTAAAACGGGCGCATTGGCCTTCTATCTTGGACCGATCTTCTTGCTTCTTGGGTAAATGGTGCATCCTCTTTCTTCTTGGACTGGATCACATCAAAATCTATATGCAGCAACCATAGGGATTCATTGAAGAAGGTCGAGAGCACATGGTGTGCAAGTTGCTCAGATCCATTTATGGGTTGAAGCAAGCATCTCATTCCTGGTATCATAGATTCGATCACACGATCAAGTCTTATGATTTCAAACAACACTTTGCTGAATCTTGTGTGCACAGGAAGGTTATCAAAGATAGTGTTGTACGTTGATGACATACTCCTATTGGAAACGATAAGGGGATGATGTCCGACGTGAAAAGTTGGTTGACCACGCAATTCCAAATGAAGGATTTTGGAGAAGCGAGTTATGTTCTAGGGATGCAAATTATAAGGGATCGCAAGAACAGGATGTTAGCTCTGTCCCAAGCAACTTATATACATAAGGTGATGGCATGCTTCAGTATGAAGAACGCAAAGAAGGGTTTTCTACCAACCCGTCACGGCGTTTACCTCTCTAAGACTCAGGGGCCTCAAACTCCTGAAGAGATTGAAGCTATGGGAAGAGTGCCATATGCCTCGGCAGTTGGTAGTCTTATGTATGCTATGAGGTGTACGAGACCTGACATTTGTTACGGCGTTGGATTAGTCAGCCGTTTTCAGTCAAATCCAGGCCAACCGCACTGGACAGCAGTAAAGAATCTCATCAAATATTTGAAGAGAACCAGAAATTATATGCTCGTCTATTCGAGTGGGAGTTTGGAGTTAGCGGGGTACACCGATTCTGACTTTCAGTCAGACAGAGATGATTCTAAATCAACCTCTGGTTCAGTGTTTACGTTTGGTGGCAGTGCAATAGAATGGAGAAGCCAAAAGCAATCCAGCACAGCCGATTCAACAATGGAAGCTGAGTTCATAGCGGCCTCCGAGGCAGCTAAAGAAGCATTTTGGTTAAGAAAGTTCATCAGTGGATTAGGCGTTGTCCCGAATGCTGAAGATCATATTACTCTCTATTGTGATAACAATGGGGCCATTGCCAACTCTAGGTAACCTCGAAAGCACAGTAAGTCGAAGCATATAGAGAGGAAATACTGGGTGATCAACGATTTTGTCGATAGAGAGGACATTTCCATCAAGAAAATCGCCTCCGCCGATAATCCTGCTGATCCATTCACCAAGACACTGTCGATTGAAACTTTTAGTCGACACTTGGAGACTATAGGTATTAGATACATGTCTCATTTGCTTTAGAGCAAGTGGGAGTGATAGTTTGCTGTATTTTAAATAATAGGGTGTGCTCTAAAACAATTAATCACATGCTTTCGTGCAAGTGGGAGATTGTTAGGTGTGTTGCCCGAAAGACAATTTTGTAATTGTTTTATTTAATAAATGAAATGATATTATTATTCATATTTATTATTCTCATATTCACCGATGTGACAATAGTATTTACACTACAGAAAACCCTAAAGTATATCGTTTATGTAATCACTTAACTCAGTGTATAGGATATACACGGGAGGATTGAGTTAGTGAAGATGTACTTGAAATACAATTAGCCCGTAGTGAAGTTAATCGAGAGTATCGGGTCTCTCCTTTAACGTGCTATTAATGCGCCAGAACACAATAGGTGTGATTGTCCTATCCGGACTTTCGGTTAAGAGAACCTAGTGGGGCATTTATATATGATAGATATATCATATAGGGCTGGACCGATTTGATTAGAGTTCACGATATAATTCCGTGATCGAGAAGTCTTATCGAATCAATCGATGATCATATTTATGGATATATCTTAATCCTGAGGTGATCACAGTCAACTGCTTGAATCAGTATGAGGTTTGACTTGACGGTTAAGGATTACACTGAGTCTGTGATCTGAATTACCCCATCTTGGCATTGTACTGGATTGAGTGAGTAGTCTGTGTTATCACAGATACGGAATCCATTCCTTCCATTTATGGAAGTAGATGGACAGTTCCCTTATTTGTTAATCCTAGAAACTGATCGATCGTACGAGTTCATATTACACTGATTAGCTACCAGTGAGTTGTATGAATTAATTGATCACTAGGGGGTTAATGGTAAATAAGGATAAGAGGTTCTAAAAAGGGTTAACGGTAACTTCCCGATTTAGAATGAACAGTCTATGGAGGATTAAATCATATGTAATGATTATATCAATGGACGCTTATTATTATTCTCGTGAGGAGATAAATATAATCTTATAATCGGAGGAGTACAGTCACAGGATTATGGTGGCATATCCACGTGACTGATTTATCGAATATAATTATTCTATTCGTAAGATAATTATTTATTTGATTTATCGGAGCCGCTGATTATTAGTCCATGGTCCCAGACGTGCCTCCAAATATAGCATAGCTATTCTCGGACGTTGAATCCTAATAATATTAATTTAGTTCTTATTAGAATTTAATTAAAATGATATGTGAATTAATTGTTTAGTGAACTATTAAATTAATTGGGCTAAATAATTAAATATGTGAAAAAGACATGTTTCATAATCTTGGCAAATTAATGTGTTATTGCCGAAAATTAACATTGACTAGGTCAATGCCAAATTTCGGCCAAGAGCAATGTTTTTAGGAAACAATAAATTGTTTTAAGACATGTGCACAAAATATTTATTGGATAAATATTTATGGTAAGAAATAAAGATAAATATTATTCTAGAGGAATTATTGGATTTATTTTAATAAAATCCTTGGAGGTCAAGGATTACTCTCCTATATAAAGAGAGTTCTCCCATGCCTTACACACACACATAATTCGACTTCTACCTCTTAGAGAGGAGAAGAATAAAATTCGGCCAAGGGGAGAATAAGGGGAAAATCTTGGAGGTTTTTCCGGGTAGCATATCGGGAGGATTCGAGACGAGAATTTCCTTCCACTGGGAGTTGCTTGGATCACACGTACGGAAGATCGTGGTGCTCTTCACACCTTCGTTCGTTCTTTCTATTGCGGTTCTTCAACTTGGATTTTGAGATCCAAGAGGTATGTTCTACAACCCCCTTTTAGATGTAGATCTAGTTATTTTATTACATGTAATTTATAGATATAGATCCTTAAATCGCTTCCGTTGCGGATGATATTACTAACACATAGCAACTTATCCTATAATCCTGTACAAGAGATGACACCAATTGTATCTCCATGGCCCTTTGATCAATGGGGAGTTGATCTTGTGGGTCCATTACCTAGAGCACCAGGAAATTTCAAATTCCTGGTAGTGGCAGTAGATTACTTCACCAAATAGGTGGAAGCAGAACCGTTAACCACTATCACAGCCAACCAAATACAGAAATTCCTGTGGAGAAATATTCTGTGCAGATATGGTATTCCTAAAGTCCTAATCTCTGATAATGGCATACAATTTGAAGATCAAGGAGTGCAAACCTGGTGCACCAACCTAGGAATATCCCAACATTTCACTTCAGTGGCCCATCCCCAAGCCAATGGACAGGTTGAGCAGACCAACAGGCAAATAAAGCAAGGGTTGAAGAAAATGTTGGAGCAGGAAGGATCTCATTGGGTGGATCATCTTCCAAACATCTTATGGGCATATAGAACTACCCCGAATTCCGCCACGCAGGAAACTCCATATTCCTTAGCATATGGATGCGAAGCAGTGATACCAGCAGAGATTGGGCACAAATCTCCCAAGACGGAATTATACTGTCTAGAAACACGGAGGTAGATATGCTACATGCCAAGGATGAGTTGGAGCACAAAAGGGACATAGCATTGATATAGATGGCCAAATACAAGCAAAGGATTGCTCAGTACTACAACTCCAGGGTTAGAGGTACGTATTTTAAAGAAGGCGATTCAGTTCTGAGGCGAAATGATGCTAGCAAGCAAGGTCCCACTGGAAAGCTAGACCCAAATTGGGAAGGTCCTTATAAAATTATCAAAGTACATGGAAAAGGATCTTATCAACTAGCTAATGCCTCCGGAAAATCCATTCCTAGAAGCTGGAATGCTATTCATTTAAGGAAATTTTTTCCTTAAGATAGTTTTATTTTCATGAGTGATGTTACCTTGAATATATATCTTTTTTAATTTTGTAATTATATATGTGAATATTTTAACTTGTGTTGAAACACGGAATTAAAGACAGGATGCCTGAAAATCGAGCATTAAACTTACAGTACAAGAGAAATCTGGGCAGAAGTCCCAACTAAAAATCTAAGTGTCAAACTTGCAGTGCAAGGACATTCTGGCCAGAAGTCCCAATTAAAAATCTAAGTGTCAAACTTGCAGTGCAAGGACAATCTGGGCAGTGGACCCAATTAAAAAATATATATGAGTGTCAAACTTGCAGCGCAAGGACATTCTGGACAGAGGTCTCAATTAAAAAACATAAGTGTTAAACTTGCAGCGCAAGATAATGGGCAGAGGACCGAATTAAAAAATCTAAATGTCAAACTTGCAACGCAAGGACATTCTGGACAGAGGTCCCAATTAAAAAACAAAAGTGTTAAACTTGCAGCGCAAGATAATTCTGGGCAGATGACCCAATTAAAAAATCTAAATGGCAAAACCTGCAGCGCAAGGACATTCTGGGAGAAACCCACTATAAAATTCTGGGCAGAGGATCACTAAAGTCCTAAGTGTTAAACTAACGAAACATTTCTATGCAGCATATACATTACATATAAAGAAGCTAAGGACAACTAATCCTAACTTCTTTGCAGCGCAACAAGGAGATAACGTTCTAAGTCCAGAAAATGTCAAAATAGAAGCAAATTCAAATGTTTAAATGATCAAAGTATCATACATTAACAGAAAATATTAGGTAAAGTTATTACATCAAAAGCTGCTCAAAAACCACAGCAAAACCACAAATCATTTATCAAAATTTCAAAACAAAATATCAAATCAAGATGAAGGAGTAGCAGAAGACTGTGCAGACTTCTTCTTCGCATACTTGCGGATGATGTCTTCCATACTCTTGTACTCATCATAACGCCTGGTGAAGATCTCGCCAGCTTTCTTATCATATAACTTGTGATTAGGCAAGGTGCTAATCACTAGATCGGCAGGCTTGGCTTCATGAACACCAAGGGTATATCCTCTGCGCTGAGCAGGAGCCAAGATGATTTGGATTTCCTCATAAGTCTCAGGAGAAGCTTTATATCATGCAACAACCTTCTGGATGATATTCTGAGCAGGAGTTTCTTCCATCTGCCTCACAGTTTCATCAAAGTCGTTTTTCATTTTCTTCACTGTGGAAAGATGTTGTTGATTCTCATCATTTATTTTCTTCCGCTGTTGGTCTCGAAGCTTTACTTGCTCCTCTTGAGTGAATAACAAACCCTCACTTTTGGCAAGATTTCCTTTCAATTGCTCAATCTCCTGGCGAGCAGCAGCCTCTGAAGATACCAGTGCAAGGTTGGTTTCTTCCAAACTAGTTACCTTGGCATTAGCCTCCTCCAGGTGAACCACTTTCTGTTGCAGGGCAGAAATATCCCTAGCCATGCTAGAGGTTTTCTTGTGTAATGACTTACCCAGGCGGTAGCACTGCAAAAGGCCAAATCTTAGAAGACAGAAATTAAAGAAGAAATAAAAAATCCTATAAAAAGCTACTTACAGAATCAGCAAAGTCTTCAGCAGACATATCCTCAAAGTTAAAGGAGGAATCACTCGCAAAACTACTAGAGGGGGTTGACCTGTGCCTTTTCTTCTGTCTCTAGGAAACGGCCCTTAAAGGCACAGCATTCAAACCAGTAGACTGATCACCGGGGAGACATTCTTCAACAGGCATTTCCACTATGTTAATTATGCTCAGAGTATTCTGAGCAGAAGGGTGTGTGGTGGAAATGGTGTTCTGAGCAACATCGCCAGAATCAATGCCTATGTCCGTAGCTTCCTTCTGGCCAGAAGCTTCACCACCCTCAGGAATAACAGATAAGGTCCGTTCAGAATCCTCATGCATCTACTCTGTCTCCTCTTCCTCATCAACATCAATATTAATCAGGTCATCCACATTGGCCACTGCATAAACAAAATATAATCAAGATATATTCAAAAACAAGAGCAAAAAATAAGTTCAGACATACATTTTCGGTATTCTTCCTTGGTGAATTCTACATAGCCAATAGGACCTACCGTAAGAAGATGAGCAGCATCCACCTATGCGGAGCTTATAGTGTTCAAGGTCAATGAAATTTTGTTCCTGGTAAGATAATTAACCAAGGATGCATCTATGTTATCTTCCAATTTGTCCTTCATGGAATAAGTATTCCAGTGACCAAGGTTCACTTCAGTGTTGTGCTTCACAAAGAAGAAGCGCTCCTGCCACTTCTTCATGGTCTTATCTTTACTGGATAAAGGAATAATCTGGCTTGACTTACCAGCTCTACGACAAAAATGGTACCACCCCCCGCTACCCTGTGTTAACTTGCATTGGTAAAAATTCCTAAATAATCTTACAGAGAAAGGGGTAGTATTTAAACGGCACCAGATCATAAATCCAACCAGGAATTTCACGCTATTCGGATGGATCTGTCCACTCCCAACTTATAATACCGCATCACCTCGACATACCCAGGAGGAAGAGGGAATCTTAGACCACTATGAAGCTGATCAACATATACTGTACAGAAACCGGCTGGAGGATTATAAGCATACTCGGTGGATTTGGGAAGAACAACTTCAAAAGGGTCAGTACGAATCTTATAGGTTTTTAGTAGATTGGCCATTTCAGTTTTGGTCATTTTGCTAGAGACACCATGGCAAGCCATTATAGCCTTGGTTTTGTCAAATCGATTGATCTCCCTTTTCAAGGTATTTAAAAAAGCAGTATGGTCTTCTGGATATTGATGAACGATGGAAGTAGGAGTAAAAAACCTAGGGGGAAGGAGATGAGATGGTAGAAGACACAGGGGATTGTCCCCTAACGTGGAGGTATTTCCTAAATCAATCAGGGAGGATGGATGATCGGCGTTTATTGCAGTTTCAGGATAAGGAATATGGTTAGAGGAACTCACTTCTTCACTCCCGAAGGCAATCGAAGTCTTTTCCGGCGATTGAAACAAATTTTCTACAGAATCGCTAGAAGCAGTATCGGCTCTCAAACTCATGAAAGAAATAAAGATTCAAAAGAAATAGAAGAATAATATAGAAACAGAGACTTACTTGTAATCGTAGGGATGAGGTTCCAAAGGTTTGAAATAGAGGAGTTGTTTGACAAGAGGTGTAATTAGGGGACAAGAAGTGAAACAACGTGATGGTTCAACTCATAGTTATGATAATTACCAGGTATGACTTGGCGTCGTTTCACGATATATTGATGACGGAAGCTAAAGCATTTCACACTAGGGCAGCTGTGAAGCAGTCCACCCCAGTCAAGGGGGGCTTAGGATGATATATAGGCCCATTGGGTCAAATTATTCATAATTGTGCCGGGCCCAGTATAAGGATAGATGGGCCGGTAAAGCAGGACTACACCAAACGCTGACCAGATCATACTCCTGGGTAGAATAGCTAGAGGGGCAAGACTCCACCACGTTCTGGGCAGAAGAGTATCTAGACAGAACAATCAGCTGTACATGATGAAGACTAAGTCAATAACGGCTCAACTGCTTACAGATGTGGGTAGACTCCACGTCTGGTAATGTCCAAAGATAACTGATATTAACCTCCTATTACATAAGGGAAGAGAATCACGATCAACAGATATAAAAAGGAACACTCCGAACTACGATAGGGACTTGATTCCGATTCCACACTTGAATTGGATACATAGGCAGCTCTCTCTCAAGGAGTTCAGTCCAAACTTATATACAAATCTCATTGTTCTTGTATTATTTTCCTAACTCGAATCATCAAATTACCCGATTACATATTTGAACTACATCATTCTTCTTACAGAATTGTTAGAGCATTGAATTCATTCTATCACTCAATCTTCGTGTCTTTTTTTGTGTGTGTTAAAGGGAGTGCATATTTTATTCTCTGAATTGTTTTTATCCCAGGTTGATTGTTGGTTATATCAATTTTATTTGTTTCCTTTTCCATGTGAGTATTATGTAGCAATTTCGATCCAGTTCTTATGTTTATGTAATTATCAATATATTGTCATATCTATTTAGACGATGGGTGTCTTGATGAGTAAGGTGACAATGTACCAAAAAATGAGGAAAAGTCGATGTATTATTTGTATCTTTTTCGATAGGTACATTAATTGTTAACCTTCATAATTTTCTGGTGAAAGGCAATTCATGTGAGATGCCATCAACTTTCACATTTGCAATGCCTTACTAAAAAGATAGTAAAAAAAAACCACATATATTATTTGGAGAAGGTTAACATCATTTAATAAAAAACGAGATTTAATGTGGAGAAAAACGTTAAAGAGAGTGAAATGGACCTTATAGTAAATTTCTCTAGAATCTTAAATAAAATTTCTCTAAACAAAAGTATGTGTATAATTTATACCTTCTAACAATCGAATGTGTGTAGTGACTAAGGATGCACAACCTTCGCAAAGCAAATCAATCTTCAGAACCACTGCGTTTTTCCATCCACCACAGCCACCACTGATGTGGTTCAAATATGTAATCGGGTATGTAACGCCCCGCTCCCAGATACCGAGCCCTTATCCGGAAGAGAACGTTCGGCGCGTATAACGTTAAATAAATCTAAAATTATACGCCAGCCTCTACGTCATCGTATCAAAAATAAAGCAACGGAAGTCCAAATGACTCGGGTAAAAACCATAAATGCTACTAGAATAGAAAACAAACCGTCTAGGGGTAAAAAGGAAAAGCTTACAACAACGGTAACAAGCTTACAACGTACGATGTCCCAAAGATAAGATACAAAGCTAGTCTTACAAACTTGAAATAAAAGTACAACAAACTTATAAGAGAATCTACAAGATAAACCGTACAACCTTTAAAAGAAAAGTGAAGGAAAACATCAGAGGGCTTCAATGCCATCAAAACGTCCTCGAACTCCTCAACGAAAACCTGATCAACCTGTTCGTCTTCTCACCCCCAAATGCATTCGAGGTAAGTACAACGTACTTAGTAAGAAAGAGAAGCTATGATAACAATTATTGTTGTAAAGAAAAGATAGTTATTTAATTAGTTATTTAAGCGGGACCGACTCAATCTAGGGTTCACTTCATGCTCATCAACACGTCGTGACTAACTCGTTTCTAACTTAGCTTATCTATGTTACAACCGCACTCAAGGGCACTACGCGCATCCACCTCGCGAGTCCTCCGTACTTAGGGTCATTGACCTACGAGTTATTCTACCTTGGGAACACTCTATTGCAACATATTAGTGGATCACACCAATATCCACGAAGTCTAGAAAAGGTAGACTCCGATAGCACGCACACCTCGCGAGTCCCTCCGTACTTAGGGTCTTTTGACCTACGAAGTTCTTCCACCTTCGAGAGGTAGCACATGCATCGCGATTTAGCCTCGGTGCCTAGCCAAGAGAGACATGTTGTTTAATCTTTTACTAGTCACATATGTTGTTTATTAAGTTATTAACTAGCCAACCTAAGTGTTTTCAAATAATCTCCCTCACCCATACTACTCTCTTCCTAGACCACTAGACACGGACCGGTCCTAGCACATACACGGACATTGATGAATCCTAATTCATCAAAGCACAAGCCTATCATGCTCTTCCGACGGATCCGAACTTCAACTCCCTTTAAGAGTACATTCGGTGTTTTAACCGAACGAATCGAAGCTCAATTCGGGCTTGTCTATATTTATACCATATTAACATATCATATATAAAGGTTTCATAAAGATAAATCATGTTTATAAGGCTGAACAACAACCCACAAAGAAAGAAGGACAAAACCAAACTAGACGCCCGTTTAAGCCCCCGGACGCCCGTCGAATCTTACCGAACGCCCGTCCAAAGCCGGACGCCCGTCCACTATACCCGGACGCCCGTCCACCTAACACGCTTTCAATCCCGAATGTAAAAATAGCACTTCAGACGCCCGTCCGGTTAAGCCAGACGCCCGTATGAGACACAACCTAAGCAGACGCCCGTCCGGATAACTGGACGCCCGTCCACCTGGATTCGACCTAAACCCTAATATCATCACCATGCGATTTCCAGATCGTATTTCAACCAAAACAGCAGCAAATTAACACAGTAAGCACAGAAAATCTTCATCAAAAGACTCCATATACTCTATAGACATTAACCAATGCAACCCTCATCCCTCTAACACCAAAACTTCTTGAGAAAAGATCTAATCCTTACAACTAAGAATTGAAATCATAGGAATAGCTTTTCTTAAATGCAGCCCAGAAAACTGCTCCAAAACTCAGAGGAAAGCTGCTGCAACACCGCCAAACTGATAGGAATCCGTAGCCCTCTTCGCAACGATTCCAAGCCTTAAACTCGATCTGAAAGAGATGAGTCTTACTCTTAGAATTGTGTTGAACTCTCTCTTGTTCTCTCCTCCCCTCTCACAGCCGCCCAAGGGTAAGGGGAAGGGGCTGAATTCCTGATTTTTAATTAGGTTAGTGATTAGCCTTTGCAAACAAATCCGTTTATATACCCACTCCCCTAACCTTAGCTTTTCCTTTAATGCCCTTGTTTAACAAAACTGATTTTTCTTTTAATTATATAGGTTTCGAATATATATATATTTACGTATATACCTTAAATCGTTTAATTAAATCACACGAAAAACTCGACTTTTAGTTAAAAGGCTCTTTTACCCTTTTCGAAAAGTCGGGATGTTACATTCTTCCCCCTTAAAGAAGTTTCGTCCTCGAAACTTGACAACCAACTCCACTTTCATCTTAGATACCACTTGCCCACTTTCTAGTTCACTTTCAAAAACAAACATTATCTCCAACTGATTTGAACCTTATTATTTTCAACATCAAGACTTCGACGCGTCCATCACAACTAATCTAGTACTTCGACCCAAGCACCATTCTATCTTATCCACACACAAAACATCTACCTTATACTCAACTCTTCTAACCCAACTTCTTAAGCTCTTCCTAGAACCCCGTGTCCCAAGAGTCATACATCCATCCACTAATTAACGGTAGAATTCTTCCAGGTTCTTTGTCCATTCATCACCCTTACAGAAGTTTCCAGACTTACGGAAAGGTTACTCTGATCTATACATTCGCCTTACCCTCAAGAGCTGACTATTAACTTAAGGAACTTCAATTCCGCCTTGCTATCAATTCAGCACTAAACCATCTATAACACCCAAACCCTAGACAAACTTCAATCTTTACTAGTCTCCAAAAAAAAAGTAACCACATAAACTTCTTCTACCAGACTTACAAGGATTTCCTATAGACAAGAATACAACTTTGATAGTGAGTTTATCAGCAACCATAACTTTATAGTCCAACAGAATATTGGAGTTGTGAAAGAGTTTATTTTTAAACAACACATCTATAAGAAACAAAGTTTTAAACTTGTCCTCACCTTGATTCCGAGAAGAAGGGTAAGAATGGTTATGCAAATCTTTTGAAAATTTGAAACTACTAAGGGAGATAGCAAATAGGAAAATCTTGAGATGTGTAATACAGAATGAAGGCGGATTGAACTTGGTTCACATGCATATGATAAAACATTTGTTTAGATAATGCAAAATGGATGATATATAAAATTTGCCTATATGAGGGTACTTGTGATAAGTCACTAAAAACAAAAGTACTCGACCGAGACATTTATCACAAATGACCAGAGGTCATTCTACAAAATCCAGATTGAAACATTTTCCTTTCTCTTGAAATTATTGGTATGATTGAATGCAAAAGAAAGACAAACTTGCTATTAAAGAGTTCAATAGAAAGGTCTAGAAGTGGAAGAAGTCTCAAATATTATTCAAATATGTACTTATACATATGATAAATGTATATAAAGATTTGAAGACGATGATATTCTCTCGAAAGATTTCATGTTGAAAATCCAAGTAAATTGGTGAAATGTTGTGAAAGGGGTCATGAATGATTACGTGGAAAAGAAAGCAAAAGAATTCGAAAAATGCATATTCTATTTCTTTCAACAACCGTTGCGGTTAAAATATTATTTTTGAAAGCGGGGAAACATCTTCTCCAAAGGTTCAAGGATAAAGGTAAACCGGAGAAGTGCTTCGTGAAGAAATCATAAGTAACGACTGAGTAAAGAAAACACAAGAGTTTCGAATAGTACATGTTTTTGTGTCGTTCAAAGATTAACACAATAAGAACTATTGTGATATTGTTAAAAAGTTTTGAATCGAAGATGAAAGTGTTCAAAGGATAAGGACAACCCTTTGTTTTTTTTTTTTTTTTTTTTTTTTTTTTAAAAAAATAAAAATAAAAATCAGAAAGTCATTTCTTCCAATTTGAAGAAAGAAGGTTTGGAATAAAACAAAACGACTTAACACCTGTAGTAAATTTTTTTTTCTTTTGTCGAGGGAAAACTCTTAACAAAATAAGTTGTATGCTAAAATCCTTCATCAAACGTAGCTTTAAAAGACGTGCATGAGTTGTAAAGGAGGTTCAACTACTCGCTTATTCAAAACAAAAATTTCATAAGGAAGTAAAGGATATAGTACTTTGAAAGGAATTATCAATAGAGCTTTTGAACATATGTATATATGAAATTTTCTAAAAGTAGTTTGAAGCTATTTAAAGACACTTAGGTAAGAAATGGTTGTTCACGTATTCTTTCCGGAAGACAAAAGAATATGTATTTAAAATGGATGTTATGAGGAAGTTTTGATCTTTCCACCCGGTTTCGAAATTTATAAAATTCTAATAAAAGAGTTGAGTCCTTAAACAAAAGTTTTCTGCACTAAAACATCGTGTATGGGATGCATTGAAGGTAATCACTAGGATGCAAAAGTGTATTGACCCAAATTTGCTAAACATGATGCAATGAAAGGGTATGCGGTTGCCGGTCAAATAGTTCGAAGGGTGAGAAACTCATTTCCTTAAATCAAGCATTGACACTATGAAAACATCTTCATAAAAAAAATAAACATCAAAGTATGTGCACACTTGAAGAATAAAACTTCGCAATGGAAGAACTCTTACCGAGTTCAAAAAGTTTCAAACGGATGATCCAGCTACCACATTGGTCACAAATAGTATGCAAGGGGAAAAACATTTGAAATTAGAGGTAACTAAGTGTGAATCCAAATGATTATAAAAAGTACCTCGTTAAAGAAAACATGGGATTGGAAAGTCACCATGTAAGTGTTTCTTGTCACAAAAAGGGTATTAAATCTACAACACTTAATATCTACTCACTAAACTTCTTATTTTGGATAACAAGTAAGTTAGGGTCTTATGCTTCAAAGCCTTCCCAACACATACTACCCCACACCTAAACTTCCAAGGTGAAAGAATGTTGTCTAGCCTTTCATGAACAAGTACTTAAATAATTTTAAAAGTTTAAGTACGTACGTCAACCATGAAATGATTGACTAGTACAAAACAAACCAAACTAATTTTGAACATGATGTAAAAAGAAAAGTTGTAGGTATACAAGCTTTACATATGCTACACAAAATTCAGAATTTATGGAAAAGCATAAGTTGTTTAAAAATAATTATTTTTGTCTACTGCTGCAAGCTGTCAAAACTTTCAGAAATTTATAATCTACATTATTTTGCAGATTGAACTCAAATTAGAAAGAATTAGCACTTGACTCCAAAACAAAAATTTCAGATCAGAGAGTTTTCTACAACATATCAAAAATTCAAGTCATTTGAAAATGTTTAACTTATTCAAAACAGACTCGTAAGTAAGAGTACCGCTGCAGAATTTTCTGAACAGAGTACTCCTCCTTGTTAAACAATTTATGAACAATCCATATTGAAAACTAAGTTGATGCCAAAATAGAAAATGTAGATAAGGCAATTTCCTAAGTGACTGCAAATTTATAGAATTTTTGAAACATCAGAGGTAATATTAAAAGACATATAGAAACGTGAACAAAGTTGTTTTACTCGTTTTACATAACACCAAAATACAAAATCGAGGTAATGATTGAATCAAAAGGTCGCAATAAGAAAACTTTAAATCCTCCAAGGAAAGAGCAAAAGGAGAAAAGTCTAGAAGCTCCAAAAGAAGAGAAGGGTTCTGCTAAAGATCCTAGAAGGAACACTAGAGGGCATCACATAGAGGATGTGAGCTTGGAACTCTAACTAACCTTTGCCAAGGAAGACTCTTCACCTGGTCCTAGTGAAACTTGACCAAGGTCTAAAGATTCTCGCTTTTACGATTTGCCACCAAGAACAAAAGAAGTCGAAAGGTTCTAAAAGATCTAAGATACCTTATCTTAAAACAAAAGTTTAGGTCGGCAAAGAAACTTCTATGAATTCTGCAATTCGAAAGATCAAAGAAGTCAGAATGGTTACTAAGCAGTCTTAAAGGTCTTATCTTAAGAAAGGGAAGCCTAGAAAAGCAAGGAACGCTTCTCTCTGATACCAACTGTAACGCCCCGCTCCCAGATACCGAGCCCTTATCCGGAAGAGAACGTTCGGCGCGTATAACGTTAAATAAATCTAAAATTATACGCCACCTCTACGTCATCGTATCAAAAATAAAGCAACGGAAGTCCAAATGACTCGGGTAAAAACCATAAATGCTACTAGAATAGAAAACAAACCGTCTAGGGGTAAAAAGGAAAAGCTTACAACAACGGTAACAAGCTTACAACGTACGATGTCCCAAAGATAAGATACAAAGCTAGTCTTACAAACTTGAAATAAAAGTACAACAAACTTATAAGAGAATCTACAAGATAAACCGTACAACCTTTAAAAGAAAAGTGAAGGAAAACATCAGAGGGCTTCAATGCCATCAAAACGTCCTCGAACTCCTCAACGAAAACTCGATCAACCCGTTCGTCTTCTCACCCCCAAACACATAGAAAAATATGCATTCGAGGTAAGTACAACGTACTTAGTAAGAAAGAGAAGCTATGATAACAATTATTGTTGTAAAGAAAAGATAGTTATTTAATTAGTTATTTAAGCGGGACCGACTCAATCTAGGGTTCACTTCATGCTCATCAACACGTCGTGACTAACTGTTTCTAACTTAGCTTATCTATGTTACAACCGCACTCAAGGGCACTACGCGCATCCACCTCGGCGAGTCCTCTGTACTTAGGGTCATTGACCTACGAGTTATTCTACCTTGGGAACACTCTATTGCAACATATTAGTGGATCACACCAATATCCACGAAGTCTAGAAAAGGTAGACTCCGATAGCACGCACACCTCGGCGAGTCCCTCCGTACTTAGGGTCTTTTGACCTACGAAGTTCTTCCACCTTCGAGAGGTAGCACATGCATCGCGATTTAGCCAGGTGCCTAGCCAAGAGAGACATGTTGTTTAATCTTTTACTAGTCACATACGTTGTTTATTAAGTTATTAACTAGCCAACCTAAGTGTTTTCAAATAATCTCCCTCACCCATACTACTCTCTTCCTAGACCACTAGACACGGACCAGTCCTAGCACATACACAGACATTGATGAATCCTAATTCATCAAAGCACAAGCCTATCATGCTCTTCCGACGGATCCGAACTTCAACTCCCTTTAAGAGTACATTCGGTGTTTTAACTGAACGAATCAGAAGCTCAATTCAGGCTTGTCTATATTTATACCATATTAACATATCATATATAAAGGTTTCATAAAGATAAATCATGTTTATAAGGCTGAACAACAACCCACAAAGAAAGAAGGACAAAACCAGCTAGACGCCCGTTTAAGCCCCCGGACGCCCGTCCGAATCTTGCGAACGCCCGTCCAAAGGCCGGACGCCCGTCCACTATACCCGGACGCCCGTCCACCTAACACGGTTTTCAATCCCGAATGTAAAAATAGCACTTCGGACGCCCGTCCGGTTAAGCCGGACGCCCGTATGAGACACAACCTAAGCGTACGCCCGTCCGGATAACTGGACGCCCGTCCACCGGATTCGACCTAAACCCTAATATCATCACCATGCGATTTCCGGATCGTATTAAAAGATCTAATCCTTACAACTAAGAATTGAAATCATAGGAATAGCTTTTCTTACCTAATGCAGCCCGTAAAACCGCTCCAAAACTCGGAGGAAAGCTGCACGCAACACCGCCAAACCGATAGGAATCCGTAGCCCTCTTCGCAACGATTCCAAGCCTTAAACTCGATCCGAAAGAGATGAGTCTTACTCTTAGAATTGTGTTGAACTCTCTCTTGTTCTCTCCTCCCCTCTCACGGCCGCCCAAGGGTAAGGGGAAGGGGGAATTCCGATTTTTATTGGATGATTAGCCTTTGAGTTAAGAAAAACAAAACTAATACAAGAACAATAATTAAATCACACGATTTGTATTGTTGGATTTTCGATTTCTATGTTTTGATGATGAGTGCCGGACTAGCATTGTTATAGTGCAAAGGCAAAAAGATGTCTAGATCAAATGTATAGGTTTATTACAGTTTGATTTATGAATAGGTTTGATCAAACAAGCACTGTAATGGTCGGTACCGACTTGTTTCGAGATCGGTCTAGCTCAGTAGGGTAGTTAGGTCAGTACACTTTTCTGGAACCTGTTGAAGACTGAAGGCTGAGGGGTCAAACTCAGTAAATGAAGGCTAAGGGATCAAACTTAGTAATTAAAGTCAAGGATATGGAATCAGTACTTAAGAAAATCTGTGATGACCTAACTGATTGCATATACCTTGTGTACAAGGTCTAAGTTCCATAAATTGGATGATGCTTGGAACTTGGTTATAATTAAAAAGGTGTATTCTAACTTCACAAATAAAAGTTAGATAAAAGAAATCAGATGCATTGTATTTTATACACAGCAAATTGCTGTTCAACAGTCTGATTGGTATAACAGCAGACTGATGAACCTGCTGACAATATACCTCGATTAATTCAAAATTATATTGGAAGATTACATGGATAAGGACAGCCAACTCTCTCTGACTTATCAAACAAATCAAAGGCTGAGATTAAAAGAACGTTGGGATGATTCAGATCTTTATCCAATGGTTATAAGTCAAAGGGTGGACAGACTGCACTGTCAAAAAGGAATTCTGACAGTGTCAGTCCTATGAATAGTGACAGAAAGCAAATCAGATGGGACAAAAACTAGGAACGGTTACATTTGAATTTCAAATGTAAGTCACATGCATTCTTACCTATAAATAGAGGACCTTCAACTCAGAAAAAGATGATGATTGATGTATAATAAGAGAAAAATACAAGAGATAATTATGAGCTGAAAAACACCCTGCTGAAGTCACTAAACTTAAAGCTACTGATCCAGAAAGACTCTTCAAGTGTATTCTATATTCAAGCTACATCAAGTATACACACTTGAAGACTGCAAGCTGCTGATTATATCATCCTAATCAAGCTGATGCAACTGAATCATTTATTTGATTCAATCTTTATTTTCTAAAGAATCTGCTGAAGACAATGAAGCACAGTTGTGTGAAAGACTGTTGTTTTTGGTGGAGCTGGTGAAGAGGCAATTCTACCCTTCAAGGACCAGTGGAAGACTCGGGAGCAGCAATCCTACCTGTTCCCATTTTTCAGTTTGTGAAGCCATAGTCATTGTTGAAGGACAAGCAATCTTAGGAATCTTTGTAACTGCAACATCAAAGATCTCTAGTGAATTACCTCCAACATCACAGGAGAAGAGTGGACTGACATGATTACACCACCTGGAACCACTATAAAATCTGCCTACTTACTTTCAGCATTTACATTCTGCACTTAGTTTATTTTATACATCAATTAGCTGAATCTAGCAACTGAAATCACACACATACACTACTGAGTATCTAATACTTAGTATCATATTTAACAACAAGTATTAAGGCTTAATTTTGATATAATTCCGCTGCACAAATTCGATGGCGAACGTCGGTAGACTACGTTTATCGAGCGGGCTGCGAGGCATCGACGACTACTGAACTTCAACAGGCTGCTGAAGTTGCTGAATTTGTTAACTCCAAAGTTTTAAGTGTTAAGTTTATTCACCCCCCTCCCTCTAAACGTAACCAAAGCCTTTTCAAGGGACCAACAATTGGTATCGGAGCAGTGCTTCTGTTCAGAAGAAATCCTACTTGTTGTGCTTGTGAAAATACTTTGAAACTTTTTCAAGTTACTGATTTTCAAAAACTTGCATCATGGATAACACCCAGTATGCTAGAACTATGCTGATGTGTTCTCTAGATATATTTTATGAATATAAACGTCGAATGCAGGCTTACCTTGCTGCAACTCATGATGAGATTATGGATGTACTAACAGATGGACCACTGGAGATTACCAAGGCAGTAACAGTGGGTGATACTACAAAGTACATTCCAAAACCAAAAAGAGAATGGAATGCAGAAGATAGAAAGAGAGCAAACCTCAACAATATTGCTATTGATATCATTTATAGAACCTTGGATAGCAATATGTACATGAAGGTTAAAGATTGCAAAACTACAAAGGAACTTTGGGACAAGATACAGTTGATCTGTGAAGGCACTGATGCAATAAAGAAGAATAAAATCAGTGTGGTCAAAAAGAGGTTTCAAAAGTTCAAGATTCTACCAAATGAAACCAATTAGCAAATGGAATCAAGATTTAATGCAATCCTGGATGAACTTACCCTGCTGAGTGTAAGTTATTCAAAAGAAGAAATTAACACAAAAATCCTGGAGGCTCTACCTGCAAAAGATGTTTGGAAAATGAAGGTGACCGCAATAGAGGAAATCGAAAGCTACATGAAGAAGACACCTTCAAGTTGTTTTCAGATCTCAAGGCTTATGAATTTAGCAAAAAGCTTGTACCTGAGACTGAAAAAGAAGAGCCAAAGACCACTGCATTGGCTGCTTCACATCAAGAAGAAACATCAGGAGGACAAGATGATATGTTGGATGAAATGCAGGAGCAGATTGCCCTCATGAGCAAGAAAATCAGGATGATGAAGACTGGAAAGGCCCCTTCAAGAAATTTCACAAAAAGGCCTACTGAAAGGAAGAAAGAAGAATCAAAGAAAGATAATGACTATCTGTGCTTTCATTGAAAGAAACCAGGACACTTCAAACCTGACTGTCCTGAGTTAAAACAAAGTAAGGAACCTGATTATCTTTGCTTCAACTGCAAGAAGCCTGGACACTTTAGACCTGATTGTCCAGACCTACTGAAGACCAAGAGTCAACAAAGAAGACATGGCAAAAAGGCTATGGTTGCTGAAGATGAATCAGGGTATGAAGTGGAATCTGAAAAGGGAAATGAATCAAATGACACAGCACTGGTTGCGGATATGGAAGATTATGCTTTGATGGCTAATATGGATGTAACAGAGGAGGTATACAATACTGTATCTATCAAATACTCCTGCTGAAAGTGATTGTGAATCAACTTGTGGTTCAAATCCTAGAAATTCTGACAATAATGAGACTTTGGATGCCATCCTTAATCAACTGAGGATAATACAATATGGTTATGAGATTGTGAAGGCTGAAAAAGAAGCTCTTGAATTAGAAGTTGGAAGATTGAAAGCTGAATTAAGAGTTCTCAAAGGTAAGGAAAAAGATGTTGGACAGAATCAGTGTAAGCTGCTGATCATCCAACAGCCTCTGAATCTGCTTGAACCATCTTGCTCCTCTACTGCATACAAATCTGGAAAGCCTTATGGTGATAGAACAGGGCTCGGATTTGGAACTCAACAATCTAACAAGAATGGATCCAGCAAGGTCACTGAACCTAGTACCAGAATTGGTCCTAAGTTCATACCTGCACTAGATCCAACTCCCGGTAAGGTTGCTGAGGTAGTAAAACCTACTGAGAATGCTTCAAGGAAACAAAATCAGAAGTCAAAGAAGTCAACTGCTCCTAATAAAAAGAATAAATCCAAAAATAGGACTGCTGTGCCTTCTAAACCTGCTGATAGCAGACCTGCTACCAAGTCTACTGAACCACAGAAGGATTAGAAACAGAAATATTCCAAGGATAAGAATCCTAAACCCAAAAATGTTAATCATTCAAGGGATACTTATCTTAGAGGGAAATGTAGACTGTTCCTACTGATGATGATTGGAATATTCTTGTACCTGCTGATAGAAACAACCAGTATAACCATGCTGCGAGGTTAAAACCTAAGCAATGGAATCTGCTAAGGACTCAGCAGAGGAATTATAAAAGGCCTCAGCAGGGACCTCCTAACAGACAGCAAACAAATGACTATTCTAATGCTTCTAACACCAAAAGTCACTTCAAACAGCATTATAAACCAAAAGGCCAGAAAACATATGTGAATCCTACACAACCTACTGTTAGAACTTATGGATGTGTGGAATACATGTATGAACCAAAGTATGACACTTTTAGGAGAAGACCTTATGGTAACCTACCAAGGGTCATGCTTACAACTGACCATTATGGACCCAAACAGGTTTGGGTACCTAAAATGTATTAACTTTGTTTTGTAGGGTGTCTGGTACTTTGACAGTGGATGTTCCAGACATATGACAAAGAATAAGCACTGTTTGTCAAACTTTGTGGCAAAGGATGGTCCAAGGGTGAATTTTGGCAACAAGAATACACCTGGATACACAAGAGGATATGGCACACTTGTGAGAAATGGACTTACAATCAAGAATGTTGCATATGTGGAAGGATTTGGACTACAACTTGCCGAGCCTTTGGACAATTTTGTGACATGGGATACAAGGTCACTTTTGACAAAAACAAGCGTATTGTAATTAGTGAAAGAGGTGATCAAGTTGTACTTGTTGGTAGAAGACAACAAAATATGTATGTTGTAGATTGGTCTACTTAGCCCGAAACTCGCTCGATTGTGCATACCAATTCGAACTCAATTGGTTATGGCACAAGAAGTTGAATCATCTAAATTTTGATGATATCAATCAGTTGGTGAAGAAGAAGCTGGTGATTGGTTTACCTGAGATCACATTCAAAAAGGATGCTATATGTGATGCTTGTCAGCAAGGTAAACAGATAAAGTCAAGCTTCAAGTCAAAAACTAAACAATCAACTAATAGAGTGTTGGAGCTGATGCATATGGATCTATTTGGACCAATAACTCCAACAAGTGTAACAGGAAAGAAATACACCTTAGTGGTTGTGGATGATTATTCAAGGTACACATGGGTGATATTTATGAACAAGAAAAGTGAAACACTCAAAAGCATGCATAATCTTTTAAAGAGATTACAAAATGAGAAAAGTTTAACAGTAGTAAAAATAAGATCGATCAGGGTACTGAATTTCTCAACAAATTTATAAGAAAATACTGTGAACAGAATGGTGTACTACATCAACTTGCTTCTTCTGGTACACCTCGGCAAAAAAAAGGGTTCTTTGAAAGAAGAAACAGACTTTAAAGGAAGCGGGAAGGACAATGATTTGAAGCATTGCTACCTGAAAGATATTGGCTTGAAGCAGTTAATACAGCATGCTATACACAAAATAGAACTTTAGTGAACAATAAGCTGCTAAAGACACCTTATGAGATTTGGAATGGAAGGAAACCAAATATATCCTATTTCCTTCCATTTGGAAGCAAGTGTTTTATTCTAAATCACAAGGTACATTTGAAGACTTTCCAACCAAAGTCAGATGAAGGGATTTTCTTGGGATATTCTTCAGTCAGTAAGGCATTCAGGGTACTGAACAAGAGGTCACTGAAACATGAAGAAACAATCCATGTTGTGTTTGATGAACCTAAGTTCACTGGTATGGAAGATGAAGATTGTTGACCTGCTGAGAAACAACAAGTCACTGATCCAGAATGTGTCAAAGTTTTGGATAGATTCAATGACTTAAAAGTTTCGACACTGCCCCTGCTGAACACCCTGCTGCAAATATTACTGATGCAACAACTGAAGCAGTTCAAGGATCTGCTGAACCCCCGTTGATGAAGAAGCTACAATGCGGACCCTACCGAAGATGAGGTTCCCGATAATCAAACTAACCGAATCCACAATGGTTAAGGAATCACCCCGCTGAACAAGTTATTGGCAATGTACAACAAGGTGTAAGGACTAGAAGACAACTGGAAGCTATGTTTACTTGTTTTCTATCTCAAATGGAACCAAAAGTTGTTGAAGAAGCAATTTCAGATCCAGATTGGATAATTGCTACGCAAGAAGAGTTAAAAGAAATCAAGTTTGGACACTAGTTGAAAGGCCAAGTCATGCAAATATCATTGGTACTAAGTGGGTATGCAGAAATAAATTTGATGAATCTGGTACCATTGTGAGGAATAAGACCAGACTAGTTGCAAAAGGCTATTCTCAAGCAGAAGGAATAGATTTTGATGAAACTTATGCACCTGTTGCAAGATTGGAAGCTATCAGATTATTCTTGGCACATGCTGCATATAAGAACGTGAAGGTATATCAAATGGATGTCAAAAGTGCATTTTTGAATGGCATTCTAGAGGAGGACATGTATGTTCAGCAACCTCCTGGATTTGTAGTTAAAGATCAAGAAGATAAAGTGTATAGACTCAACAAAGCACTTTATGGATTGAAACAAGCACCAAGAGCATGGTATGAGACTTTATCTCAATTCTTGGTGGACAATGGTTTTACTAAAGGCACCATTGATAAGACTCCTTTCAGAATCAATGAGAAGGACAGCACCCTGCTGGTACAGATTTATGTTGATGACATAATCTTTGCTTCGGAAATGAATTGTTATGTGAAAAGTTTGCAAATCTAATGAAGAGCAAATTCCAAATGAGTATGATGGGAGAAATGAACTGCTTTTTGGGATTGCAAGTCAAACAAATGAAAGATGGAATCTTCATTCATCAAACCAAGTATACAAAGGAGTTGTTGAAGAAGTTTGGTATGGAAAATAGCACTAAAAGTTCAACTCCTATGAGTACAAATATCAGATTGGATGAAGATAAAGAAGGCAAAGATGTTGATCAGACCTTATACAGGAGGATGATAGGCAGTCTGGTGTATCTCACTGGCAGCTGACCTGATATATCTTTTGCTATAGGTGTTTGTGCAAGATTTCAATCTAAACCTAAAGAAATTCATTTAGGTGCAGTCAAAAGAGTTGTTAAGTACCTAAAAGAGACTTTGGGAGTAGGGATATGGTATCCATGGATGGAAGCTTCAAAGTAATATCCTACTCAGATTCTGATTATGCTGGATGCAATATTGATAGAAAAGCACCTCAGGAACCTGTCAGTTAATGGGAAATAGACAGGTTTCCTGGTTTAGCAAGAAACAGAATTCTATTTCAACTTCCACTGCTGAAGCTGAATACATTGCTGCTGGAAGTTGCTGTGCACAAGTATTGTGGTTAAGACAACAGTTAAGGGATTATGGAATTGAAGAAAAGGAAATTCCAATCATGTGTTACAACACAAGTGCAATTGCAATCATAGAAAATCCTGTTTTGCACTCAAGAACCAAGCATATTGATGTAAGACATCACTTTATAAGAGATCATGTTGAAAAGAAAGATGTGGTGGTTCTGTATATCCCTACTGAAGATCAACTTGCTGATATTTTCACTAAACCACTTGATGGTGAAAGATTTGCCAAATTAAGGACTGAACTTGGAATTATAAAAGTTGACTGATTATCAGCAATGTACTGGAATTCACCAAGGGGATTAGTCTTTGCTATGTCGGGTGAGCTCACTTAGCAGATTAGTCATTGGTATCAACAATTCCATGTACTTATGTTTGGACAATTGAGCAAATGAGGTTTCCAAGGGGATTGGTCTTTGTCATGTTGGGTGAGCTCACTTGACAGATCAGTCATTGGTATTAAACTTCATCTTGTATTATCAATTGAACAAAACAAGAAGAAATCAAGGATCGACGAGTCACTTTGTCGACAGCCGCTTGAAGCACCTTTATCGCCAGACCGCCGAGCCTACCCTGCTGAGGACAACCCTGCTGAATGGAATGTTACACAGTCAAACTTTATTAAAGTCAAAGAGCAATTGGCGGGATATTTACTCTATCTTTTATTACCATAGTTAACACGATCTAAGGGTTACAAAACGTTATGGAGGAGTTATGGAACACGTGTCAAGACAGAATTCACTCAGATTAATCGTGGTTGACATGGATGTACGTGCACTGTCAGTTACAACTACCGTCTGTCTATATATACAGACTTACACACAGCAGATTCTCTCTACATCTCTGTTTTTACACTGTGTGAACACAGATTTTCAATCTATCTTCTTCATCTTATTTTTCTCATAACAATGGCGGAAAAGGTTGATGTTCAGATTGAATCAAGCCAAAGTGTTAGAGGTTTTGTTGTTGATGCTAACCAGACTGAAATAGCAATCAACATTGGTCGAAGAATAAGGAGATATGCTGGTCTGGAAAATGTGCTGAACATAAGACTGGAAACAATTTCATATACAAACGTTGTCAGCTTTTGGAGAAACATTCAAATAAAGGAAGGAACTAAAGCATTCAAAACAGTTGTGAATGCACAAGAAATAGAAATTTCCACAAGTCTGCTGAGGGAAGTTTTTGGTTTTGAAGAAGTAGTGGATGGTCCAGTAAATCCTGAAGCAATGGGACTATCCAAGATGGATTTTGTTGATAAAATCAAAACAAATGTAGCCACCAAATCCATTCCAGGCATCAATTGCATACATATTGGGAATGAGTACAGTCTGCTGAGCAAACTCATTGCAAAAAACATACTTGGACTGGTTGGAAGTATGGACACTCTATCAGGACCCAAGATAGAGCTGATGATGATCATTTGCAAGAGCATGAAGTTTGATTGGGCTGGATACTTCATTCATTACATGAAGAAAGTAGCCAAGGAGGAAAGAGATGGGAAAAGGAAATCAAAGGCCTTACCCTTAGGCTTAATGGTTAAAACCCTGCTGAATCATTTGAAGATTCCAGATGTAGCACCTGAGAAGATAAATCAATCCATATACAAGAAAGAGATTGATCAAGTTATTCCTGGTCTTGATGATGATGATGAAGGTGTTGCAGAGGCTGATAATGATGATGATAATGGAGATGATGATGATGCTGGTGGTGAGTAGGTCAAGAAAACTGTGAAGAAATCTGTTTAACCTGTTGCACCAAAGAAAGCTACTGAGAAGAGAAAGGTTGTAGACACAAAGAAGATAACTGAGAAGTTAAAGCCTAAAAGAACAAGGAAGCAAACAGCACAGACTTCTGAGTCTGCTGAGGGTCCAGCTGAAATTGAGATTACTGACCCTGCTGTAGCTTGCAAGAAAAACTGTTTTTGAGGTTTTGAGGGAACAACATAAGGAAGCCAGTAGAAAGAGGAAGTCTACTGTGATTGAAATAGAAGATGAGCCACTTTCCAAGAGGATGGAAGAGATCACTTAGAAAAAGAAACATGGAAAGGGGAAGCAATTAAAGATATTGGAGGCTCTAAGGGAAGAAGAACAAGAAGAAGCAGTAGAAGAAGAAGTAGTAGGAGAGGCTATTGATGCTGAGCCATTGACAATTATCAAGCCTAATGAGGATGCAGAGGTTGTTGTTGAGCAACCTGCTGGAGAGTCACAGCAGACTACAGAGTCTGAACCTACTGTTGATCTTGTTGAATCCTCACCTACTAAGGCTGTTGAGCCTACTCAAGCTGCACAAGTTGTTGTTGAGCAACTTGGTGAAGAACCACAACAGACTACTGAGTCTGCACCTGCTATGGTATGTGACACATTGGTTGAAGACCCTGCAATTCCTGCAATAGTTCAGGGGGAAGAACGATCGATGTTAACCCCGCTGGCGATGAGCATATAAGTCGGGAGGAACCAAGTGTGATACGGATGGAGGTAGTGGGAAGCAATATACAAACCAACCTACTAGCCTTGAGGCATCGGTGGAAGAAACTTTGAACTTACTTGTTGAGACCTTTGGAGGTCGGCAAGGTAAGGCAACGACTCCCAGAGGATCATTCCTGCCCTATGAAATACATGAAAAGAATAGGAAGGAGGGGTATGTTGATACAAACCTCCTGCTGGTGGCTGATTACTTCCAATGGAAGTTTGGATTTTATAAGAAACAAAAACCTGCTGCAGAACCTATGACAGACTTTGAAGAATTGGTTTTTGAGAAATTGGGAGTGGAGAGCTTGTTTGGATCGATTGATACCTCTTTATTACAATCAAGGTGATGGACTTGTTTGATGAACAACGAAAGAGGAGGGTATCAAGTTCAGGGATCCAAGAGGTGATGATGATGACTCTTCATCATCTGATTCTGATGATAATCATCCTTCTGGTCCAGTAGAGACCAGTAGGACTACAATGTTTGTTGATCCACCTGTAAGGCAGTCTACTGGTACTGGACAGTCTCCTGAAAGACAAGTGGATGCAGTGATGGAGAATCTCACCATTGATGATATTGAGGCAGAAATCAATGAAGGAATAGCAGGTGATGCAAACAGGTTGGTTGGTGAGATAGATCCTTTGTTTGTTGAAGAAACTGCTGAGCATGTTGATGATCAGAAGACAGTGGATTCAAGTGATGAAAGAGTTACAGATATTAGTGAACCCAGTGCCAGTTCAGAGGAATCTATTCAATATCAAGACTGGATTGACACTGAGGCTGTCTTAACTAAATCTGCAAACTAGCTGAGAAGAATCACTGATATGGGAGAATTTCAACATGAAAATATGGACATATTCCCAGATCAAGTGATTGTGGCATTCATTGCACCTGATCCAAGAGCTGAAGAGGAGGTACGGAGTTGTCTTTGGGCTACAAACAGCACCTACACAAAGGTTGGAACAGGAGGTACAGGCTGCTGAGTTACAAACAGCACCTGGACACAGGTTGGAACCAGTTTTGGGTTTGGAAGAAACCCATGTTGTTGTTCAAGAGGCTGCTGTAGTGGAGCCTACTGGAGTCAAGACCACTAAAGGGAAAGATGGTCAGCAGACTGCAGTTAATGAGGATGAGCAGCTGCTGGACTATGACTTTAGTGATGAGGAGTTCCAAATGCCTGAAGAAGAAAATGTTGATGTTGATCCCCCACAGGACATTTGTACCTATTTTTGAAGAACCAGCCATTGATCCTATCTTAGAAGAATATCAAGGACCTAACCCTGCTGGATTAGATAGGAGTTGGGCAATGGTCGTGAGCAATCAGAGACCACAGTACAATGTTGAGGAGCCTACTGATGAGGCTACTGGTGGAAGAATGACAGGTGAGGTACAAGTAGAAGTATTGAATGAGTTAAGGACTGTGAGGCATGATATGCAAGAGTTAAGAACTCAACTGGATAGACAAGAAGAGATATTTGAAGAACTGATGAAACTGGTGAATGAAAACAAACAATCTGCTGATACAGTTGCTTCAAACTTCACATCTACTCAAAATGCTGTGAATGATATGATACTAGATGTGAGGGGAATCAAGGTAGGAAACACAGCAAAAGAGAAGTTTCTGAAAGACCCACTTATATCCATCCATCAGAAACTTGACAAGCTTGCTGAAGCACCTAAGCCTGTTGAGGCTGCTGGAACATCTCACCCTGCTGGATTGGATCCTAAAGTTACTGAGAGGGTCAATCTACTGGAGCAGACTTTGCAATCAAGGATTACTGCAGTTGACACAAGAACTGAAATTATGGAAGGTCAACTGAATAATCTGGTAATCACACAGGAGAGTGTTCATGGCCTGCTGTCCCGGTTTGTCGATGATGTCACTAAGGGGGAAGAGGGCCAAACAGCAGTAGCAAAAAAGGCTGCCAGACTTTTTGCTAAGAAAAGATGGGAGGATGAGACTAATGCTTTTAGGCAACTTGCACTTGGCAGAGTTCAACTCACTGATGATCTCCTGAGACAATACAAGAAAGAATACTATAACAGAAGGAAACCTTATCATGACAAGGGATATCATGAAGGTTTAGAATCTTTCTTGGGATTGAAATTTTGGGAAGCAAGAGTCAAAGCCTTAAGGGCATCCTATAGAGGTGGAAGAGGTGGAAGAAGTGGCAGAGGTGATAGGACTTTGCCTATCACAATAGCAAAGGACTCACTTGATGAATTCAAGGAATTATATATGAGGTTTGGGTTCAGAGTGAATGAACTCAATCTTCTCCTGCCCGAAGCATGGAAGTGGTGGAAAGAGGTCAATCCCTACATTGATTTTACATTGATTGAAAATGAATGGATGAGGGATATGATAGAAGAAATCAGAGCCTATCAAGAACAAGTGGAGAAGGCTAGACAAGAAAGAGAAAGAAGACAGTAGATCAGCATACTTATCATATTTTATCTTTGCTGCATCTAGACTTTAATAACTGTGAACAAATGATTATAATGATAATTGACTGAAATTTGTTCTGTTTTTGTTTTTATCTTTTTACTTTGCTGTTAGGTGAGGGTAGTGGCATCATCACCAAAAAGGGGGAAATTGTTGGACTTATTTCTATGTTTTGATGATGAGTGCCAGACTAGCTGTTATAGTGCAAAGGCAAAAAGATGTCTAGATCAAATGTATAGGTTTATTAGAGTTTGATTTATGAATAGGTTTGATCAAACAAGCACTGTAATGGTCAGCTGACTTGTTTCAGCAGACTGGTCTAACTCAGTAGGGTAGTTAGGTCAGTAGACTTTTCTGGAACCTGCTGAAGACTGAAGGCTGAGGGGTCAAACTCAGTTAATGAAGGCTAAGGGATCAAACTTAGTAATTAAAGTCAAGGATATGGAATCAGTACTTAGGCAAATCTGTGATGACCTAACATATAGCATATACCTTGTGTACAAGGTCTAAGTTCCATAAGTTGGATGATGCTTGGAACTTGGTTATAATTAAAAAGGTGTAGTCTAACTTCACAAATAAAAGTTAGATAAAAGAAATCAGATGCATTGTATTTTATACACAGCAAATTGCTTTTTCGAATGATCGATTGGTATTACAAATTTGATCGATGAACCCGCGACAATATACCTCGATTAATTCAAAATTATATTGGAAGATTACATGGATAAGGACAGCCAACTACCTCTGACTTATCAAACAAATCAAAGGCTGAGATTAAAAGAACGTTGGGATGATTCAGATCTTTATCCAATGGTTATAAGTCAAAGGGTGGACAGACTGCACTGTCAAAAAGGAATTCCGACAGTGTCAGTCCTATGAATAGTGACAGAAAGCAAATCAGATGGGACAAAAACTAGGAACGGTTACATTTGAATTTCAAATGTAAGTCACATGCATTCTTACCTATAAATAGTGGACCTTCAACTCAGAAAAAGATGATGATTGATGTATAATAAGAGAAAAATACAAGAGATAATTTTGACTGAAAAACACCCTGCTGAAGTCACTGAACTTAAAGCTACTGATCCAGAAAGACTCTTCAAGTGTATTATGTATTCAAGCTACATCAAGTATACACACTTGAAGACTGCAAGCTGCTGATTATATCATCATAATCTAGCTACTGCAACTGAATCATTTATTTGATTCAATCTTTATTTTATAAAGAATCTGCTGAAGACAGTGAAGCACAGTTGTGTGAAAGACTGTTGTTTGTGGTGGAGCTGGTGAAGAGGCAATTCTACCCTTCAAGGACCAGTGGAAGACTCGGGAGCAGCAATCCTACCTGTTCCCAGTTTTCAGTTTGTGAAGCCATAGTCATTGGTGAAGGACAAGCAATCTTAGGAATCTTTGTAACTGCAACATCAACGATCTCTAGTGAATTACCTCCAATATCACAGGAGAAGAGTGGACTGACAGGATTACACCACCTGGAACCACTATAAAATCTGCCTACTTACTTTCACCATTTACATTCTGCACTTAGTTTATTTTATACATCAATCAGCTGAATCTAGCAACTGAAATCACACACATACACTACTGAGTATCTAATACTTAGTATCATATTTAACAACAAGTATTAAGGCTTAATTTTGATATAATTCCGCTGCACAAATTCGAAACCGAACCGAATCGTCGGTAGACTACTATTTATCGAGCGAGCTACGAGGCATCAACAGACTCGAACTTCGGCGGTGCCGAAGTTGTTGAATTTGTTAACTCCAAAGTTTTAAGTGTTAAGTTTATTCACCCCCCCCCCCTCTAAACTTAACCAAAGCCTTTTCAAGGGACCAACATGTATATAGGTTTGGACTGAACTCCTTGAGAGAGCTTCCTATGTATCCAATTCAATTGTGCAATCGGAATCAAGTCCCCCTCGTAGTTCAGAGTGTTCCTTTTTATATCTGTAGATCGTGATTCTCTTCGCTTATGTAATGGGAGGTTAATATCAGTTATCTTTGGACATTACCAGACGTGGAGTCTACCCATGTCTGTAAGTAGTTGAGCCGTTATTGACCTGGTCTTCATCATGTACAGCTGATTGTTCTGTCTAGATACTCTTCTGCCCAGAACGTGGTGGAGTCTTGCTCCTCTGGCTATTCTTCCCAGGAGTATGATCTTGTCAGCGTTTGGTGCAGTCCTGCTCTACCGGCCCATCTATCCTTATACTGGGCCCGGCCAAATTATGAATAATTCGACCCAGTGGGCCTATATATCATCATAAGTCCCCCCATAATGGGGTGGACTGCTTCACAGCTTCCCTAGTCTGAAATGCTTTAGCTTCCGTCATCAATATATCGTGAAACGAGGCCAAGTCATACCCGGTTATTATCATAACTGTGAGTTGAACCCACGTCGTTTCACTTCTTGTCCCCTAATTACACCTCTTGTCAAACAACTCCTCTATTTCAAACCTTTGGAACCTCATCCCTGCGAGTACAAGTAAGTCTCTGTTTCTATATTATTCTTCTATTTCTTTTGAATCTTTATTTCTTTCATGAGTTTGAGATCCGATACTGCTTCTAGCGATTCTGTAGAAAAGTTGTTTCAATCGCCGGAAAAGACTTCGATTGCCTTAGAGAGTGAAGAAGTGAGTTCCGCTAACCCTATTCCTTGCCTGAAACTGCAATAAATGCCGATCATCCATCCTCTCTGATTGATTTAGGAAATACCTCCACGTTTGAGGATAATCCCCTGTGTCTTCTACCTTCTCATCTCCTTCCCCTGGGGTTTTTACTCCTACTTCCATCGTTCATCAATATCCAGAAGACCATACTGCTTTTTTAAATACCTTGAAAAGGGAAACCAATCGATTTGACAAAACCAAGGCTATAATGGCTTGCCATGGTGTCTCTAGCAAAATGACCAAAACTGAAATGGCCAATCTACTAAAAACCTATAAGATTCGTACTGACCCTTTGGAAGTTGTTCTTCCCAAATCCACCGAGTATGCTTATAATCCTCCAGCCGGTTTCTGTACAGTATATGCTGATCAGCTTTATAGTGGTCTAAGATTCCCTCTTCCTCCTGGGTATGTCGAGGTGATGCGGTATTATAAGTTGGGAGTTTGCCAGATCCATCCGAATAGTGTGAAATTCCTGGTTGGATTCATGATCTGGTGCCGTTTAAATACAACCCCTTTCTCTGTAAGATTATTTAGGAATTTTTACCAATGCAAGTTAACACAAGGTAGCGGGGGGTGGTACCATTTTTGTCATAGATCCGGTAAGTTAAGCCAGGTTATTCCCTTATCCAGTAAAGATAAGACCAAGAAGAAGTGTCAGGAGTGCTTCTTCTTTGTGAAGCACAACACTGAAGTGAACCTTGGTCACTGGAATACTTCTTCCATGAAGGACAAATTGGAAGATCACATAGATGCATCCTTGGTTAATTATCTTACCAGCAAAAAAAATTCTTTGACCTTGAACACTATAAGCTCCGCGTTGGTGGATGCTGCTCAGCTTCTTACTGCGGGTCCTATTGGCTATGTAGAATTCACCAAGGAAGAATACCGAAAATGTATGTATGAATTTATTTTTTGCTCTTGTTTTTGAATATATCTTGATTATCTTTTGTTTATACAGTGGCCAATGTGGATGGCCTGATTAATATTGATGTTGATGAGAAGAGGAGACAGAGCAGATGCAAGGGGATTCTGAATAGACCTTATCTGTTATTCCTGAGGGTGGTGAAGCTTCTGGCCAGAAGGAAGCTGCGGACATAGGCGTTGATTCTGGTGATGCTGCTCAGAACACCATTTCCACCACACACCCTTCTGCTCAGAGTACTCTGAGCACAATTAACACAGTGGAAATGCATGTTGAATAAGGTCTCCCCGGTGATCAGTGTACTGGTTTGAATGATGTGCCTTTAAGGACCGTTTCCCAGAGACAGAAGAAAAGGCACAGGTCAACCCCCTCTGGTAGTTCTGCGACTGATTCCTCATTTAACTTTGAGGATATGTCTGCGGAAGACTTTGTTGATTCTATAAGTAGCTTTTTATAGGATTTTTTATTTCTTCTTTAATTTTTGTCTTCTGAGATTTGGCATTTTGCAGTGCTACCGCCTGGGTAAGTCATTACACAAGAAAACCTCTAGCATGGCTAGGGATATTGCTGCCCTGCTACAGAAAGTGGTTCACCTAGACGAGGCTAATGCCAAGGTAACTAGTTTGAAAGAAACCAACCTTGCACTGGTATCTTCAGAGGCTGCTTCTCGCCAGGAGATTGAGCAATTGAAAGCCAATCTTGCCAAAATTGAGGGTTTGTTATTCACTCAAGAGGAGCAATTAAAGCTTAGAGACCAGCAGCTGAAGAAAATAAATGAGGAGAATCAACAGCATCTTGCCACAATGAAGAAAATAAAAAACGACTTTGATGAAACTGTGAGGCAGATGGAAGAAACTCCTGCTCAAAATATCATCCAGAAGGTTGTTGCAGGATATAAATCTTCTCCTAAGACTTATGAGGAAATCCAAATCATCTTGGCTCCTGCTCTGCGCAGAGGATATACCCTTGGTGTTGATGAAGCCAAGCCAGCCGATCTAGTGATTAGCACCTTGCCTAATCACAAGTTATATGATAAGAAAGCTGGCGAGATCTTCACCAGGCAGTATGATGAGTACAAGAGTGGGGAAGACATCATCCGCAAGTATGCGAAGAAGAAGTCTGCACAGTCTTCTGCTCCTCATTCATCTTGAGTTGATATTATGTTTTGAAATTCTGAAAAATGATTTGTGGTTTTGCTGTGGTTTTTGAGCAGCTTTTGATGTAATAACTTTACCTGATATTTGCTGTTGATGTATGATACTTTGATCGTTTAAACATTTGAATTTGCTTCTATTTTGACATTTTCTGGACTTAGAGCGTTATCTCCTTGTTGCGCTGCAAAGAAGTTAGGATTAGTTGTCCATAGCTTCTTTATATATAATGTATATGCTGCATAGAAATGTTTCGCTAGTTTAACACTTAGGACTTTAGTGATCCTCTGCCCAGAATTTTATAGTGGGTTTCTCCCAGAATGTCCTTGCGCAGCGGGTTTGCCATTTAGATTTTTTAATTGGGTCATCTGCCCAGAATTATCTTGCGCTGCAAGTTTAACACTTGGGTTTTTTAATTGGGACCTCTGTCCAGAATGTCCTTGCGTTGCAAGTTTGACATTTAGATTTTTCAATTGGGTCCTCTGCCCAGAATTATCTTGTGCTGCAAGTTTAACACTTGTGTTTTTTAATTGGGACCTCTGTCCAGAATGTCCTTGCGCTGCAAGTTCAACACTCATATATATTTTTTAATTGGGTCCACTGCCCAGATTGTCCTTGCACTGCAAGTTTGACGCTTAGATTTTTAATTGGGACTTCTGCCCAGAATGTCCTTGCACTGCAAGTTTGACACTTAGATTTTTAGTTGGGACTTCTGCCCAGAATGTCCTTGCAATGCAAGTTTGACACTTAGATTTTTAGTTGGGACTTCTGCCCAGATTTCTCTTGTGCTGTAAGTTTAATGCTCGATTTTCAGGCATCCTATCTTTAATTCCGTGTTTCAACACAAGTTAAAATATTCACATATATAATTACAAAATTAAAAAAGATATATATTCAATGTAGCATCACTCAAGAAAATAAAACTATCTTAATGAAAAATTTTCCTTAAATGAATAGCATTCCAGCTTCTAGGAATGGTTTTTCCGGAGGCATTAGCTAGTTGATAAGATCCTTTTCCATGTACTTTGATAATTTTATACGGACCTTCCCAATTTGGGTCTAGCTTTCCAGTGGGACCTTGCTTGCTGGCATCATTTCACCTCAGAACTAAATCGCCTTCTTTAAAATACGTATCTCTAACCCTGGAGTTGTAGTACTGAGCAATCATTTGCTTGTATTTTGCCATCTATATAAATGCTATGTCCCTTTTGTGCTCCAACTCATCCTTGGCATGTAGCATAACTACCACCTGTGTTTCTGGACAGTATAATTCCGTCCTGGGAGATTTGTGCCCAATCTCTGCTGGTATCACTGCTTCGCATCCATATGCTAAGGAATATGGAGTTTCTTGCGTGGCAGCATTCGGGGTAGTTCTGTATGCCCATAAGATGTTTGGAAGATGATCCACCCAATGAGATCCTTCCTGCTCCAACCTTTTCTTCAACCCTTGCTTTATTTGCCTGTTGGTCTGCTCAACCTGTCCATTGGCTTGGGGATGGGCCACTGAAGTGAAATGTTGGGATATTCCTAGGTTGGTGCTCCAGGTTTGCACTCCTTGATCTTCAAATTGTGTGCCATTATCAGAGATTAGGACTTTAGGAATACCATATCTGCACAGAATATTTCTCCACAGGAATTTCTGTATTTGGTTGGCTGTTATGGTGGTTAACCATTCTGCTTCCACCCATTTGGTGAAGTAATCTACTGCCACTACCAGGAATTTGAAATTTCCTGGTGCTCTGGGTAATGGACCCACAAGATCAACTCACCATTGATCAAAGGGCCATGGAGATACAATTGGTGTCATCTCTTGTATAGGATTATAGGATAAGTTGCTACGCACCTGGCATGTTTTGCAGGTTCTGACCAGCTTCTCTGCGTCTTCTTGCATTTCTGGCCCGTAATACCCGAAAAGTTTACATTTTCTAGCTAGGGCTCTTGCTCCCAAGTGATTTCCACAAATTCCGAGATGGATTTCTCTCAGCACATAATCTCCTTCATCCGGGGTGATGCACTTCAGCCAGGGTGTTGTATAAGATTTTCTGTACAGAACCTCGTTGAACAGAGCATACCTGGCTGAGAGTCTTATCAGATTTCTGGGGCGTACCTTATCTTCAGGGAGCCTGCCTTCTCTCAAATACATTACAATTGGATCCATCCAAGTTTCTTCCTGCGTTATCGGTTGCACTTCAATCTCGTCACATCTCTTCTGTTTTAACTATTTGACTAACACCTTTTTGTTGGTGAGAAAATTTGATCCTAGCTTAGATAACACGTCTGCTCTGGTGTTTTGGGCTCTAGTTATCTGTTCCACCTCCACCATTAAAAAGTTTTGCAATTTTCTTTGCGCAACCGCTAGGTATTTCTTCATGGGGCCTTCCTTTGCCTCATATTCCCCTTTGATATGATTTTCTTACAAGATGTGAGTCTGTGTATACTTTTAGATTTTGCACACCTAGCTTCTGTGCTAGATTTAACCTAGTTATCAAAGCTTCATATTCTGCTTCATTGTTAGTAGCTGGAAATTCAAAATGAAGAGCATATGGGAATTCTTCACCTTTTGGGCTAATGACTAGGAGTCCGGCTCCTGCTCCCTCTTTGTTGGAAGCTCCATCCATTTAAAGCTACCACTGCTCAGCCTTGTTCTGCTCAGCTTTTTGCTCTATGGCCAAGGCTTTTTTTTCTGCCATGAAATTGGCTAATGGTTGAGCTTTAATTGCTGTTCTTGGTTTGTATTCGATGTCAAACCCTGCCAATTCAACAACCCATTTTGCTAATCTTCCAGACTTGTCTGGTTTATCCAAAATTTGCTTTAAGGGTTGATTCGTCAACACTACCACTAGATGGCTTTGGAAATAAGGTCTTAACTTCCTCGTGGCATGCACCAGGGCCAGAACTAATTTTTCCACCTCCGAATATCTGATCTCAGGCCCTTGTAAGGCTTTGCTTACAAAATATACAGGCCTTTGTAACATACCATGTTGTTTTACCAACACAGCACTTACTGCCTCATGGCAAAAAGACAAGTATAAGAATAATATTTCACCTTCCTGAGGAAGGGTCAGGGTTGGCAAGTGACTGATATGATCCTTTAAATCCTGAAAAGCTTGTTGACATTCTGCATTCCACTCGAATGGGCTGGCCTTCCTGAGAATTTTACAGAAAGACTTTTGCGCAGATTTTGACAAGAAACGGTTTAGCGCTGTTAATCTTCCTGTTAACCGCTGGACTTCTTTAATATTCTTCGGTTCAGGCATTGTTTTCAAAGCTTCTAATTTATCCGGGTTGGCGCTGACACCTTCTTTGGATATCATATAACCCAGGAATTTTCCTGATCTTACTCCAAAAGTGCATTTTTAGGGTTCAACTTCATCTTTGTTTGTCTTAACACTTGACAAACTTCTGCTACATCATTCAAATATTGGTCATGAGTCATGCTCTTGATCAACAAGTCATCCACATATACTTCCATGGATTTGCCAATTTGTTGGTTGAAAATGGTATTGACTGCACTTTGGTAGGTAGCACCTGCATTCTTTAATCCGAAAGGCATAGACACATAGTAGTAGGAACCAAATTCGGTAATAAAAGCGGTTTTTACAGTGTCTACAGTGTCCATCATGATCTGATGATATCCCTTATAAGCATCTAAGAAAGCAAAGATTTCATAACCAACTGTAGAATCTACTAGCCTTTCAATTCTAGGGGAAGTGTAACTATCTTTAGGACAAGCTTTATTCAGATCTGTGAAGTCCATGCACATTCTCCAACTACCATCTGGCTTATTGACTAGCACTGGATTTGCTAGCCACTCTGGATAGATAACTTCTCTAATCATGTTGGCCTGCAACAGCTTCTCCACTTCTTGCTGGACAGCCTGTATCTTTTCTGGTGCGAATGATCTTTTCTTTTGCTTCAATGGTTTCCTGGTTGGGTCAATGTTAAGCTTGAGAACAGCCAGCTCTGTTGGTAGTCCAGGCATGTCACTTGCTTTCCATGCAAACACATCTTTATATTCTTTCAGGATCTTGATCAGAATGTGCTTCTGCTCAACCGGTATCCATGATCCTACACTGACTGCGGATTCAGGATCAATTTCATCCAACATTAATGACTCTACGGGGTCATTAGATTGCCAACTTTTTTCTTCCTCTGGAACGAGATCTTCCATCGTCACCTGATGCACTTTCATTTTTCCACGTTTTGTTGTTGTGTAGCAATTCTTTGTTGTGTAGCAATTCTTTGCAGCATCCACGTCCTCTTTAACGGTAGCTTCTCCCTCAATTGTTGGGAATTTCATACTGTTATGTGCCGGTGATACCACTGCTCTGAGGTCGATCAACGCCGGTCGTCCCAAAATCACATTGTATGCCGATGCAACTTTTACTACCACATAATTGACCATCAGAGTCCTGCTATGTGGCCCTTTTCTGAAAGTCGTCAATAATTTTAACATACCAACAGGATGGATAGGAGGTCCTGTAAATCCAAAAAGAGGAGTTGACACAGGAGTCTACTCCGAGTCTGTTAATTTCATGGCTTGGAACGCACTGTAATACAGCACGTTTACTGCGCGGCCTGTGTCTATGCAGATTCTTCTGACCAGGTTCTTCTTGTTAGACTTATTTTTAAGTTTTAATGATGAGTGCCAGACTAGCTGTTATAGTGCAAAGGCAAAAGGATGTCTAGATTTTATGTATAGGTTTATTAGAGTTTGATTTTATATAGGTTTGATCAAACAAGCACTGTAAAAGGTCAGCAGACTAGTCTAGATCAGTAGGGTAGCTGAGTCAGTAGACTTGTCGTAACCTGCTGAAGACTGAAGGCTGAGGGCTCAAACTCAGTAATTGAAGGCTAAGGGATCAAACTTAGTAATTAAAGTCAAGGATATGGAATCAGAATTTAGGGAAGTCTGTGATGACCTAAACTGATTACATATACCTTATGTACAAGGTCTAAGTTCCATAAGTTAAGTGGTGATTGGAACTTAGTTATATGCAAAAAGGTGTAATCTATCTTCATAAATAAAAGTTAGATAAAAGACAAGAAGCTGAAGCGTTTTTAAACTCAGCAAAATAAGGATAAGCTTACAGATGTGTATATCCGTAGGCTTATGTTCTCAGGAACCTGCTGGACACATATTTCGATTATTCAAAGGCTACATTGGAAGATTACAAAGAAAGGGACATCTAACAACCTCTGATTTATCAAACAAATCAATGGTTAAGATCAAATGGACGTTGGGAAGATTCAGACCTTTATCCAATGGATACAAGTCAAAGGGTGGACAGACTGTAGACTATCAAAAAGCAGTCTGATTGTGTCAGTACTATGAACAGTGACAGAAAGCAAGTCAAATGGGACAAATCTGAAACGGCTATGTTTGAATTTCAAACATAAGTCACAAGGACTCCTACTTATAAATAGAAGACTCATAATTCAGATACTAAGGATGATGAAAATTGATGAACATTAAGAGAAAAATACAGATAATCCCGAGCTTCGATTTCTGATCAAGAAAAACACCCTGCTGGCCCTACTGAGCTTAAATCTACTGATCCATAGAAATTTTCAAGTTTAATCTACATTCAAGCTACATCAATTTTTCACACTTGAAGACATCAAGCTGCTGATCATTTCATCCTGATCAAGCTGCTGATCATTTCATCCTGATCAAGCTGCTGAAAGCTGAATCACTTACTTGATTCAATATTTCTTTTACAAGAAATCTACTGAAGACAGTGAAGCATCCTTGGGTGTGAAAGACTGTTGTTTGTGGTGGAGCTGGTGAAGAGGCAATCCTACCCTTCAAGGACCAGTGGAAGACTTTGGAGCAGCAATCCCACATGTTCCAAGTGTTCAGTTTGAGAAGCCATAGTTATTGGTGAAGGACAAGCAACTTAGGGATTTTTGTAATAGCTACATCAAAGATCTCTAGTGAATTACCTCCAACATCACGGAGAGAAGAGTGGAATGACAGGATTACACCACCTGGAACCACTATAAAATCTGGGCTACTTAATTTCGCATTTATATTCTGGCACTTAGTTTATATAACACATCAATCTACGAATCTAGCAACTGAATTCACACACATATACTACTGAGTATCTAATACTTAGTATCATATTTAACAACAAGTAATAAGGCTTAATTTTTTATATATTTCCGCTGCACAAATTCAGTAAACTCAACAGTTAGTAGACTACGAGTGTCAGCAGACTACTGAAGTATCAGCAGGCTGCTGAAGTTGCTGTGTTTGTTAACTCCAAAAGTTTTAAGTGTTAAGTTTATTCAACCCCCCCCCCTCTAAACTTAACCAAAGTCTTTTCAAGGGACCAACACTTATGTATAACGGCTTCTACTACCAGTCCTTCGTTGCTTACGATGGCTGGTAGTGCATCTCTTGCGCCGTATTGAATGGTTCCCATCACCTTCTGTTTCTTGGCTTCTCCGTCTTTTCATGTGATGGCGCTTTTTTCCTGCTCAGCAGACTTATTAACTCCTCCTGGTCCTCCAACAATTGAGTTCACTGTGTTGATCGGGGCATTTTCTCTATGCCCATCAGCATCAGGAGACGGATCTCGGTGTCTCCTTTGATTGTACCTGTCATTATTGTTGTGGAATTTTTTAAATTCTCTCCTTCCTCTGGGGTTATCTCCCTACGTTCGATCCATGCATTCATCGATCTTTCCTTCAATAGCCGTTGCATCTATATCTCTGATTAGGTCCCTGCACTGCTCAGAGTCATGTCCAATGTCCTTATGATACTTGCACCATCTGGTGTGGTCTTTCTTCTCTCTTGGACCCCTCAATGGAGGGGGCGTCTTGGCAATCCCTTTCTTTTCCATGATCGCCAGAACTTGATCATGAGATCGGTTTAGAGGGATAAGGTCTTTGTCCTGCAAAGCGCCTTTCTTCCCTAATCTATCAGAGATGGGAGTGGTTACCCTGTCCCAAATTGATTTTCTTTTCTTGTCAGACCTATCCTAAGTTTTTCCTTTTTTGGAATCCCTGTGGGATTCCTCTCTTTTGGCTCTGTTAGCCTCTTCTCCCTGACAATGTCTGTATGCAATTTCCAGACATTCTTCCATTGTACTTGGATTCTTGCTGCTCAGCTTGGCATGTAACCGCCATTCTCTAAGACCTGCTATGAAGGATGCCACTAAGAATTTATCATCCAGATCTGCTATCTGGGATGAATCTCCGTTGAATCTTTTGATAAACTACAATACTGTTTCGTCAATTTTTTGCCTGATGGTCAGCAAATATGTCCGGTTTCTCTGGAAAGGTCTTGCTGCGATAAATTCATGCATGAATTTCCTGGTCAGGGTGGGGAAATTTGGTATGGATCTGGGGCTCAACTTGTTGAACCAATCTCTTGCTTTTCCTGTTAGAAGAGTTGCAAATGCCCTGCATTTCATCTTTTCTGGGGCGTTATACAAGCTCATATGCTGGATGTACTGATGCATATGATCATATGGATCTTTAGTTCCATCAAATGATTGAATCTTTGGGATCTTAAATCCTAGAGGACAGGGAAACGCATCGATGTCTTCAGTGAAAGGAGACACCAGCCTACACTCATCATGTTTAGGCTTAAGGATAGCATCTAACTATGCTCTGGCGTTATCACCACCTGGGTGAGTAACCACCACCCTTATGCTAGATTCTGCTTCATGTTTCTCTCTTTTAGCGGTATGAAGAGGTGTAGGTGTTTCAGAGACATCATTATCCTGGTTTCTGGCTTTTAAGACTTCCTCAAATATGGCTTTTATCTCCGCAGCCTTCAGATTTGCCTGGTTTTCCACCAACATTTGTTTGACTGCATTTGGAGTGCTGGTTTGTCCTTCTTCTAGAATTTTCTTTCCTGTTTCTTGATCATTTTTTTTTGGGCTCTTTTCCCCCCTGGTCTAATTTTCCCTTTCTGGTTGAGTTTGCTGCTTCTTTGAGTTGCCCTGATTTTTTGCCATTTTTGCTGTAATAACAACTCACTAACTAGAATCGGCCCTCCTTCTTGCGCCAAATAGTTCAAATATGTAATTGGGTAATTGGATGATTCGAGTTAGGAAAATAATACAAGAACAATGAGATTTGTATTTAAGTTTGGACTGAACACCTTGAGAGAGCTGCCTACGTATCCAATTCAAGTGTGGAATCGGAATCAAGTCCCCCTCGTAGTTCAGAGTGTTCCTTTTTATATCTGTAGATCGTGATTCTCTTCCCTTATGTAATGGGAGGTTATTATCAGTTATCTTTGGACATTACCAGACGTGCAGTCTACCCACGTTTGTAATTAAGCAGTTGAGGCGTTATTGACTTGGTCTTCGTCATGTACAGCTGATTGTTCTGTCCAGATACTCTTCTGCCCAGAACGTGGTGGAGTCTTGCTCCTCTGGCTATTCTGCCCAGGAGTATGATCTGGTCAGCGTTTGGTGCATTCCTGCTCTACCGGTCCGTCTATCCTTATATTGGGCCCGGCCCAATTATGAATAATTCGACCCAATGTGCCTATGTATCATCAACCACCATCGTTGTCGGCAACATTACCCTCTTTTCTTTTTTGTAAACATTAATTTCCTCTGTTCAACATCATTATTTTCATCTTCCTCGCTCGCATTCTTGTTCTTCATATAAAAAATTCATCTTATATCTATAAACCGGAAGAGAAAGAAGTTCTACATTCCTCATCGAAAAAAAATAGAATATAACAATTCACCATAAATTAATACACCGAAGAGTAATACAATTTCTTAGGAAAGAATGAGAAAATACGCAGTAATATAGTATCTATCTATTGGACGATGGTGTAGTCTTGAGAAGAATGGTTTGAATTTTATGTCTCTTTCATTTAAAACAAATAGAATATAACAATGCACCATAAATTAATACACCTAAGAGTAAATAATAGTGCTTAAGTAAGAATGAGAAAATATGTAGTAATATGGTATCTATCTGTTGGACAATGGTGTAGGCTGGAAAAAAATGATTTCAATTTTATGTTTCTTTCATTTAATATTAGCGAAATCATAGGGGAGTTCAGAAGGAGAAATGATAGTTTCAATTTTAAAATCTTAGGGATATTCATTGGTGTTATGCATGTTTCAAGGAATGAAAATTAATGCTGCAATTTGGAAGAAATTGTTGAATTTTCGTTTTTATTTATTTATGGGTCATTAAATACATATTTCATGAAACAACAATCAATGCTATAAAAAAAAAAATTTAAATGAATTAATGCTAGAATTTGGAAAGAAATATTTTACTACCTCTGTCCCATAAAAAAAGGTGGTGCAATTGATTAAAAAAACAATTCATGTGTTGTATTTTAAGTAATGATGGACATATGTACTCATATCATATAATAAATTCTCTTTTGAAATATGAAACTAATGTATAAACATTTAATTAATGTAATGATCGGGTATATTTGGAAAAATTGCATTAAATGATATATTGATTTTCTAAATTGACACTTTTATGGGATAATTAATTTTGAAAAACTGGACACTTTTTTTTGGGACGGAGGTAGTAGTTTTATTTTTTCTTCATTTCCGGGTCATTGAACGGGTTTGACTCATGAATCAATTTAAAACACCATCTAAAACATATTATATATAGAAACATAGCTTCTAACAAAAAAAGGAATATAGATTGATTACTTTACATTGAATTCGTAATAGGCCTCCTTCCATCACATGCATGTTACTGGTTAGATTGATTGTGGAGTATTAGTAAATCATTCATGTCCTTAAATTGAATTATAGGATAAGATTGGTCCAATTGGATTTTTTGCTCAGTAGAAGCAAAAATATTTGAGAAAGTGAATTGTCCAGATGACTAAAACGATACGCGCAAATTTTATTATTTTTAAGCATTGAATGAATGTGGAGTACAAGTAAATCATTCATTTCTTTACATTGAAGAAGGTGAGAGGCTCTCCATTTTTTTATTTATTTAATTTTTTTTCTTGAGAAAGCTCTCCATTTCTTTAGAACTTCAATTTTAGATTGTCATTTATCTTTACCATGCAAAATGAACATGCGATTCTTTTGTTCATGGTGTCAATTGTGCATTATTGTTTTTAATAAACGAAACCTATTATTAATAAGAAGTAAAAGGTTTATACAATATCATATCATGTATCTATTCTTATACCAAAAGACGTCGACGAAACATAGTCATGTCTCCTTAAAACATACCAGTGACAAACCCCATTACGCATCTAAACGTATGTGAAGTTGTTGTTGTGCATTAAAGAAAAAAGGACAGTACTTTAACTTGTTGAGGGGTGGTGTAATTTTGTACATTTATTAACTCTTATCATTATAGCTCCATGCCACTTTTCATTTTTAAAGGATGTCGGTGTGAATCAAAGGAAAAAGGTTGCTTAGACCTTTTAATGTATGTTGTTATTTCGTGCATTTTTTTAAAGCTAGATTGAAGTGTATATAATTACAACCTCCTGTGAATATTAAGCTGATTGAAGTGTATAAAATTACAACCTCGGTCTTAAAATAATTGTTATTCTGGTTTCAAAAAGAAAAAGTGTCATCCTAGGTAGGTGTCTTTCTTAAAAAAATAAGTGTAGTTATAAGACTTAAAGTAACATTTGTCCATGTTGTATCAAAACACCTTATTTACTACCATCTAATCAAAAGGAAAGAACAAATTGAGTTGCTAAAAAGAAAGAGAAAAGAGAGTAATTAAGATGAAAAAATTAATAATCTTCAACTATAGGCCACTGGTATTGCCAGGGCATTATACATCACTTTTCCTTTTACATTACCAACCAATTGCTTTTTTTCGGAAACGAGAGATTCACACATGCACCATATCTCGCTTCAAGCGGGACACGAGCTTTGGTCATTTTCGGATTATGACATAGTTTAAACCACTAGGCCGATACCTTGTTGGTTTACCAAGCAATTGCTTTGGCAATACCAAAAAAATGTATTGGCAATAAGGTTATCCTCAACTTTAAAGTAGGTATTCCTCCTTCTGAAAAACTACGAGGAAAATGTTTGTTTTATAATTATGTTGTCACAATATAATTCTATATAATTGATCATTACAACACATATAGAAATCAATACCATCAATTCCATAATCAATGTGCATAAATGCATTGTACATTTTGTTACGATCATCTTATCATAAGACATGAATTTCCCATACTCAAATGTGTCAAAATGTCACAAAAATCGGTCGAATGGGGTGCGTTGTCCCCTCCCATGTAATGTTTTCTTGTGCCACTGATAGAGAATAGTAACTAAATCTCTTTTTTCTTTTTAAAATAAAAATGTGTTGTGTCAATCGTTATAATATAAATGTTGTTGTTCTGGTAGCAAGTAGCAAAACAAATAACTACACATGTATAGTATAAACTCTTTTAACACCAATGTGTTAAGGGGAGGCATGTGCCCTCTCTTGCGTCAGTGATTTTTTATTTTATTATTAAAATGATTTAGTATTAATGTAAAAAAAACTTAAAATAATTATTAAGAAAATGAAAATATCATTGGTACCACAATCAATATCTCTTGGGTATTCACCCAATTTCATTTTATGAAACACATTCCACATTCCACATTCCATTGTACACGTTCCCTCCCCCTCTCCCCCACCCCCTTCCTCGTTCCCTCACCCAACATTTCTTGCCTATTTAAAGTAGTTTAGTTTTGAGAGTTTACATTCACTTCCCAACTCATTTCCTTTAAATCATTCTAAATCTCTTTTCTCTTCTTTTAAGCCCAAAACAACCATAGATGTGGCCAAATGGGGTATTTTCCATCAAAGAATGAGACGAAAGAACATGAGCAAATCCGTTACGATTTCTCCGTATGATTGTGAGTTTAATTGTCATTACTTAATTTGTTTTGTTAAATTCTTCATTATTACACTTTTAAACTAGTTTAACTGCTCCGTTACTTTTTCCCGGTGTTAAAATTTTATCCAAAAAAGTAGTGTTAATTCAATGTTAATAACTTAAAATAATAACCAAGCTTCAGATTTTACGGGGTTTTACTTGCGCTTTACCTTTGCAAATGACAGATATGGAGTATTTATGAAGTGTATATACCGTTTTGTTTAACGGAAAAATGATGAAAAAGATGATGTGAAAAACAGATTGGTCGTGTATATATGATCGACGATGGTTTTTTTTTCTTTCAATCACGACGATGTGAACAGGAGATTTGTAATTGAAAAAAAAATTAATTCGGCCTTGCCAAAAATATAAACGTCAAACAATTGGCAAAAAATAATAATTTGGTGCACGGGAATTTTTAGCCCGACTGAGTGCGAAAAGTTGCTCTGAACATGTTATTTTAATCCGGCCTCATGACAATATATCCCGGACTGAATGCCAAATTGACCGTCCTACCGAGTATTTTTACGGGGTTATGCTTGTTAGAATTAAAAATAAGGATATACAAAACAAACTATTTTTACCAAAGGTATATATTTTGAATTCTCATCGTGTATATATGTGAAATATATCATGTGATTGTACTACATCCCGAAACTTTGGATAAAATATTTGACAAGGCCATGGACAATGACCAACCTATATACTGATTCCTATGCTTGAGGATGAAATTATTTGGACTACACTAAAGAACCTAAATTCTTAATTTGTTAAGAACAAAGGGCATGAAGAACTTAAGAAATTGTGGCCTCTAAAGTTTATGAAAAAAATCTAATTTTTGTCGTTTTAGATTTCAATTTTTTTTTTTTTTTTGTTGAGAAATTTCGTTTTAGATTGCTAGATATGTATCTAGTATTACTATATACACATTAATAAAGTATAATCTTTCTCCCGACAGTTTGCTTCTCACTGGAATATATCTTGGAATGCAACTTGGCTATTGCAGAGCGAAAACCGAATGATACACCGGAGATATATTATGTGTATGCGACGATGGATTCCAAGGTTGACTATCTCCAGATTAGCTCAATGGAGAATCGATAACTTTTGTCCCTCTACTTACAAACGATCTGATCCATTCAAAGTTGGAATTGGTAAAGATCATATTTTTGCACAATTCTTCTGCTTTCTTAATATTATTGGAACCGGAATTCTGTTTTACTGATGATTTTTTTTGTTTATGTATTGATTTCAGGCATTTATCGGTTGAGAAGAATCGTTATATGTACATACGATTGTTTCCTGATCGAACCTTCGTGGGTGGCGAAAGAGAACCCTCCTATAGCTCGATTTGTCTTGCGTGTCACTACTTCGGTTCTAATCGGAAGCCGTATATTTCCCCTAGTAAGCTTTTCAGATGCTTTTAGCTTAATCAGTATCTTCTTCGTTGAATTTTAACCTGTGTTTGTGTATGTGGAAGTTTTGTTGGTTGTTGGTTGTTGGTTGGATCATGATTACGTTTTTAATGCGAAGACAGCTACTTTTTCTTAATCCCTTTTGTTTGGATTGTATTCAGCTAAGTTAGCATCTTTATAAAAGTTGGATTTACTTTGGTGATGATAGACCTCTTTTGAACAACATAGCTAGCTTGGCTCAAGTGTAATTGGTGGATCTACTCTTTAGTATAGGGGGTCCGCGAACCCGTTAAAAATAGAAATACTCTACATTTTACATATAGAAAAATATTTCGGTTTCAGTGAAAAAAATTATTTACTGTATTAAATATTTACGGACCCCACTGGATAAAATTTCTGGATCCGCCTTCGCTAGGGAATGCCCAGGGAGCTTACATGTGTGGTACTGGCTAGGGAATTCCTGGGGAGCTTTGCATGTGTGATAAGTGATTTTGTAGTTTTGATTTTTTTCAATTGAAAAGTGTGGTTTCGTAATCTTCATTTTGATCTGACTTTTGATTAAGTGTAAAATTTGAACGGCCTCTGTGTAATCGTGATGATATCTAATTCTGTGGTCCCTATTGCAGCTAGTCACCAACGACCTTTTCACGGTGGTGTATCATGGTGTTCCGATGAACAGGAAAAAACCACGAAAGTCGGTAGCATGCTTCTTCGGCACGCACTACCTTCAACTCGACCGAAAGGAATTTCGGACCCATTAAAGAGCTTTTAAGAGATGCACCACCTATCTGTCCCCAAGTAACGGCGAAAGATTCCATGAAACATGTCCACCACGAGAAAGACAGGGTAATCCTTTGGAATACTACAAACTTACAAGGCGCGATGAAGACGATAATGTACATTCTTTTTTTCTTTAAGCAAAACTAATTAGCAATAGATCCACTTTTTTTGGATTGTTTGCATTAACATTAATATTTGGGTTCTTGTTATGTGCGTAAAAGATGTGGAATAAGGCTCCTCTTATATCTCCTGCGAACGGAACAGTGTGTTTGAATACGATGGATTCATGAATTTCTCAAGACTAATGTAATCACATATGATGATTTTGAAATTGTAATGTTGGTGACACATTACCTCAGTGCACATATTAATTTCACGTATGTAATAATGATGATACCTAGTTATGTAGTCCCTATTGCTACTAGTCACCAACGACTTTTTCACGGTGGTGTATCACCATGTTCTAGTGAACGGGAAAAACCGCGGAGGTCGGTGGCATGCTTCTTCGGCACACACTACCTTTGTAACACCTTGGATTTTTAGTAAGGGTAAGATAGTAAATTGGGTTTAATTATTTATTTAGACTAATTGCTATTCACCTAAATTAATTATTTAAAAGGAGTTATTATTTATTAGTATTTAAAGAAATAAACCTCATTATTTATCTAACACTAATTTACAGCAAGTCTGATAAAAATAAAAAGAGAACGACGGCAACGTAGAGAAGAACGACGCAAAGAGCCAGGAGGCGGAGGAAGAGAATCTTCAATCACACGGCCAATCCGTCAGGAATTTGGGCAGGCGTAGAAGACGAAAATCACCGTCTCGTCGAGACGAACGTTTCCACATCAACTGCTCTCAATTCCGTAAGTTTTTAGTTTAGCCCTAAATCTAAAACTTTGATCGTTCTTCAGAAAAATCCGAGCATTGATAGAATTAGTAGTTGTGCTAATCAGATAGTATCGTTTAATGATCGTAGGTTATTCATAGAGGAGATTGGGATTGAGGATTTCAAGCTTTTACTTCCAATTTGGCTTTCAAAGTCGATTTTGGAATTCAAGGTAAAGGGTGTTCTTAAACGGATTTTAGGTGTTCAAGCGGATTTAATTATGTTATTGTCGATGATGCTAATGTTTGTTATTTTTTTTGGAAATTAGGGATAAGGACACAATCTGGAATATTTTTAAGTAACAGGACAGCTACATATTTTTTATAGGCGAAGGACAACTGCATAATTTGTATAGTAAGAAGGACAAACAGTGAATCTCGAAAATCAGTGAATTTCGACATTGAATTTTGAAAATTAGTGAATTTCGACAGTGAATTTCGGCAGTGAATTTAAACAGTGAATTTCGACAGTGAATAAATAATTTTGTCCTTTATGCAAATGTTTCAAAAGACTGTCCTTCTACTCAATTGATGAAATATTTCTGTCATTATCCCTCATTCCCCCTTATTATATATATATATATATATATATATATATATATATATATATATATATAGAAATTTCATATACATACCTTTTGATCCATGCTTACCGTACATACTACTAAAATAGTGCATCCGATCACTATTTTAGTGCACCCGATTGTTTGAGTGCACCTAGTTAATGAAGCGGGGGAAATCGCTATTAGGTAATACTAGAAACCTAACTAGAAACCTTCCTCAATTTGTAGTTGCACCGAAACAATAACCGTGTGCACTAAAATAGTGATCGATACTATTTTAGTAGTATGTACGGTAAGCATGGATAGTATGGTATATATATATATATATATATATATATATATATATATATATATATATATATGTATATAAATTTCGGCCTGGGTAAGCTGATGAGGAAAAAGAAGAGGGATGGGTTTACAGTATGTCTTTATTTTCCATGGCTTTCGATTGGCTAAAAAAAGAGAATAATAAAAAGAAAGCTAGACCAAATTATGTTGCTGTGGCCGATGGTGTCCAAAAGGGAATTAATGTTTTTTTTTAACAGCAAAGAAACTTTTCATTAATCAGCAAGATGCTCAAAAATTACAACTAAATTTCAAAGTTCTAGGTAAAAGATACAAATTTTCAAATCAAACGCTATAAAAGAAGCAACCTCGAACTAAATCATTCCACAAACAAACCAAGTCACAGCAAAAGCCTTGATCTCCACATCAATGAAAATCGAAACCGTTTTCCTAATGTCTCAAGAAGCCGCAATCATCGGATTTGCCTTCCAATCTTCCCATTCTAGCTTCTTGAGGCAATTAGCATTCGAAAGCCAAGAAAAAAACAACCTCTGAATCTCTCTGAAGATCAATTCCTGATTAATGACAAACGAATTAAAATGACTTTATTTCTCTCGATTCCATATGACCCAAGCAAAGACACCAACTATTGCCGACCACAAACGGGAGTTCAAAGACGATGGAGACGGACCGTAAAGGAGAATGTATTTAACCCGACTAACTTACACCGGCTTAAAACATGCAACCAAAACAAAAATGAAACATCGCAAGCTAACAAAAGATGATTAACGATTCTTCAAACATGTAGTCATGGAAATATTACGATTACTTCGGCCAAATAGACTCGCCGAGTCTCGTCGAAGTTCGACAGGTGCCCAAAGCCTCAGGAATTCGTACAGGATATTTTGTACACTTTATTTAATTGTAAAAGACATATTAATTGTGATACATATAAACAATTAATATGTCAAACTCTAGTTTACTTTATGTCATAGACACAATTAATATGTCATAGACATAGCTTTTACTTTTACTTTTGCATGCTTGCCGCCCACATCTACATACTCGAGTGGCCGCCCAAGCTAGTGCTAGTCTCTCTCTCAATTGTATCTATTTATACACCTCTCATTTCAATGAATAAAATAAGTTGAAGTTTACTCTTGTGTTTATCACATTCTCAAACTCTCTTCATGGTATCAGAGACTTACTGAGTTCTAAAATCCGCTGCAAAACTCGCTTTTTTTTTTCAGAAAAATGTCAACATTATCTAGAAGTTTCATCTTCATCAGTAGACTCACAGTGCCTCAGCAGACGGGATAACGAACACTCTTCTTTTACAAATCATAAACTTGATGGTAACAATTACTTGCTATGGTCAAGGTCTATGAAAATGTATATCTCCGGCCGGGGCAAGATGGGATATCCGTCTGGTTCCAAACATGCCCCGCTCGAAACCGACCCCAAGTTTGAAGCATGGGACACGAAAAATAACCAAGTCATGACCATCCTCACGAGGTCTATGACAAAAGAGATCGCTGAGAACTTCATGATGTATGACACTCGCTAAGGAAATGCGGGACAATGCCGAGACCTTTACTCAAAAAGGACAATACATCCGAAGTCTATGAACTCGAAGCTCGGATTCAAAATTGCAGACAAGGGGATATGTCTGTAACTCAATACTTTAATCAACTATCTAAGGCATGGCAACACCTAGATATGTTGGAAACTCACCCTGGAATGATGTTAAAGATGCTGCACTCTTTAAAGACATTATCGAGAAAAACAGATTGGTCGTGTATATATGATCGACGATGGTTTTTTTTTTCTTTCAATCACGACGATGTGAACAGGAGATTTGTAATTGAAAAAAAAATTAATTCGGCCTTGCCAAAAATATAAACGTCAAACAATTGGCAAAAAATAATAATTTGGTGGACGGGAATTTTTAGCCCGACTGAGTGCGAAAAGTTGCTCTGAACATGTTATTTTAATCCGGCCTCATGACAATATATCCCGGACTGAATGCCAAATTGACCGTCCTACCGAGTATTTTTACGGGGTTATGCTTGTTAGAATTAAAAATAAGGATATACAAAACAAACTATTTTTGACCAAAGGTATATATTTTGAATTCTCATCGTGTATATATGTGAAATATATCATGTGATTGTAGTACATCCCGAAACTTTGGATAAAATATTTGACAAGGCCATGGACAATGACCAACCTATATACTGATTCCTATGCTTGAGGATGAAATTATTTGGACTACACTAAAGAACCTAAATTCTTAATTTGTTAAGAACAAAGGGCATGAAGAACTTAAGAAATTGTGGCCTCTAAAGTTTATGAAAAAAATCTAATTTTTGTCGTTTTAGATTTCAAATTTTTTTTTTTTTTTGTTGAGAAATTTCGTTTTAGATTGCTAGATATGTATCTAGTATTACTATATACACATTAATAAAGTATAATCTTTCTCCCGACAGTTTGCTTCTCACTGGAATATATCTTGGAATGCAACTTGGCTATTGCAGAGCGAAAACCGAATGATACACCGGAGATATATTATGTGTATGCGACGATGGATTCCAAGGTTGACTATCTCCGCATTAGCTCAATGGAGAATCGATAACTTTTGTCCCTCTACTTACAAACGATCTGATCCATTCAAAGTTGGAATTGGTAAAGATCATATTTTTGCACAATTCTTCTCGCTTTCTTAATATTATTGGAACCGGAATTCTCGTTTTACCGATGATTTTTTTGTTTATGTATTGATTTCGTGCATTCATCGGTTGAGAAGAATCGTTATATGTACATACGATTGTTTCCTGATCGAACCTTCGTGGGTGGCGAAAGAGAACCCTCCTATAGCTCGATTTGTCTTGCGTGTCACTACTTCTGCTTCTAATCGGAAGCCGTATATTTCCCCTAGTAAGCTTTTCGTATGCTTTTAGCTTAATCGCATCTTCTTCGTTGAATTTTAACCCGTGTTTGTGTATATGGAAGTTTTGTTGGTTGTTGGTTGTTGGTTGGATCATGATTACGTTTTTAATGCGAAGACAAACTACTACTTTTTCTTAATCCCTTTTGTTTGGATTGTATTCAGCTAAGTTAGCATCTTTATAAAAGTTGGATTTACTTTGGTGATGATAGACCTCTTTTGAACAACATAGCTAGCTTGGCTCAAGTGTAATTGGTGGATCTACTCTTTAGTATAGGGGGTCCGCGAACCCGTTAAAAATAGAAATACTCTACATTTTACATATAGAAAAATATTTCGGTTTCAGTGAAAAAAATTATTTACTGTATTAAATATTTACGGACCCCACTGGATAAAATTTCTGGATCCGCCTTCGCTAGGGAATGCCCAGGGAGCTTACATCTGTGGTACTGGCTAGGGAATTCCTGGGGAGCTTTGCATGTGTGATAAGTGATTTTGTAGTTTTGATTTTTTTCAATTGAAAAGTTTGGTTTCGTAATCTTCATTTTGATCTGACTTTTGATTAAGTGTAAAATTTGAACGGCCTCTGTGTAATCGTGATGATATCTAATTCTGTGGTCCCTATTGCAGCTAGTCACCAACGACCTTTTCACGGTGGTGTATCATGGTGTTCCGATGAACAGGAAAAAACCACGAAAGTCGGTAGCATGCTTCTTCGGCACGCACTACCTTCAACTCGACCGAAAGGAATTTCGGACCCATTAAAGAGCTTTTAAGAGATGCACCACCTATCTGTCCCCAAGTAACGGCGAAAGATTCCATGAAACATGTCCACCACGAGAAAGACAGGGTAATCCTTTGGAATACTACAAACTTACAAGGCGCGATGAAGACGATAATGTACATTCTTTTTTTCTTTAAGCAAAACTAATTAGCAATAGATCCACTTTTTTCGGATTGTTTGCATTAACATTAATATTTGGGTTCTTGTTATGTGCGTAAAAGATGTGGAATAAGGCTCCTCTTATATCTCCTGCGAACGGAACAGTGTGTTTGAATACGATGGATTCATGAATTTCTCAAGACTAATGTAATCACATATGATGATTTTGAAATTGTAATGTTGGTGACACATTACCTCAGTGCACATATTAATTTCACGTATGTAATAATGATGATACCTAGTTATGTAGTCCATATTGCTACTAGTCACCAACGACTTTTTCACGGTGGTGTATCACCATGTTCTAGTGAACGGGAAAAACCGCGGAGGTCGGTGGCATGCTTCTTCGGCACACACTACCTTTGTAACACCTTGGATTTTTAGTAAGGGTAAGATAGTAAATTGGGTTTAATTATTTATTTAGACTAATTGCTATTCACCTAAATTAATTATTTAAAAGGAGTTATTATTTATTAGTATTTAAAGAAATAAACCTCATTATTTACCTAACACTAATTTACAGCAAGTCTGATAAAAATAAAAAGAGAACGACGGCAACGTAGAGAAGAACGACGCAAAGAGCCAGGAGGTGGAGGAAGAGAATCTTCAATCACACGGCCAATCCGTCAGGAATTTGGGCAGGCTGTAGAAGACGAAAATCACCGTCTCGTCGAGACGAACGTTTCCACATCAACTGCTCTCAATTCCGTAAGTTTTTAGTTTAGCCCTAAATCTAAAACTTTGATCGTTCTTCAGAAAAATCCGAGCATTGATAGAATTAGTAGTTGTGCTAATCAGATAGTATCGTTTAATGATCGTAGGTTATTCATAGAGGAGATTGGGATTGAGGATTTCAAGCTTTTACTTCCAATTTGGCTTTCAAAGTCGATTTTGGAATTCAAGGTAAAGGGTGTTCTTAAACGGATTTTAGGTGTTCAAGCGGATTTAATTATGTTATTGTCGATGATGCTAATGTTTGTTATTTTTTTTGGAAATTAGGGATAAGGACACAATCTGGAATATTTTTAAGTAACGGACAAACTACATATTTTTTATAGGCGAAGGACAACCGCATAATTTGTATAGTAAGAAGGACAAACAGGTGAATCTCGAAAATCGGTGAATTTCGACATTGAATTTTGAAAATTAGTGAATTTCGACAGTGAATTTCGGCAGTGAATTTAAACAGTGAATTTCGACAGTGAATAAATAGTTTTGTCCTTTATGCAAATGTTTCAAAAGACTGTCCTTCTACTCAATTGATGAAATATTTCTCGTCATTATCCCTCATTCCCCCTTATTATATATATATATATATATATATATATATATATATATATATATATATATATATATATATATATATATATATATATATATATATATATATATTATGTATATAAATTTCGGCCTGGGTAAGCTGATGAGGAAAAAGAAGAGGGATGGGTTTACAGTATGTCTTTATTTTCCATGGCTTTCGATTGGCTAAAAAAAGAGAATAATAAAAAGAAAGCTAGACCAAATTATGTTGCTGTGGCCGATGGTGTCCAAAAGGGAATTAATGTTTTTTTTTAACAGCAAAGAAACTTTTCATTAATCAGCAAGATGCTCAAAAATTACAACTAAATTTCAAAGTTCTAGGTAAAAGATACAAATTTTCAAATCAAACGCTATAAAAGAAGCAACCTCGAACTAAATCATTCCACAAACAAACCAAGTCACAGCAAAAGCCTTGATCTCCACATCAATGAAAATCGAAACCGTTTTCCTAATGTCTCAAGAAGCCGCAATCATCGGATTTGCCTTCCAATCTTCCCATTCTAGCTTCTTGAGGCAATTAGCATTCGAAAGCCAAGAAAAAAACAACCTCTGAATCTCTCTGAAGATCAATTCCTGATTAATGACAAACGAATTAAAAATGACTTTATTTCTCTGATTCCATATGACCCAAGCAGTGACACCAACTATTGCTGACCACAAACGGGAGTTCAAAGACGATGGAGACGGACCGTAAAGGAGAATGTATTTAACCCAGCTAACTTACACCGGCTTAAAACATGCAACCAAAACAAAAATGAAACATCGCAAGCTAACAAAAGATGATTAACAGATTCTTCAAACATGTAGCTGTGGAAATATTACGATTACTTCGACGCAGACCGCCGAGTCCGTCGAAGTTCGACAGGTGCCCAAAGCGGCCTCGGAATTCGTACAGGATATTTTGTACACTTTATTTAATTGTAAAAGACATATTAATTGTGATACATATAAACAATTAATATGTCAAACTCTAGTTTACTTTATGTCATAGACACAATTAATATGTCATAGACATAGCTTTTACTTTTACTTTTGCATGCTTGCCGCCCACATCTACATACTCGAGTGGCCGCCCAAGCTAGTGCTAGTCTCTCTCTCAATTGTATCTATTTATACACCTCTCATTTCAATGAATAAAATAAGTTGAAGTTTACTCTTGTGTTTATCACATTCTCAAACTCTCTTCATGGTATCGTAGACTTACCGAGTTCTAAAATCCGCCGCAAAACTCGCTTTTTTTCGAAAAAATGTCAACATTATCCGAAGTTTCATCTTCATCGGTAGACTCACAGTTTCTCGGCGGTGGGATAACCGAACACTCTTCTTTTACAAATCATAAACTTGATGGTAACAATTACTTGCTATGGTCAAGGTCTATGAAAATGTATATCTCCGGCCGGGGCAAGATGGGATATCCGTCCGGTTCCAAACCCGCCCTCGCTCGAAACCGACCCCAAGTTTGAAGCATGGGACACGAGAAAATAACCAAGTCATGACCATCCTCACGAGGTCTATGACAAAAGAGATCGATGAGAACTTCATGATGTATGACACTTGCTAAGGAAATGCGGGACAATGCCGGAGACCTTTACTCAAAAAAGGACAATACATCCGAAGTCTATGAACTCGAAGCTCGGATTCAAAATTGCGGACAAGGGGATATGTCGTAACTCAATACTTTAATCAACTATCTAAGGCATGGCAACACCTAGATATGTTGGAAACTCACCCCGGAATGATGTTAAAGATGCTTGCACTCTTTAAAGACATTATCGAGAAAAAGAGAGTATTCAAATTCCTTATCGGATGAATCCTACTCTTGATGATGTCGAGGGTAGAATTCTTGCTACTAAACCTCTTCCAAATCTCAAATCCATGTTTGCCGAGGTCAAACATGAGGAAAGCAGGAGGAAAGTGATGCCGCCGAACTCCCCGCCGACAACCCTACGAAGGTACGCCTGTCGAAGGTTAATGAGACTTACGGAAGCCTACCGAGAAAGGCGGAAAGGCGTTCGTGATCACCGCAAACGCACAAATCACACCAAGGACAATTGTTGGAAGCTACATGGCAAACCTACCCCCTCTAAAACCTCAAAACCAACCAGGGAAAGTCAAGGAAAACTTGTCGGTGAAGAGGAGAATAACGATAAGCCGAATGCTCGGTTCTTGTCCTTTAAAGCCTTTATTGCTCAAGATCGTGAAGGTAGGTCCCCTACGAAATGGCCACTCATGCTAAAACAGGTATATTTTACTCACCTCTTAGTAATGAGACTTGGATTGTTGATTCTGGGGCTTCTTCCCATATGACTGGTAATAAAAACCTTATTACCCAATATATGCCATGCAACCAAATTCACAGAATTAAGACTGCTGATGGTTCTGTTTCTTATGCAAAAGGTGTTGGGAAGGTTAAACTTACTAATCAGATATATCTACAGAATGTCCTGTTTGTTCCAAAGTTAGACTGTAACCTTATATCTGTCAGTAAACTCACTAAAGATCTGAATTGGACTGTTGTTTTCAATAAGAATCAGTGCACATTCCAGGATCTTTCTTCTCAGGAAGTGATTGGGCAAGCTAAACCCTGCTCAGGACTGGTTTGTGATCAACCCTGCTGAAGACAGAAGATTGAAGACAGAATCTGCCTCAGCAACCTGCACTCAAAACCTAGACAATATCATGTTATGGCATTATAGACTAGGACATCCAAGTTTTGGTTATTTAAAGTCTTTAATCCCTGAATTGTTTAAAGGATGTAATCTTAATGATCTTCAATGTGATATTTGTCAATTTGCTAAACTCACCAAATCTGTGTATGCTAAGTTACCTCACTTGCCCTCTTCCCCTTTCACCCTAATTCACAGTGATGTATGGGGACCCTCAAGAGTGAAAAGTATAACATGAAAAAGGTGGTTTGTAACCTTCATTGATGATCATACCAGAAACACTTGGTTGTTCTTAATGAAAGACAAATCTGAAGTTGGACCTATCTTCCAAGAATTTTATCACATGGTCTCCACCCAATTTGATACTAAGATCAAGATCTTAAAGACCGATAATGCTCGGAATACTATGAGTCTAACCTCGCAACTTCTTGACAAACAGAGGAATTGTTCATATCGGTAGTTGTGTGGAAACACCTCAACGAAATGGGGTTGCTTTGAAAGAAAGAACATGCATCTGCGGAAATGGCCGGATCAATCATGTTCACTACACATGTTCCTAAATACATGTGGGGTGAAGCTATATTGACGCAACTTATTTAATCAACAGACTTCCCACCAGAGTGTTAGGTTTCAAAACTCCTCTCCAAACCCTGCTGACCACACACTCCTGCTCTCATTTTATTACCCAATTGCCTCCAAAGATCTTTGGTTGTACTGTGTTTGTTTATATTCATGCTCAACACAGAAGTAATCTTGATCCTAAAGCTCATAAGTGCATTTTCCTTGGATATGCAAAGGACAGGAAAGGTTACAAGTGTTACTCTCCTACTGAAAAGAAATTTTACAATTCTATGGATGTGAAATTCTTTGAAAGGACTCCATATTACAGCAAACCTACGAGCCGACCAACGATGGAAACCCGATTGAGATTGAACTAAGTCCGTTCCCTCGGCAAACCATTTACCCTCGGCGAGTCCTAACCCTCGGCGGACTCATAACCTTCGGCATCCCGTGGATACTCACATTACCGACCCTCGGCGGTCTGCCGACCCGTAGTCCGCCGACCCGCAGCCTGCGAACCGAACCTCGGCAACCTGCGAACCGAGTCCGCCGGACCTCGGCTTATTGACTCTCGGCGGTCATGCGAAGTGGATGACGGACCTATTGCTCTAAGGAAAGGGAAAAGATCATGCACTGATCATTCTATTCATACTTATTTATCTTATGATCAGTTGTCTCCTGTCTTTGCCATGTTTACACAGGACTTGGACTCTCACTCTATCCCTAGAAATATTCAGGAGGCCCTTCAAAATGATAATTGAAAGGCTGCTGTTAAAACAGAGATGACTGCTCTCCTGGATAATCATACTTGGGACCTCACAACTCTTCCCAAAGGCAAGAAAACAGTTAGCTGCAGATGGTTATTCACTATCAAATACAATGTTGATGGTAAAATTGACAAGTATAAAGCCAGATTGGTAGCAAGGGGATTCACTCAAACATATGGCATTGACTATAAGGAAACTTTTGCACCAGTAGCAAAGCTCAACACTGTCAGGGTACTGATTTCCCTAGCTGTCCAACTTGACTGGCCTCTGCACCAATTGGACATCAAAAATGCCTTTCTAAATGGGGACCTCACCGAGGAGGTTTATATGACCGTACCCCCTGGTTTTATCAATCCTCATACTCAAGGCAAGGTGTGCAAGGCGAGGAAATCTCTATATGGCCCGAAGTAATCACCAAGGGCATGGTTTGGAAAACTCACTACCGTGGTTAAAGCCGCTGGATATCATCAATGCAACTCTGATCACACCATGTTGTCAAGACAACCAACCAGAGGAGGTCCATTCTAATTGTATATGTGGATGATATCATCCTTACTGGGGATGACTCTACTGAGATCCAGAACTTGAAGACTCTACTGGCAAAGGTGTTCCAAGTTAAAGATCTTGGCTACCTCAAGTACTTTCTTGGTATGGAAGTGGCTAGAAACACCAAAGGCATTTCAGTCTCCCAAAAGAAGTATGTATTGGATCTACTGAAGGAAACTGGCATGCTGGGATGCAAACCTGCTGTATCCCCAGTAGACCCCAGTAACACCCTACTGCATGGTGACATTGCTGTCAGAAAAGAACAATATCAAAGGCTTGTAGGTAAACTCATCTACCTTTCTCACACAAGGCATGATATTGCATATGGGGTTAGTCTGGTCAGTCAGTTCATGCACCGCCCTACCGAGCAACATTGGGATGCTGTGAATAGGATACTGAGATATTTAAAGTCCACTCCTGGCCAAGGCCTGCACTTCACCAAGTCTACTGATAGATCAATCAAGGTCTACACTGATGCTGATTGGGCTGGATGTCACATTGACAGACGATCTACCACAGCTATTGCTCATATGTATGGGGAAACCCGGTTACTTGGAGAAGCAAGAAACAACCTATCGTGTCAAGAAGCGATCTTGCCGAACTCGGGGCACTTGTACTTGGCATTTGTGAAGCTCTATGGCTAAAAAGTGCCGACCGAACTTCAAAGAACCTCCTCGGCAACCTATCACACTCTGCTTTGTGATAATAATTCAGCCTTATGCATGGCTGAAGATCCTGTCCATCATGATAAAACCAAGCATGTGGACATTGACGTACACTTTCGAAGGAAAAGATTGATGCCAAGATTATTCAACTCCAATATGTTCCCTCGACGGATCGAATGCGATATTCTTACCAAGGCTATTCCACCTCTTATGTTCGACGGACTTAGTAGCAAACTTGGTCGCATCAACATATACACCCGGTTGAGGGGGTGTGGAAATATTACGACATTACTTCGCAGGCTCGCGAGTCCGCTCGAAGTTCGAAGCGGGTGCCCAAAGCAGCCTCGGGGAATTCGTACGGATATTTTGTACACTTTATTTAATTGTAAAAGACATATTAATTGTGATACATATAAACAATTAATATGTCAAACTCTAGTTTACTTTATGTCATAGACACAATTAATATGTCATAGACATAGCTTTTACTTTTACTTTTGCATGCTTGCCGCCCACATCTACATACTCGAGTGGCCGCCCAAGCTAGTGCTAGTCTCTCTCTCAATTGTATCTATTTATACACCTCTCATTTCAATGAATAAAATAAGTTGAAGTTTACTCTTGTGTTTATCACATTCTCAAACTCTCTTCAGTAGCACAATAGACAAAGAGAGTCATGAATATCAATACCGCGATAAATGAGATTCGGTTTTGTTGGAATTCGGTGGAGACTTGCCTTCCACATGAATAAATTAACTTTCGATGGTATAAGTTTGTTCCACTTTGCAACCTTCTCCTGCTCCGAAAAAGTAATTTTAAAAATTCCAACTCTAGCTTTTTCCTCAGAATGGCCACCGAAAAGATACTATTTGTACATACCTGTGAAGCCACAAACAGAATTGATTAAGTTCTCCAACTCCCTTACCTCCTCCTCCTCCTCAAAGCCCATCAACCTTCTTCTTCATGACCAAAAAAAATTACGTCTATTTCCCACCCAAGTCACCACCCTTCCAAAAGGGAATTAATGTAATTTGGCATTTTTCTTGGTTCCAGGAATGAAGTTGATAAATAAATAAATAAATAATAATGATAATATAACAGTGAAAATAATAGTAATGATAAAGAGCAAATGTGGTATTTATGTTCCAAAATATTATTCAATGCGATAATGAATGAGTTATGGTTTGGTATGCATGTCTTTAAGGACATTATGTGTTTATTTGCAATGTCTAACATTGACTTCGGTAGTTTTGGTATCAAATCGCACCACAAATGAGACCTCTCGCAGGGAGAAGATGGGAGCACCGGAAGGATTTGTTTAGGCCTTGTGGGACATTGACTTAGTAGTCAATGATTCTTTTACAATGTGCTAGGTTGTGTAATTAGATGTCTAGGACTAGAAGTCCCTAAGAAGACTTATATGTGAATGAACTTAGGTGGTTAGATTAACTACAAAATAAACATATTCGATGAGTCTAAAAGCTAAAACGTTCTATTCTTGGTGAGACTCGTTTATGATTTGCAGCATGGAATCATTTCTCATATGTAACGGACACTATTCGGGTTTTGGGAAATGTTCCACACGGAACCATCCATGCCATATGAGGTGCTGAATATGTCCCGGTGCATACCCATCATTCAGGCATTGTGTCCTTGAATTACAATGTAACATAGATAATTGCTCGTGATGGTGCTAATAGACCTAGCAGAGGGGAGTGTATTATAATGCAACCTATGTCGTAGAGATTGTAGAATTTACTTGTTGTGTATGATATGTTATATATTGTGTGTAACCATTTTTTCTACCCCTTGCTGAGTACGTAAGTACGTACCCCTTCTCTTTCTTTATTGTTCCCACCCCGAGAAGGTGGTTATTAGGACGATGATGAGTATGGATACGACGATGGAGTGGATGGAGCCGATGTTTGAGATCGGGATAATGTGATGATGTTGATATTTATTTTATGCATTTTATTATACTGTTCTGAGAGATAGACTTTAGTACCTTTTCGCCATTCGGGATGTACTTAGTCACAACAACATTTATTTCATTTTTTGTCGTTTCAGTGTTCTTAGACGTAGATTTTGGGACTTGGTGATCCGTTGTTTGTTGTTTGACATTCTTTTTTCCGAGTTATCTTTAGTTTTACTTTATTCCTCTTTTACTCTTATTAATTGTTACGAGGGTTATGTATATATTAATTTTGGCAATATAAAAATTAATATATGCATGCCGGGCATTCTTTACGGATAAGTACTCAGTATCCGTAACGGGGCGTCACAGTTGGTATCAGAGAAAAAGCTCCTATCTTACGTCTAAGTTCGTAGCTTAAGTTGGATTTTATAAGTCTCGTTAGCAGCTTAGCTGACCCTTTCTTATCGACAGAGGGCTAAGAAAACCACAAGGAGCACTAGTAAGTTAGTTCGTTAAGCAATCAATCCTTACGGTTGAAGTCTTTAAACCAAACCATGTCACCTACGATTAGGTGAAACCTCTTTTAAGTAAATCATTGGGATCGGAGTGTTATGCCTATACTTTTCAGTTGTGGTCCTCTTGGTTGAATACTCCTTACACTCGCTATTGTGATCTCTCCACTTCTTTCTACACCTCAATGTCAAATCCTACACTTTGGCTTGACCTATTCCCGTAGAGAATGATGTCCGACTCAACACTACATATCCTACACTCCCTCTTCTCACTATCGCTTGGTTTGTGTTTACCAAAATTCTTTGACCTTGCTTTAATCGAAATGGGTTCTACACGAACTTCATATACAATTCTATCCATTCCAAGTGCTTCTCACTCACTTCAACTATTATTGTTAAAGGTATTCTGCTTTGGCACATAGTTTTCATCATCCTCGTGGTTGGCGTAATTCAACACGAGTGAATGCCTTTTGTTTTGGTGTTTTCCTTTCATGTAAACCCATTTCCCCTGCTCCAAAATGTCTGAAAATTTTCAGAATGATAGATCACTGTTTTATCTACAACTTCTCTTCTTACATTAACTCGATAATTATTATGGATTGTTCGAAAATTCATGTTAATGCTGGACACTCGTCTAGAAAATCTACGACATCACTTTCACTTCTTCTTCTGTTACAGGTAAACCACATTCAAATGACCTGAATTTATGATATGTTGCAGACAACACTTTTATCTATAAATTCCCTTTTGGGATTAAGTTCAAATTCCTTTTCGTTCTGTCGAAATCTGCAATTCAAATCAGTGTTTACTAATCTGGAAATTCTGACAGCTTGTGCATTTAGCAAAAATAATTGTTTTTGACCGACTTCTTCTCATCAAAAAATTCTAATATTTTTCTGTCACATGTGAAGCTCCAGAATCTATATCTTTTCTCTTTTGATCATGCTCAAATTCATTCTCGTTTGGGCTACACATGTCGATAATAAGAGATCCGGAATAAAATATCATTGACAACAGCTTAAAAGGAATCGTCACCTCCTTGACTTAGGGTTTGGGCTAAGAGAGTAATAAGTTACTATTGTTATGTTTCAGAAGTTTCCTTGAAGTTTGATCTTCTTCTAGAGTAAGTCTCTTAGTAGATGTTTGTAAGCCTAACATTATGATTTCTTTTGCAGGTATAAACAAGCACTAACACGTTACCTTCCACTATGACATGTTTGAAGTTCAAAACCTTTTATGCCTTTTCAAGTAAATTACTTCCATTCGATTCCTCACTTGAGGTATTTGAGTTCAATAACTTCTTGCCATCTTCTGTCACGAATTATCTCAGAAACATATCTCCATAAGCATTTCTTTTGAACAAGTGCATACCTTTATCTTCCGAATCGAAGAAGCAAGTCCCCTCTAATTTTGTATCGTTGCACTCCTATCATTCCTCTCGAGTCCAATTTTACTGAACCTTCCAATGTTAAAACATTCTTCTTACTTGTGTTCATTCTCAGCTTCCCTCAAAAGGGTAGTGTCGATGTTGTAACATTTTCATCTATTTTTGGTTGTTCTTTTAGGGTAGTCATATCTTTTTTTTTTCCAGCCAAATTTTTAAGCCTACCATGACATCCATTTTCAATTACTTATAATTAACCTTCTGGCAATCTATGATAAGCCAGTTTCAAGCAGATGGTAGTCCTTGTCAAGATGCCTTCCGAACCTATCTAACCAACCAACATTTGAATTCCAAAACTTTTGATTTTCAATTCAGATTAATGCACCATGTACCTTTTAGTTTTAAATCTCTTATAGGTCAATTAGAGCCATGAACCACCAAACACACCTTTTGACATTTAATCTTTTGTCTTGGTGTTTCTATTACAATTTTGTTCCACCAATTGAATGCATGTTTTGTTTTAATTTTTTCATGTGGAATGACCTTGAGCAGTTATTCCTTGGCAGTGTACTATTTCTCTCGAGTAGTGAAACTTTGAAACCTTGAATTGGATCATCAATGATTTTTAACACTTCCCTTGAAAGTTTGAATTAATTCTTTGAAGTCAAACTTTATCCAACAATTCTTATGTGTCTTTTCCTCTTCACTTAAAAGCTTGTTTACCGTTTACTCATTCAAACTTTTGATATTCTTTTAAAATATCTTGAGGAAATCTCTATTCCCCTTTCTATTTTGAGATGACTCAACCTCTCTTGAATAATGCAAACCTTGACTTTTCTTGACAAGTCTATTTCAATCTAAGATCTTTTGGTGTACTCGATTTGTCTCCATAGTCCTTCATGTTTAGATTCTTGCTCCCTAGTTGATTTCTAAATTGTCTAGTCTTTTTGGTGCTCGACCTCGCACCTTTGCTTTGCTTCTCGGTTGTATGATGATTTATATACAAAATTCATGCGAACTGAGGAATCTCCTAGCTCACCAACAACCACTTTGTTAACCAAACTATTAACAATCAATGTCACCTTCCCAATGCTCTCAAGCTTAGTGTTCTCTTTCCATGCATTGAGAATATTTCCAAGACCATCATGTGGCGCTTCCCTTGATGTCTCCACTTTGTAATGGCTGATGTAAGAGATCATTAACTTTCTTTCAAGTGGCCTAAGTTCCCTCCTTGCAGAATTCCAATCTCTCAAAAGAATCTCATCTGCAAGATAATCCTTTTGCTTCTTCTTTGGTGGCTATCTTTTGTATTATGATACAATTCTTCACTCATCAGTTTGGAACCAACTTCAACTTTCCTCGACCTAGAATCATCATGTTCTGTTTGTAACCCCTACCACATCTCTTATTTTAAAAACTTATTGCCCTTCTTCGGCTTACCAAGTTGACATACCACTCTGGTACTCGACTTGTCACTCTTCAACTTTATTTGTTCTCCGAGCTAACCTTTTTTGGCATAAGAACTGGTTCAGACCATCAGAGAAAAATTATGGAAAATGCACGTTCTCCATCTCTGAAAGTCTTAGAAACCCTACAGCCGGAATCCTTGCAGTCCTACAGCAAGCTTGTGCCGCAGTGATGGAGGTCGAGATCAAAAGAAGTCAAGTGTGCCAGAAGTTGTGAGTCAGTTGGGGAGCTCAAGCACTCAGGACATAGGTCAGCAAGAGCAAGCAATGTATGTCGTACTGTTGATTGCAAGATGCGAGGCAGTTGTGGAGATCGTGAAGAAAAAAGACAAAGGTTCTGTTATTTCTGGTTACAAGTGAGTGGCTGGAGCCAAACCAGCCAATTGTCACAAGATGGCAACCGTTGGCATCAAAATCAGCTTTGTGTCCCAAATGTGGGAGAGTTGAGGTAGACAGTGATGGATGAAACCCACAAGATAGCAGTTGCAGTTCATCCCGGAGCAACCAAGATGTATAGAGAGAGTTGGAACAATGCTACCAATAACTTTTCATGAAGACAGAGATAGCAGAGTTGCCTACATCACTAGTTACCATGCCCGTATCCAGATGCCACCTTTTGAAGCTCTGTATGGAAGAAAGCATAGAATGCTAGTTTTCTAAGTTGAAGTGGAATAGTAACAGAATACAAGACCATAGTTGATACAGCAAGAAAACGAGTAGATTGAAGTGGACCGTCGCAACCTCAAGATGGCGCAAGACGGGTAGAAGAGTTGGGTAGATGGAAGAAGAAGACCGTTAGAGTTTGAAGCTGGAGTTAAAGTGTATCTAATGGCGTTCCCAATTAAAGGAGTAAGACGGCTTAGGAAGACATGAAACTAAGCCCTAGTTATGAAGGCACTTACGTGATCTTTGCTAAAGTCAGAGCTTTAGTTTATCCGTTTGGAGTTACCAGAACCCCTTTCACGGGTGCATGACGTCCTTCATGTGTCAAGGATAAGAGAATGCTTAACCGACATTGATGTGGAAGCAAACTTCGACCTTGAAATGGTTGAAATCATCTTGACCTATATGGAAGAATCAACTGCACCCTAGAATAGAAGATGAAGAATGTTGAGAAGGAAGACGTACATCCAGTCTTGGTTCAGTGAAGCAGTCACACACCGGCAGAGACGACATAAGAGTTAGAAGACGAGAAGCTTTGCGATGTTTTAGAGTTCAAGTACCTCCTAGATACGTTCAGTTTCGGGGACGAAACTTGTTTTAAGGAGGAGGGATGTAGCACCCCGGATTTTTAGTAAGGGTAAGATAGTAAATTAGGTTTAATTATTTATTTAAACAAATTGCTATTTACCAAAATTAATTAATTAAAATGAGTTATTATTTATTAGTATTTAAAGAAATACACCTCATTATTTACCTAACACTAATTTACGTCAAATCTGATAAAAATAAAAAGAGAACGACGGCAACGCAGAGAAGAACGACACAAAGAGCCAAGAATCGAAGGAAGGGAATCTTCAATCATGCACACGGCCAATCCGTCAGGAATTTGGGCAGGCTGTAGAAGACGAAAATCATCGTCTCGTCGAGACGAACGTTTCCACATCAATTGCTCTCAATTCCGTAAATTTTTAGTTTAGCCTTAAATCTAAAAATTTGATCGTTCTTCAGAAAAATCTGAGCTTTGATAGAATTAGTAGTTGTCCTAATCAGATAGTATCGTTTAATGATCGTAGGTTATTCGTAGAGGAGATTGGGATTAAGGATTTCAAGCTTTTACTTCCAATTTTGCTTTCAAAGTCGATTTTGGAATTCAAGATAATGGGGTGTTCTTAAACGGATTTTAGGTGTTCAAGCGGATTTAATTATGTTATTGTCGATGATGCTAATGTTTGTTATTTTTTATATATATATTATATGTATATAAATTTCGGCCTGGGTAAGCTGATGGGGAAAAGAAGAGGGGTGGGTTTGCAGTATGTCTTAATTTTCCATAGCTTTCGATTGGCTAGAAAAATGAGAATAATAAAAAGAAGAGGAAATTGTTTATATAGTGTATTTTTCAAAGTTTCTTCTTTATATGGTACTCCACAAAGCGGAGTCCATAAAAAAATAATGCAAAAAGATTATTAAATGGAAAAGACAAAAATATCCTTCATTAAACTATTACAAATTTGAAAATTCAAACACAGGGCTACAGGAAAAAGGAGAGAATAATTGAATACACTGTTGTTAGTGGGAAACGTGTCAGCCACACAAGCAAAACCAGTAATATTACATGGATTTGTGTGGCCAGAAATGAGCCACGTGGCAGTACATGAGTGGCTCACACCCAAGACTATATAAGTCGTCAACTCGTCACCGAAACCATAGTAGAATAGAAGTTGAGAACCCAAAAATTTTCCCTCTCTACCTTCTCTCACATTCTCTCTCTTAAAAATATTCTTACAAACCCAAATAATTTCCTGAAGGTAAATTATTAATTGAAACTGGGTTAGCCCAAATGAATAAAATATTAAATTTTGTTGCTCCCGCCCACCTCTTTTTTAAATTAACAATTACATTTAAAATTTTCATTAACGAAATGTTCTTCTGGAATTAATTCAGATATCATGGAACTATTTGAAAATAGTCATTCATTAATTTAATTTTTTCAATTACAATGAAGTCTTTTTGATCACCTAACAATTTCTTTTTATAAGAAAGGCATTGAAAAAATTCATTCATTAATTTAGAGTGTTGGATCTATGAAACTGATATCTTTTATGAGAACGAGATAAAAGGAAAACATACCCTCCTTCAAACCCTGAATCTATCTGCCATAACTTCCTTAACCATTACTTGTCTTAAAACATTAATCCATGAATCCTCCTTAACCATTAATGTTAATTCAACAAATGTGAACATCAGGAACTAAGGCTTGAATCTGAACTGGTAGCCTGATTAATATTGTTTATTAATGCAGGAGAATGCAATTGGGTGAATGGCCATTTAAACATGAATTTATTAAATCTATCTGTTGTATCTTCCTTAATCATGGGGCAATTGATCAGAGTGGTGTGTGTAAGTTAGTAAACCATATTAATCCCTGAAAAATGATATATGGGGGTATTTATGGAATATTAATTTATTTTGGATAAGGTTGTGTTCACAATACTATATACACTAGAACTCTTGTAGAAATACTATTTAAACAAAAATCTTTTCAGAAAGTAGTAAATAAACAATTGCCCTAAAAAGAAAAGCTAGACTAAATTATGTTGCTGTGGCCGATGGTGTCCAAAAGGGAATTAATGTAATCTATTATTTTCCTTGGTTCTAGGAATGAAGTTGATAAATAAATAAATAAATAATAATCAGGGGCGTTCCTGTCCAAATTTAGGCTCAGGGCCAAAAAAAAAATTAAATTAGGGCCTCGCCCTTCGAAAAAACAGTAACCAAAATATATATAAAAAAATAAAACAAAAATGCGGCGTGAGATAGTCATGGGTGTTTGGAAGGAAAAAAAAACATACTTATTTGACTCCTAGTCCTAGTTTAAAATAACAAAAATTATTATAGCTAGCAAGATTCCAAACCGAGTCTCATGTCTAGTATACTAAAGTGCTAACCATGGCCCCCTTGGCCCCCTCCAGGGGCGCCCCTGATAATAATGATAATATAACAGTGAAAATAGTAGTAATGATAAAAATAAAATGTGGTATTTATGTTCCAAAATATTATTCAATGCGATAATGAATGAGTTATGGTTTGGTATGCATGTCTTTAAGGACATTATGTGTTAATTTGTAATGTCAAACATTGACTTCTGGTAGCCTTGAAATCAAATCGCACCACAACTGAGACCCTCTACGGGAAGAAGGTGGGAGCACCGGAAGTCTTTGTTTAGGCCATGTGCGACATCGACTTAGTAGTCAATGATTCTTTTACAACGTGCTAGGTAGTGAAATTAGATGTCTAGGATTAGAAGTCCTTAAGGAGCCTTTTATGTGAATGAACTTAGGTGGTTAGATTAACTACGAAATAAACATATATGATGAGTCTAAAAGCTAAAACGTTGTAATTCTTGGTGAGACACATTTATGATTCGCAGCATGAAATCATTTTCTCATACGTAACGAACACTATTCCAGTTTTGGGAAATGTTCCACACGGAACCATTCGAGCTATATGAGGTGCTGAATATGTCCCGGTGCATACCCATCATTCGGGCATTGTGTCCTTGAATTACAATGTAACATAGATAATTGCTCTTCATGGTGCTAAATGACCTAGAAGAGGGGAGTGTATTTTAATACAATCTATGTGGTAGAGATTGTAGAATTTACTTGTTATGTATGATATGTTATATATTGTGTGTAACCGTTTCTTCTACCCCTTGCTGAGTACATAAGTACTTTACCCCTTATCTTTCTTTATTGTTTCTACCCCGAGAAGGTGGTTATTAGGACGATGATGAGTATGGATACAACGATGGAGTGGATGGAGCTGATGTTTGAGCTCGGGATAATGTGATGATGTTGATATTTATTTTATGCAATTTATTATACTGTTATGAGAGATAGACTTTACTACCTTTTCAGTTTCATTCGGGATGAAATAAGTCACAACAACATTTATTTCGTTGTTTGTCGTTTCAGTTTTCATAGACGTAGATTTTGGGACTTGGTGATCCGTTGTTTGTCGTTTGACTTTTTTTCCCGAGTTATCTTTAGTGTTAATTTATTCTTCTTTTACTCTGATTAATTGTTACGAGGCTTATGTATATATTAATTTTGGCAATATAAAATATAATATATGCATGCCGGGCGTTCTTTACGGATAAGTACTCGGTATCCGGAACGGGGCGTCACAGCCTTCAACGAGATGGTCTGACCGAATGGAAATTTTGACCCACAAAAGAGCTTGTAGTGGATGTATCACCGATCTATCCCGAAGTATGCGTCGAGGATTTTACGGAAAACATTCACTATGTGAAAGAGAAGAGAGTGAATCATTTGGCATACTACAAACTTCAAAGCTACCATTTACTTCATCGATAATTCTAAAGCTTTTTTATTTCTGGAAAACAGCAACCAAAGTGATTGTGCCGGCAACGACAATGAAAATTTAAAGTATTTCTAAAACTAAAGTATTTGTTACAAAACTGAAGAAATATACTGGATAGCACTGCGAATGCTGGTGGTTATGCAGCATATCTAATCACCATTGACACTGCTATACAACTTATTTTCTTCAGCTCTATAACAAATCATTTATATTTGGGAACACTTTGAATCTACATAGTCGCTGCACAATCACTTACGTTGCCATTTTGAAGAAATAAAAGGTTTTGGAATTACGTTAGTGAGGTGACAATTGATGCGCCTGTAGGAGGAAGTCTTCCACGACTGACCATCATCGTGGCGACAAAGCATATATTATACCACCGTATGTAAATCATCACCAACTTTGATCGTAATCTTTGCAAATTAGTGAAATGATGAAAAGATTGTTGAAACTTTTTATATGTATTAGTTTTGGAAAATTAGGGATAAGGACACAATCTGAAATATTATTAAGCAACAGGACAACTACATATTTTTTATAGGGAGAAGGACAACTGCATAATTTTTATAGCGAGAAGGACAAACAGTGAATCCCGAAAATCGGTGAATCTCCCTAGTGAATCCCGAAATCGGTGAATTTCGATAGTGAATTTTGACAATGAATCCCGAAAATCAAATGAATCCCGACAATGAATTTTGAAAATTAGTGAATTTCGACAAATGAATTTCGGTGAATTTAAACGGTGAATTTCGAACACAAGTGAATTTCGATAGTGGATAAATAGTTTTGTCCTTTATGCAAAAGTTTCAAAAGACTGTCCTTCTACTTAATTGATGAAATATTTTTGTCCTTCTCCCTCATTCACCCTATTAGTTTTTGTACTTTTGCTAAAAGAAACGCCCATAATTTTATCAGTAACCAAAAAAAAAAAGTTGATTGTGAAAAAATAAGACGGATAAAAGTTAAAAAATTACATCTCATGCCATGGAAGTATTAATATATTTTCTACTTATTTGATATGAAACATGTTACAATTAGCAAAAAAAAAATATGTTACAACAGTTGTAGGATAAAAGAATTCTGGGATAGCAGGGCTCGGGGAGACAAGACTTCATTTTAAAATACACATATTATAGTGTAATGTTATGTACTGTTAGTCATGTGTTATTTAAAACATTATTTATGTATAAATATGTTACTCAAGATGGATGCTAAATATATAAATTATTTTTGTATTACTTTTGGAAAAATGATAGGTTATTCTCAAAATTAATATCTACATCACACACATTATTTATTAGTGAAAAATAAATTAAAACGTAGAAAGACTCGTAACAACAAAATGATGTTAGGAATAGACATGACCTAGATTTTAAGAGTATCTTTTTAGTAAATTCATTGTGTGATTATATCAAAATAAATGTCCACACTTATGTCCTCATGTACCAACACATCATTTATCAATACAAATGACAATAAAAATTTGGAATACTAACGTTATAAATCACTAACATTTCTAACTACAGTTTCATAAAATAAAATCTTGATTCAGTAACGAGATGTGATAAGAGTCAACCGTGTTTTCATTTTATGCACGTTTCCCCCCTTATTTATGAATTATTTGACATGATTCCGGAGTATTTAGTCGATATTTGACGCATTCTTCCCATGTACCGCATGTCACGGGGTTTAGAGCATTTTGGTCAGGATACTTCCCATCTCGAGATAATTTATGATTTACCTTTGTCTCTCACATGTTTATGTGTGGTATGGTTCTTCATGGACGCAAGACATTGGCGTATTAGAGCCCGGAAAGCAATGAAAAATATCGGGATGGAAGCTTGGCCAAGTCGGAAGTGTACGGAAGATAAGAAAATGTGTTGAAGTGAAGAAAATAGTCCGGTCATGGCACACCCCACATGAGCATAGTGCCCACCATGAGTAGAAGAAGCATTCTGCCAAGTTTTTTTACAATGCGGCGCACCTCAGGATGGCATGGCACGCCATGCCCTGTTTTAACATGATTTTCTACTTCGTTTTTAGCACTATTTAAGTGTTTGACACCATTTTTTTTTTGCATAATTCCGATTTTCTAAGGTTGGGTAGTGACCGTGGAGCTGCACCATCTCTAATCCATGCTTATATTTCCCTTAGAAATCGGTAACTTTCTAAATAGGGATATGCATTTTTTGATGTATTCGGTAAGTGAAAATTTTGTATTTATTTCTTTAAATATTTAAAATTCATCCAATGATATTTGTCTATCAAAAGATATCACACAAGAATTTCCCATAAAAATCACCAAGCCAAAGTACTCCAACTACTACCTATCTTCTATGAATTGTGCATATGAAAATATTTTTTATATTTATTTTAGATCCCATAGTTATATCTTCTTCTTTTTGATAAACTTTTAGAACATGTAATGTTGGATTTGTAACCTCAACGGCGGAACCAAGAATTGGTGTGTAGGTGGGCTAGTTGACTATATTTATATGGTCGGGTGACTGGATTAAGACGATTAATTGTGTTGAATTGAATTACATATATAGACTTTTCGATGTGGCGAAAATAAAAACCGGATGATGTGCACACCTAGCCACCCCTGGTTACGTCATTGCGTAAAGTGTTCAAAACAGTGACGGACCCAGAAAAAAATCTCAGTGGGGGCATCGGAATAAATTCGAAAGGCGAGTGGGGGCATCAATAGTGTTTTTACATTTTTTACCTATAAAAACACGTCGATTTTCGGATCTCAGTAGGGGCGAAGCACCCTCCCCTATTTGCAGCTGGGTCCGTCCCTGGTTCAAAAGTGTATAAGAAATATGAAGTTAGGAGACAAAAAATGTTACTATTAAAATGATAAGAGTTGTTTAAGAGACAATACATAAATATAAACAACCAAAAGCGTCAGATTTTATTAATTCTCAACCAATTTTAATGTGACACGTGAACGACACATGCAATATAGTTAAGCATTAAACGTTATGCTTCCACTAAATGTCTTAAAAGTGTAACGAGAAAGCATAGTTAGGTGACGGAAAATTTCAATATAAAAGATATAAATACAGAAGAACCTCGATAAATGAATGTTCGATAAATGAATAACCTCATCAAATGAATAATTTTCTCCGGTCCCGACTAGGGCAAAGGGACTAAATGAATAACCTCGCTAAATGCATTAACGAATAAATTTTTTTGAGTCCTTGAGGACCCTATGTAAACATAAATGAATAATCACTAAATTTCATAAATATATATATATATATATATATATATATATATATATATATATATATATATATATATATATATATATATACATACATATAATGAAGAAAAATATTTCATCCAATCAACAATTTTCATATAAGAATTCATTTCTTCTCAAAAAATGCATCTAAAGTTGTTTGTTTTTGCCTACCACCAAAATGCATTCAATCTTTAATTTTTTTCAATGCATGCACAATTTCTAGAATGTTTTGCTCGTGTTGTAGCAAGTAATTTTGTATGGTGACTACTGCCTGAAATCCTTCTTTTGATGACACATTTGGTATGACGCTACTATTATCAAGTTCAGGATCATTCTCATCATTTAGTACGGACTCAATAATTTCTTCGTTTGTAGGCGATTCCATTACTGCATCATTCTCGTTAGGATAGTTCAAAAGATTTTCAACGTCCATCACATTTCTATAGCGTAATTTAGAAATAACATCAGTTAATCCTTCGATATCTTCTTCTAATTTACCAGCTTCTAATTCAGGAACATCAATTTCTTCAGACCGCATCTTGCAATGCCAGAAACAATTTGCAATTGTTTTCTCCGTCACATCAAATCTCCAAGCCATGATAGCAAAAGTAATAGCATCCAAAATGTTAATCTTTTCAAGACTTAGTCATAAAAATGATACGTCTACTCCGTTTTATACATTAAAAAAACATATTAACCTATTTTTATAGCAAATATATTAACCTATTTAACCACTCGTTTTCTGCCTCGTGTCCGTTGATAGTTAATTATGTGTTTTTTATTTTAAAAAAATTGGGATAACAACCCCTACACTCCATTAAATGGAAGTAATTTATTTTTCCTGAAAAACCTATATGATTATTTCAAAGCTTTCCATATTTGCCGGCCTTTACTTTTTATTTTTATTTTCTATGAGGGGTCTGCTGGTCTTTAGTGTATAACTACAGAAAACAAGTTGTGTCACAACTCATAATAATTCAGAGTTATATCATATATTAATCATAATGTATATAATGTATGATCATTGGTTTATATAAAACCAATGACGAATCCAGAAAATTTGTTTAGCAGAGTCTATAATTTTTTTTAAAGTTAATTCCTTTTTAGCGGGTCTATAAATGATAATTTTTATCTGTAAATATAAGTAATTTATAATTTTAACGACGTCCGTGGATCCCGTATGGGTACACGTAGTTCCGCACAAAGGGGTGACTCCACACCGTGCGAAAATAGTTATTTACACTGGAAAAACTCCTCGTGTGTGAAGAGTAGATATACTGCTTCCGTCCTAATTCGTTTGTGACTTATTCGATTTATGTCTATCCCGAAATAAGTCTCATATCTCTAATTAGACTCAGAGTTTTGCTTTAATTGCCTAAATTAACCCAATGTATTTTATAAATAAAAATTGGTGCTAAATAAAAAAAAGGACAAAAAGGTAAAATAGTCAAGTTTTAAATGACTAGCCAACCTATTAATTGATGTCTCCTTATATATTTTGAGTTCCAAAATATCCCACACAAATTGTGACGGAGGGAGTACTATTTACACCGGAAAAACACTAGTGATGGACGTCATTCTTACGTGTGAGAATTATGTATGTAAATGGTATATATGTAAAGTTATCTTAATTGTATTTAGGGTTTTTGTGATATATTGTACCATAAATATTTGGCTTGTGTAAATATAGAAATCATCTTTTTTTCCCAATTGTGATGTATTTAATATGGTATCAGAGCGAGAGGTTGTGAGTTCAAACCCCGCTCCAAATACATTCACCCAAACAAACAAAAAAACCAAGTGCTGGGCCTCTGTTCGCGAAAATCACAACTATACTAGCTAGCGGACTAGGTCAACTGTAGTATAGCTCAATTCGTGAGCAATGTCGATCCCTTAGGGACTTGTTCGATAATTATGCAAACTTAGTAATAAAATTCAAGATTACGGATGGTTTGTGGTCTTTGACCAAAATAAATGCGGAAAATTAGTTAAAAATCACGGATTATCAAATCAAGATGAGTTTTAACCACGTTTAAGAAAGTAGAACGAACCGAACTAGTTTATTATTCCCTAATCGTTTCCTATATTGATTCATACATTTTTTTCTTTAAAGTTCCAAGAATCGAGTCAATTACTGGTGTATCTCCCTAAAGTGGTTCATAGATCGTGTGCGAATTCTAAAACCATATGAATAGCTAAATGCCTACCGTCCGCGGGCTAGAACAATATTAACTAAACACGAATAAACAACTTGGAAATACCGATAATAATTATCGTAAACCTCGCTACGTAACTACCGTGAACGGGCTAGTTAACTAATAAAGATCTAATTTTTTCTTGTCCAATTACTCTTTTCAACCTTAGTTCCTTCAAGAATAATTTACGAAAACATGCAACAGTGTTGATCAAGTTCTAAACATGTAAATTAAAACGAAACAATAGAAATAACCAAAACAATTCGTATCGGGGAAACTAAATCATTAAGGCTTTTCTCCAATATAGACCGCTGGGTACTCTTCCAAAACAAAGTCTTTTCCCCGAGACCGGGAGTTTCTCATGTATGAATCATCTCGTGTATGAATCAATATAAATCACGATTAAGTACAAATTAACATCGTTCAATTCGATCTACAAATAATTTAACCTAACATGCTTGTAACAAGGATAATCATCGCAAATTCGTAAAACATATAAGAAAGAATTGACATGATTACCAAGAAACACGATATCAATCATCTAGATATTTCCTCCGCAATGAATCACCAATTGAACGAACATGTAAAGGCTAAACTACTCTCAAATAATGAAGAAAACAAGAACTTTTATTGATAATACTTTAAGTAAATTGTCTGCTCTGAAAATCATACATAAACTGATGTATTACATCTTATTTATAGCAAAATAACCAACCTAAGACCTAAAGGGGGTAAATTTGGAAGTTTTGGGTTAAAGTCGGTGCGGCTCCCCGGTAGATTTCTAGGGCACTCGGCCCAGTGGACAACTCTGGACATGTCTAGAACGTGTCCCAGGGCAACATTCTTGAATTTTTGCTAAGCATTGACACGGTTTCCCGACCATGAACTCGGGACACCGGCCCAAATATTAAGGTCTGGACTTGTCTTGCTTCTGGATATGTCTAGGACATGTCCTGGACTGATCCTTCGGCTGTCTGGTGAGCTCCCCGAGTGCTTACTCGGTCTACAGGGCTGGGCTTCTTCTGGGCTTGTCCATGACTGATTTTGGATTCGTCCAACAGCTCAACTTGGCTCTCTCATGGTTTGATCTTGGTCTTTCTACATATCTTGGCCCAAATCCACTGCGGCTCAAATTAGTCAACCACATACTCCTACAAAGAATCATAAAACGTGTAGTAATATAATTCGATATAGAAATAATAACGATAAAAACTCATACGCAACTTCCAATCAAATTAAGCACTTTTACATATCATTTATCATGAAATAAACATGTTTAAATCCGATTTCGCGGGTGAATTGATATGGAAAATGTCATAAAGTTGATTCGCATCAACTACCCCCCACATAATCTTTTATCGTCCCGAGCAAACATATAGTTGAAACGTACTTCTCGAAAAGTCCTGCACTCCTAATAGCACCTACTAAAATCGAGATACAAACACAATATGTGAATCAACTTCAATCGATAATCAAGTCATTAAGCATCCCTATATCAAGAAACCAATGTGCGTGTGTGCATAACTCGTCATGACATTGTGATTCATAAAAAGATTCTTATTATACAAGTCTCATGTCTCAACTTATCTCCCAATGGACCTGGTCTTCTTCTGAGAAACTCAAGGTTACAGGAAATGAGCATTGTTTGTTGTTGGCCAGAAGGATTCGGAAACCGAGCACATTGCCCATTTCCTTTTTTTTTGTAGAGTCGTGCAACTGACGACGCGATGATCATGCAATGGTGGGTGCCAAGCAAGCCTTCTCATCGAAATGTCACAGAACTCTTTTTTTAATTTTTCAATTTTTGATGTTTTTTTTGGTCGAATGCCCTTTTTTTTTTCTTAACCAATGCCAAACCATGCGTCGACTTCCTTCCACCGAGTAATAAGAGAATAGAACGAGTCAAAGATCGACATGTATGTTGACACTAAACCCGCATAATCCTTCATCTAATCATGAAGCAAATACATTCAAAGTCATATGTGCTTCAATTTTGTTCATAATCGATTTCATGACACAAAAAACGCTTAATAAAGTGCTACTTCAAGAATCAACACACATGATATGATCGATCTTTTCATTTTGTTTGTACTAACTCGGGTGTAAAAGGTGTCGAGGTTCCACTTTCAACATAATGCATGCACCGGAATTTACATAAATCAAGTCATATTATTATAACAACTTTACCCTTGAAAGGGTACCCTACCCCCACTTAAGAACACACAATGTCCTCAATGTGAAAGAAAAATAAAATGAAAGTCAAGACACTTAGCTTTGGTAAATGCGGTGGAGCAAAAAACCGAACACGAAGAAAATCCGAGCGTGAAACAATAATACTAAACCAAGAGATCCGTCAAAAAACCAAAATGAACCAAGAACTGCCAAAAACCAAGTCTAACACACTCCAAAAAACGATCAGTGCAACACGGGACATAACACCCGTGCCAGAAAACAATGTCATATTGCCGGCAGTAAGGCGACCCAATAAAAAATAGAATGAAATATTAAAATGCACCGAACAAGATTAAGCAAATACTAATTCCATTGCAATTCACCCCAAAAACTGACAGACAAACCGACTCACTAAATAAAAGGAATCATATAGACTCCAAATAATAATTAAGAATAAAGGAAAATACGGACTCGATACAAACTGACTTGATACTAAAAGGAAAATGCCAAGCATCCACTAAAATGTCACAGACTCGCCACTACTCCCCGAGTCAGACTCATACACAGACTCTGGCTCAGTAGTCATACCATCATACCCTACCGGAGGAAATAATGGCCCCATACCCGTACCCGAGCCTGAGCCAGGAAATGGATCTGCACCATCACCAAAATAGCATTCACATATGATTTCTTCATAGGCACATGGCGGCAAAGAGGCGGAGGAGGAGCCGCACCGGAACCGTCCGAAGCCAACTTCACCGCATCCTCGTCTAAATCCATCGCCGGGTGATGATAAATATCAGCCCCTAACTCGACCACACCAGCTTTCCAGGCCAGATGGTATACTAAAGACCCATAAGGCAGCACAATCCGCGTGGACTTGGTGGCCTTACGCATCCTCGTATGGATGAGCTGCCCAAGATCAACTAGCAATTCAAGAGCTATCCAATACAGAAGCACGGCCTTTTCCCATGGCACTGTGTCAAATGATTAGCCGGATGGAGGTGAGAGAAAATCAAGGGGTGCCATATACGCCATGCAGGATATTTCAACTCTCGTTCTAGAAAATGCAACTTCTTTCCTCCCTCACCCGTAACCCACGTGATGCCGAAGAATTCCCCGACCATGTCCAGAAGCTCATCATAATATTTCTAACAAGCACGCATAAACTCATTATCGTCGCCCCCAACTGACTCCAACCCTTAGAAACTCATTCATTTGCTCAGAAAAGAAACCGAATTCCATTTGCCTAACCCGGGCTAGCCCGCTACGGACCATGATTGGGAATTGTTTGATCGTCTTTCTCTGTACTTCCTAACATCCGATCTTGGAAGCTTCTACTTCATGGTAGGTCGTTTGCCCAAGTCCATCTGTTTCCATAGTATTGCAGGGAATATATCAATCACCCGATATTTGATTCGAAGCTAGTCTCCACCCTGTTATCCAATAAAACCCTAAAATTCCTAATAATAACTGCTTGTTAAGAGAGACTCCACGGATGAAACTGCCGGGTCGAATCAATCAAACGAGCCACAGACTATTCCAAGCCTAAAAAAGGTATGAACACGAGAGCCCTTCTTAGGACCCCTTGAAAAAAACCAATGCTTTCTAGGTCATTTTTCTTGTTCCTTCAGCAAGCAGCCTGCTAACATGGTTCTTGTTGTTACACACCTCTAAACAGAATAAGGCCAAAAGCCTAAACAAAAAAGTCATCTATTCCTGATTCAGCAAAGGAAAGTGGCCGAATTGACTCGATCATCAGATTATAAGTTCATTCCGCTCACTAATTATGACGATTCACCATGGCTTCTTTCCACCTCCCTTTTCAGCTCACTCGTAGGGGTCCGGACCCCCAAAAAGGGGGAGGGAGTCGACTGAACATTATCAACAAGAGTAACGATTTCTACACAAAGAGGTTTGTTGGTCCCTTGAAAAGGCTTTAGTTAAGTTTAGAGGGGGGGGGGGGGGTGAATAAACTTAACACTTAAAACTTTGGAGTTAACAAATTCTGCAACTTCGGCGGCACCGCGATACTTCGATAGTCTGTCGAGACTTCGATAGCCTGGCGATAGACGGTAGTCTACCGACGGTTCGATTTGCTTTCGAATTTGTGCAAATGAATAATATCAAAATTAAGCCTTGTTACTTGTTGCTAAATATGTTACTAAGTATTAGATACTCGGTAGTGTATGTGTGTGATTTCGGTTACTAGATTCGACGGTTGATATGGATAAAGACTAAATGCGAAAAGTAAATGCGGTAAGTAAGTAGAGAGATTTTATAGTGGTTCCGGGTGATGTAATCCTGTCGGTCCACTCTTCTCCCGTGATGTTGGAGGAAATTCACTAGTGATCTTTGAGTTATCGTTACAAAGAATCCTAGGTTGCTTGTCCTTCACCAATAACTATGGCTTCACAACCGAAAACGGGAACGGTAGGATTGTTTGCTCCCGAGTCTTCCACTTGGTCCTTGAAGGGTAGGATTGCCTCTTCACCGGCTCCACCACAAACCAACGATCTTTCACACCTAACGGATGCTTCACTGTCTTCGACGGGTTCTTTATAAAATAAAGAATGAATCAAATAAATGATTCAGTTGCAGCAGCTTGATTAGGATGATATAATCAGCAACTTGCAGTCTTCAAGTGTGTATGCTTGATGCAGCTTGAACACATAATGCACTTGAAGAAAATAACTAGATCAGCAGTCTTAAGCTCAGTAAGTTCAGCAGGGTGTTTTTCTGCTCAGTATTGTTACTTAAAGTTTATCCCAAAAATTCATCCTTTTTGTTTCTGAGTTGAAAGTCCTCTATTTATAGGTAGGAATGCATGTGACTTGAATTTAAAATTCAAATGTGACCGTTCCTTGTATCTGTCCCATCTGCACTGCATTCTGTCACTATTCATAGGACTGACACTGTCAGGATTACTTTTTGACGAGCGGTTGTCCACCCCTTTGACTTGTATCCAATGGATAAAAATAAAGATCATCCCAACGTCTTTTTAATTTCAGCCCTTGATTTGCTTGATAGGTCAGAGGTAGTTGGCTGTTCTTATCCATGTAATCTTTGAATTAATCGAGGTATATATCAGCAGGTTCATCAGTCTGCTGTAATACCAATCAGTCTGCTGAACATCTTATTTTTGTCTGTAAAATAGAATGCAGCTGATTACTTTTATCTAACTTTTATTTGTGAAGTTAGATTACATCATTTTAAATATAACCAAGTTCCAAACATCATCCAACTTGTGGAACTTAGACCTTCTACACAAGGCATATGTAATCAGTTTAGGTCATCACAGACTTGCCTAAAATCTGATTCCATATCCTTGACTTTAATTACTAAGTTTGATCCCTTAGCCTTCATTAACCGAGTTTGAACCCTCAGCCTTCAGTCTTCAGTCTTCGGCGGGTTCCGGACCGGTCCTGACCTATCTACCCTACTGACCTAGACCAGTCTGCTGACAAACAGTCAACAACCTTTTACAGTGCTTGGTTGATCAAACTTATTTATGAATCAAACTCTAATAAACCTATACATTTTATCTAGACATCTTTTTGCCTTTGCACTATAACAGCTAGTATGGCACTCATCATCAAAACTAAGAAATAAGTCTAACAATTTCCCCCTTTTTGGTGATGATGCCACTACCCTCACCTAATCAGCAAAGCAAAAAGATAAAAACAAAAACAGAACAAATTCAGTCAATTCTCATTATAAATATTTGTTCACAGTATTACGGTCTAGCATCAGCAAAGATAAAATAATGTAAATATGCTGATCTACTGTCTCTTCTCTCTTTTTGTCTAGCCTTCTCAGCTTGCTCTTGATAGGCTCTAATTTCTTCTATCATGTCTCTCATCCATTCATTTTCAATAAGTGTGAAATCAATATAAGATTTGACTTGTTTCCACCAATTCCATGCTTCAGGCAGGACAAGATTGATATCATTCACTCTGAATCCAAATCTCATATAAAGATCCTTGAATTCATTAAGTGAGTCTTTTGCTTTTGTAATAGGCAACACCCTATCACCTCTGCCACTTCTTCCACCTCTGCCTCCTCTGTAATTTGCCCTCAAGGCTCTGACTCTTGCCTCCCAAAGTTTCAAACTCAAGAAAGAGTTAAGGCCTTCATGAAATCCCATATCATGGTAAGGTCTCCTTCTGTTATAAAATTCTTTCTTGTATTGTGACAGGAGATCATCAGTGAGTTGAATTACGCAGTGCGGGTCTCTTCGAAAGCATTTGTATCATCAATCCATCTTTTCGTGCAAAGAGTCTTGCGGCCTCCTTTCTTTGCACTTGATTTGCCCTCTTCCCCCTTAGTGACATCATCAACAAAACGAGAGATGAGGCCATGAATACCCTCCGTGATACAATCACTCTATGCAATTGGCCTTCCATGGTTCCGGTTCTAGTATCAATGGTAGTGATCCTAGATTGCAATGTCTCCTCCAGTCTGTTGATCCTTTCAGTGAGTTTGGGATCAGGCATAGCAGGTTGTTGTGCAGCAGCAGGCTCAGCAGGTTTAGAAGCTTCATCAAGCTTGTCAAGTTTCTCATGTATAGAAAGAAGTTGGTCTTTTAGAGACTTGTCTTTGGCTTTATTTCCAACTTTGATACCCCGACATCTAGTATCAAATCATTCATAGCATTTTGAGTAGATGCAAAGTTTGAAGCAAGCTTGTATCGATGTAGATTGTCCGTTATCATTTACCATCTTCATCGCTCTTCAAATCTTTGTTCTTGCTCTGTCCAATTGAGTTCTTAATTGTTGCATGTCATTTCTTACGAGTTCTTAACTCATTGACAACTTCAATTGGCACTCCACTAGTCATTCTACTATCGGTAGGTCCATCGACGAGGCTCCTCAACTCTATATTGTGCACGTTGTCTACGATGACCATTGCTCTACTCAAATCTCTCCCGGCGGGGGAGGTCCTTCCTCAACCATTGCACCAAGAATGTCTTCCATGACCGGATCTTGTGCGGGTTCCTCGGCAACTTCTTCTTGTCCAAAAATTTGAAATTCTTCATCACCGTAGTCATAATCCGGCGGTTGTTCTTCTTGATTAACACCGGCGGCCTGCGATTATCCTTCCCTACGGTGGTCTTGGCTCCGAAGGCTCCACTACGGCGGCCTCGGCAACGGCGGGGGTTTCCTCCAAACCCAAAGTTTGTTCCAACTTTGTGTCCGAGTCTTTGTTTGAGACTCGGCAACTTTGTACCTCATGTTCCAACCTTTGTCCGAGTCTTTTTGTACCCCGAACAACTTTGTACCTCCTCTTCAATTTCCTGTGGATTAAAGATATTGGTATTATCCACTTGAAAACCTTCTGCATGACCAATCTTGTGCAGGATGATGGCAGTTTTAGTAAGAGTGCCTTCAATGTCAAATCCATCTTGATATTCAATGGACTCCTCAGAACTAGCACTTGGTTCACTAAAGTCAGTGGCCTTTTCCTGATCCAAATCAACAATCTGTTCATCTTCAGGTTGTCCAGCAGGCTCTACAACATGAAATGTAGCAGATTCATCAACTAGCCTACCATCACTCAATGTAATTCCCTCATTGATCAATGCTTCTAGATCATCCATGGTGAGATCCTGTAGATCCTCATCCATTTCTTCAGTCTGCTGGCCCTCAGCAGACTTACCAGTACCAGTGGACTGTTGTGCAGGTGGATCATTTATCAATGCGGTCCCACCGGGTTCTCCCAGTCCCGAGGGGAAATCTCCCCTTGAGTCGGATGATGAGGAAGAATCATCATCTCCATCTCTTGGATCTCGAACTTAATACCCTCCTCCTTCATTGCTCATCAAATAAATCCATCGGTCTGGATTGCGGCGAGTGGTATCTACCGAGATCCGGCAAGTTCTCCACTCCCAAATTGTTAAAAGCCCATTCCTCAAAATCGGTCATAGGTTCGGCGGTGGCTTTTGTTTCTTGTAGAAACCAAACTTCCATTGAAAATAATCGACAATTTGCTTTGAAGTTTGGGATCCACGATTCTTCGATTTTCTTCCTCTCTTTCACATGCCTTTCAAAGGGCATGAAAGATCTCTGGGAGCGACTTCGGTGGCTTGTTGACCTCCAAAGGTTCCAACAAGCGGACTCATGGTCTCTTCTACGGATGTTTGAAAATCGGCGGGTTCTTTGTGATTGTGTAGTTGTACCTACTACTTCCATCCGTATCACACTTGATTCCCCCGACTCACATGCTCATCGGCGGGGTTAGCGACGGATCGCTCTTCCCCCGAACTATTGCCAAACTTGCGGGGTCTTCGATCAAGTCTTCAATCACCTCTTCAACTACCACGGCGGGTTCGGTAGATTGCTTGTGGTTCTTCAAACGATTGCTCAACAACAACTTTGTGCGGCTTCGGTAGATTCACCAATAACATCTTTTACGAGCGAGGCTGCGGTACAGGCCAGGCTAGACGTGTGATTCTTCAACGGTTGCTCAATAACAACTTTGTTCACTTCCGATAGACTTAATAACCTCATCGGGTGAGGAATCACGATTACAACTGGTGGAATAATAGTTAAGGGCTCAGCCTCAACAGCCTCTTCTTCTTCTACTGACACCTCTTCTTGGACTTTTTGTTTTTCCAAGATTCTCAATTCTTTTCCTTTTCCATACTTCTTCTTTTTGGCAACCTCCTTCATCCTCTTGGATAGGGGTTCATCATCATCATCATCATCATCATCATCATCATGTCCAGTAGATTTTCTCTTTCTACTATCTTCTTTCTGTTGTTTTGTCAGAATTTCAACAACAGTTCTTCTTGCAGCTACAGCAGGGTCAGTAACCTCCACTTGACCCTCAGCAGACTCAGCAGTCTGTGCTATTTCCTTTCTTGTTCTCTTTGATTTCAAGATTTCTGTAATCTTCCTAACATCAGCACTCTTTCTCTTTCCAGCAGTTTTCTTTGGTGCGGCGGGTTTGATGGATATCTTCTTAGTTTGAACAACTCCGCTCACCACCAAGATCACCGTCATCTCCATCATCATTATCACCAGCATGCTCTCCAGCAACCTCTTCATCATCATCTAGTCCACGAATCGCATGATCAATCTCCTTCTTGTATCTGGACTGATTTATGTCAACTGGTTCAAGATCAGGAACCTCCAGATGATTCAGCAGGGTCTGAACCATCAAACCTAGGGGTAAGGCCTTTGATTTTCTTTTCTTTAATTTGTCCTCCTTGCTACTTTCTTCATATAATGAATGAAATAACCACCCCAATCAAATTTCATGCTTCTGCAAATGATAATCATCAGCTCTATCTTGGGTCCTGATAGAGTATCCATACTGCCAACTAGCCCAAGTATGTTCTTTGCAATGAGCTTGCTCGATAGGATCGTATTCATTACCAATGTTTTTGCGGTTGATGCACAGTACTTGATTTGATAGTTGCATTTGTCTTGATCGATCTACAAAAGCCATCTTGTCCAATCCCATAGCTTCGGGATTGACCGAACCATCAACAACTTCTTCAAAACCAAACACTTCTCTCGGCGATTGGAGGAGATTACAAGCTCCTCACCATTCACGGTGGTTTTGAATGCTTCGATTCCTTCTTCTATAACAATATTCTTCCAGAAATCAATAACATTGGTGTATGATATCGTTTCTAATCTGATATTGAGTTTGTTCTCCAGGCTGTAAACCTTCTTATTCTTCGACCTATATTAATGGCCAGTTCCGTTCTGTTTGCATCAACAACATAGCCTCTTACACTTTGGCTTGATTCGATTTGAACCTCAATCTTTTCCGCCATTGAAATAAGAAAAAGATGAAGAAAAATTGCTCTCAAATCTGTGTTCACACGATGTAGATTTTGCAGAGATAAAGCAGAAATTGCAAGTGGAGAAATTGCTATATAACAGTCTGATTTTATAGACAGTGGGTAGTTGAAGCTGTCACAGCACGTACATTGAGGTAACCACGATTAAATCTGATTAAATGCTATCTTGACACGTGGCCCATTACTCCTCCATAACGTTTGTAACCGTTGGATGGTTTGACTGTGGTAATAAAAGATAGAATAAATATCCCGCCAAACTGCTTTTTGACTTAAATAACTTTGACTGAGTAAAGTTCCCTCCAGCAGGATAAACCTCAGCAGGATGCCCTCAGTAGTCTGGTGATAAGTAGGCTTCAGCAGCCTGCTGATAAAAGTACTCTGCTGATCCTTGTTTTCTTCTTGTTTTGTTCAATTGATAATACAAGATGAGGTTTAATACCAATGACCGATCATCAAGTGAGCTCACCCAAAATGACAAAGACCAATCCCCTTGGCAACCTCATTTGCTCAATTGTCCAAATATAAGTACATGGAATTGTTGATACCAATGACTAATCTGCTAAGTGAGCTCACCCAACATAGCAAAGACTAATCCCCTTGGTGAATTCCGACAACTGCTTGAATATCGGTCAATCTTTATGATTCCAAGTTCGATCCTTAATTTAGCAAATCTTTCACTGTCAAGAGGTTTAGTGAAAATATCAGCAAGTTGATCTTCAGTAGGGATGTATAGAACCACCACATCTTTCTTTTCAACATGATCTCTTATAAAATGATGCCTCACATCAATGTGTTTGGTTCTTGAGTGCAAAACAGGATTTTCTGTGATTGCAATTGCACTTGTGTTATCACACATAATTGGAATTTCCTTTTCTTCAATTCCATAATCCCTTAATTGTTGTCTTAGCCATAGTACTTGTGCACAGCAACTTCCAGCAGCAATGTATTCAGCTTCAGCAGTGGAAGTTGAAATAGAATTCTGTTTCTTGCTAAACCAGGAGACCAGTCTATTTCCCATTAACTGACAGGTTCCTGTTGTGCTTTTTCTATCAATCTTGCATCCAGCATAATCAGAATCTGAGTAGGATATAACTTTGAAGCTTCCTTCCTTGGAGTACCAAATCCCTACTCCCAATGTCTCTTTGAGATACTTGAGAACTCTCTTAACTGCACCTAAGTGACTTTCTTTAGGCTTAGATTGAAATCTTGCACAAACACCTACAGCAAAGGATATATCGAGTCTGCGCGATGAGGTACGACGGACGCCTATCATCCTTCGTATAAGGTCGATCAACATCTTTGCCTTCTTTATCTTCATCCAATCTGATGTTTGTACTCATAGGAGTTGAATTCTTAGTGCTATTTTCCATACCAAACTTCTTCAGCAACTCCTTGGTATACTTGGTTTGATGAATGAAGATTCCATCATTCACTTGTTTGACTTGCAATCCCAAAAAGTAATTCATTTCTCCCATCATACTCATTTGGAATTTGCTCTTCATTAGATTTGCAAACTTTTCACAAAGTAAATCATTCTCAGAACCAAATATTATGTCATCCACATAAATTTGTACCGGCGAGTCTTTGTCCCCTTCACCGATTCGAAAAGAGTCTTGTCAATAGTGCCTTTTGTGAAACCATTGTCTACCAAGAATTGAGATAGAGTCTCATACCATGCTCTTGGTGCTTGTTTCAATCCATAAAGTGCTTTGTTGAGTCTATACACTTTATCTTCTTGATCTTTAACTTCAAATCCGGAGGTTGCTTGAACATACACTTCCTCCTCTAGGATCCCATTCAAAAATGCACTCTTGACATCCATTTGATATACTTTGAAGTTCTTATATGCGGCATGTGCTAGGAATAATCGATAGCTTCCAATCTTGCAACGGTGCATAAGTTTCATCAAAATCTATTCCTTCGCTTGAGAATAGCCTTTTGCAACTAGTCTAGGCCTTATTTCTCACAATGGTACCTGATTCATCAAGTTTATTTACGTATACCCACTTAGTACCAATGATATTTGCATGACTTGGCCTTTCAACTAGTGTCCAAACTTGATTTCTTTCAAATTCATTTAATTCTTCTTGCATAGCAATTATCCAATCTGGATCGAAATTGCTTCTTCAACAACTTTAGGTTCCATTTGAGATAGAAAACGGGTAAACATAGCTTCCGGTTGTCTTCTAGTCCTTACACCTTGCTTTGTACATTGCCAATAACTTGTTCAGCAGGGTGATTCCTTAACCATTGTGGATTTTGGTTATTTTGATTTTCAGGAACATCATCTTCAGTAGGGTCTGCTGTAGTTTCTTCTACAAGGGGGTCAGCAGATCCTTGAACTGCTTCAGTTGTTGCATCAGTAACATTGTCAGCAGGGTGTTCAGCAGGGGCAGTATCAGAAACTTTCAAGTCATTGAATCTTTCCAAAACTTCAACACAATCTGGATCAGTGACTTGTTGATTCTTAGCAGGTTCATGATCTTCATCTTCCATTCCAGTAAACTTAGGTTCATCAAACACAACATGGATTGTTTCTTCATGTTTTAGTGACCTCTTGTTCAGTACCCTGAATGCTCTGCTGACTGAGGAATATCCCAAGAATATGCCTTCATCTGATTTAGGTTGGAATGTTTTCAAATGAACTTTGTGATTTAGAATAAAACATTTACTTCCAAATGGATGGAAATAGGATATGTTGGGTATCCTTCCATTCCAAACCTCATAAGGTGTCTTCAGCAGCTTCTTGTTTATTGAAGTTCTGTTTTGTGTGTAGCATGCTGTATTTACTGCTTCAGCCCAATATCTTTCAGGTAGTAATGCTTCACAAATCATTGTTCTTCCTGCTTCCTTTAATGTCCTGTTTCTTCTTTCAGCAACCCCATTTTGCTGAGGTGTACCAGCAGCAGCAAGTTGATGTAGTACACCATTTTGTTCACAATATTCTCTTATGACTTTGTTGAGAAATTCAGTACCCTGATCTGATCTTATCTTTATGACTGTTAAACTTTTCTCATTTTGTAATCTCTTCAAAAGATTAGGCATGCTTTGAAGTGTTTCACTTTTCTTGTTCATAAATATCACCCAAGTGTATCTAGAAAAATCATCCACAACTACTAAGGTGTATTTCTTTCCTGTTACACTTGTTGGAGTTATTGGTCAAAAAAGATCCATATGCATAAGCTCCAACACTCGTTAGTTGATTGTTTAGTCTTTGACTTGAAACTTGACTTTATATGTTTACCTTGCTGACATGCATCACATATAGCATCCTTCTTGAATGTGATCTCAGGTAAACCAATCACTAACTTCTTTTTCACCAACTGATTAATATCATCAAAATTCAAGTGATTTAACTTCTTGTGCCATAACCAATTGAGTTCAGATTTGGTATGCACAATCGAGCGAGTTTCGGCTACAGTAGACCAATCCACAACATACATGTTCTGTTGCCTTCTACCAGCAAGTACAACTTGATCACCTCTTTCACTAATGACAATACAATTGTTTTTGTCAAAAAGTGACCTTGTATCCCATATCACAGAATTGTCCGGTGCTCGGCAAGTTGTAGTCCAAATCCTCTCACATATGCCACATTCTTGATTGTAAGTCCATTTCGATAAGTGTGCCATATCCTCTTGTATATCCAGTGTATTTTTGTTGCCAAAATTCACCCTTGGGCCATCTTTTGCCACAAAGTTTGTTAGACAAAGTGCTTATTCTTTGTCATGTGTCCGGAACATCCACTTTGTCAAAGTACCGGACACCCTACAAAACAAAGTTAATGCATTTTAGGTACCCAAACCTGTTTGGGTCCATAGTGGTCAGTGGCAAGCATGACCCTTGGTATGTTTCCATAAGGTCTTCTTCTAAATGTGTCATACTTTGGTTCATACTTTGGTTCATGTATTCCACACATCCATAAGTTCTAACAGTAGGTTGTGTAGGAACCACATATGTTTTCTGGCCTTTTGGTACATAATACTGTTTGAAATGATTTTTGTTGTTAGAAGCATTTGCATAGCCATAGGTGTGCTGTTTGTTAGGAACAACCCTGTAATATGGAGTCTGCTGAGGTCTTGTGTAAGTCCTCTGCTGATTCCATTGCCTAGGTTTTACCCTAGTAGTATGGTTATACTTACTGTTTCTAGCATTGGATGCAGGAATATTCCAATCATTATCGGCGGGGAACATCTACCTTTCCCCGAGATAAGTATCCCTTGAATGATCAACATTTTTGGATTTAGGATTCTTATCCTTGGAATATTTCTTTCTTTCCCTTACGTGGTCCAAATAGACTTAGTAGCAGTGTCGCTATCGGCGAAGCTTAGAAGGCACGGCGATCTATTTTTAGATTTATTCATTTTACTAGGAGTCGTTGACTTTTGAGACTTCGATTTTGCTTCCTTGAGGCATTCTCATTGGGTTTTACTCGCTTCGGCGGCCTTGCGGGAGATGGATCTAGTGCGGGCACAAACTTAGGACCAATTCGGTACTAGGTTCAGTAACCTTACTGGATCCACTCTTGTTAGATTGCTGAGTTCCAAATCCAAGCCCAGTTCTATCTCCATAAGCTTTTCCTCATTTGTATGCAGTATTGGAACAAGATGGTTCAGCAGATTCAGAGGCTGCTGGATGTTCAGCAGACTTATGCTGATTCTGTCCAACCTTTTTTTCTTTACCCTTGAAAACCCTTAATTCAGCTTTCAATCTTCCAACTTCTAACTCAAGAGCCTCTTTTTCAGCCTTCACAACCTCATAACCAGATTGTATTATCCTCAGTTGATTAAGGATGGCATCCAAAGTCTCATTGTTGTCGAATTTCTAGGATTTGAACCACGGGTTGATTCACAATCACTTCCGGCGGGAGTGTTTATAGATACAATGTTGTATACCTCCTCGCTTTCATCCATATTGGCCATCAAAGCATAATCCTCCATATCGGCAACCGGTCTTTGTGTCATCGATTCATTTCCTTTTTCGATTCCACATCATATCCCGATTCATCTTCGGCAACCATAGCCTTCTTGCCATGTCTTCTTTGTTGACTCTTGGTCTTCGGTAGGTCGGATAATCGGTCTAAAATGTCCAAGGCTTCTTACGGTTGAAGCAAAGATAATCGGGTTCCTTGCCTTGTTTCAATTCAGGACAATTAGGTCTGAAGTGTCCTGGTTTCTTGCAATGAAAGCATAGATAGTCATTATCTTTCTTTGGTTCTTCTTTCCTTCTTTCAGTAGGCCTCTTTGTGAAATTTCTTGTAGGGGCCTTTCCAGTCTTCATCATTCTGATTTTCTTGCTCAGTAGGGCAATTTGCTCTTGCATTTCATCTAGCATATCATCTTGTCCTCCTGATGTTTCTTCATGATGTGAAGCAGCCAATGCGGTGGTCTTTGGCTCTTCCTTTTCGATTTCGAGCACCGACTTCTTGCTAAATTCATAGGCTTTAAGATCGAGAGAACAATTTGAAGGTATCTTCTTCATGCAACTTTCTCATTTCTTCAATTGCGATCACCTTCATTTTCCAAACATCTCTTGCAGGTAAAGCTTCCAAGATTTTGGTGTTTACTTCCTCTTTTGAATAACTTACACTCGGCGGGGTAAGTTCATCCAATATAGCATTGAATCTTGATTCCATTTGCTCAATGGTTTCATTAGGTAGCATCTTGAACTTTTGAAACCTTTTTCGCCACACCGATTTTGTTCTTCTTTATTGCATCGGTGCCTTCACGGATTAAGTGAATCTTATCCCAAAGTTCCTTTGCGGTCTTGCAATCTTTGACCTTCATGTACATATTGCTATCCAAGGTTCGTAGATGATATCAATAGCAATGTTGTTGAGGTTTGCTCTTTTTCTCGTCTTCGCATTCCATTCTCTCTTTGGTTTAGGAATGTACTCAGTTCTGTCACCCACTGTTACTACCTTTGTAATCTCCAGTGGTCCTTCAGTTAGTACATCCATCATCTCATCATGAGTAGCAGCAAGATATGCCTGCATTCGACGTTTATACTCATCAAATCTGTCAAGAGAACACATCAACATAGTTCTAGCATACTGTGTGTTGTCCATGATGCAAGTCTTGAAAATCAGTAACTTGAAAGAAAGTTTTAAAGAATTTTCACAAGTACAACAAGTAGGATTCCTTCGAACGAAGCCTTTGCTCCGATACCAATTGTTGGTCCCTTGAAAAGGCTTTAGTTAAGTTTAGAGGGGGGGGGGTGAATAAACTTAACACTTAAAACTTTGGAGTTAACAAATTCTGCAACTTCGGCGGCCACTGCGATACTTCGATGGTCTGTTTGAGACTTCGATAGCTGGCGATAGACGGTAGTCTACGACGGTTCGCTTTCTTTGAATTTGTGCAAATGCGAATAATATCAAAATTAAGCCTTGTTACTTGTTGCTAAATATGTTACTAAGTATTAGATACTCGGTAGTGTATGTGTGTGATTTCGGTTACTAGATTCGACGGTTGATATGGATAAAGACTAAATGCGAAAAAAAATGCGGTAAGTAAGTAGAGAGATTTTATAGTGGTTCCGGGTGATGTAATCCCGTCGGTCCACTCTTCTCTTGTGATGTTGGAGGAAATTCACTAGTGATCTTTGAGTTATCTCGTTACAAAGAATCCTAGGTTGCTTGTCCTTCACCAATAACTATGGCTTCACAAACGAAAACGGGAACGGTAGGATTGCTTTGCTCCCGAGTCTTCCACTTGGTCCTTGAAGGGTAGGATTGCCTCTTCACCGGCTCCCACCACAAACCAACGAGTCTTTCACACCTAACAACGATGCTTCACTTGTCTTCGACGGGTTCTTTATAAAATAAAGAATGAATCAAATAAATGATTCGGTTGCGGCGAAATTGATTAGGATGATATAATCAGCAACTTGCAGTCTTCAAGTGTGTATGCTTGATGCAGCTTGAACACAGAATGCACTTGAAGAAAATAACTAGATCAGCAGTCTTAAGCTCAGTAAGTTCAGCAGGGTGTTTTTCTGCTCAGTATTGTTACTTAAAGTTTATCCCAAAAATTCATCCTTTTTGTTTCTGAGTTGAAAGTCCTCTATTTATAGGTAGGAATGCATGTGACTTGAATTTAAAATTCAAATGTGACCGTTCCTTGTATCTCCCCATCCGCACTGCATTCTGTCACTATTCATAGGACTGACACTGTCAGGATTACTTTTTGACAGTGCAGTCTGTCCACCCCTTTGACTTGTATCCAATGGATAAAAATAAAGATCATCCCAACGTCTTTTTAATTTCAGCCCTTGATTTGCTTGATAGGTCAGAGGTAGTTGGCTGTTCTTATCCATGTAATCTTTGAATTAATCGAGGTATATATCAGCAGGTTCATCAGTCTGCTGTAATACCAATCAGTCTGCTTGAACATCCTATTTTTGCCTGTAAAATAGAATGCAGCTGATTACTTTTATCTAACTTTTATTTGTGAAGTTAGATTACATCATTTTAAATATAACCAAGTTCCAAACATCATCCAACTTGTGGAACTTAGACCTTATACACAAGGCATATGTAATCAGTTTAGGTCATCACAGACTTGCCTAAAATCTGATTCCATATCCTTGACTTTAATTACTAAGTTTGATCCCTTAGCCTTCATTAAATGAGTTTGAACCCTCAGCCTTCAGTCTTCAGTCTTCAGCAGGTTCCAGACCAGTCTACTGACCTATCTACCCTACTGACCTAGACCAGTCTGCTGACAAACAGTCAGCAACCTTTTACAGTGCTTGTTTGATCAAACTTATTTATGAATCAAACTCTAATAAACCTATACATTTTATCTAGACATCTTTTTGCCTTTGCACTATAACAGCTAGTATGGCACTCATCATCAAAACTAAGAAATAAGTCTAACAAGGTTAAAATTCATACTTACCACTTAAGACTTCTGATTTGATATTTACTACTGCCCTGGATTAACTCAAAAAGGATAATGATAACCCCACCCTTAACTACTTTATTTATGAATTTCATAATGAATTTCATAGTAATAGAAATACATGTCTTACCAAGATAGAATTTTTAACTTGCTATCCTTTGGCCTAGCAGTCAAAGATTTACGTCCGTAAAAAGGATGATTCCTTCGAGGTGGTGCTTAATATAAGCGTAGAATTCCTGAAGTATCGTCGCATTAAACTTCGCCGTATCATTCAAGAATCGTTCCCATCCATATAGCGCCACCGTATCACAAACATGATAACCGTCATTTTGTGCCTGTTATTCTATGATCTTTATCCCCGATTCTAGTTTAAAGGAGCTATAATAGAGCAATAATAAGTCGTAATACGCTTAATTTGCATATGCCGAGAGTTACGATTCGTTATTATGTATTAGGAGGTTTTATTATATTATTTGATGTTACAGACTGTATTTCATGCTATATTTGTAGTAACTCATTTTGGAGCAGAAGGATGGACTTCGGAGAAGCTTTAATGGATCATAGCCAAGTTCAGAAAGCCCAAGGCATAAAAGAAGAAGAAAGCCCAGAAGCATATAAGGCTCGGTCGACCGAGCCTATCCATTCGGTCGACCGAGTGGGCTTGTAGTCCAGAAGAAGTTCGGCACATTGTTTGAGGCGGTTAGGGTTCAGTAGTGTCGGCATTTAAGTCGGTTTTCTATGTCGGCTGAGGCTCTATATAAACACAAGTCCTTTGTATTTTTTATTATGCATTCACCAATATCAATTCATATATACAAATAAGCAAATAAGGATTCATTAGGCTTGAGAAGGAGCTGAGGGTGCAATCATGTAAGCACTAGTTCTTCTTTTTATTTTCTTTTAGTAATCAATTTCCCAATTATGCTTTGATTGTTTGAGTAGTTATTCATATCTAGATGATGTAGATCTAGGCTATGACGTTAGGGCAGTGATGATATCTTGTCTATGAGGATCTCATACCCTACGTCCTCTACCTAATATCTATGGATGAATCTGCGTGTTTAATTTACGTGCATTTAGATTAATTTATATGATGTCCTGATGATTCACTATATAATCCGATTCGTATGAGAAACGCTGAGAAATATATTCGGGGATGTAATCTGGTGAGTTAAGCACTCGGGTGACCGAGAGGTGTCACTCGGTCGACCGAGTGTCCCTATTCGGTCGACCGAGAGCTTCCGAACCTGTTTCATCCGTTAATCAGTCATGTCTTTATGATTAGGTTAGCTTAATTGAATCTGGTATCTCAGTAGGTATGGCCTCTTCACATCTTTCCAACACTTTACTCAAATTGTCCAAACATTTATCAAATCTATCTCCAAATACAGAGAAATCATCCATGAAAATCTCTAGAAAATGCAACACCATGTCCGCAAATAATGACATCATGCACCTTTGGAAAGTTGTTGGTGCATTACATAACCCAAAGAGCATGCGATTGTACGCAAAATTTCCATAAGAACATGTGAAATTTGTTTTCTCGCAGCCCTCGGGGGCAATATGGATCTGATAATAACCAGAATATCATCCTAAGAAACAATAAAAAGCATGACCGCTTAATCTTTCCAACATTTGATCAATGAATGGTAGGGGAAAATGATCTTTACGAGTTGCATCATTCAGTTTCCTAAAGTCTATGCAAACTCGATGTCCAGTAATTAGTCTCACATGGATCAACTCATCAAACTCATTAGGTTGGATAGTTAATCCTCCATTCTTGGGTACCACATGAATCGGGCTTACCCACTCACTGTCTGCAATTGGAAAATGATTCTCATCTCTAACATCTTTATGATTTCTTCCTTAACAACATCCTTCAGTTGTGGCATCAACCTTCTTGGAGGTTGTGCCACCACTTTTTTCTCAGGGTCTATAGAGATTTTATGCATGCACACCGATGGGCTTATTCCTCTAATATGTGCAATCGTCCACCCAAACACTCCATTATGCTCTCTCAGTACACTTAAAAGTTTCTCATCCTCTAAAGGCGATAATGCTGCTTAAATTATAAGGGGGAGAGTATCATTTTGTAAGTACACGTACTTCAGGTGAGAAGGCAAAGGTTTTAACGTTAAGTTCTTTGATGGCTCTTCTAACGATGATCTTAACAGCTTACCAGTCAACTGTAAGTCAAAGAACTTATGCCACGAAGGTCTATGAATGGTTCCTCATAAATCCACAAAGGATATAGGCTCTATTTCTCGCACTTGACCTTCACTACACCGAGGCCAGGTTTCCTCATAAACTTCTTCTTTCTTCAGGAGCAAAGTCTCAACTACTTTAGGGTCTAGTGCCACTTGCTGATATAATTCCAACACATGTTCGTCTATGGCATCTAGCATGTAGCATGCTTCTCCTTCATCTTTAGCATATCTCATTGAGTTCATCACATTGAACACTAATTTGTCCTCATTCACTCTCAGAATCAGCTCACCCTTATGAACATCTATCAAGGTTTGTTTGTAGCTAGGAAAGGTCTTCCTAAGATCAATGGAACATCATGGTTATCTTCTATGTCTAGCACCACAAAGTCTACCAGGAGTACAAACTTATCAACTTTCACCAAAACATCCTCCACCACTCCACAAGGCTGCTTCATAAACCTATATGCTAATTGAAGGGTTATAGATGTTTCATTTAGCTCTTTTATGCCTAATTTTTGAAAGATGGAGAGTGGCATCAGATTGACACTGGCTCCAAGATCACAATGCTTTGTTTAGGCATACTCCTCCAATTGTGCATGGTATGAGGAAGCTCCCAGGATCCTTACACTTGAAAGGCAGTTTGCGTTGCAAAACTACAGAGCATTCCTCATTAAGGTATATAGTCTCAAGGTCTAACAATTTTATTTTGGTAGAAATTGCTTCTTTCAAGAATTTTGCATACTCTGGCATTCCGGCCAGAGCTTCTACCAAAGGTATATTCACTTGCAACTTTTTAAACATCGATCTCTATGAACTTATTATAACATGCATCATCATTATCCGGCTTATATTTCCTAGGGAGATAGGGTAAAGTAGTTGAATTAATAGTTACAGTTCGTGCAGACTTACCTAATGATTGCTGCTGCTCAGCCTGCTTGTCTATTGAATTTTCAGACTCTTGGTTTACCGGAGTAGTGTTCCGGGTTACATGCCCCTCTTTTTCTCTAGATTCTGCAGCGTTCTGCTGCTGACTGCTTTCTAATTCCATCTGGACAGTTGGTATAACAGGTCCATGCAGTTCCTTTCCATTTATAGTCATGATTGGATTCTCGTCCTTTGGATTCTTCTCAGTATTGCTTGGCAATCCTCCCGGAGGACAGGCTGACACTTGTTCTGCAATCTGTCCCACTTGGTGCGACAGATTATGCACTAAGGATTCTTGATTGGTCAATCTTGTTTCATTCTTCTGACAATAAGTGGTGAAGTTTGTATTCAGCTCAGTCATAGATTTCGGAAGTTGATTGACCGTGTCGGTCACAGTTGAGCTCATTTTCTCTATGGCTGCTTCCCAACTACCGGACTTGTAGAATTGAGGCATGAATCCACCAGTTTAACTCGGTCTCTCTCCATTTGTGAATCACTTTGTCGAAAACCCCCAGTAGGGTCACTCAGTCTAAAACCAGGGTGGTCATGAGAACCTGGGCGATATCTGCCCCCATAAGGATTTCCTTGCCTCTCTATATAGTTCACGTCCTTAGTGTTGGTTGCTTCTATATCTTGAACTTTCTCAACCTTGGCTATGAGATCTTGCATGCCATCTATCTTTTCATTCATTTCCATTAGCTGGTAGAAGATCTTTTGAGAAGTATCTTCTCCAAATATGCCTTCAGCTACTTTGGCGGTTTCAACTTGATGTGTGTTCCCCATTGACTTGTCAGTGCGATTTGATCCAATTTCTCTTCGGCTTCTTCAGGTGATAGCAACGCAAAACATCCGTTGCTTGATGCATCAACTCTCATTTGTTCACTTGGTCGCAATCCGTGATAAAAACTATGCTTTCGTACATGAAAAGTGATATCATGGTGAGGGCATCTCCTCTGTGCTTCCTTAAATATTTCCCATGATTCTTCAAATGTTTCAGTAGGTCTCTGCTTGAAGTTCATGATTTCTTGTCTCATCTGTAGTGACTTCCCAGGCGGGCAGTACTTATTCATAAATTTCTGCAGCAGGTCGGTCCAAATTTGGATCGATCCTGGTGCTAGAGACAATAACCATATCTTCACTTTGTCTTTAAGAGGGAATGGAAACAACTTCAACTTGATATTATCTTCAAGAACACCTGCTGGCTTGACCGCGCTGACTATCACTAGAAAGTTGGTGATGTGTACATTAGGATCTTCGTTCATTACTCCATGAAAAGTAGTGTAGTTAGTTACCATTTGTATCACATTTGGTTTCGGGTGAAACACCTCTGCTACATCCCCAGGCTGAACAATTGCTGGCACAAATTGCTCGATCGTCGGCATTGCATAACACTGTAGAGTTCTTCTATCTGCTTGTACCACAACTCCTGCTCCATTCTATCCATTCTGTCCGTTCTTTCCATTCTGTCCGTTCTATGCCATGTTGGTTTCTATATCTTCTTCTTCTCTCTCGATGTGATCTCCTTCATGTGTAATTACATCGTTCACCAGCCTAACAGATCCCTCTCAAGTTTCTTTTCTCTTTTGTCTAGTAAACTTTTCAATCTCAGGTATGAATCTCTCGAGTTTGGCTGCTGAACTTTGTGTAGCGTACTACAAGACACAAAAAGAAAATAAAAAGGTTAGTTACTTGCCTCGACGGCTGTTACACATGCTTGGCAGACTCAAAAACACAGAATCTAACTACTGACTCGAATATGAACTAACATAAACTATTATGTTGAAACTGGGACTCGGTTTATCGGGGTGGACCCTCGGAAAACCGGAAGCAATTTTTCCAGATTTTTAACAAAATCGATACTATATGACTCCAGTATAAACATACTATAAATCAGACTCAAATATATATAGAAAACTCAATCTTGAAAAAAGTATTCTTGACACGATTCTCCGGCAACGGCGCCAAAAATCTTGATCGCATGCAAGGCACTTACTAGCAATATGACTAGGTCTATTGCAGTTGAGTACTGGAAAATAAAGGTCGATCCCACAGAGACTCGTAAGAATGTCTAATTATCAAGATTGAGCTTGTCACAATAACGGTCAACGATCAACTATAATATAGACAACAGTAAATTTTGTAACAATCAACTAGCAAGATTATGCAAGTTCAACGAAGCAAACTAGAGTTTCTAATGTATTATTTCAATTATGACTAATTAGTTATTCCCCCCACACATTCAATAATCCTCCCCACTGGTGAATTTGTTCATTGTTCAGCTACGGGTACAACTCCTGACCCTATCTACTCCGACAATGGCAGTAGACAATCTATACGCAAGCTACCCTTCACAATTAGTCCGTAATAGCCCATACGCATAAATAACTAGAGCTGTCGATATTGAGCGCTAACTCATGCCGCAAACCCACCTAGATAGATGTTGACATTGACCAGCACGTTCCTAGGGTCCATCAAGATATTCCCCTAATTAATACATAACTAACAGTCCTTCAGGTTAATTTATGATGACATGCAAATAGTTGATCAGGCTACTAACATGTAAATTAAATCTATCGATCAACGTAGCTGGCACCGATTATCATGAATTAGTAATTTATTAGGTATTCAGATCTAGCAATATAGACCGTCGTAGATCTGAAGAACGCAACTACTATTCCTTGATTTCTTCATCAACGAATCAGATCTATAACACATGGGATAAAATTAACTAACTACTACATAATTAAACTAAATAAGCAATTAAAACATACTAGTCGAATAGAACAACGATAGATCTTCATCTTGGAAAAGATAGAAAATCATACCCTCGAAGACGAGCGTAGATCTCCTGCGGATCTCTCCCTTTGCGGTGACTCCGTCGTCTCTCCGACCAGAACTCATAAAATAAATAAAAATAAAGAACAATGAACTTTTATTGCATAATATTTGTAAATTGTATGGTACTATTGTTACATTTAGTTCTGAGGCGAAGCTACTTATTTATAGCTATCGAAACCGACTTAGGAACATCTAGTTCGACTTCTCATCCAAGGAAATGCATTTTGGAAGGATCTCGACCCTCGGTAAGTCAGCACCGCCTCTCGGGTTACCGGGGGTAATTTCGTCTTTTTACTTCAACCGACTTAACTTGGATGCTTCTGGAATACCCTAGGCGCATTCCTTTCATGCAAACCACTTCAGATTCATCCATCATGCTTAGACCAATATTACGTATCCTGAAAATCATCAAATAATGCATGGAATAATATCGAAACAAGGAAAATAAACGCTAAGTGCAGGTTTCTCGACTCATGAACCCGACATATGCTATTCAATGTAAATGGTTCATATTTATAGGTCAAAACAACTAGTTTTAGCTCATAATGTATAGAATATTGATGCCATAGGATAGACTATTTTAACCGTCATCAAACATGTCTTGGGCTCAATGTCGTGAAAAGTCTTTGAATATCTACTATAGAATTCTAACATACAAAACTCGGGCAAAGTAGAGGTGGCACAGTAATAAAATATAGAATGGCAGTAAGTAAATGATATTATAAAATGCAAACAATTTAAGCCATAAAACACGTACTGGAAGGAAAAGAAAAGCCGTTTATTTAAATCCGTTAAAAATAAAAATAAAAACTACAATGGAAAATAAAAAAAAACTAGAAAAAAATAAAACTAGGGACTAATCAGAGTTTATCACCTCATAGTCCTCGTTAATAGGAGGTGGTGCTGCAGAAGAAAGGCCGAACCCCGAAAAAGATGGAGCATGCCTAGGGGCTCGTGATGGTGGGGCATAGGGAGGAATGTGGAGATGCATCATTATATGTGTCAACATGCCTCGCATCTCAGCTAACTCCCTAGTCACTTCAGCTTGAAACTCTTACCGAGGTCTTGCACGTCTTTGTGCAGAAATCGCAGCCCGTCTCCTCCTCCTTCCCATCTTTTGGACTAGTACACTGTCAAGGATTGACAATTGCTCGACTCTCTCATCAGCAGCTTGGACTGGGCACTCGACTACCATTGCCAATGCATTGATCAGGTTGCCATATGGTAAAATATCTCTCCTTGTCACTGCAACTTGGCGAATCCAGCTACCTATCAACAGATTGATGTTCACGTCATTCTTGATATCGAGTTAGTACATGAGCTCAAATTGCGGACAAGTCACGGTGTCTATGTTGTTAGGTGTAGTGCTTGAAAGACAATTTGTGTAATTGTTTTTAGATAACAGAATTTATGTCACCTTATTACTTGCTTTGTGCTTGTCAGTAATACACTGCTGCAAACCCTAACTATATCAGTATGTAACCGCTTAACTCAATGTATGGCATGCACGTGAGGATTGAGTTAGTGGTGATATACTTAAACTGTTAGTCCGTGGTGAACTTAATCAGAGTTTAGGGTCTCATGATTAAAACACCAATAATGCGCCCAGAACACCTTAGGGTGTGATAGTCTTAATCCGGACTGTCAGTAGAGGGTACCTACGTGGGGCATTTATATATGATGGCATTCATATATGATTGGACTGATTTAATCTGAATTTCTTGATATAATTCCGTAATCAAGGAATCATTAGATGATCATATAAGGATCAACCTTAATCCTGAGGTGATCGCCGGGTGCCACTTGTCTCGGGGTAGTGTTTGATGTGTTAGTTACGGTTCACTTAAATATGTGTTCCAAGTCACTTCTCACTGGCACTATCTCCTGATGAGTGAGTAGTTCTGATTTTCATAGATATGGAATCCATTCCTTCCTGTGGGAAGTAGAGAGACAGTTCCCTAATTTGTTAGCCCTAAGAAAATGATCGACGGGCCCAGTTCATGTTAGACTAATTAGCTACTAGTCAGATATGTGAACTAATTGATCACTATAGGGTTAATGGTAAATAAGGATAAGATATCCTGAGTCGGGTTCATGAAGACTTCCCACTTAGAATGGACAGTCTATGGAGGGTTAGTCCATATGTAGTGATTATATCAGTGGACGCTTATTTACTCATAGGGTTGAGTCTAAATATATATCTATAATTGGTAGAGTTCAGTTTCGGGTGTATGGTGGCGTAATCCCGGAATTAATAATTTAAGTATGAATATTCTGTTCGATGAATATTTCACCAAATTATTGGAGCTACTGGTTATAGGTCCATGGTCCCCAATGTGGCTCCTGTAATTTGGGTGTTTTTCCTGTTATTGGGCCTTAGTGATAATTAATTCGCTGGGATAATTAATTGATATGTGAAATATTATTTAGTTGGGCTAAATAATATAATACACAGAAAAGACATTTTATGTGGGCCTAAAACCTAGGTGTGTGTGGCGCCTCTTTGAGATATAATGCAAGAATTGATTTTCTTGTGTGATTAATTATTTACTTGTTAAATGATTAATTAATAAATGATAATTGATTTGTAATTGATTGATTGATTAATCACAATCTTTTATAAATGGAATTATCCTTTATTGTGATTTCTTTTTAATTATTTATTTAATTAATTAGAAACTTGGAGGCCAAGGATTTACTCTCCTATATAAAGAGAGTTCTTCCAGGACATAAGTCAATGAAAAATTTTGCCCCACACACATAATAGTAGAGATAAAGATTTGTTTCTATCTTGGGTTTCTGGTTGAAGAAAAACATGGAGTTTTTCTTGGAAGCATATCAAGGAGGTTTCAATTCCAAGGATTGGTGTCCACCAACCACCGTTTGGAGAACACATTGGAAGATCTTGGCTTCTCTTCCTACTATTGGTAAGATAAACTTAACCCCCACTGTAGGATTTTAGATCCTTTATTTATTTATTGTAGTTTATAGTTCATGATCCATCCGCTGAGCAAAGATCTGTTCTGTACAGATTTGAGCTCCTACATCCTTCATATGTGAGCATTGGACAGAAGGTGGGTAATGACAAATCTATGCAGCATACGAGCGTCCCAAGACGCTAGTTTGAGTAGAAGGTAATCGGGAAATTGTTGGCTCCGAAATCCCACTACACATCATAATATTATGTAATAGTCATCATGCGATCAAAATCGTGCTCTCTTGTGGCAGTGGTGAATTCTCAATCTTGAAGGGGTGCGTTGATGATGCCGTAGTGGGCATTGAAAGTCTCGATCGAGAAATCAAAAGGGACCCCTCAAACCATAACAACATTAGACTCTAGGTTGGCCACTACATAGGCATAGAACTAACGAATGATGGTGGCATTAAAAGCGGCCGTTATGTGAGCCGTATTCGCTATGCCATGGAATTGAAGAACTCGTGGTAGCACGTCACCATAATTATTGAGGTCGATGCCCCTTTCCCTAGCAACCGATCGATTAATCCAATGAGTCCTAAATGACTCATAAATAGCAACATAAGCAAACTGGTCAATGTCATTGATAGTGGGCATGGCATCGCCCTGAAGCCTCTGATGTGCTCCTTTATGTCTCAAAATCGGGTTGCCTCTACCAGCCATGAAGATTGACGAGCTAAACTCTGTATCTGATAAGAAAATAGTGGCGCTGCTGCGAGAGGATGTCTCGCTGCTTCCTGAGAATCGGGTTCTCTGGTTTCTGGATTTTTAAGGGAACTTTCAGCATCTTATTATGAATTGAAATGGTGTCAATTTATAGAATTGAAAATTGGTAGTAGCAATCCTAGGAAAGGTAGGGTTTGGTTTGTGGAAATGGTGGTTTTGGTGGTGTAGTGGCTAGATTATGGAGGTGCTATAGTGATAGTGGTGGTGGCCGGGTGGTGCAGAAGAAGAAGAAGAAGAGAGGAAATAATGTTGATGATGAAGGAAATGGTGAGGGTAAGGGTGGTTTGTATAGGATAAAAGGAGATGGATTTGGAATTTGAATTGGTTTGAAATTTGAAAAGGTTGTATGGAAGAGTGGGATGAGTCAATGGTGGGTGAGTAGACTGAGGGAGAGATTGATGGGATTGATGAGAGGTGGAGTAATGGGGGAGTAATGGGGAAGAGGAAAAGGTGAGTGGTTCAGAAAGTGGATGGGACGACTGACAACCCTATCATATTTCCGAGTCAGTGTGTGTTGTCCACACGTCATCCTGACTTCTTAAAGTTCAGTCAAACCTCGGGAACCGGGCCTTAGTACTTTGGCGGCTGTGGGAAGTACTTTCGCGGCTGCCTGAGATTTCCTTTCCGAATTCCTCAAAACCTTAAATCAACATTCTTTCTCTTTTCAATCCTCACTTATTATCAATCAGCACTAACTCTTCATAGCCTAAGTCCTTGTCTTTCTCAGTCTTTTCTTCTCCGACTCTACTAACCTACTTCACCGGACTGCTCAACAAGTAAGAAAACCTTCCCCCCCATCCTTTAGCGTAAAACCTCGGGATGCGGTAGGAGGAAAAAAGCTTTTTGTCCAATCCCGCTACTTTTATTTGACTCAAATTATCCTAAGGTAAGAAGAAGTTCAGAATTTAGAGTCGCCAGCTCGACATTCTTTCGACTCTCACTTAGTCTGATTTTTGGGTTTTCAGCCACCAGCATTGCACTCGAGAGACCTTAACCAAGGTGCATCTTCCCTCTTTTTCTACAAATGCTCTCCCTAGGCTTTTTATTCCCAAGTAGATGCATTCCTCCTTTTTATCCAGAAGCTCTACTTCTCAAACCTCTTTAAAACCTTGAGCCTCCGGCCCTGCACTCTTGGAAAACTTGTCAAAACTGATGTGATGCGCCGCTTGTTTCCATTATGTACTTCTTAATCAAGTCTTTAGTGTGTTTTTATTGATTTATCAAGATCCCATCTTGCATTTCTTTCACTTGAATTCTTAGAAAAAAAGTTGAGTTCACCCATCATACTTATCTAAAATTTTATTTTCATTAATGTAGCAAACTTCTCACATAGCTTGTCTTCTTCAAATCCTAATATAATGTTCATATACTTGCACAAGTAGTGCGCATGATCCGTCTTCTATCTTGAATAAGGTATTGTCAATGGTTCCTTTTGTTGAATCCTTTGTTGATTATAAGTTGAGATAAGGTCTCATGCCAAGCTCTGGATGCTTATTTGAGTCCATACAGTGCCTCCTTCAACATGTAAACTTTGTCTTCCTTTCCTTTGACTTGAAAACCAGGAGGTTGTTCCACATATACTTCTTCTTCAAGTAATCCATTTAGGAATGGACTTTTAACATACATCTGATAAACTTTGATGTTCTTGTGAGCTGCATAGTCTAGGAATAGTCTTAATGCTTTCGATCTTTCTATTGGTGCATAGGTTTCTTCATAGTCTATGCCTTCAGCATGAGAATAGCCTTTGGCTACTAATCTGGCCTAGTTTCTGACAATGGATCCTTGCTCATCCATCTTGTTTCTGAACACCCATTTTGTGCCTATAATGTTTGTATGATCAGGTTTGTCTACAAGTTCCCAAACCTAATTTATCTCAAATTCATTCAGTTCTTCCTGCATTGTTGTAATCCAATCTGAATCTTTGATTGCATTATCAATTGTCTTTGGTTCAACTTGTGATTGAAAGCAGGTCAGCGTACTCTCTAGTTGTAATATGGTTTGAAAACATGTGTTTACATTTCCGATTACTTGATCAACTGAGTGATCTCTAAGACGGTTTACATTTGGTTTGAGTTGTGCCTGAGCTGGTGTCTCAGTTGGTATTGTTTTTTGGTCTTCAACTGGGTCATCTAGGATTGTTGTTGGCATTTCTGTATTTGCATAGACAGGTTCAATATTCGTTTCCTTTGTTACTTTTTCTTTTAGAATAGTTATGCCTTCACTACTGGTATTTGGTTCATCAAACACCACATGAATTGAATCTTCGATTATCATTGTTATCTTGTTGAGGATTCTAAAAGCTCTGCTGGTGTCTGAGTAACCCATGAAGATACCTTCATCAGCTTTCTCATCAAATGTACTAAGCTAGTTCTTTCCATTATTGTGACAAAACATTTGACACCAAACATGTACAGGTGTGAGATGTTTGGTCTTCTTCCATTCCATAGTTCATAGGGGGTCTTTCAATGATGCTTGTTGATTATTGATTTGTTTTGTGTGTAGCATGATGTGTTTAATGCTTCAGTCCGGAAGCTCTTAGGTAGGCTTGCCTCATCGATCATTGATCTGACAGCCTCATTGAGTGTTCTGTTTCTTCTTTTTGCTACACTATTCGACAGTAAGGTTCCTGCTGCTAATAGCTGATGCAACACTCTAATATCTTCACAATAACTTCTGATGACTTGGTTCAGAAATTCAGTTCCATTATCTGATATGATCTTCACAATCTTCAAGTCTTTCTCATTTTGTAATATTTTGAGCATATCAAGAAGTTTCTTGAGAGTCTCTTTCCTCTTATTCATGAACACAGTCCACGTGTATTTGGAGAAGTCATCAATTACCACTAAGATATACTTCTTCCCACTTACAATGACTGGTGTGCAAAGTCCAAATAAGTCCATATGTAGCAGTTGCAGTATTCTATTTGTTAACTAATGTGGCTTCGATTTGAAGGAAAGTTTGATCTGTTTTCCTTTCTGGAATGCATCACAAATGCTGGGTATTTCTAGTAGGCCTTCTACAAGCTACATTTAATAAAAATCAAGACCATGCTAATCTAAGCTCTCTAGCTCGGCGAACAGGTTTAGAAATAAAAATTGCCCTCGGGGGCCGTGGGAGGTCTGAATAGTGGTAGTCCTTATTCCGCCAATACCAAAGGCTCAACAAAATTTCTCGAAATAGGAATCTTCAAAATGCAGTGTTATTGTGCTTATACATATTGATCCTCAAAAAAATTTCCAACGAATAGGGAGTGTCATGAGTGGATATAAAAAGACTCCAATATTGCCAGTGAATAACCTGTTTCAATATTGTAGAAGTCCAAGGACAATCTCTCAACGCGTATAGAGTGGTTTTAGGATAGTGACTACAGGCAGGGAAAGCACCATCAATGCTAATCCATCTTGCCTCGAGTAGGCCTGCTTTTGGTAAAGCATCATGGTGAATTTGCCAAAGTAAGAGGTTGCCTCGCAGTGGTCCCTTGATTTCCCAAATGATTCACCAAATGCTATCCCCGGGGTAGTCCTGAAGATGGTGAAGGTTGGGATAGGCCGAGCTGACCGAGAATTTACCCGACGTAGTCAATTTCCAAAAAACATTTCTTGCTTCATCAAAACCAAAGGTATCACGCATGGAGTTTGCTGCTGAGAAAATATGGTGCCATATGTAGGAGCAATTCGACTTAGGTGTATCAAGAGGGGAGCCATATTTGCAGCTAGGGAGTTGTACCCATAATTTCTCAAGTTTCGTGAAAAGCTGCCATGACAATTTAGTTAAAAAAACGGTGTTCATGTCCCTTAGATTTAGGTTGACAAATGTGCTGCCAGGTGGTAAGGTGAAGGCCATGCCTCTCTATATCATGTCCCCAAAAGAACGAGCGAACTATTTTATCGAGATCAAGGATAACCGAATTGAAACAAACATTTTAACTGTATACATTTGGTAGTATGGAGACGTAGAATGGAACGTTTGTGCCAAGAGAGCGCAGCCTGCTTTGGACAAGGTATTCACTTTCCAAGGTTGTAGTTTCCTATGGATTTTATCGATAATGTCCTGAAAATCTTCTTTCACCCGGGAATGATGAAGCGGTACGCCAAGATATTTCTCGAGATGAAATGTGTGTGACATACCTAAGGCCCTCTCAATGCCAGAGATAGTGTTTTGAGTAGTATTTGGGGTCGTTGCAAATTTCTATTTGGTCACACAGATATTCTGGCCCAAGGTATTGCAGAATTGGGTGAGAACCTGATCAATTACATGAGCCTGATCAATAAATGCCTACGAAAAAAGAAGTAAATCGCCTGTAAAGAACAAATGGGACATCTTTTGTCCACCCCGAGAGATGAATATCGGTTTCCAATGACCTTCCTTGATAGACTTGTTGATGAGGCAGCTCAACACCTGCATTACGATGACAAATAAATAAAGAGTTAGTGGATCACCCTATTTTAGGACGCGGCCAGGTTGGAAGCCATCAAGAGGGCGTCCATTCCATTGAATTTCAAGCGAGGTGCTTGACAATGAATACATGATGATATCAATGAGTGTATCACTAAAGCCTACAATGTGTAAAATAGTACGGAGGAAGTCCCAGCTAACTCGATCATACGCTTTCTCAAGGTCGACTTAAATCATCATGATCCCTTTCCTCCCCTGTTCCTGCCGCATAGTATAAAGTACTTCTTGAGTAACAATAATGTTGTCAGAAGTTTGTCTCCCCGATATAAAAGCGCTTTGACTGTGACCTGCAATTTTGCCAATAATCACACGTAGCCGATTAGCAATGATTTTTGTAAAAGAGCCATTGTATTTCCCCTGTCAAATGTTTTTCCTTAAAATTGTTTTAATTAAAGTCGGCAAATAATTAACAATTAAATTTATGTATTATGTATTCAATCATTTTTCCTACCAAAAAAAACGTCGGCAATCTTTCTGCAATCGATTCCTTCCGTAGATAAAAATAAATTGACAGGTGTGTTCCCCTGTCAAATGTTTTCCCTTAAAATTGTTTTAATTAAATTCGGCAATAAATTAACAATTATGTTTATGTATGCAATCAATTTTCCTTCCCAAAAAAAAAAACAAAAATGGTCGATTCTTCCGCAATCGATTCCTTCCCAAGATAAAAATAAATTAACACTTAAATTATGATAATGATTGGGTATTCGATAACAATTAATTGATTGATGAAATTTTATCGTTATCATTATTATTATAAAAGAGTCAATATATCCCCGGTCAAGTGTTCGCTCCTTCAAAATGTGTTAAATAAAGTCGCCAATAAATTAAGAATTAAATTTATGGCGTCAGTCAATATTCCTTATAACAAATAAAAACCAGCAATCCTTCCGCAATCGATTCTTCCCAAAAAAAATTAATAATTACATTTATACTAATGACTGGGTATATGATTAAAGTTAATTGAATGGTTGATTGATTACCAGTGTATTTCTCCGTCAACTATTTCCGCCCCTAAAATTGTTTTGTTTAAAGTCGGCAATAAATTAACACTTACGTAATCATTCAATTTTCTTTCAAAAAAAAAAAAAAAAAAAAAAAAGAGTTGGCAATCCTTCCGTATTCGATTCCTTCCATAAAAGAAATTTATTTAACCAATCTATCAATCTTTAAAATACAAAATAAATTAACAATTCAATTTAATCAATCAATCAAAACTTAAAATACAAAATAAATTAACATTTAAATTTATTTAATCAATCTTTAAAATTTCATCAATCAATAATATTTCATCGAATCTGACTTAACCCGCAAAAAAATTGAATGTAACAAATGAAACGTGTAGCACAACCTCTTGGAGAAGAGTTGAACATGGCACAACTGAAATGGGTCTTCAACACAACGGCATATCAATTAACTTTCTTGCAATTAAAGTTAACCCCCTGATACTGACGTCGAGAGGAACTTTGTGGAGAATCAAAGTCGACAATAAATTTTAATTTATGTAATTCCTTCCAAAATAACCAAAAGTCTAAAATCATTTGGCAATGGATCACTTCCAAAAACAAAAAACAAAAAATTAACAATTGAACTTATCTAATCAATTAATCAATCCTTAAAATAAAAAATAAATTAACAATTAAATTTATTGCATTAAGTTTACATAAAAAGAAAAGTGGCTATGGGGATTCATGCGCCGCCGTACCCCCCTCTTCTTTCCCTCGTTCGCACCACCGTTCGGCGCCCTCATGGCATCGTTAACTGCCATGCATGTGAATGGAGCAGGCCAATCGACAGAAGAATCTGACATCCTCAGGAAAAGCACACATAAGTGGAAAGAGATCTTAGAGCCGCCGACGGCGAACCAATCTGTTTGGCTCTTAAACGCCGAGTCGATTTACTGAAGGAGCCAAAGCGTTACTCCTTTTATTACACAGGAGAAGGTGAAGATGAAGCAGACATCGCTGATTTCATTACTGACGATGATCAGCCCTGCCTTGGCCACGTGTCATCCATAGGTGGTTTAAACTCAATTAATGAACCCTGAGAGTGAGCTGCATCCCCATTCCTGACCTCCGTAGGACGGTCGGTCTTTAGAGTACGCGTGGAGTGTGACCATGAAGACTTGGCCGATAGGCACAAGCGCTCAATCTGTTACACATACGTTTCCATAAATTAAGGATAAACATAAGGTAAGAATCCAGCCTCATTAAGGCTCTGATTTAAAACTGAAGGTAAATAAGATATTTTCTCCTAATAATCAGGCGTTCATATATTTCACAATTAATGACCGAATCATTGGAGGAGACGGTAGGATTAGGGTTACAACTCCCTATATAAACCCCCTACAAGAACTACGGCCGGCTTGATTCCAATTACACTCAGTTGGATACGTAGGCAGCTTGAAACCGACACAAGTTCAGCCATAATATCACACAAACCACCCCATTTTTTGGTGTTGACCGGTGATCGGAGAACTACCACTAGATCCATTAACCAATATAAATTGGCCGGTTAAATCTGACATCATCATTGACGCTAGAAGGAGGGTCTTTTCTACTGGTAGTTTCAGCAAGCATCATCATCACACTAGCTATGCCACCTAAAAACATAGGAAAGAAAACACAAGATGCAACCACCCCAAAAAATGGGTGGTTGCCGAAAACGAGGCCGGAGGGCAAACTGCTGGGGGCGAGAAAGAGATCACGATGTCACAACCACAGAAGGTAGAACCCCTTACTGATCCAACACAACCGGCTCTGGTGGAGGCTTTATCAAATCTCAATACGGCGACCTTTAAAACCATTCTGACTAATGCGTTTAAGGTCAGGGGGAGGAAACCACCGGGGAGATAAACCCTAGGAAAAGCCCTCTTATAAATGATCGTGACAAGGCCCCCAATCTCTCACGAGAAGAACATGTAGAAACTCTCTCCTCCAACTCCAACCATAGAAGAAAAGAGGTCAGAGAACAGGCTAGGGATGCAGCTCATACGGAACTCGATGCTACCTTGGGTAAGACTCCTTTTTCCTTTGAATCTCCCTTTACCGAGCAGGTAGAGGGTTATCCTAGGCCCCCTAGGTTTTAGATGCCCAAGATAGATCCCTATGACTGGACAAAAGACCCCAATGATCATATGCACCAATACCTAACGCATATGACTCTGTATAATGCGGCCGACCAAATGAAATGCAAAACATTCCCCGCTCTGTTTACTGGACATGCTCGAGAGTGGTTCAGGAAGCTACCCCCTAAATCCATTAATGAATTTTCCACCTTGGCAAGAAATTTTATGCATGCCTTCATCACAGCACGACCGTTCCAGAGGAACGCTACTCATTTGCTTACCCTGAAGCAAAAATTAGAAGAAAGTGTACTATAATTTTTAAAAAGATTCAATAAGGAATCAAAGCAAGTACAAGGAGCATATGAGCACTTGATAGTCACATTCTTCATAGCAGGATTGCGTGAGGGTCGGCTGTATGCCAAACTGAACAGCAAGCCCCCACTTACGATGGAAGACTGTGCGAGATCATCTTTAAGCATTGCCAGAGGGAGGAATCCAATAGATGAAGAGATAACATGAAATAGCAGACCCCAAGAAAGGGAGAGCAGAGCGGCAACCCGACAGAGGTCGGAAGCAAGTATGGGACAGAATGACCACTCTAGTCTCCGATCGACTTGGTAAGAAGGGCGCTCTGCAGGACAGAGATTTGGTCCTTCTGAACAGATTGTGCGAGCAGGTGCTCATCCTCATGGAAAGAAAAGGAATAGCTCGAACGCCACCACCACTGAGGGGCCCCATCGAGAAAAAGGATCAAATGAAGTTTTGTAAATATCACAAAGATGTTGGGCATGACTCAGAGGAATGTCGGTAATTGATCAGAGACATAGATGCTGCTGCCTTGGAAGGAAAAATAAATGAGGCGATACATAGCCCATAGAATCCTAATCCAAGAGGTAGAAGAGAGTACAAGAGGCGAAACTATTATCAAGGAAATGAAGGCCGAGCGGACCCAAAACGGAGGAGGGATCCTTCTCCAGATCCATATGGCAAAATAGATAACAAGCCCATCAACACCATTAACACAATCACCGGCGGTCCAGCAGGCTCCAGACCTCCCGATGAAAGCAGCAATGGTAAATCTCCACAGACCGAAAAAAGGCAAAAAACAAAGGCTATCCGTGGAAGTAGTTTATGTGCTAAGAGACTCCCTTCCCCTAGTCCCCAACAACGAATGACTTGTGATCGAGCTGGTCATTAACAAGCATGTGGTGAAACGAGTCTGTGTGGATATAGGAAGTGCAGTAAACACGTTATACTTGTCGGTTTGTCAGGACATAAAGATTCGAGACTCTGAGCTGACCCCCAATTCAGCTCCGCTATTTGGATTCACCGGGCCTCCCGTCCATCCAGTGGGAATGATAAGGTTACCAAAAAATTTTGGGCAGGGACCAAGGAGCAGGACTCTTGTGGTCGATTATTTAGTGGTTAGGTCGACTTCAGCAAACAACGTCATATTGGGAAGACCTGCCCTTATAGATCTCAGAGCAGTTATTTCCCCTGCTCATGTTAGTATGAAGTTCCCTACAATTTAGGTGACAGCCGAGCTGAAAAGAGATGTTGATGCGGCAAGGAATTGCTATATGACATCCATTAACCAGAAGATGAAGGTTCAACAAGTTCTCATCAACGACATGATCCCCGAGGATGAGGACAGGTGGATGAATGAAGGCGAAGGTAAGTAGGAAAAAATGTGGGAAGAACACAATGATTTCACGGTCGGAGTCGGTTTGAGTATCCCTGAACCCTACAGACTGGATCTGGTGGGTATAATGAAAGAGTTTAAAGATGTTTTTGCATGGAATGCTATGGATATGCCCGGTCTGCCTCCCGACCTGGTTTTTTGCACCGGTTAAATGTTGACCTGAGTAGAGAACCCGTTTGACAAAAAACACGACATTTTGCCCAAGAAAGGGTAGAGACCATGCAAAAGAAGTGACCAAACTGCTGCAGGGAGGCATAATCAAAGAAGTGCTATACCCTGATTGGTTGGAAAATCCCGTACTGGTAAAGAAACCAAATGGGACGTTGCGCATGTGTGTAGATTTCACTGATCAGAATAAGGCATGCCCGAAGGACTGCTACCCCCTCCCAAATATAGATAAGCTAGTGGACTCTACGGTCGGATATGAGGTTTTTGCATTCATGGACGCATACAAAGGACACCACCGGATCGCAATGGCTCCAGAAGACATATAAAAGACCTTGTTTATCACGGAAAGAGGAATTTATTGTTATATAACAATGCCATTCGGGCTTAAGAATGCAGGAGCCACCTACCAGAGAGCAGTTAATCGGATATTTGAAAAATAGATTGGAAGGTGCATGGAAGTGTACGTAGATGACTTACTGATCAAGAGCAGGTCTCTCGGGCAGTACGTGAAAGATGTCCGAGAGGTTTTCGAGGTGGTGAGAGAAGCACAAATGAAGCTAAATCCCAACAAGTGTACGTTTGGGGTCAAGTCAGGAAAATTCCTGGGATATATGTCCAAAGAAGGCATTCGAGAAAATCCGGACAAGTTTGAAACCATATAGAGCATGGCGCCACCCAAGAACATAAAGGAATTACAGAGATTGACCGGACGGATGGCTGCCTTGAACAGGTTCCTATCACCGCTGGCACGGCATGCTCTGCCATTTTTTAAAATTTTGCGGCGAGCAGACCATTTTTATTGGACTGAGGAATGCCAAAAGGCTTTCGAATATTTGAAGGTTTATCTCACTACCTTGCTTGTCCTCACCGCACCAAAGGTAGGGGAGACTTTATTTTTGTACCTGTAGGCATGCCAAGAAGCACTGAGCACAGTCCTGGTCAGTGACCAAGACAACATTCAAAGACCGATCTTTTATGTCAGCAAGGCCTTGCGTGTGCTGGAAGTTAGATATACCAATGCACAAAAGCTGGCTTTGATACTAATACACGCATCTAGAAAGCTGAAGCCTTACTTACAGGCACATCCCATAGTGGTAATGACCGACCAACCGCTCCGAAAGGTGTTGGATCGACCAGAAACGTCGGGAAGATTGGCAAAATGGGTGGTCGATCTGGCTGCATATGATTTGGAATTCCGTCCAAGAGTTTCCATAAAAGCCCAAGCCTTGGCTGACTTCATAGCGGAAGGAATATCAATCACTCTCGAACCGGAGCAGAAGCAAGCACAGTCAGAACAATGGAAGTTATTCGTGGATGGAGTGTCCAATAAAGAAGGAACAAAAGCAGTCCTTCTGCTTTGTAGTCCAAAGGGTGAAGAGTTCGCGTATGCTTTGCGTTTCAATTTTAAGGCTATTAACAATGAGGCAGAGTATAGAGCGTTGATCATAGGGCTCAAACTGGCGGCACAATTAGGGGTAAAAATTTACAAGTGTACAGTTATTCGGAATTAGTGGTTAATCATGTGAATGGGGAATATGAGACCAAAGAGGAAACCATGACGAAATATCTCTCCATACCCCGAGCATTGATCTCAGAATTTGGAGATGTCCAATTGGGTCAAATTCCTAGATCTAAAAATGTCCGAGCAGATGCACTGTCTAAACTGGCTTCGAATTTCCTCTCGGATAGAAAGGTTTTGATCGAGCAGGTTGCATAGCGAATCTATGAATAGAAAAAAGCCCAATAGATCACTCAGCAAACCACTTGGACGGACCCCATAGTCGCCTTTCTAAAAAACAACGTTCTCCCGGTAGACAGAACCCAAGCTCGGAAGATAAGGCTTCAGGCAAGCAGGTATGCATTATTTAATGATATACTATACCGCAAGTCTTTTATAGCACCCTGGTGGCATTTTGCTACAGAGGAAGAAGGTAATTACCTCTTGAGAGAAATCTACTTAGGAATTTGTGGAAGTCATATGAGAGCCAGGGCGTTGGCCCAGAAATGCAGGTTATTCGGATATTATTGGCCAAGCATGCAAACAGATGCTCTGGAATTAGTATTCACCTGCAGAAAATGCCGGGTGCATGACAACCTTACTCATCACCCTTCACAACAACTGACCCCTATAATCTATCTTTGGCCTTTCGACCAAGGGGGTGTTGATCTGGTAGGGCCATTACCCAGAGCACCAGGTAATTTAAGTTTTCTAGTGGTGGCCATTGACTACTTCACCAAATGGGTAGAGGTTGATCCCTTAGCCACAATTACAGGCATGGCCATCCAAAAGTTTCTCTGGAAGACCATAGTGTGTCGGTATAGGATCCTGAAAAATATCATCTCCAATAATGGCACATAGTTTGAGGATAGAACGGTTCGAGAATGGTGCTCCGAGCTCGGGATTACGTAGCATTTTACTTTAGTTGGTCATCCCCAGGCCAATGGCTAGGTAGAGCAGGCCAACAGACAAATTAAAACCGGCATAAGAAAAAGACTGGAAAAATAAGGTGAGAGCTGGGTTGAACAGTTGCCCAATGTGTTATGGGCGTATAGGACCACTCCCAATTCGGCCACACGGGAGACCCCATTTTCATTAGCATATGGATGCGAAGTGGTTATCCCTGCAGAGATTGGACTGTCATCGCCTCGAACGGAGCTCTACAACAGTATTGAGCAGGAAACAGAGCTTAGCATCTTAAAGACGACCTTGAGGAAAATTGGGACATAGCGTTCATACGAATGGTAAAGTATAAGCAACGGATGGCATAATACAACAACGCCAGGGTCAGAGACTCATACTTTAAATGCGGAGACCCGGTCCTCCGAAAAAATGAGGTCAGCAGATAGGATCCCCAAGGGAAATAAAAGCCTAACCGGGAAGGCCCATAAAGAGTTATTAAGGTGCACGGTAAAGGCACATATCGGCTGGAAGACAGTCATGGAAAGACCATTCCACGAAGCTGGAATGTGGTCAACCTACGAAGAATCTACACCTGAGACATGTTCTAGGCTATTTAACGTCTTTCATTATTTATTTCGCAAGTTTGTGTAATAAGTTGCCTTTGCAACAGTTTAATTCCTTAATAAAAATTGCATGTCATATTTATTGTGCGCATTTGTGTGCAAATGTTTAGAATAACTACAGAGCAAATTGTATTACATTACGCTCGGTACCTTGCGCAAAAAAAAACATCGGCAGGCCGACCAACATTATTAAGGCTCAGAGACTGAGCGCAAATTAATCAAACTACAGAGCAGACTAAGCTCAGGGACTGAGCGCAAAACTATTCAAACTGCAGAGCAGTCAAAGCTCAGGGACTGAGCGCAAATTAATCAAACTGCGGAGTAGACTAAGCTCAAAGACTGAGCACAAAAGTAATCAAACTGCAGAGCAGACAAATCTCAGAGACTGAGCTCAAAACTAATCAAACTGCAGAGAAGACAAACCTCAGAGACTGAGCACAAAATTAAACAAACTACAGAGCAGACTAAGAGACTGAGCGTAAAATTAATCAAACTGCATAGCAGATTAAGCTCAGAGTCTTAACGCAAAATTATTTACACTGCAAAGCAGATTGAGCTCAGAGAGTGAGAAACGAAAATATTGCTCGAAATACAGGTCCAAACTCAATGAGTTTGAAAACCCAACTCCTCAAGCCTACGGGGCATACTATTTAACGTCCACTATATCCCTCTCAATTACACCTTGTCAACAGTTAGACATGTCCTAATTGGGGGGCAATTGGGGATAACAAAAGATGAATGTAAAGGAAAAGATGCTCTTTCTTTATAAATCACTTCAACAATTAACAAATACAAGGTTTTGAAGATTTTTTTAAGTTTACAAAAGGTTCCTAAATGACCACCATTGTCAGAATAACATAAAAGAAATGCTAAGGCGGTCTAAGAAGCATTGGGATAAGCATCCTTCACTGAAGACCCGGCAGATGATCTGGGTGCTGGAATAGTGTCATATTTACGAGCAATATCCATGCCGGACTTGATCTCTTGGAGACACTCGTTATAAACCGTGCCCATGACAGGCTTGTACATCCCCACATTTTTCAGCTTGGCAGGATCAAGGCCTTCAAGATGAGGTTGGGCGTCGTTAATCCCCATCGAGTATCCATGATTAACCAGAGGGATGAGCTGAGCGGAGAGGACTCAATCAAAGTGAGCATTACTATAGTACTCTCGGATGCCCTTAGCAATGAGCGCAAGGATGGATCCCTCCAGAGCATCCCAGACAGATTGCACCTCAGCCAGACTCCTTTCGGCCTCGCCTTCTCAGCATCTCTTTGCACCTGCAGAGCTTGTAGTTCTTTGGCATGCTTAGTTTGCAGAGCCTGCACCTCACGCACATGCTATTTTTTGAGATCGACCACCTCCTACTTTCTGGACTCGTACAAGTCCTTGTATTTCCTTTTGTTGGCCTTCAATTCGGCCACCACCTTCTCATGCTCGTCAGCGATGGCTTTAGATTTGGCCAAACGGCCGAACACCTCCTGCCCGATGCGGGCACCCTGAAAGAACAAAGTCAAAATTCTTGAGTTATTGGCACAAAAGAACTACAGCAAAAATTTGGTTAAGATGTAGTAGCCCTTACAATCTCAGCTAAGTCCACAGTAGACATAGCATGGAGTGCCTCTTGTATATTGGAAGCCTCGCTCGATCCGCTTCTAATTTCCAGCAGGCTGGAGCGCCCCCTCTTACATGAAGGCTCTTCTATGACCAGAGGTACAATAGAAACAGGCCGACTATGAGAAACAAGGTCAGAAACCCCTATCTGACTAGGAGGAAGGTCAGAGATTTCAACATCCTCAGGAGGAATCACTACCTCATTAGGATGCTCAGATAAAGACCTTACGGCCTCAGCATCCAGCGTCGGGCCAGAGGACCAGGTCGGTAGAGGCTCAACATCCACAGCTTCAGCTCCTGCTCCAGACAACAGATAATCTAAATTAGCCACTGTACAAAAAGGAAAGTCAGATATTCAATAATATTATCAAAAAGCACACCAGCGAGTTAACTTCAAGGAAATTCCTACAAGATTTCTCTTCACCAACTGTTAGGGGCACATAAGGGTCGGGCCCAGAGTCGTGACGGCAGGCACAATCAATCAGCTCAAAGGTATAATTCTGACAGTTCATGGAGATATCCAACACTCTAATGACCCAGATCTATTCGGTCAGGTCAGCAGTATCAGGAGTCTTGTCTTGCTCCAGAGTTGCAGAATTCCAACGACTTAGCCTAGCGTTCCCCTCATGATGTATGATGAAAAACCTCTCCTTCTATCTCTTGAAGGATGTTTTCCCCGGATGTTGTATAAGAAGGTCCGCCAGAGGACCATGTCGGCGAAGGAAATAATACCAGTCCGGGGAGTTAGGAACCTTACAGCACCGGTAGAACACCCAGAAGAGATTTATGGAAAACCTGGTCCGTACTAGCCGGCACCAGATAGAAAAACCCATAATGGACCATATCCCATTTGGGGTTAATCTGGGTGACCCCCAGTTGATAATAGCGAAGAGTGGCCATAATGGCCGGGTAGAAGGGTAATCTCATACCACAATCAAATTGTTCTTTGTAAACTGTGCAATAATCTTTGGGAGGTTCAGAAGCATAACGGCTGACGACCCGAGCGTCGGTTCTAGATTGGGGACTAATAGGAATTTGGGGGGCAAATCTGGTAGCATCTATGTTATACTGGTGGCAAAGGAAATCAATGGTGTGTTGGGAGATGATGGATTCAATTCCAAAACTACCCATAATGGATTTTGTGGCCGAGACCACTTTGAGATGTGTCACAAAGGCAGAATCCCTTGCAATGGGATGCACACTGTGCCAGGGAACCAGCCCCACTGAAGAAAAAGAAGGAGGTACCAAAAAGAAAAATCGATTCCTCCGTACCGGAGGTAACCGAATTGGGGCTTAATTCCTTGTCTGCAGTATCGTTAGATGACGTAGAAGATCTCACCCTCATAAATACTAGAACTAAAAGAAAGCAATATGAAATGCTAGAAGAAGAAACAAAGACTTACTGTCAGATGTGGGAAGAAGAAGAGAGACGTTGGCTTTCACTCCAAATGTGAATATAAAACATCAATGGTAGTAGAGGGGCGTTTGAATAGATGGGTTAAAACCCCAAACGGTGCCTCGTTTAATGACCTACTTGATGTTAGAAGATATTTACGCCTGATTCTCACATTAATAATGACAATTGCAATAACATCTTTGACACGTGTCCGGACATGCCTCGGTCGGTCCTAGCAAGAAGAGCCTTCCCACGGATGCCGAGCACAATCAGGAACAGATCACCCAAAACCTAGGATCCAGGCGGACCTAGGGAGCTTATGACGATGATTGGCCCTGCCTTGCCATGTGTCATCCTAGGTGGTTTAAACTCAATTAATGAACCTTGAGAGCGAGCTGCCTCCCCATTCCTGACCTTCACAGGACGGTCAGTCTTTAGAGTACGCGCGGAGCGTGACCATGAAAACTTGGCCGATAGGCCCGAGTGCTCAATCTATTACACATACGTTTCCATAAATCAAGGATAAACATAAGTAAAGAATCCAGCCTCATTAAGGCTCTGATTCAAACTGAAGATAAATGAGATATTATCTCCTAATAATCAGGGGTTCGTATCTTTCCCAATTAATGACCGAATCCTTGCAGGAGACAGTAGGATTAGGGTTACAACTCCCTATATGAACCCCCTACAAGAACTACGGCCGGCTCGATTCCATTTACACTCAGTTGGATATGTAGGAAGCTTGAAACCGACTCAAGTTCAGCCATAATATCACACAAAACACCCCATTTTTTGGTGTTGACCGGTGATCGGAGAACTACCACTAGATCCATTAACCCATATACCTTGGCCGGTTAAATCCGACATCATCAATTACCATTGCTGAAAATTGGCGAGGAATAGAGACAAACGACGATCCAAATAAGATAACGGTTGTGGAATGCATAGACTTGTGGATGCCATAAAGGATAGTTGTCATAGTAAATGTTCATGGTAGGAGTGTATCATAACGAATCCTCCAAGAGAAGCATCATGTGATGTGGTGCAGTATATGAAGCTTGGTCATCGTTGACTTGGAAGCTGACTACTATGTAGTTCGCTTTGCTTGCAAGACTGATTATAAAACAACATTGATTATGGGGCCTTGGAAAATTCAAGGTAACCACCTTACACTAATGAAATGGAAACCCTTCTTTTAGTTATCGAAGGAACAAATTTTATCTACATATGTGTGGGTACTATTCCCAGGGGTTCTATTGGAGCTATTCGAAATGGAAGATTTTTTAACTAAACTTGGCTAAAAGTATGGGCAAACCATGGAAAGTGGATATAGTCATCTCCAAAGCAACAAGGGCAAAGAATATGCCAATATGTGTTGAGATGAATATTCAGTAGGTTTGGAGAACCAAAGTTGTCATAAATGGGAACTATTTTGCCGTCGAATGCGATGGGTTGCAACAAATATGTTTTGATTGTTGTAAATTGGGGCATAAAACACATGAGTGTCCTAATGCTCATCATCCTGTAGACCCTAGAGCAGGGCAGCCTAATACAGAGGCAAGACAACAAGAGAAACATGTAGGACCAACGCCAGAACTCCTTTTTGGCCCATAGATGATTGCTACCAACCGTAGATGATGACCTCCGCAAAGACAGAAGGGAAGAGAGGATAAGCAAGGGACTAGGCAACAGAACGGTCATCAAGAGGAAGTTCCAAGAAATTACCCACAGCAAATGCCGAATGGAGATGAAAATCTTGCTAGAGAAACAATAAATGCGGGATCAAGGTTTATTGTTTAACAAGATGATGACACCATGCAAGATGATTTTGATCAGGAAGAGCAACCAAAAATAGTGAGGGATCTTCATGCTCAAATAGAAGCAACAACAGGAAATGAAAAAGAGCCCACTATCTCACTCATAACCAAAGAAAATCACATTGTAGGTAGAGAGCAAAACAAAGCCAGTAACGTGGAAGGAGGAACCACCTTTAAGAGATCATCTCCTTAACAGACTTTGAAGCGTAAGGCCGTACAATACTATCCAAGACACAACCTACACCATCTAACAGACCGGCTACAATGCCAGGTTGTGCTCAATACACAAACACAGTTGCTAAGCATGTGTTCGACATCTCCAATGTACCAGAACTACAACATAATATGAGGGATGATATAGAAAGTAAAGGAAAAAATAAGACCCCTCAGTCGAATAAGTATGTCCCCTAAAAAACATACCTCCACTTAACCTCAAATCCAAACCTACCGATCAGAGTGGTGAGCTTTTTGTGGGAGGGAACCAAAGAACGGATTACAGCAGGAATGTATCCATGTAGATATTGTGTGATGAGCCATGATGACGCTTAAAATGATACATCTCATGGCATCAACTTTTCACCTATTTTGTGCTAAAAATAGTTGTTTTCAACCAATTATATGAACCATTAGAGTTGAATGTCATATGTCAGATTCATGAGTCAAGTATTTGGCATTTACGATTATTGTTGGAAATATTATTTATGTTTTGATGATGATTCATCACGTAATTAGACAAATCACTTACAACCCATGATGATGAAGTCATAACTAACTGTTATAGTGCATAATGGAAGAAGAAACAAGAAATGGTCTAGAGAAAATGTATAATTTCTATCTAGAGTATGAACCTTGTATAGGTTGTTTCAGACAAGCATTGTAATAGAATAGGAACTAGGCGAACAGCTGAGTCACAACAAGAAAACTGAGTATGCACATGAAGAACTGAGGGTTCAAACTCAGTTATGCAATAACTGAAGAAGATAAGTTCGCTGAGGGTCACAGACTCAGTTGGCTTATCTAGAAGACTGAAAAACTATGGGACACGGACTCAGTTACAAAGACTGAAGAACTAAGGTGGCAAACTCAGTTAGAAGTTGTTTAAGTCGTGACTATAAGTCAGGATTCAGGCAAGTCTGTGGTGACCTGAAACTGAACTATAGATCATGTAAAACTGAATAATCCTAAGGACAAAGTTTATCAGTTACCAGGAAAAAAAGAGACTGAATGGTTTACTCTGACTTAGTCAATTAAAGTCAGATGTTAAGTATACAAGGTACTCAGTTATGAAGTAGAGTAGAAAACTGAGTTAAGGCATTACTGAATTAACAATACGACAAAGGTCGTACATATGAACGTTGGCTAAATGACAAGTGTAACGGCTACAAGAGCTAGTGACCATTACATCACCCCTATAAATACACAAGAGAATCACTTGAAAGAGAGAGAGAAAAGGATCAGAAAAAGAGCTTTACAAGCACATATCCAAAGATCCAAATCCAGAAAATCAGATCATATATATCTAGAAAATAGGAAGCCAACAGAATTTCCTTGAAGATTCAAAGAAAGATCCAGTAACCTATTAAAGGGAAAAGAAGGCATCCTAGAGCTACAAAGCCAGATCTAGAAAAATCAGACAGCTCACTGAATTAATCTCTTGATTAATTATAAACCTAACCTTTTTGAAAAAGGGTTGGCTGTGCATAGTTTGAAGAGAGCAATTCCACCTTTCTTCATACGGTTGCAACTTGGTTGCCACAGCTGTTAGTGCAGTCTGTGGACTGTGTTTGTGTTAGTGGTGAGCTGCTGAAGGAGCAATTCCACCTCCGACAGATCAGTGTGCAGAATGAAGGGAGCAATCCTACCTTTCTTCATTATGTGTAGACAGTGAAACTAGGGTGTCGTGAAGGACTGTCATATTGCTAGGATTTTGTAACGGTAATCTCAAGATTCTAGTGATACCTCCTACACCACAGGAGAAGGGGAGACGTACGGGATTACACCACCCGGAACATCCATAAACAAATCTTGTGTTGATTTACTTTATGCACTTATATTATTGCTGTGATTGTTTTAATTCTTGTTATCTTCACACTCAGCAAACGTCAGAAACTGAGTTAGCAAAAAACTGATACATAGGAGATTCAGATCTTTATTGACACATCTATCGCACTAAAGGCTAGTTATATCCGCTGCCAGTTAACAAGACTAAATATAAGTCAGTATTGTCTTATACTCAGTTAAGTTAGCTGAACTCCACACAAGTTAAAGAACAGGAACAAAACTGAGTTGGGCATCAGTTTGAGTTTGGCAAAAACTCAGTTCCTGGGGATTTTTCAGTTTTGGGAAATTTTTTGGTGACAAGTTTATTCACCCCCCCTCCCTCTAAACTTGTGTTAGCCTTTCCAAGGGACCAACAATTATTATTCCAAGAATTGGTATTATTTAATGTGTTATTGGACTACATGCTAAAATCCATAGATGAACTTGTCCTGAAATTGCAACAACAAGTGGCACTAGACCCTGATGTAGTAGAGACTTTTGCTTTTGAAGGAAGAAGAAAGTGACGAGGAAACCTGACCCGGATGCAGTGAAGGTCAAGTTCTAGAAGTAGAACATGTTTCTTCTGTAGAAATAGGTAGATCAACTCATAGACCCTCATGGCATAAGTTCTTTGACCTACAATTGACTGGTAAGTTACTGAAGTAGTCATTGGAGGAACCACCAAGGAATTTATTGGTCAAGGACAAACAACTTAGGGACTTTTGTAACAACAACCTCAAAAGACTCTAGTAAATTTCCTCCAACATCACAAGAGAAGAATGAACTGACAGTAATACACCACTTGGAACCACTATAAAATTTGCCTTACTTTACTTTACTGTATTTACATTCTGCACTTTTATTTTATTGCATGTTATCCATATCAACCTACTAAACTATCTACTGAATTCACACACCTTTCACTACTGAGTATCCAATACTTAGTATCATATTTTAACAAGTATAAAGGCTTAATTTAAGTATATTCTGCTACAACATATTCAATAGACTTAATAGTCAGCAGACTGTTTAAGTCAGTAGATTATTGACCCTACTGAGTCTGTCCTAACTCCGAAAAAGTTTTAAGTGTTAAGTTGATTCCCCCTCTAAACTTTACCATAGCCTTTTCAAGTGACCAAAAATTGGTATCGGAGCAGAGCTTCTGTTCTGAAGTAGCATCATGGATAACAACTAGTATGCTAGAACCATGTTGATGTGCTCTCTAGATCATTTAGATGAATACAAACGTCGTATGCATGCTTAAATAGCTGGTACACATGATGAAATGATGGAAGTGCTAACTGATGGACCACTCCAAATCACTAAAGTCATTAATGTTGATGGTTTAAATCAAATTGTTCCTAAACTGAAGGCAAAGTGGTGTGCTGAAGATAAAAAGAGCAAATATGTACAATATTTTTATTTATATCATTTACAGAACCTTTTATAGCAATATGTACATGAAAGTGAAAGATAGCAAGACTGCCAAAGATTTGTCGGAAAAACTACAACTGATTTATGAAGGCAATGATGCTATCAAGAAGAATAAGATTATTGTGGCCAAATAGAAATTCCAAGAATTCAAAATGAAGTCCACTGAAACAATTGAACAAATGGAATCAAGATTTAATGCTATTCTTGATGAACTCACTATGCTGAATGTGGAGTACACTAAAGAAGAGATCAACACATTAATTCTGAAAGCTTTACCATCAAAAGAAATCTGGAAGATGAAAGTCATTGCAATGGAAGAATATATGAGACTTCAAGAGGAGGATACATTCAAGTTATTCTCAGATCTCAAATCTTATGAATTCAGTGAAGATCTCATTGCAAGTGCTGAAAAAGATGTACCAAAGACTACGGCACTGGCTGCATCACAAAGAGAATCATCAAATGCTCATGATGATGAACTGGATGATATGCAAGAACAAATAGATTTGATGACAAAAAGAATAAGGATGTTGAATTCTAGAAGAACATCTTTAAAGAATTATGGCAAGAAAGCAAATGAGAATAGGGAGGAACCAAAGAAGGATCCTAATTATCTATGCTTCAACTGCAAGAAGCATGGACATTTCAAACCTTGTTTTCCTGAATTGAAACAGAAAAGGGATCCTAACTACTTGTGCTTTAATTGCAAAAATCCTGGACACTTCAACCTGACTGTCTAGACCTGCTAAGACAAAAAGGTCAGCAGAAAAGAACCTGCTAGAAAAGCACTTGCTGCTGGTGATGAATCTGGCTATGAAGTGGAATCTGAAAAAGCATAATCTAGAAATGAATCAGATTACGCTACTCTCATGGCACACATGGATGACACATAGAAGGTATATAACATTGTATCCAGTAACACTTCAGTTGAAAGTGAATGTTCATCTACTGGTGGTTCCAATCTTAAGAATTCTGATATGGAAGAACCTTTAGATGCCCTCCTTAATCAACTAAGGATAATACAATCTTGTTATGAGATTGTGAAGGTAGAAAGAGAAACACTCCAAGCAGAAATTCAAAGATTGCATGTTGAATTAAGAATTCTCAAAGAAAAGGAAATTGATTTTTAACAGAATCAGTAAAAGCCTGTTGCCCCAGCAGTACCAACAGAATCTGTGGCACAATCAAGTTCCACAAATTCATTCAAATCTTGGAAGCCTTATGGTGATAGAACATGCCTTGGATTTGACACCCAACAAGCTTCTAAGGATGGATTTGAACTTAATACCAGGATTGGTCCAAAGTTTGCATATACATAAGATCCAACACCCTAGAAGGCTATTGAGCAGTAAAGCCTGCTGAAAATGCTTCAAAGAAGCAAAATCAGAAGTCTAAAAGGACAGATGTACCTAACAACAAAGGTAAATCCAAAGGTAGGTCTGCTGGACCTTCTAGACCTGCTGATAACAGATATGCTGCAAGATCTGCTGGACCACAAAAGGCTAATCCTAGATCAGCCAAGAACCAAAAATATCCCAAGAATAATAATGTCAAACCTAAGAATGATAATCCTTCAAGGGATACTTATCTCAAGAGGAAAGGCAGATTGTTCCCTGTTGATGAAGATTAGGATATTCCTGCCCGTGCTGTTAGAATCAAGAAGTTTAACCATAATGCTAAGGCTATTCCTCTGCAGTGGAATCAGCCAAGGACTCAGTAGAGACCTCAACCGAGGACTCAGTAGAGGCCTCAGCAGAGACCACAATACAGGGTTGTTCTTAACAAACAACAACCTTATGGTTAGGATGATGCATCGAACATCAGAAATCACTTTAAACAACACTATGTACCAAAAGGCCAGAAACCATATATGAATGCTACACAATCCAACACTAGATACTATGGAAATGTGGCATGCATGTGATCAAAAGTGCAACACCTTTCAAATGAGACCTTATCGAAATTTGTCAAGGGTTATGCTTGCCACTGACCACCATGGACCCAAATAGGTTTGGGTACCTAAAACACATTAAATTTGTTTTCTGGGCTATCTGGTATATTGACAGTGGATGTTCCAGACACATGACAAAGAGAAAACACTGTTTGTTGGATTTTTTTGCAAGGATGTACCAAAAGTCAACTTTGGAAACAAGGATAAACTTGGATACACAAGAGGATATGGCATGCTAGTGAAGAATGGTCTTACAATCAGGAATGTTGCATATGTTGAAGGTCTAGACTACAACTTGCTAAGCACCAGTCAGTTTTGTGACATGGGTTATAGAGTCACTCTTGACAAGGATCATTGCATTGTCTTAAGTGAGATGGTACATCAAATTGTACTTACTGGAAGAAGACAACAGAATATGTACATTGTAGACGGACCCTTGTTGTACCAGAAACCTCTCTCATTATGCATATAAATTTAGAACTCAACTGGTTATGGCATAAGAAGTTGAATCATCTAAACTTCGATGATATAAATCTACTATTGAAAAAGAATTTGGTGATAGGTCTACCTGAGATCACATACAAGAAGGATGGCATATGTGATGTTTCTCAACAATGAAAGCAGACAAAAGCAAGTTTCAAGTCTAAGACTCAACAATCAACTAAAAGAGTTTTGGAGTTGATGCATATGGATCTTTTTGGACCAGTAATACCAACAAGTATAACTGGAAAGAAGTACAATCTGGTAGTTATGGATGATTATTCAAGATACACTTGGGTAATCTTTATGAACAAGAAAAGTGAAACACTTCAAAATATGCCTGAGCTTTCGAAGAGACTACAAAATGAGAAAGTGTAGCAGTAGTAAAAATCAGATCAGATAAGGGTACTAAGTTCCTAAACAAAGTCATTAGAGAATATTGTGAACAGAATTGTGTGCTGCATCAACCAGTAGCCACTGGAACCCCTCAGCAGGATGGGGTTGTTGAAAGAAGAAACAGGACTTTGATGGAAGCAGGAAGGACAATGATCAGTGAGGCAAAGTTACCAGAAAGATATTGAGTTGAAGCAATCAATACAACATGTTATACACAGAATAGATCTTTCATAAACAGAAAGCTTGACAAAACACCTTATGAAGTTTGGAATGGAAGAAAGCCTAACATATCATACTTTCATCCATTTAGGAGTAAATGCTTTTTCTTGAATAATAAGGAGCAACTGAAGATTTTTCAACCAATATCTATTGAAGGAATTTTCTTGGGTTACTCTTCAGTCAGCAAGACTTTCAGGGTGCTGAACAAAAGAACACTTAAACATGAAGAATCTATACATGTTGTGTTTGATGAACCAAAGTTCACTGGAATGCAAAATGAAGAAGTTTCAGAACCTGCTGTAAATCTAGAAATCAAAGACTCTAAGTATGTGGATATTCTAAAATAGTTAAGTGAAATAAAAAAAATTGATACTGGAAGTGAAGGCTTACCAAATGTTGCCTTGCTTGAAGGACCTGCTGACACTACTACTGATACCACAACTGATACAGCTGAAGGATCTTTTGATCCCCTACTGAACCTACAGTAGACCCTCCTTGAGATCAAGTTCTGGTAAATCAAGAAAATAATGATTTACAATGGTTGAAGGATCACCCTGCTGAACAAGTAATTATTTATGTACAACAAGGTGTCAAGACTAGAAGACAACTAGAAACTATGTTCATTAGTTTTTTAATCTCAACTGGAACCTAAAGCTCTTGAAGAAGCAATTGATGATCCTGATTGGATAATTTCTATGCAAGAAAAACACAACGATTTTGAATGAAACCAAGTATGCACACTAGTTGAAAGGCCTGATCATGTAAATATCATTGGTATGAAATGGGTTTACAGAAATAAGTTGGATGAATCTGGTACCACTGATAGAAATAAGTCTGGACTAGTTGCAAAGGGTTATTCATAGGCATAAGGAATAGACTTTAATGAGACATATGCCTCAGTTGCAAGATTGGAAGCTATCAGACTGTTTTTGGCATATGCTGCACACAAAAAATTCAAAGTTTACCAGATGGATGTAAAAAGTGCATTTCTAAATGGCATTTTGGAAGAAGAGGTTTATGTACAGCAGCCTCATGGTTTTGAAGTTAAAGATCAAGAAGATAAAGTGTATAGACTGAACAAAGCACTTTATGGATTGAAACAAGCACCAAGAGCGTGCTATGAGACTCTATTTCAATTCTTGGTGAATAATGGTTTACTAAAGGAACCATTGATATGACTCTTTTCAGAATCAATGAAGGAGACAACACTCTATTGTTTCAAATATATCTGGATGACATTATATTTGATTCTGAAAGTGAAGTACTATATGAAAAAAATGCTAATCTTATGAAAAGTAAGTTTCAGATGAGTATGATGGGTGAAATAAACAACTTTTTGGGACTATAAGTTATGCAAATGGATGATGGAGTCTTCATTAATCAAACAAAGTATACCAATAAGCTGCTAAAGAAGTTTGGTAAGGAAAATAGCACAAAAGTTTCAACTCTTATGGGTACAAACATCAGATTGGATGAAGACAAAGAAGGTAAAGATGTTGATCAGACTTTGTACACAATGTTGATAGGAAGTCTACTATATCTCACAGCCAGCAGACGAGATATATCCTTTACAGAAGGTGTTTGTGCAAGATTTCAATCGAAACCTAAAAAAAGTCACTTAGCTGTTGTCAGAAGGATACTCACGTATCTAAAAGAAACTTTGGGAGTATGGATATGGTATTCAAAAGATGGATGCTTCAAAGTAATATCCTACTCAGATTCTAATTATGCTGGATACAAGATTGATAGGAAAAGCACCACAGGAACATGTCAATTGATGGGAAATAGACTTGTCTCCTAGTTCAGCAAGAAAAAAAAATTCTATATCAACTTCCACTTCTGAAGTAGACTACATAGCTGCTGGAAGTTGTTATGCACAATTCCTATGGCTAAGACAACAATTAAAGGACTATGGGATTGAGGAAAGAGAAATTCCCATAATGTGGGATAACATAAGTGCAATTCCTATAATAGAAAATCTTGTTATGCACTTAAGAACCAAACATATTGATGTGAGACATCACTTTATAAATGATCATGTTGAAAAGAAAGATGTTGTGGTTCTTTACATACCTACTGAAGATCAACTTGCAGATATCTTTACAAAGCCTCTAGATAGAGATAGATTTGCTAAGTTAAGAACTGAACATGGCATAATCAAGGTTTGCTGACCTGCTGATGGTCAGCAGAGCATTGGAATTCACCAAGGGGACTAGTCTTTGCCCTGTTGGGTGTACTCACTTGGTAGATTAGTCATTGGTATCAACAATTCCTAAATGCTCTTAAGGATTGTTCAATTAAGCAAATGAAGTTCCATAGGATAGGTCCTTGCCCTGCTGGGTGAACTCACTTGGAAGATCAGTTATTGGTATTAAACTTCATGTTGTATTATCAGTTGGACAATTCTAGCTGGTGATAATCTAATTATCTGCAATGCTCCTGGTTTGTTTGTAGACCTTGGTGAATCGCTCGTAATAACTTCGAACAAACTCATTTTCTCCCTAACAAGCCTCGTATAGATCTTTGATTATTTACTTCGGCCTTCCTGCCAATTTGAACTCTTTTACAAACTTGGATTGCAAGTCGTCCCATGAGCGGATCGATCGAGGATGCAAATTTTGAATCCATGTTGGCACTCTATCTTGTATAATTCCTACTAGGGCGATGCACCAGGAGGACTCATTCTGGGATTCCAAGGTGATTTTTCTCCGAAAAGCAGAGAGCCAGTCATAAAGGCAAGTTGTACCTTGATAGTTTTGGAAAGTGGGATAGTGGAGGCCTCCCTTTGGCGCCATTTTCAGAATTTTTTCGGAGAGGACGCTGGTTCTCTAAGTTGGCATGTCTGTTCCTTTGGGATTTACCCTTTTCATATCATCAAGCCACTTTTCGAGTCCTTCGAATTTATTTTCCCATGATGGTCTGGATAACCGTCTAGATACATGCTCTGATCAATCTCCTATTTCTTCCTGATTTCGAGAATCGGCATGTTGCCCCCCGAGTCTTCCTCTGACATTATGGATATTAGCCCGGTGGTCTACACCCTCTTGCCTTAGGGCCACTTTGTTCTCGTTACGATCACCATTTCTAGGCCCATGGAGATTTAGGGCCGATCCCCTTCCTTATTGTTAGGAACATTTTATTATGTTTTGATGATGGCCATACTAGCTGCTACAACAAGCCTGAAATAAGTTAGAATTCTCTATATAAATCTTTACTTAAAGTCTGACATGTTGTATAAGTTGAGTCAGAAACGTATTGTACTAGTTGGCAGGATGGCTAAGTAAAAACAGATACCCGGCAGAATGAAGCCAGCCAAGTACCGGCAGAGAAGTATGAAGACATTATGGTCTGACTTAAAACCAAGGAAGTCTGTGATGACCTTGGATAAGTCTAAGTAATGAAATACATTGTCAAATATGGTGTACACTGATCTCACCCAAATCAAGGATCAATGAAGTACAAAAAGTACTTGAAAGAATTAAAGAAAACAACAATGCAGCAAACCAGCAAAGTAAACTGACTTTCGGCTGAGTAAAGAAAGAGCAGTGAAGGAAGAACCAAACAACCAAGTCAGAAGAATCACTTAACAGTTCTGGGAATGATCAAGTAAACTTTACTCATTCAGGTTTCAAATGATGAAGATCAAGCATTAAATGCACAATCAATTGAGGATCAATCAAGGACTGATTTTCTGATAAACGTTTGAGGAAAAATCTTATCACTGAAATCAAGAAGATTATAATTAAGGGGGAATCAAGAATTAAATCAAGGATTATTCTCCACATTAAATAGCCAACGGACGGAAATTCAAATCAAGGATTATCAAGGCTATAAATAGAAGGCATTGATAGACAAGAAGAATAACGAAAAAACTGATAAGAAACAAGCAAAAGTTCTGTCAATTTGAAAAGCCTTCTATATGTACTTAAAAGAGACATCTAAAGATCTACTCAGAAATCAGAACTCATATTCCACATCAAGCATTAAGATTGATCACAAATCTGTGAATCCAATTCACACCAACTGAGGCAATTGAATCTGAGAAATCTGAGAAGAAGTTGCAACCCTTGTGATAGTTGCTGAAAGATTTGTTCTCAAGGAGCAGTGATAGAGACTGAGTCACTGAAGCTTTCGAAGCCAGGGAGTGATAGTCTTGAAGATTGCGAAGCTTGTGTAGTCAAGGACAATCATACTATTGTATCTGTGAAATCAATAGTGAATTCCTCCAATCATCACAGGAGAAGAGTGGATTAAGGGATTATACCACCCTGAACCACTATAAACCTTTGTGTCTATTTACTTTTAGCAATTTAATTTACGGCACTTTATTTCATTATACACTCTATATCTGTGATTGCATAAACTACTTTGAAACAACATTTTAAGAATGGACTTATCCGCTGCCCAAAAGCTTTTAAATGCAAGAAAAGTTTTTGAAACTCCACTATAGTCATTCCCCCCTGACTATAGTTTTACCCTTCTCTGGGACCAACAATTGGTAGCGGAGCAGTGTTCCTAGTATCAGAACTTATTCAGATATAATTTCTGGTAACAAGGAGATCATATATTTTCAAAGTAGTTTGCAATTTTTTGCTTTCTATGTATATATATATATATATCTAATTTGTATTTATGGATTCCTCAAATTTTATGTCAAGAGTACCTGTATTCAATGTTAATAATTTTGATGAATATAAAATGAGAATGTCGTCTCATCTTGCAGCAACTCATGAGGAGATGCTGGATGTAATCAATGATGACCCAATCGAGATGACAACTATGGTAACCACAGGAGCAGATCAAGGAAAAGTAATAGACAAACTCAAGAAAGATTGGACTAAGGATGACAGGAAAAGGGAAAACCTCGACTTTGTTGCAAAAGACATGATTTTGAAGACTCTGGACAATAATATGTTCATGAGGATCAAAGATTGCAAAACAACAAACGAGATGTGGGACAAATTGGCACTGATCAATGAATGATCAGAAGCAATTAAAAGAAAACAAATTATCTATTGCAATACAGAAATTTGAGAACTTCAAAATTAAGGCCGGTGAAACCATTGATCAAAAAGACAACAGATTCTCAAGCATCATCAGTGAACTGCAACAACTTGGGCAAACATATTAATAGAAAGAAGTGTGCCTAAATATCTTGAGAAGGTTACCTGAAAGATGAAAGATCATTACATCGGTAATCAGAGAGACAACAAATCTTGCAAACACTGATACCTTTACTTTAATATCTCAACTAAAGGGTCATGAATTTGAGTTGAACGGCGAAGACAGTGCACCAGCAGAGGCACATAAGGCCAGTGCACTGATTGCACCCCAGGAAAGTAACACAGCTGATGCAAACAACAAAGAGACACAGGAGCTGAAAGAACAGGTAGCTTTACTGGTAAAACATTTTGACAGGTTTAGCAAGAAGAAGCAATTCAAAGGAGGTTCATCATCATACAAAAAGTCTAGAAAAAGAAAATACATGAAGAAAAAATATGATAAATACAGATGCTTTAACAGAAGAAGAAAGGTCATTTCAAGGCTAATTGCCTTGAAGAAAAAGGCAAAGATGAGGATAAAAAGAAATACAAGACAATTGAAAAGAAAAAAAGCAAGAAGGCACTCAAAGCTGAAACTAGCAGTGAAAAGAATGAAGAATCATCTAAAAATGATTCTGGTGATGATGATGAAGCTGACAGCTCAGACAACGAAAAATCTTACCTATGCCTTATGGCTAAAGAATCTAATGAAACTGAGGTAACATCCCACTCACACCCATCGTCTAGTGCATCCACATCAGACACTGCAAAATCTTCTATTCTCCCACTAGATTCTGCTAACCTAATCCAAAATATCATGACCAAATTTGAAGAAATTGAGATGAATCATGAAATTATGGAACAGGAATGTGAGAATCTAAGAAAGGAAAATAAAAGATTAATGAAAGAACTGGACAAAGTAAAAGCTGAACAAACTAGTAAGGAGATCCACTCAACTTATCAACAAGCAGCAAATGATCACCCATCCAATGTTGAAAGACCAACTGAGAAAATCTCCCTACCAGTTAAGATCACCACTGCACCACTTAGTGCACCACCTTACAAACCACCAAAAAGGTTCGGATCCAGATCTGGTCTTGGGTACAATAGTCAGGATGACAATAGAAACAACGGACAACCCAAATTTGAATGTAGGACCAAGAATGGACCAAAATTCAGAAAAGGACAGGTCATAGTTTCTACCACTTATCCTGCACCGGTGAAGTCAAAACCTAGTGTAGTGAAACAATAGAGTAAATTATCAATCCAGCCAAATAAAGGCAAAGGAGTTCAGAAATGTGAGGGAAGACTTTACCCTTCTGAGGATGATTGGAATATTACACCCCCAAAATATAAGAAGAAACCATTTCATAACATGCATCATGTGTTCAAGAAAAAGCCAGCCAAGGCTTATTCTTGGACACAAGAAGCAGCAGCAAAATAAGGTTCCTTCTACATATTGGAGAGTGAAAGAGGATGAAAATGCACCAAAAAATAGTGAAAAGTATCATAATACCTTTAGTAGAAATATTAGAAGGTATTCTGCCATTCCTTATACATATGAAGTTGATGACTTCGACTATCCAAAAAGAAGATCATTTGGATATACACTTGGAGTAGGAGGCAAGACTGCTAACAGGCATAGACCCAAACAGTGTTGGGTACCTAAACAAAATTAATTTGTTTTGTAAGATGTCTGGTACAGACACAGTGGATGTTCCAGACACATGATAGGGAACAAGGGATGGCTCACTGACATTAAAGCTTTTGATGAACCCAAAGTTACTTTTGAAGGCAAAGAAAAACCTGGTAAAATTAAGGGGAAGGCATATTGCTCAAAAACAGTTTGAAGATTCAAAATGTGGCTTATGTTATAGGACTGAATTTCAATCTACGAAGTATCAGTCAATTTTGTGACAAAGGCTACAATGTGCACTTCAACAAGGAAGGATGCAAAGTGATTCACAGTCAAACCAACACAGTTGTACTTGCAGGAAATAGAGAAGACAACATGTATGTGGTAGATTGGAAGACAGTAAGAGTAAAAACATGTTTTCTTGTCAAAAGTAAACAATCAACCATCTGGATTTGGCATTGAAGATTGAATCATCTTAAATTCAAAACCACCAACACACTGTCAAAGAAAAAGTTAGTTGAATGCTTACCAGAGATCACATTCAAGAAAGAAGGTCTATGTGATTCATGTCGAAAAGGGAAGCAAATTAAAAGCTCTTTCAATTCATAGCCCTATCAGTCAACAACAAGAATCTTACATCAATTACAAATGGATCTTTTTTGACCAGTCACACCAGTCAGTGTAAGTGGAAATAAATACACTCTAGTAGTGGTGGATGACATCTCCAAATTCACCTGGACGATATTCAAGAAGAAGAAAAGAGAAACACTCAAAAAGCTGCCAGACTTGTTAAGAGGAATTCAAAATAAAAAGGAACTAAAGATCATCAAGACCAGATCAGATAAAGGCACAGAGTTTCTAAATGAAGCTATCAGAACATACTGTGAATAAAATGGAGTACTGCATCAACTATCAGCAGCAGGGACTCCACAACAGAATGGTGTAGTGGAAAGAAGAAACATGACACTCAAAGAAGCAGTCAGAGCAATGATTGTAGAAGCATGCTTGCCAAAGAGATTTTGGGCTGAAGCAGCAAATTCAGCATGTTATACTTAAAACAGATCAATCATCAACAAACATCACGGAAAAACTCCATATGCAATATGGAATGGAAGAAAACCTAACATCTCACATTTGCATATGTTTGGATCAAAATGTTTTGTTTTGAACAGGAATCAGCTGCATACTTTTGATGAAAAGGCTGATGAAGCAATCTTTATGGGATACTCAGACACTAGAAAAGATTTCAGAGTGCTCAACAAAAGAACTTTGGTGATTGAAGAATCAATTCATGTAGTCTTTGATGAACCAAACACAAATGGTGAAAGCTTTCAAGAATTTGAAAAAGAAGCAGGTCAAAGACAGGTTTATATGAATACAACAATACCAGCTACCATTCTGAATCACAATTTTGGAAATCATGATGAGCCACCAGTCCATACAACAGAAGAGGCACCAGAACAAGAACATGAAGTTGATGCATAAACTGAAGTTGTGGAAGCACCAAGTCAAGAACAACTTCAACCATGACCTCAACTGGCTAAGACACCATCCTGAAGATCAAATCATTGGAGACATTCATACAGGAGTCAGAACCAAAAGACAACTGAAGAATATGCTAACATGTTTTCTATCACATATGGAACCCAAGACAATAGATGAGCAATCCAAGATGCTGACTGGATTATAGCCCAGCAAGAAGAACTTAATGAATTTGAAAGAAATGAGGTCTGGGAACTTGTTGACAGACCAGACATAGCCAGCATCATTGGAACAAAATGGGTATTCAGAAACAAGATGGATGAACAAGGGACAGTTGTCAGAAATAAAGAAAGGCTAGTTGCAAAAGGTTACTCTCAAGCAGAAGGCACAGATTATGATGAAACCTTTGCTCCAGTAGCAAGACTGGAAGCAATCAGACTATTTCTAGCCTTTTCAGCCCACGAAGACTTCAAAGTTTACCAAATGGATGTCAAAAGTGCATTTCTGAATGGACTTTTGGAAGAAGAAGTATATGTGGAACAACCTTCTAGTTTTCAACTCAAAGGAAAGAAGACAAAGTATACAAGCTCAAAAAGGCACTTTATGGACTCAAACAGGCACCCAGAGCCTGGTATGAAACACTATCACAATTCCTGACCAACAATGGATTCAACAAAAGAACCATTGACAAGACTCTCTTCCAGCCAGAGGAAGGAACAAGCACTATGTTAGTCCAAATTTATGTTGATGACATTATCTTTGGATCAGAAGATGAAAAGAAATGTGAGAAACTTGCAAACCTAATGAAAAGTAAATTTCAGATGAGCATGATGGGAGAACTGAATTTTTTCTTGGACTACAAGTAAAGCAAATGAAAGATGGCATCTTTATCAATCAGGCCAAGTACACAAAAGACTTGATACACAAGTATGGCATGGACACAAGTGGGACATCAGATACACCAATGTGTGCAAGAGCTATTCTTGGAAAAGATGAAACTGGAAATGATGTAGATCAGAAGCTTTATAGAGGAATCATTGGATCCCTACTTTATTTAACAGTAAGAAGACCTGATATAGAATTTGCAGTAGGAGTATGTGCAAGATTTCAAGATCAACCAAAAGAATCACATCTTTTAGCAGCCAAAAGAATAATCAAATATCTGAAGAACACCATCAATGTTGGAATTTGGTATCCAAAAGATAGAGGATTTAAGTTAATATCATATTCAGACTCTGATTATGCTGGATGCAAGATAGATAAAAAAAAGCACTTCTGGAACCTGTCAAATGTTAGGCAGCAGGCTGGTATCATGGTTTAGCAAAAAGCAAAATTCTATATCCACATCAACAGCTGAAGTAGAATTTATAGCGGTAGGCAGTTGCTGTGCACAAGTACTATGGATCAGACAACAGCTAAGGGATTATGGAATGGAGGAGAAGACAATTCCAATTATGTGTGACAACACAAGTACAATTTTCGTCACTGAAAATCCAGTATTACATTCAAGAACTAAGCATATTGATGTAAGACATCATTTTATCAGAGATCATTTAGAAATAGCAGATGTCATTCTAAGATATATACCTACTGAAGATCAATTGGCTGACATTTTCACAAAACCACTCAATAATGAAAGATTCAGCAAGTTGAGAACTGAGTTCGGAATGATAGAAATTGACTAAGTGCTAAGGAGCAGCTAACTGGAGTAATCAGCTAAGTAACTTCATCAGCTTACTGAACCTTTGCCATTATAAGTAAACTCATCTGGCAGGTAAGGCACTGGTACTCATTGAAGTCAGCTACACTGATTGTTAGGAACAGTTATATCAGTAGCTCAGTGAAGAAGTCACTAAACCGGCTTAGTGACCAGCAAGGTCACTCCACCGAAATATGCATTGGAGTAAACAACAAACTAAAGTGTGAACTAAATCAGTTTTATACACGTGGAAACTCAAGAAGTTATGGAGGATTATACCGTGGAAAATAACTCACGTGGAGATCAATTCATAATCGTGGAGGTAACTATGTTATTTTTTGAATTACAATCGCCTCGATTCCTGGGATTTATCATTACTTACCTCAATCCACTCCCCCACTACACTCAAATACCATGATTTATATACATAAAATCATGCCATTACGTCACAAAATCCTTCCATATTCAACCACGTTCACATTACCAAGAATCACCCTATTTAAACAACATTTAGAGATTTTTCAGAAATCTTCACACTCTCTTGCAAAACATAAACCCTATTCTCTTCGCTAAATCAAAGTTTCTTCCAACAAACTCAAACTCTTTCAAAGAAATGGCATCATCTTCATCAAAGCCTACGACAAAAAATATTACGAAAAATCGATCATTACTGGATCGTTTTTCAGGCCTGAAAACTATCTACCTTTTGGCGAAAACGATGCACAGGCGAGACGTTTAGTTGACGGCTGTGCTAATATGGGGTTAATGACCTTTCTAAATCCCCCCAATCACTGGGATATGCTATGAGAACTTGAATGCATTCTGGAAAAATGCAAAATTTGTACCCAGCACAAAGAAAACCGATCCAGACTGCATCAGGAGTACAAAATTTGGAAAAGAGGTTGTTATCACACCTGGTCTTCTCAACGGATTTCTCAATCTCCCCAACACTGGTCCGCTTGATGTTAAAAACATACAGATCGACATCAACACATTCTGGGCCGAAATAACCAAGAATCCCATAAAGAACAACAAGACATACAACCTCCCAAGATCAACACTCAAACATTCATTTGCTGAATTTGCACCAGTAATCACCAAAAACATTGAAGGAAGAAAAGGGCCGATGAAGAACTTGACTGAGCTACGGGTCAAGTTAATGGCGATTATCTATCAATGTATTTCCTTTGACTGGTCACAATTTGTCTTCAATAGGTTGAAAGGTCAAATCTAGAAGGAAATTGATTTGGTGATTACAGCACAAAGCAAGGGTTTGTAGAAGAAAGGTGAGTTTTAGGAGAGGAAATCTTATGGGTTCGCATTTCAACACATGTTTGATAAATTGAAAGTTAAACCCATCTCCCTTCATCCTCCACACAAGGCCAAGGTGTTGTACACTTATGTAAAGGCATCACAGAAACCCAAACCCACTACCGGTAGAAAAAGGAAAGAGCCTGAAAGCAACAGATCAGGAGTGGGAAGAAGAACCATATCTCAAAAGTCACAAGATGATACCCCTGTAATCAGCGCCAGCAACCAGGATAACCTAGTGGTGATCGGTGATGGTGTAGCAACTGAGGAAGAGAAATAAGAAGAAGTCACCTATCTGAAGAAGGTGAAGAAGGATATCGTCTTACTTCATTTGATGAAGAAGACAGTGAAGATGAAGAAATTACTACTAAAAGTGAGGCAGAAAAAGGTACAGAAGAACCATAGGAAGGAGATCATTTTGAAAGAGATCAAGAAAAGATGGACATTTCTGATGGTGATATGACAATTCAAGAGGTACTCCTTAGGAGCCTCAGCAAAGTGGCCAAACAGCCGAGTGAGCCAGCTGATCAAGCTCACTCTGCTGAACTTGTCCACACCCCTCGCATTGATCAATGGGGAAAACCAGCCGAAGAAATTCAGTCTCCGGCTCATGAAAAAGTAAACCAGCAATCATAGGGCCAGGCAACAACAAGCCACTCTCAGCCTCCCTCTGACCCTGAGACTGCTGAAGAAGAAAATGAAAAAGAAGAATAAAAAGAAAAGGACAAAAAAGAAAATGAGGAAACTGAAGAAGAAGATAGTGATGCTTCAGCACCAGCAGAAATTGATCTAGAAAGAATTTTCAATCTGGATATTCAACCCTTAATTGTGGACATGGAAAAGCAGTATCACAACAGGAAAAACCTGAAAGCTGCTTTAAGGAGTGATGCAACCTCCCTAAATCACAAAATTAAGGCCCTCATCAGTCACATTAAGGTTCAAGATGAGGTGTTGAAGAAACAGGGCAACTTACTTTGCAATCTACAACATCTCATTCCCTACCATGTCCAAACAAATCTCGAATTTCATGCTGACAAGATTGATGACAATATCAAACCATTGGTGGATACCTTGAATGCTCACACACAACAACTCCACCATCTAGATGAGGTTATGAACTACTCTGGCCAGCAACTCAACAACCTCATCAATGTCACTAAAGCAAACAACAAAATTCTTGAGAAAAAATATGGTCCTCTCCCAGAGTCTTAGGCAGCAAACAAAATTCTTAAAGCACGGTTTGGTGCTGCCAAAAAGGGGGAAGGAAGCTCAAAGCTTGAAAGCTCCAGTGGAAAGAAAGAAAGCCCAACAGATAAGGGCAAGGGCATCAAAGGCAAGGGCATCAGGTTTGAAGAAAATAAGAAATAGCCATTTTCATAAAAAAAAATTATTTACAATATGCCTTTGATTTTTATTGAAAGATGCAAAATCTTATTGCCCTTGAATGGATGAATAAAATAATTTTATTCTGTTGTTTAATATGAAAATTTTGGTACACTTATGTTCAGGCTTATGAGGGTTTCGGAATCATAAAAAATGGGGTAATTGTTAGGAACATTTTATTATGTTTGTAGGATGTAATATTGCCGGATGGATCATAGATCCACCTGATTACGCAGCGGAAAGTATAAGATCTAGATCTAGTCAACCAAAATACATAAAATAATAGACCTAAACCTACGAGGGGGTTTAGATTACCAGCTTTTTTATGGTGCAATTACTCCGAGAACAAAGGTCAATCCAAGATCCAAGCTAGATGAGAAGCCACAGTCTTCCAACATGTGTCTCCAAGCACCACCAGGTGGATGGTGTTTCAAGCCGCTGGACCCCCTCGATATGCTACCTTAGAAAACCCGAAGTTTTCTAAAACTCAAACCCTTGGTAAAATAGCCGAAAATTCTAAGCTATTTTACTCCCAAATTTCGAAATTATGTGTTGTCAAAAGGCTTGGAAGAACTCTCTTTATATAAGAGAATAATCCTTGTCCTCCAAGGATTTAATAATTAAGAGATAATTATTTGATTAATCCTTATTTCAAATAAAAGATAAATATATAATATATCACAAACAAATTAGGATAAATAATATCATTAGCTAATATTTCATGAATTATCATTTAACAAATAAAAGATAAGTCACATGTTAAACAATTATCCAAGAAACTAATTTCCCAATAATTAAATAACATACAAAAATGCATCCCAACCCTATTAAAAATAGGCCACACGTATTTTTACACATATTTGGACCGAGTCCACCAAAAAAAGTATTTTTCATGTATTTAATCATTTAGTCCAACTAAACAATTAATCCACATATCTATTAAACAGTCTAATCCAACTATTTAATATTAATTCAGGTGAAACAACGAGAAAACATATACGCTATATTAGGAGCCACGTCGGGGACTATGGACCCATATTCAGTAGCTACAATAAATTAAATAATATTATCCGTCAAACCGAACAATAATATTCAATCTATTAATTCCGGGATTACACCACCATAAACCCGAAACTGAACTCTACTGAATATAGATATAAACTTACACTCAACTTTGAGTCGATAAGCGTCCACTGATTTAATCATTACATACGGATAAATCCTCCATAGACTGTTCAATTCGATATGGGATATCTCCGTAGACCCTTCTCGAAACATCTTATCCTTATTTACCATTAACCCCATAGTGATCAATTAGTTCATAACTAATATAATATGAACTGGCGCCATCGATCAGTTTCTAGGATTAACAAATAAGGGAACTGTCTGTCTACTTCCTGAGGGAAGGAATGGATTACATATCTGTGATAGCATAGACTACTCACTCTTCCTATAGAGCCAACCAGAAGTGTTGGACCACATACTGCGAAGTGATCCTTACTAACACATCAAACTCTACCCTAGTCTAAGCAGTTGTCTGTGATTACCTCAGGATTGAGATTAATCCATATATGATCATCTTGTGATTCGATAAGACTTCTCGATCACGGAATTATATCGAGAACACAAATCAAATTGGTTCAGCATAAATAAATGCCCCACTCGGTACCCTATTACCGAAAGTCCGGATAAGACTGTCACACCTAAAGTGTTCTGGGCGCATTATTAGCAAATTAATCTTGAGACCCGTACTCAGATTAATAAACGCTATGGACTAAGTTAATTTTAAGTACATCGCACTAACTCAATCCTCTTGTGTATAGACATACATTAAGTTATGTGATTACATAAACGAGGTACTTAGGGTTTTCAGTAGTGTATTAATTATAAGCATACATGCATATAATAAGATGAATTATTAATTATGTCATAAAAACAATTAGATAATTGTCTTTCGGGCACTACAACTAACAATGTTTTGATGATGGCCATACTAGATGTTATAGCAAGCCTGAAATAAGTTAGAATTCTCTGTATAAGTCTTTACTTAAGGTCTGACTCGTTGTATAAGATGAGTCAGACAAGTATTGTACTAGTTGGTAGGATGGCTAAGTAAAAACAGATACCCGGCAGAGTGAAGCCAGCCAAGTACCAGCAGAGAAGTATGAAGACATTATGGTCTGACTTATCACCAAGGAAGTCTGTGATGTCCTTGGATAAGTCTAAGTAATCAAATATATTTTCAAATATATGTACACTTATCTCACCAAAATCAAGGATCGGTGAAGTACAAAAAGTACTCGAATGAATTAAAGAAAACAACAATGCAGTAAACCGGCAAAGTAAACTGACTTTCGGCTGAGTAAAGACAGAGCAGTGAAGGAAGAACCAAACATCCAAGTAAGAAGAATCACTTAACCGTTCAGGGAACGATCAAGTAAACTTTACTCATTCAGATTACAAATGATAAAGATCAAGCATTAAATGCACAATCAATTGAGGATCAATGAAGGACGGATTTTCTGATAAACGTTTGAGGAAAAATCCGATCACTGAAATCAAGGAGAATATAATTAAGGGGGAATCAAGAATTAAATCAAGGATTATCCTGCACATTAAATAACCAATGGACGGAAATTCAAATCGAGGATTATCAAGGCTATAAATAGAAGGCATTGATAGACAAGAAGAATAACGAAAAAAACCGATAAGAAACAAGCAAAAGTTCTGTCAATTTGAAAAGCCTTCTTTCTGTACTTAAAAGAGACATCTAGAGATCTACTCAGAAATCTGAGCTCGAATTCCACATCAAGCACCGAGATTGATCACAAGTCTGTGAATCCAATTCACACCAACTGAAGCAATTGAATCAGAGGAATCTGAGAAGGAGTTGCAACCCTTGTGATAGCTGCTGAAAGATATGTTCTCAAGGAGCAGTGATAGAGATTGAGTCACTGAAGCTTTTCAAGCCTGGGAGTGATAGTCTTGAGGATTGTGAAGCTTGTGTAGTCAAGGACAATCGTACTATTGTATCTGTGAAAACAATAGTGAATTCCCCCAATCATCACAGGAGAAGAGTGGATTAAGGGATTACACCACCCTGAACCACTATAAACCTTTATGTCTATATACTTTCAGCAATTTACTTTACAGCACTTTATTTCATTATACACTCTATATCTGTGATTGCATAAACTACTTTGAAACAACATTTTAAGAAGGGACTTATCCGCTGCACAAAAGCTTTTAAATACAAGAAAAGTTTTTGAAACTCCACTATAGTCATTCACCCCACCTCTGACTATAGTTTTATCCTTCTCTAGGACCAACACTTGTGTTCGCTCATCAAAGGAGTGAATGCTTCCCACTTTTTGAAAACGTTTCTCTCTCTTCAAACGTTGAGAGCGTTGAGAATGATCATTGTTGACCGGAGCCGGTTGCGCTATTGGTGTAACAATGCCTGGAGTGGACATGCCTTTGATCGGCTTAGGAGGTTACACGATGGAGATGAGGTACTGGTTCCCCTTAGCCATCCTCTCGACGTACTCCATATAAGCCATAGCAGCATCTGCATTTGTGTTATGTGGGGTAGTCAGTTCCACTTCTGGAGTCGCCCCACAATCTCGTCTCTGTCGGGATCCTCCAACAATATTTTCCGTTTTTTGGCCATCACAGCTTCATATGTGTTTTGGGTATTGGTCTTTTCGTTAATGATTGCGCGGGCATCCTACCCGTGGGTCGATTCGTCGTTCTTCTCACCTTGATTGCGAACACCTTCAGCCACATCATCAATCCTAAGTGGATTTTGTTGCGGATATTGACCGGGGGTATGCGGTACCAACGACTTATCTCCTGCAATACAGACGTGATAGATATTTTCGGACACACTTGACAAATATCTTCTAATACAACTGTCAACTCACACAATTATCTACTTACACAACTTTCAACTTACAAAAATATCTTGTACAAATATACGCAGAAATATCTCAGACTTTTGGTGGTGCTGATGATGTTTCCGGCGAGAAGATTGCCGGAGATCCAAGGAGAGTGATGATAAACCAAACGCTAACTCAAAAGGATTTTATCCCAAATCTTTTACACCTACACACAAGTTGAACAAAAGTTTGTTGAAGGTGCAAAAATTTTGATAGTGTTTCGACAAAAAGCCAAGAAAAAAGGCGATAGCTCAAGCGTAATCTTTAGGATTTTGTACTAACCTTGTAGAGTTTTACACCAACCTGATTATATGAAGAAGATCTCTAGGGAAATGGCGTGATTTCTAGAGATTTTTATTTGAAGAACTGGTCGGAAAACCAAGAAATGAGTTATTTCCTTTCGCCGGAGCCACCGCAAAACTTATTTCTGGATGGTGTTTTCGACAGGAGAGAGCTGAATAGCAACTCTTTCCCGGTAATGGAGCCAAATATTAAGGATATCTTGATGTTTATACATGATTTCACCGGTGATGTGTGGTAGTTTTTTTGAAAAGTTGGTGGTCGGACTCAAATCTATATGGAGATATGAATGGTGTCGACAAATTGATAGTGTTTCTTCTTGTATTTGACTATGGATCTTTTTACAGTTACATTGAGCCCTTGTATATATAGGCGAACTACTAATCACCATTAAATTGATGACGATAAAGTGTGATGTGACACTTATTAGACTAGACAACCGTTACGTTGGATTGATGAGGGGCGGACCCAACACTTGGCCTTTTGCTCAGCCTTTGTCTTGTGATCATCACATGGTATCTTGTTCGCCTATTGAAGTGGGCTTGCAACATGAGGAGTGAACTGACCGGCTCCAACTACATCGGTTCGCGCTTATGAGATGGCAAGGTGAAGGCTTGTTGATTGATGCTTGGCCTTTGTCTGGCTTATGTTAATGCGGTCTCATCAAGCCAAGTACCTTATCCACTGTTTAGGCCATCAGTCAGACCCGATTGTGGATCTGCGGGGTCTTTACGGGTCAGGCGTATCACTTTATATTATCTCGAGTCGATTTTCTTCCATGATAATTTAACTCTATTATTAGTGTTAGAGGCTTACATATATAAGTTACTAAAATTTGAGTTATATACATGCGGGGCATTCAATTCCGAATAAGGACTCGTTATTTTGGAACAGGACATCATAGTTGGTATCAAAGATTTGTTTTATTTCCTTAGCTAGAGTTGAAGCTTTAAAAGATAAGTTTATCTTTTGTTGAATGTCTAGCTAACCTCTTTCTTTGGAACAGAAATGGTTGGAACAAGAGCTAATCCACATCTGAATGAAGTTGGGAGTTCAAGAAACCCTGGAGAGGGTAGGGAAGAAGAAGAAATGGTTCAAGATAGTACAATGGGTACGGGGGTTCTTTAGCCGGGATTTTTTACTGCTTCTCAGGCTCCACCACCATTAGTATCAGATTTATGCCTTATACTGGACAGCTTTCTGCCTCGAGCATTTCGTAAACCGGTTTTCATGTTGAGATTTCTATCTCTCTACCACCTTTGACCATACCACCACCATCAGGAGCTTACCCTCCACCACCCTCTGTCTATCCACCATATACATATTACCCACCTTCACCATCAGTATACCCTCCACCACAAGCATATCCCCCACCGACATCGACATATCCCCCACGAGTATCTGTTTACCCTTTTTAGCCACTTGTTTACCCACCTCAGTAACAGATGTATCCACCAGAGGGTCCAGCTCACCTTCACCCAAGAGATCAACCATCACACAGAATTGAAAATGAGCAATCCCCAGGACATCAGGCAGCCTTTCATCAGTATTAAAGACCAAATCCTTATTCTTTCTACAGATATCAATAAGAGCCTTAAATTTTTTTATCCCTACAGAGCACTAGAGGAGCAGAATCAGTACAATGCCTATGCACCTAAAGGATACCCTCATGTCTACCATCAAGCTTACCCACCGGTGTATCAAAAACCTTTTGTTGCACCATATCATCATGCACCACCCATTCCGTAGCACCATGGTGGTGATCCGCATGCTAATGAGAAGTTGTTTATCATTCTCAAAAAAAGTCCCACCTTTCCATTCAAAGAAAGCAATGACCCTACAGCATCTAAAAGATGGATTAGAGCTACAGAAAGAGTGTTTAGGAATATGGACTTTCCTAAGGATAAGTGGGTGATGTTGACCAAGTCCCTTTTAGTGGGAGCTGGTCAAGAATGGATTGAGGTGAATGAGAGATGCAAAGGTGACATGAAAGATTATGAGAAATTTTGTTGTATCCACAAGAGTACTTTCCTCCTGCGAAGCAAGCCGAGAAGTCGAGCTAGTTTTTTCATCCAAAGCAAGACAAGATGTCAGTTATGGAATTCCATAAAAAGTTGTACGAGCTAGGCCGTTATATTCTGGAGTTAATGATGAACGAGAAGAGGAAAGTGGAGCTACTACATAATGGCTTGGATATTAATATTCAAGAAGGGATGGGCGGTAAGAAGCCCAAGACGATGAAAGAGTTAATGGAAACAACATTTGATATTGAGATCTTTAGTAAGCAGTCAGAGGTAGCATCAGTGGGAGTTAAGAGAGTCTTTAAGGTGGTTCCGAACCACAGGGCTGATCCGCAGCAAAAGTTTATCAAGAGAACAAGAGCCCCTTCTACACTAGCAGCATCATCCTTACCACAGTACCCTAAGTATGGCAAGGGTCCCACAAGAGAGTGCAAACTCGGATCAAATGGATACTTTAGATGTGGGAGTTCAGCTCACCGCAACAAAGACTGTCCCTAACGAAGTGGAACTGGGGGACAACAACCTTCTACAGTTAAACCACCAGCATGTAAAAGGAAGGGTGGGCAAGTTAAGGTGTTCGCCTTAGAATCTGAGGCATGTGAGGAAGAAGAACCGGTGATTTCAAGTATTTTGTAATTAAGTTTCTAATTTCTGGAAATTTGTTAGTTTCTTGATTCTTGAAGATGCTTGTTGCTTTCTTTGTGTCTTATTCCTTGTGATCTAGATACCATACGAGTAGGAAGTCTTTATGTTTCTGCCTTGTTTGATACGGATGCTTTCAACACCATTGTGACCACTATAGTAGCAAATCAGTTGAAGTTACCCTTTGGGAAGTTGAATAAACCGTTGATGTTCACCACACCCTTAAGAGCAGTGAAGGTGGTTAAGATGATACCTCGGTGTCCGATTCAAGTTGTGATGTTCAAGTGCCAGTTTGACTTGACAGTGCTAGATTTCTCACATTTTTATGTTATCTTAGAAATAAATTGGTTGTTGATGACGGAAAAATTCACTGTTATTTTTATAACTTTTGACCCCATTTCTGATATCATTTCGAGCAATTTTATATCAATTAAAGAAAGTATAGGATAAGGAAAGTGATTTCGGATCACTAACCAATGAATCCTTAGCGACTTTCTTAACCGAGTAACTTGACTCGGTAGCTTAGTTCTTTGGAAGAACAAGGAAGCTGTGCATTAACGATTAATAGAGTAACAACGAGCAGTAATTTCAGCTACAATAGTGGGAGTGATATAAGGAAATGAATTTCAGATTCTATCCTTGAATATCACAGAAAAATTTATTTTTCTGTTTACAGATTCGTTGAAACAAATGTATTCACTTTCAACTCGATATATATATTGTTGCCTCATAGAAAGTGAATATGACATTTGTAGTACGAATCCAAGACTCGGACTTTTGTTTGATAAAGTCGAACCACTAAGAAAAGTTTGAATAAGTATAACACATCTAAAACTATTAAAGGTAAAAGGTTTCCGTATTAAGATAAGCGACCTTTCAATATCTATTAATTAGTGCATATATCCTAGAGATAAGACCGACGATCGGCTAAGGGTGATTCCTATCTCCCGCCTAGGAACACTATCTCAAAGGAACAATGACTAAGTTTCCTTTCAATCGGGAAATGGTAATAAATTTGAAGGGGTAACATAGCTTGTTCACCATGACCTTCGGGGTCTAGTGAGAGATACAAGCTAGTGGGAGTTTTTGAGTGGTGACATTTTGTCTGATAACTACTCGAAACGTGATTTAGTTTATCAAAAGAATACGAGGAGGAGTCTCTGATTTTAGCAGAGAATAGAGTATTCCATGCTCAGAAATAGGCTATCGCTTAGTCTTAGGACTGATGCTCGGCCTGCCTCCTAGTGGAATGTTTCTCACTGAAGAAGAAACCATAGACTTGCCCTATATATATAGTTATTGATATGCTACAATACACTTCTAAACTCGATTAAGATAATTCGTTGCAAAATAACGGTTAACATTATTATGTAAACCGAGAAGTCTACCTAGAAGATGCTAGTGAGTTTATGGATAAGGAGTGAATCCGGTTCACACCACATCCGTAAATGTAGGCATTTAGCATTTAATGCTTGAAGGTAGGACTGGAGATTTTGCGCATACGTTCAGATTTTGACTGTTCGTGAAATGCCTTAATGAGACGAGTAAAGGTTGGTTATAAGATTCTTGAGATCAGAAAGTGACGATTGAACTATCACAAGCCTTCTGATAGAATCTATAAGAAACAGCCTTAAACCTTGGAGTACGGTTACCCAAAGGTAGTTACTATCTGATTTAATCAGACCACGTCCAACATTAGTTGTTGGTGATTACATTGATAAATACTACTAGATCAGAATGTCAATCCACCCGAGACACAGTGGGAGTATGGTTTAACCGTTGACCCATTGTGATTTTGTTGACTTTATAGTCTGCTGGGGTGATTGATAACCTACGGCTCTTAGTGGGCTGTATAGGATTCTGATTATAGAGGTTGGTTTGAAAACCTTAACCTTGTGAATGGAGTTTTGGTACTCCAGTTCCGTTCAGCCTCTTGTAGAACCACCTGAGTGTCTCAGGCCCAGTGGGAGCAATTGGATCTACATGGAAAAGAGTCGAATGAATAGGAAAGTTTAAACTTTCAGCGCAAAGTTGAGTGGTATAGGGGTGATTCCCTGACAAATAGAGAGTTAACCAGACCTTGAACTCTCTCACCACTCAGTCTTGCTAGATTTCGTTAGAAAGCAGAAAATAGGGGTGATTCCCTGAGACTTTCTTGCCGAACAACGGAATCTGAATTCATTCAGAACAGAAGGGTTTTAGCTGAGAATGAATAACGGATTCGTTACAAAGCAGAAGATAGGGGTGATTACCTAATACCTTTTTTGCGAGACTAACGATATCTTAATTTATTCAGAAAGAACCTTTTGGTAGGAGGCCTACCATGGCTTATATCCTTTGTGGATTTAAGAGAACCTCTCGGTCATTTAAAAGTCACATGTTTTAAAATATGTGGACTTGAATATTGATAAGTTTTTTCGTAGACTGGATATCAATATTGGTAAAGTAGTAGCATTAGTGTTCATAAATGATAACACTAAAACGGTTGGAAACAACATGGGTGTGCTATCTGAAGTCGGAAACTGACACGCCAAGATTCTCTGGGTTAGAGAATTGGACTATATTCTAAGAATTTGATTCGGTCAAGTTCACGAGAATGAGTCGTTGGCTATCCCACCTATCTTATTGAATAAGATGATTATGCATATACGGTTGCGGCATTCAACGAGAGTAGTCCTACCTTACCTCTCGGAATGATTCTAAAATCTCCGGATAAAAGAGAAAATGGGATAGAGTCTCTCTAGGATAACGGCAAGTCAGGTTGTCACAAGTCAATAGTAGTCGAATCTCGGATTCGAGCATAAAATAGCGGTTTAGTACGTCCTCAAGTATCGTTAGAGAACAAGGAATCATAAGCTTGTATATTCAGGTGCAAAATTGAATATGGTTGACTACACTGATTCTGACTTGTAGTCAGATTAAGGATGATCATTAAGTTGATCTCGGGCTCAGTGTTTACTCATAGTGCTTAGAATTTCCTTTTTGGTCTGGGAGTAATTCCAGGTCTGATAAGCCGATATCACTTCATTGTGAAAACAAGGAAGAGATAGCTTAGAAGGATCTTCTCGGTCACCAGAGGTCAAAAGCATATTGAGAGAGAGTACCGCCTGATTAGATGGACCGGCAACGGTTCGATCCTAAAGATCGTCTCGGGCCGACAACCAAACTGATCGGTGTACCAAGTCGAGTGCTTGGAGGGTACGGCATTGATGCATATGTCTCATCTGCTTTTAGAGCAAGTGGGAGAGTGTTGTGAATAAGGTGAGAAAGGGTGTGCTCTAAAAAATCGTTGCTTGTCATTTCGTGCAAGTGGGAGATTGTTAGGTGTAGTGCCCGAAAGACAATTTGTGTAATTGTTTTTAATAATGAATGACAGAATTTATCTCACCTTATTACTTGCTTTGTGCTTGTAAAGTAATACACTGCTGCAAACCCTAAGTATATATGTATGTAACCACTTAACTCAGTGTATGGATTACACGTGAGGATTGAGTTAGCGGAGATATGCTTAAACTGTTAGTCCGTGGTGAACTTAATCGAGTTTAGGGTCTCTTGATTAAAACACCAATAATGCGCCCGAACACCTTAGGGTGTGATAGTCTTATCCGGACTGTCGGTAGAGGGTACCTACGTGGGGCATTTATATATGATGGCATTCATATAGACCGGACCGATTTAATCGAATTTCTCGGTATAATTCCGTAATCGAGGAATCTTATTAAATCATTAGATGATCATATATGGATCAACCTTAATCCTGAGGTGATCACAGGATGCTGCTTGTCCCGGGGTAGTGTTTGATGTGTTAGTTACGGTTCACTTAAATATGTGTTCCAAGCCACTTCTCATTGGCACTATCTCAAGATGAGTGAGTAGTTCTGATTTTCACAGACATGGAATCCATTCCTTCCCGCGGGAAGTAGAGAGAAATCCCCTTGTTTGTTAGCCCTAAGAAAGTGATCGATCCCGGGAGTTCACATTTGACTAATTAGCTACTAGTCGGATATGTGTGCTAATTGATCATCGGGGGTTAATGGTAAATAAGGATAAGATATTCGAGTCGGGTTCACGGAGACTTCCCACTCGAATGGACAGTCTATGGAGGGTTAATCCGTATGTAGTGATTATATCAATGGACGTTTATTCACTCTATGGGTTGAGTATAAGTATACATCTATAATTGGTAGAGTTCAGTTTCGGGTTTATGGTGGCGTAATCCCGGAATTAATAATTAATGTACTTATTCTGTTCGATGAATAATTAATTATTGGAGCTACTGGTTATAGGTCCATGGTCCCCGATGTGGCTTCTGTAATTCGGACTGATAATCTTGTTATTTGGGCCTCAGTGATAATTAATTGGCTGGGCTAATTAATTGATGTGCATGGATATTATTTAGTTGGGCTAAATAATATAATACACATAAAAGACATATTATGTGGGCTAAAACCCTAGCTAATGTGGCGCCATTTCTCCTTGTAATTATCACAAGAATTAATTTTTGTGATGTGGAAAATAAAAGATATTCTTGTTACATGATTGGTTGGATGACTTGTTATTTGATTTCCTATTGGTCAATACATGTCACAATTAGTCATTAAGGAAAATATTCTTTTATTTTGTTTAATTAATTATTTATTTAATTAATTAATACTTGGAGGCCAAGGATTTACTCTCCTATAAAAGGAGAGTTATTCCAAGGTTTTTTGGAGATGGAAAATTCGACTACACACATTAAAAAGAGAGGAAAAATTAGTTTTTCTCATCTAGGGTTTTTGGAAGAAGAAAAACTTTGAGTTTTTCTTGGTGTTGCATATCAAGGAGGTTCGTGTATCAAGAAGGGTGTCCACCAACCGCCGTTTGGAGAACACATCGGAAGATCAAGGCGACTCTTCCCGTTATTGGTAACATAATCTTAAACCCCCTTGTAGTACTTAAGTCCTTTAATTATGAATTGTGTCATATAAATCGTGATCCATCCGCTGCGCACAGATCTAATTCGTTTAGATCTAAGAACCGGCATCCTTCAGGGAGAGAGTAGTATTTGTGAGGGAGATTAATTGCAAACACTTAGGTGGTTAGTTAATCATTCTAATAAAACACGTACTTGACTAGTAAAAGATTAAACAACATGTCTCTCTTGGATAGGCACCAGTCTATATCGCGATGTGTGTGCTACCTCTGAAGTTGGAAGAACTCTGTAGGTAAAAAAAAACCATAAGTACGGAGGGACTCCACTGAGGTGTACGTACTATCGGAGCCTACCTATTCTAGCCTCCGTGGATATTGGTGTGATCCACTAATATGTTGCCAAGAGTGTCCCAAAAGTGGATACACGTAGTGCCCTTGAGTGCGGTTTTAACATAGATAAGTTAAGTAGAAACGTTTAGTCAATTCATGTTGATGGACATGAGATGAACCCTAGACTGAGTCGGTCAAACATAAACAACTAAACCTTTAAATATCTTTTCTTTATAAATTGTAATTGTTACCATAGCTTCTCTTTCTTATTAAGTACATTGTACTTACCTTAAATGCATGTTTTCTATGTGTTTGGGGGTGAGAAGATGAACAGGTCGATAATGTTTACGAGGAGGAGTTCGATGATGACGTTTGAAGACGCCTCATTGAATACTTTACTTTTATTATTTTGTCATTCTTCATTAGACAGTGTTAGACTTTTGGTCTTTCGGGACTTGTAGTACTGTTACGTTTCTTTTGCGAATATCGTACATTTCTTTCGGATTATCGTATTATTCTTGAATGTAATAAGTTACATTTGCATCTTTAGATGTTGTTTCTATTCTTGGTTGATTGGAAATTTTTATACCTGAGTCTTTTGCTTCCGTTTGCTTGTTTTTGATACGACGTAGTAGAGCCTTACGTATGAAATGAATTTATTTTATTTTATACATGTCGAACGTTCCTTTTCCGGATGAGGACTCGGTGTCCGGGAACGGGGCGTTACATTAAATAACTGATGTATCATCATCAAAACATAAATTTTATTTCCAACACCATGACTGCCAAAGTTACCGGTTAGATTGATTGTGGAGTATTAGTAAATCATTTATTTCCTTAAATTGAATTTTCGGATAAGATTGGTTCAATTGGATATTTAGCTCAGCCTTGTAGAAGAATAAAAATTTAAGAAAGTGAATAGTCCATATGACTAAAACGATAGCCACAAGTTTTTTATTTTTTATTTTTATGCATTAAATAACAATGATCATAAAGTAAAACACTTCAGTTTTTACTCCAGTTATAAGGGCACTTGCATCAGTGTCTCTTACCAGATTTTCTATTTTACACACTCAAAGACTAATTTTTTCTATTTTACAGGATCTCTATAAATATTCAACCGCATTAGTATCTCTAATTACAGATTCTCTATCTAGGACAACTGCATCAGAATATCTATTTACAAATTCTCTATTGATTTTCTCAACTATTATCATTAAATTGGTGGAATCTTTGTGGTAATTATATGTAATAGTGCGATTGAGTAAAACTTTGTAGGAGAATCCTTACTTCTGATTACCCTCCTAGATTGTTTCTTTCTTCCGGCTACTCCTTCAGTTTCCTTCCATTTTGGTTGGTTTGCCTTCTGAATCTGCATTAACAAATCAGAAAATTACCTTCATGAATGCATAACATGAAGAATAAAATATCAATGATCATTATAGAATCATATATGACATATTAAATAATTAGTTGAAAAAACGAAAAGGAACCACAAATAACCCCAAGATTTATTCTTGGATCCCAAAAAGCAAAATAAGTTAATATGCACATACCTTGTCTAGTTCTTTGTATTTGCAAAATTATCAAGTTGAGTAACGACCCCAATGAATTTATTCACAGCCTTTTGATTTTTTTGTAAACCGACAGTTCAATGAGAGACTCATTCGGTCAAACTTGGTAATGTCCCAAAATTTCTTAGTAATCTCACCCCAAAGTGAATTTGCTTTTTGGTTATACACAAAACAACATTTGCAGCAAAAATCATTCACACAAAACAACAACATTTGCAGCAAAAATCATTAACACTCCTAAGTGAATTCGTAATGATGCCCTAAATTAATTTAGCAGATTAAAAAAACAAATCAGATTTTGCGTCGAATTGAAAATATATGGAATAAATTTAGCAAGTTACCTGAAAGTAGAAATCTTCAACAATGTAATTTGCATCCCAGAAGAACCGACAAAGAGTGAATCAGTGGAATATGCTCCATCTTGCATAATACTTCAATACAAAGCCTTTTTTTACAAAGAAAAAAAACAGCGAATCTTTAATCAGAATTTTTTTAAAATGATTTTGCTATTCTACATCCAGAATTTTTTTTGTTCGACATGAGCACAAAGATGAAAAAATAGTACAAAAGGATGAAAAAGAGCGTGAAAGAAATAGATGAATAGGAGGAAAGGTAGGAAGGGGGGCTTCGAGGATCTAGAGTTTTGTTCAATTTTGCGGTAGATATACAGTCTTGGGTTACAAATCACATATTTACATATTGTGTCTACAGAAGCTGCTGCATGTGTAAACTATAAGGATCTGAAGTTTTCGGATTTGTAAAATACAGATTTAACATCATTTACAGATCCTACTGCGAGTGCTCTAATGTGGAAATATAATACACAAGATTTCGGTGGAGGACGAGTAAATGAATCATTTATTTACATTGAATTAGTAAGTCTTCCTTTCATCATATGTAACTGGTTAGAGTGATTGTGGAGTACGAGTAAATCATTCATTTCTTTACATTGAAGAAGGTGAGGGGCGCTCCAATTTTTTCCTTTTTTTTGACAAAGCTCTCCATTTCTTTTGAACTTCAATTTTGGCACGTCATTTATCTTTACCATGCACATGAACATGCGGGGTTTTTGTTCATGGTGTCAGTTGTGCATTATTTTTTTTACTAAACAAAACCTGTTATTATAAAAGGTTTATACAATATCATATCGTGTTGCTCTCCTTATACCAAAAGGCGTCTGACGATGCTGGAAATCGTCGGATAATAAATCCTGGGCCTATTTGTCCTAGTGACAACATGTTCAAGGTTGAACCCTAGAAAAGACGTGAAACCGGGGGTGGTTTATGATGGTTTAGACTAAGCCTGAGAAACTATATCTCAAGTTGCCTACGTATCATGCTAGTGTTCAGGAATTAAGCCTCTCGTAGTTCCTTAGGGATTGTTTATATAAGGGGCGTTATGCCCTAATCTTGCGTGTATCGTGTCCATTGCAGACTCTACTTTCGTGTTCCCCAAGAATAGATAATTATGATTTGATCTCCTTTGTTGTAGGAGATAATTACAGGATTTGAATATATAAGATCAGAGTCTTTTTGGCTGAGGATTCTTTCCATGTTTATCCATTGTAATGTGCACGTGGACTACTCCATCTAAGGGATACTCAGGCCGACCTGCGTCGAGTCCCTTTGGTGTGAGGCCTGAGCTGCACTGGCTGAGCTTCGTTATGTCCTAGCCGTCCTATGGTGGACTAGGAAGCAAGCTGAGCTGGGCTTGGTCCAGATCATAGAGTGGGAAACCTAGCTCCCAATGTTTTGACCTTCCCTGTCTGCATTTATTGTAATAGTAATGTGGGGATGACACATGGCGAGATGCTAGTCCGATCTCCATCATAAGCCCCCGAGATCTAGCTGAGCTTTAGAGGTCAGTTCAGATCTATCAAGGTTGTAGCTCAGCTCGTTCATCTAGACTTGTAGATTTATGACCTTAACTTGCTAGATGGCGGGGATGCCATTATGACACTTTCATAACTATCCCGTGATTTATGGCAACATTGCCCACTCGTTTAAATTAGGACGGTTTTCGAGGCATGCTTAGGGGTTCGTAACCCTTCATATCTACCGTCTACTCACGTCAAGGCTTCCCGTGGCTTCAACTTTCTTTGTAAAGATCAATAACCACTTCCATTCTCTCTATTCCATTTTCAATGCCTCGCTCCTTTTGCTTTTTATTTACCTTAAGTCGTTGATGAGGGCGTCAGCCCTTTAGTTCGTCAATAATGGACTTGTTTTCGTCACAATCAGAATCTATGGTAGAAGGACCATGATTATCCGGCTTTCCACTGCAGCCTAGCTCTCTCCCCTCTTCCTGTCGTCCTTCCTCCGGGACATTTGACGTGACCTTTTGATCGCATGCAAAGCACTTACTAGCAATAGGACTAGGTCTATCGTAGTAGAGCACTGGCGAGTCAAGGTCGATCCCACAGAGACTCGTAAGAATGTCTAATTATCAAGATTGAGCTTCTCACAATATGTTATTTGACCAACTATAATATAGATAGTAGTGAGTTTGGTAACAATCAACTAGCAAGATTATGCAAGTTCAATGGAACAACACAAGTTTCTAATGTATTAGTTTAATTATGAGTAATTAGTTATTCCCCCCACACATGCAACAATCCTCCCCATTGTTGAATTTTAATTCATTGTTCAGCTACGGGTACAACTCCTAACCCTATCTACTCCGACAATGGTAGTAGATAATCTATACACAAGCTACCCTCCTTAATTGGTCTGTAATAGCCCATACGCATAAAGAACTAAAGCTGTCGATATTGAGCGCTAACTCATACCGCAAACCCGCCTAGACAGCTGTCGACACTTATCAGCATGTTCCTAGGGTCCGTTCAAGATAATGTCCAAACATAGCACTTCACTATTCATATTTCAGGCTAGTTTACGATGACATGCAAATAGTTGATCAGGCTACTAACATGTAAATTAAATCTACCGATTAACGTAGCTGGCACAGATTATCATGAATTAGTCATTTGCTAGGTATTCAGATCTAGCGATATATACCGTCGCAGATCTGAAGAACGCAACCACAATTTCATGATTTCTTCACCAACGAATTTGATTTATAACACATGGTGTAAAATAAACTAACTACTACATAATTAAACTAAATAGGAAATTTAAACATACTATTCGAATAGAACAACGATAGACCTACATCTTGGAAAAGACAGAAAATCATACACTCAAAGACGAGCGTAGATCTCCTTTGGATCTAGGTGGCGACTCCGTCGTCTCTCCGACCAGAACTCATAAAATAACAAAAGAAAGAACAAAGAACTTTTATTGCATAATACTTGTCTTTAAAATTGTACACTTGTGTTTTGAGGCAAAGCCTCTTATTTATACCCACTTAAACCGACTTAGAAACACCTAGTTCTACCCCTCATCCAAGAAAACGCGTTCAGAAGGATCTGCAATCTCGGTAAACCGCCAGTACCACCCGGTAAACCGGGGGTAATTTGTCATTTTTCTTCAGCCGACTTAACTTGGAATGTTCTGGAGTACCCTAGGCCCATTCCTTTAGTTCAGTCCACTCCAGATTCGTCCATAATGCTCCGCCCAATATTTTGTATCCGGAAAATAATCAAATAATGCACGAGAAAATATCGAAATAGGGAAAATAAACGTTAAGTGCATATTTCTCGACTCACGAACCCGAGATATGCTATTCAACTCAAATGGTTCATATTTATAGGTCGAAACAACTATTTTTAGATCATAATGGATAGAATGTTGATGTCGTATGATAGACTATTTTAACCGTTATCAACTACCCCCTACTAGCCTTTTGCTCGTCTGCGAGCAGAGTATCAAGGTGGATTGTACCCCCAAGAGCAATCTCGATCAACTACCACATATTCAATACAGATTTCCGGCAGAAACATACATTAAGCCACAATCCATAAGCTCCCCATTAATCACCAATTATCATGCATCAATGTGTCGTGTGATGAATCAGTTGTGATAGTGCGTTAGTTAGGAGAATCAAGTTGTATTAACCACACAATCTTAAATTACCTACGCATACACTCACTCATCATGCCTCAGACCTGGTTACACAACAAGGTACCTTAATCGGGTCGGGCGGACTCGGGAACTGAGCATCGCTCTTAAGTCCTCATTTGTTTCTTTTTATGCGAGGGTCGTGCCCTTGTTATATGAGTTCGCTTCCCTCAATACCTTTATTGCATTTTTTTTTCTTTTCATTTCTATGTATATATTTTTTCATTTTTTTTCTGGCAGATTTCCTCACTTTTTTTCTCTTTCTCTCACAAGCCCGTTTGTTCCGGTTACCTCTTGTGGAAATCAAGTTGCTTCCCTTGTCTTACAACAATTGGCTAAAGTATATCGATAATATTGACTGCAATGACAGAATAATCATTAATCAGTTACTACTTCATGCAACACAACATATGCTCATTCTTCCATACAAAATTGAATATGTTATAGCTCACTTCAAATTGAACTTGGGCTCCTTTTCTACCGATTCCTTACTCGAGAACGTGCAATAAGCAAGCTAAAAACAGTGTTAAATTTTCAAAACTATTCCCCTATCGACTACCTAACTAAGACCGCCTACCCCCCACTTATTATAGACATTGTCCCTAAGGACTAAGAATAAAGAAAGAATAGGTACTTAGCTATGGAATTGATCGGCTGAGTCAAAGCGAATCCTGGAGTTTAATCATTTGCTCCTAGGTCATTCCTCTTCTATGTTGTTACCTTCTTTTGCACAAATACCTCCGAAAATTGTGAGTAACATGCGAAGGGCAACAAGAAAATAAAGTAGCGGTAATTGTGCATACCGGAGGAATGCACATAAACAGTTTAAGCCATATTATTCTTTATTGGCCTGAACAAGACGTGAAAACTTTTACGAGGGTATCACATGAGAATCGTGAATAAAAAAACCACATATATCTCCAACCAGACGACCGAAGATATATGTGATGAAAAAAACCTTGCGATTGTCATTCTACTTTATTAACTCAAAATAACATAAGTAAACAAAAGCAATAAATAAGGGTTTAGAAATAGTTCTGAGTTTATAGTCGCCAGCTCGACTGTACTAATAGGGCTCATTTATTCATACTCTGGCTCTGTCAACACAAAGACTTCCAACTCAGGGTTATAATTGTGCTCCAGGTATTGCTTCTGCCTGTGGCCATTTACTATGAAAGTCTACCCAGAGTATTCACTTCTAACTTCACATGCACCCGAATTGAAAATTTTGGTGATTACATGTGGTCTATACCATCTAGACATCAATTTCCCAAGAAAAAGACGAAGACACGAATATATACCAGCACCTTATCTCCAACTTAAAATGTGTTATTCAGAATCTTCTTATCATGCAGACGTTTCGTTCTCTCCTTGTAAATCTTTGCATTCTCATATGCTTGAAGTATAAACCCCTCCAATCTATTCAACTCTAGCATTATCTTTTCACCGGCTAATTAAATTCTCATCCATGTTCAGAAGTCTCGTAGCCCACATCGCTCGGTGCTCGAGTTCTACCAACAAATAACATGCTTTTCCAAACACTATCATATACGGTGACATCCCAATCGTGGTCATATAAGCCGTTCTGTATGCCCAAATAGTGACATCTAATTTAAAAGACCAATCCTTCCTCATAGGATTCACAGTCTTCTCCGAGATTCTCTTTATCTCTCTATTCGTGACTTCCACTTGTCCACTCGTCTGGGGTGATATGCTGCTGCAATCTTATGTCTAACCCCATATCTCATCATCAACTTTTCAAGCAACCTATTACAGAAATGACCACCCATCACTAATTATGGCTCTAGTCACTCCAAACCTCATCAAAATATTTTACTTAAGAAACCTCAGGACAACCCTGGCATCATTAGTAGGTGAGGCCATTGCCTCCACCCATTTGGAAACATAATCGACTGCTGCCAGGCCATAACTATTTGATTCTGACGATGTGAAGGCCCAACAAAATCAATTCCACATACATCGAATAACTCCACTTCCAAGATACTCGGCAGTGGCATCTCGTTTCGCTTAAAAATGTTACTGATCATTTCACAAGAATGACAAGCTCTTGTAAACTCGTAAGTAGATTTATGAATTGTTGGCCCATATAACCCACACTGCAGTACCTTTGCTGCTGTCTTGTCTGGCCCATAACGTCTAGCTTCTCTAGAATGACATAGGTGCAAAATACTTGGAATTTCATCATCATGGATGCATCTCCTAATGATTGCATCTGGGTACAACTTATATAGGTAGGGATCGTCCCAGTGGTAATGCTTCAGATATGTGAAAAACTTCTTCTTATCCGCATTCATGAATTCCGGTGGTAGGTACTTTCCTGCTAGATAGTTGACAATGTTAGCAAACCAAGGGTATACCTTGCCCACACTTGATGTATGATGTCGGGGCTGAGATTCAAATTGAGCTACCACTGAGATGGAAAATTGTTCGTCAGGAAAGCTCTCCAGCAAAGTTAATCTTGACAGGGGATTAGCCACCCGGTTCTCAGATCCTTTTTGGTCTTTGATCTCGACATCAAACTCTTGTAAGAGTAGAATCCATATTAACAATCTTGGCTCGGAGTCTTGCTTGGTTAGAAGGTATTTCAAAGCTTCATGGTCAGTGAATACGGTGACTTTCGATCCTATCAGATATGGTCGAAACTTGTCAAATGCAAAAATGATAGCTAAGAGTTCCTTCTCTGTAGTCGCATAATTCCTCTGGGCAATGTTAAGGGTACGACTGGCATAATAGGGCTAAATTACAATTTTGGTCCTTTAATTAGACACGTTTTTCGAGTTTGGTCCTGGTTTTTCTCCGACGACAATTTTAGTCCTGTAAGTGGTCTTTTTTTTGCAAAAATAGTAACGCCGGAAAGACCACTTACAGGACTAAAATTGGTCTTTTCAGGTGGAAATTTAAGTCCTGTAAGTGGTCTTTTCGGCGACAATTTTAGTCCTGTAAGTGGTCTTTTCGGAGTTCAGGACTATTTTTGCAAAAAAAGACCACTTACAGCACTAAAATTGTCTCTGGAGAAAAAACCGGACCAAAATCAAAATACGTGTCTAGTTAGAGGACCAAAATTGTAATTTAGCCGGCATAATAGATAGGCTTAAAGATTTTATCCTCCCTCTGTCCCAGGGCTGCTCCGACTGCCATGTCGCTTGCATCACACAGAAGCTCAAAAGGTTTGTTCTAATCTGAGCGGTTATAAGCATTTGCTTTAATGTGTTGAATTTTTTCTTACATTCTTCTACAAACACAAAAGGTACATCCTTTGAAAGTAATTCCGTGAAAGGTCTAGAAACTTCAGAAAAGTCTTTAATAAACCTCCTATAGAAACCTGCGTGGCCAAGAAAGGCTCACAACGTCTTTAAGTTTGTTGGAGGGGGTAACTTCTCTATTACCTTTATTTTTTCCTTATCAACCTTCATTCTTTCTTCAAAATCTTATGACCCACCACTATTCCTTCTGTAACCATTAAATTACATTTTTCCCAGTTAAGTACTGAAGGATATAGGAGCTCAGATCTAATCGAGTTAGATCTACGCACAGCGGATGGATCACGATTTATATATCACAATACATAAATAAAGGACTTAAACTACTACAAGGGGGTTAAGATCATGTTACCAATAGTAGGAAGAGAAGCCAAGATCTTCCGATGTGTTCTCCAAACGGCGGTTGGTGGACACCCTTCTTGATACACGAACCTCCTTGATATGCAACACCAAGAAAAACTTAGAGTTTTTCTTCTTCTAAAATCCAAGACAAGAAAACTAATTTTTTATATAGGAGAGTAATCCTTGTCCTCCGTGGATTTAATAATTAAGAGATAATTATTACATTAATCCTTTATTCCAAATAAAAGATAAATAAAATGATTATCCCAAACAAATTAGGATAAATCATATTATTATCTAATAATCCATGAATTATCATTTAACAAATAAAATATAAATCACATGTCAAATAATTATCCAAGAAAACTAATTTCTCTCTAATTAAATGACTCACATTGGCGCCACAATACTAGGGTTACTAAGCCCACATAAAATGTCTTATATGTGTATTATATTATTTAGCCCAACTAAATAATATCCATGCATATCAATTAATTAGCCCAGCCAATTAATTACCACTGAGGCCCAAATAACAAGATTATTAGTCCGAATTACCGAAGCCACATCGGGGACCATGGACCTATAACCAGTAGCTCCAATAATTAATTATTCATCGAACATAATAAGTACATTAATTATTAATTCCGGGATTACGCTACCATAAACCAGAAACTGAACTCTACCGATTATAGATGTATACTTATACTCAACCCATAGAGTGAATAAGTGTCCATTGAGATAATCACTACATACGGATTAACCCTCCATAGACTATCCATTCTGAGTAGGAAGTCTCCGTGAACCCGACTCATAATATCTTATCCTTATTTACCATTAACCCCCTGATGATCAATTAGTGCACATATCTGACTAGTAGCTAATTAGCCATGTGAACTCCCGGGATCGATCACTTTCTTAGGGCTAACAAATAAGGGGACTGTCTCTCTACTTCCCGCAGGAAGGAATGGATTACATGTCTGTGAAAATCAGAACTACTCACTTTCTTACCATTAACCCCCTGATCATCAATTAGTTCACATATCTAACTAGTGATCAATTAGTCTAATATGAACTCGGCCGATCGATCACTTTCTTAGGGAAAACAAATAAGGGGACTGTCTCTCTACTTCCTGCAGGAAGGAATGGATTCCATGTCTGTGAAAATTAAAACTACTTACTCATCAGGAGATAGTGCCAATGAGAAGTGGCTTGGAACACATATTCAAGTGAACCGTAACTAACACATCAAACACTACCCCGAGACAAGCAGCACCCTATGATCACCTCAGGATTAAGGTTGATCCATATATGATCATCTAATGATTTAATAGATTCCTCGATTACGGAATTATATCAAGAAATTCAAATTAAATCGGTCCAGTCCTATATAAATGCCATCATATATAAATGCCCCACGTAGGTACCCTCTACCGACAGTCTGGATAAGACTATACACCCTAAGGTGTTCTGGGCGCATTATTTGTGTTTTAATCAAGAGACCCTAAACTCTGATTAAGTTCACCACGGACTAACAGTTTAAGTATATCACCACTAACTCAATCCTCACGTGTAATCCATACACTGAGTTAAGCGGTTACATACTGATATACTTAGGGTTTGCAGCAGTGTATACTATATAAGCACAAAGCAAATAAGAAGAATAATAAAATCTGTCATTTATTAATTAAATCAATTACAAAAATTGTCTTTCGGACACTACACCTAACAATCTCTCACTTGCACGAATGACAAGTAATAATTGTTTTAGAGCACACCTATTAACTATTACAGCAAGAACTACATCTCCCACTTGCTCTAAAGCAAATGACTCATGTCTCGAATACCCATGTTTTCCAAGTGCCTCATAAAGACCTCAATGCAAAGCGTCTTTGTAAACGGATCAGCAAGGTTTTCGGCTGAAGGGATTTTCATGACGGAAATGTCTCCTCTTTGAGCAATCTCTCTGATCAAATGATACTTTCTCTCTATATGCTTTCACTTTTGGTGACTTTGGGGTTCTCTGGAATTCAACACGGCCCCGTTGTTGTCACAGTAGAGACGTATCGGATCTTCTGGATTTGGGATTACTCCTAAATCTCCCAGGAACTTCTTGAGCCATACCGCTTCTTTAGCTGCCTCAGAGGCCGCTATGTATTCGGCTTCCATGGTTGAGTCGTCCGTACTGGATTGCTTGAAGCTTCTCCAGACTATTGCACCGCCTCCCAGAGTATACACTGAGCCTGATGTCGATTTGTGATCATCCTTATCTGACTGAAAGTCAAAATCAGTGTACCCTGCTCTATCCAGGTTTGCACCCGAATATACAAGCATATAATTCCTCGTTCTCCTAAGATACTTGAGGATATTCTTCACTGCCGTCCAATGGTCCATGCCCGGATTGGACTGAAATCGGCTGACCAAGCCCACGCCATAACAGATGTCTGGTCTAGTACACAACATAGCATACATTAGACTACCAACAGCCGAAGCATATGGTATTCGTCCCATACTCTCAATTTCCTCAGGAGTCTGTGGAGACTGCTTCTTAGAGAGTTGAATGCCGTGACGGGTTGGTAGGAAACCCTTCTTTGCATTCGTCATGCTATAACGCAACAACATCTTATCTAGGTAAGATGCTTGGGACAGAGCCAACATCATATTCTTGCGATCCCGTATAACTTGGATCCCCAAAATATAAGTCGCCTCTCCCAAATCTTTTATTTGGAATTGCGTGGATAACTAATTCTTCACATTTGACAACATCCCCTTATTGGGTCTAATTAGCAGAATGTCGTCAACATACAACACTAAGAACGCCACCTGATCTTTGACGACCTTCTTCTATACACAAGGCTCATCAAAGTTTTGTTCGAAACCATACGACTTGACTGTTTCATCAAATCTATGATTCCAAGACCGGGATGCTTGCTTTAACCCATAAATGGATCTTAGCAACTTGCACACTTTATGCTCTTGGCCTTTCTCGACAAATCCTTCTGGTTGCTGCATATATATTTCCTCATCAAGATTTCCATTTAAAAGGCTGTCTTAACATCCATCTGCCAGATCTCATAATCTAGACAGGCAGCAATCGAAAGGAGGATCCGAATGGATTTCAGCATTGCCACAGGGGAGAAGGTTTCTTCGTAATCGATTCCCTCTCTATGTGTGTAGCCTTTTGCCACTAGCCGAGCTTTAAAGGTTTCAACCTTTCCATCCACTCCTCGCTTTCTTTTGTAGATCCATTTACTGCCTATGGGTTGTACACCCTCAGGGCAATCCACAAGTTTCCAGACTGAATTAGAGTACATAGACTCCATCTCCTGATTCATCGCCTCAACCCACATGTCCTTATCAAAATCATTCATAGCCCTGGGATAGGACACTGGATCATCCTGCACTCCATCAGAGATGGCGATATTTGCCTCTGGTTGCATACCGTACCACACTGGTGGCCGAACCACTCTGGTGGTACGTCTGAGTGATCTAAGACTGTCAGGGTTGACAGGTGTATCAGTAGTGTGGTTGTTTGTGACACTAGGTGTCACCAGTGGTCTGACTTCGTCAGAAAGTAACTCCTCGAGTACAACTTTACTCTGAGGCTTGAAGTCCTTCATGTATTGATCCTCGAGAAAAGTGGCGTGAGTTGAAACTATCACCCGCTGATCTTCTGGATCATAGAACAGACCTCCTCTTGTTCCTTGTGCATACCCTACAAACAGACATACTTTCGTACGTGCTTGCAATTTTCTAGTCTTGTCAACCAACACATGTGCCGGACACACCCATATACGGTAGTGACGCAAAACTAAGTTTACTCCCACTCCATAACTCGAGAGGCATTTTCTCGATAGACTTTGACGGCACCATATTTAAAATACGGACCGCTGTTTGAAGGGCATGTCCTCAAAAGGATACCGGCAGTGACGCGTAGCTCATCATGGATCTGACCATGTCTATTAAAGTCCTATTTCTCCGCTCAGTAACTCCGTTTTGCTGAGGCGTTCTGGGCGCAGAACGTTGGGAACAAATCCCATGTTCTAAAATGTAGTCAGTGAAATCAGTATCCATGTACTCACCTCCGCGATCAGAGCGAAGGCATTTCAAAGACATGCCCAACTGCCTTTCGGCTTCTGCCTGGAATTCCTTAAACTTTCCAAAAGCTTCAGATTTCCTATGTAGCAGATAAACATATCCGAATCTCGAGTAGTCGTCGATGAAAGTCACAAAGTACTCGAATCCACCTCTAGCCTGACATTCATCGGACCACACAGATCTGAATGTACTAATTCTAAAGGTTCTTTAGCCCTGTTACCCTTTGACGAGAAGGGTTGCTTGGTCATCTTTCCCTCCAGGCAAGACTCGCAGACTGGCAGTGAGTCAACAGATAACTCGATTAAGGGACCATATTTGGCCAGTCTTTTGATTCTTTCCAAGGAAATATGACCTGGACTAAGGTGCCAAAGGTATGTTTCATCATTTTGAGAAACTTTCTGCCTTTTAGCAGAACTTTGATGTGCTACTTTAAACATTTCAGTATTAGGCAGTGGAGTATCAGTTGGTTTAATGACATACAGTCCGTTTTCTAACTTTGCAGAACACAAGTTACGTCCATTTCTGGAAATAACAATCTTACTATACTCAAAAGATAAAGAATACAATTGTTCTTGCAAAACAGACACGGAAATTAAATTTCTTCTAAAGTGCGGAATATAAAATACATGGTCCAACTTAAGGACTTTATTTCCTAACATTAAACGAACTACTACCACTGCTTTTGCTGAAACCACCGCCCCGTTGCCAACTCTCATCACATGTGCCCCGTCCTCTAACTCCTCATACGAACTAAGAATCTGCAAAGAAGAACAAACGTGGTTAGTACCTCCAGAATCCAGTATCCAAGTCGATACATCTTTAGCTACACTGTAGGATTCCAAGACAAGTAAATTACCTATCTTATCCTTCCCCTAGTTTGCCTGGCCCTTTCCTTCCTTCACCTCATTTAGATATTTCAGGCAATGCTTGCGCCAATGACCTACTTCTCCATAGTGAAAGCACTTACCCCTAGGTTTGGAATGTGTAGCCTTTTTCCCTTTCTTCTTCATGTGCTTTGATTTATGTTATTTCACAGGCTTGGCTTTTTGCTTTCCCTTTGTCCCTTTGTTCGACGACTTAGCCTCAGCCAAATTGGCTTCAGCTTTCTTTTCCCCTTCTCGGGCCCGGCTGTTAGACTGGAAACCCACGAATATCTGCAGCTCATTTATCAACCGCGTCAAGTCAAACTTAAGCTTGTTCATGACGTAGTTGGTCTTGAACTGGAGGAAATCAGGTGACAGTGATTCGAGAATCATGCTCACCTGAGTCACTTCGTCAAACATGGAACCGTGAGTCTCAGCATCAGCGAAGTAATTGATCATGTTCATTACATGACCCGTTACCGACTGGCCCTTCCTCATCTTCGCGTTAACAGCCATCCTGACAGCCTCATGTCGGGCCTGATCAGAAGGTGAGCCGAACATGGAAGCAAGGTGCTGCATCATTTCTTTTGCAGTGCCCAAGTTCTCACATTTGGTCCTTATGATCTCCGACATTGAGGCTAACATGATGCCCTGCGCCTTATTGTCTGCTTCAGTCCACTTCTACCGATTTTCTTTTTCGGCTTTGGAAGACTGAGTGGTAAGTGCTGGAATATCCGAAGTCAATGTGTGTTGAACATTTTCAAAGATGAGAACAACGTTGAGGTTAGTTTTCCACTTTGAAAAATTGTTTCCGGTCAACTTATCATTTAACAGTAAAGAAATCTGAGATGACATGATGCTATAAAGTAAAATGACAGAAATTAAATTCAAGTACATAAACTACTAATAAATTTGAGGAACTATAAACTAAGTACTTATAGTCTATCCTACCGTTCCAAGGACATAATCTCTCACCTCAGTGCCGCCTTAGGGTAGGTCAAAGAGGTTTCGATTAATATTGAAGATCAAATAGAGAATCGAACATCTCATTTGTGATCGTCAATCACCTTTCCTTTTTCAGCCAAGGTACTACAAAAAATACCCTTTATGAGTGTGACCTACTGTTTCATATTTTTAGGTAGACCCCGAGTGTGCCGCCTTAGGGTCGGTCAGTGACCCGGCGAGTACCCAAAATACTATCCTTTCGGAGACCAAGCCTTGAATTTTGATAGCGGTGAAGGCCTTCCTTAAGGGGCTGAAATCAAAGCCGGCACGAGGCGTCACCATTCTCTCACGTTGCTTGTGTCAACAATAGAGGCCGTGGGGTCGGCTGTCGCCTTTCCCGCTCCCACTCAATACTTTGAAAAAGTGGTGGGTTTACTGATCACGTTTTTGGACTTGATGTTACATTAAGGTACAATAAATCATAGGCCCGAATGTTGCTGGTTACGTGGGCTAGCCCACCCGACCAATTCGTTGGAACATATGTGGCCGTCGGACGGGTCAAGACCAGGGGAGCTCCGTTGAGCCGTAGTGGCTCTACGGATGGCTCAGCCTTGCCGGACCCCCATGCAAACGCCACACGTGGAGGGTGAAGTCGATCGAGCCGTAGCTACTATTAACCACCTAACCGTGGTTAAACCACTTTCGAACCATGTTTGCCCGTGATTATCCAATCCTTAAACATCAAACTTTCACATAGACACTACGGAACAAAAACGTAATCTCGTCTAGGTGAGGTGGAATTCACCGAGAATCCAACACCTTTACCACGAGGTTTCGGGATTTTACTCCTTATGCTTTCGCAGAGTGGGATTCACCGAGAATCCATCAACCAACCTCGACGATTGAAAAAACCCGTGTTCCTCGGTTTTTACCCTAATTAGTTTCAAATTAATATCAAACAATTAATTAAAACTAATTGCATGTTTTATACATGCCTAACTAATTCCTCGAATTAATTTCTACATGTATGCATATGGAGTGGAATTCATGATATGATGCATGTCATGGAAATTTTCCGGTTCTACACATACAATCTAAACATGTATACTAGTGCGGAAAATAAACATCGAGATGGACCGTTGGCACCCCCGTATCTATTCTATTAAAAAATAAAAAAAAAAATAGAAACCCTAATCTGTAGCTGTTCAAAATCTTCGACGATCGGCAAAACAAATGAACTTGGATCGCGACGAAACTTTCCAGATCTGTTCTTCATTCCTCGGGCGTCAATATGGATGGTTGGATCAGAGCATTGACTTGTCAATTTTCTCTAGTGAGCCACCCAACTTGTTGCTGAATCTGACTTTTACAGCTGCGCCTCAAAGACTTCCCGTGGCCGATCGGAAATCGAGATGAATCTCGATCGACCTGAAATTTTTATGCCAAGTCAAAAACTCCATATTTATCGATCTGATGGGTTGGATTTGCGTTTCAACGGTCCAAACTCTCCCTGAAATTCGAGGAAGTCACAGGTAGGGTTTCTGTGAATCCTATGTTTTTCTGTTACAGCAGTTTCTTTGCAGAAACGAACGGATATGAACCGTGGTCCGATCGACGCCAAAATTTGTGGAATTGTTCATCATCTTCCAATATTGATTCTGACCGGAGGGATCGTTGTTTCAACGGCTCGATCAACGGGAAAAACGAAAAAACTAAACAGCTACTAAACAGATCTACTTTCAGGAAATAAAAATTGCAACAACAAATAAATTACATAATTTCCTATACTCATATGAACGAATTTTCATCGTTTATATGAGTTAACAATAGATCTAACGGGTAACAGTTCCAACCCCCAATCCATCTCTTCAACCACAACAACTAATCATTATCAATGCATAAAACAATAAATAAAATTTATCTACATGCAATTCCACTCCTTTAAATCGTTTAATTATGATTATGACTATATAAATCGTGGAACCTGTCTCTGATACCACATGAAGGATATAGGAGCTCAGATCTAATCGAGTTAGATCTACGCGCAGCGGATGGATGACGATTTATATATCACAATACATAAATAAAGGACTTAAACAACTACAAGGGTGTTAAGATCATGTTACCAATAGTAGGAAGAGAAGCCAAGATCTTCCGATGTGTTCCCCAAACGGCGGTTGGTGGACACCCTTCTTGATACACGAACCTCCTTGATATGCAACACCAAAAAAAAAAACTTAGAGTTTTTCTTCTTCTAAAACCCAAGACAAGAAAACTAATTTTTTTCTCTCCTTTTTATGTGGTGGTCGAAATTTTTGCCAATGCCTAAGGCTTGGGAGAACTCTCTTTATATAGGAGAGTAATCCTTGTCCTACAAGGATTTAATAATTAAGAGATAATTATTACATTAATCCTTTATTCCAAATAAAAGATAAATAAAATGATTATCCCAAACAAATTAGGATAAATCATATTATTATCTAATATTCCATGAATTATCATTTAACAAATAAAAGATAAATCACATGTCAAATAATAATCCAAGAAAACAAATTTCTCTCTAATTAAATGACTCACATTGGAGCCACAATACTAGGGTTACTAAGCCCACATAAAATGTTTTTTATGTGTATTATATTATTTTGGCCAACTAAATAATATCCATGCATATCAATTAAATAGCCCAGCCAATTAATTATCACTGAGGCCCAAATAACAAGATTATTAGTCCGAATTACAGAAGCCACATCGGGGACCATGGACCTATAACCAGTAGCTCCAATAATTAATTATTCATCGAACAAAATAAGTACATTGATTATTAATTCCGGGATTACGCTACCATAAACCCGAAACTGAATTCTACCGATTATAGATGTATATTTATACTCAACCCATAGAGTGAATAAGTGTCCATTGATATAATCACTACATACAGATTAACCCTCCATAGACTGTCCATTCTGAGTAAGATGTCTCCGTGAACCCGACTTAGAATATCTTATCCTTATTTACCATTAACCCCCTGATGATCAATTAGTTCACATATCTAACTAGTAATCGATTAGTCTAATATGAACTCGGCCGTCGATCACTTTCTTAGGGCAAACAAATAAGGGGACTGTCTCTCTACTTCCCGCAGGAAGGAATGGATTCCATGTCTGTGAAAATAAGAACTACTCACTCATTAGGAGATAGTGCCAATGAGAAGTGGCTAGGAACACATATTCCAGTGAACCGTAACTAACACATCGAACACTACCCCGAGACAAGCAACACCGTGATCACCTCAGGATTAAGGTTGATCCATATATGATCATCTAATGATTTTATAAGATTCCTTGATTACGGAATTATATCGACAAATTCAGATTAAATCGGTCCAGTCCTATATGAATGCCATCATATATAAATGTCCCACGTAGGTACCCTCTACCGACAGTCCGGATAAGGCTATCACCCCTAAGGTGTTCTGGGCGCATTATTGGTGTTTTAATCAAGAGACCCTAAACTCTGATTAAGTTCACCATGGACTAACAGTTTAAGTATATCACCACTAACTCAATCCTCACGTGTAATCCATACACTGAGTTAAGCAGTTACATACTGATATACTTAGGGTTTGCAGCAGTGTATACTGTATAAGCACAAAGCAAATAAGAAGAATAATAAAATCTATCATTTATTAATTAAAACAATTACAAAAATTGTCTTTCGGGCACTACACCTAACAAGTACAAGGTTGGTCTCTTCACATCTCTTTAGTACTATACTCAAGTTGTCCAAGCATTTACCAAAGATATCTCCAAATACAGAAAAATCATCCAAGAAAATCTCCAAAAAATCTTCCACCATGTCCATAAATAAAGACATCATGCACCTTTGGAATGTTGCTAGTGCATTACATAATCCAAAAGGCATGCGATTGTACGCAAAAGTTCCATAAGGACATCTGAAAGTTGTTTTCTCTAGGTCCTCAAGGGAAATATGGATCTGATAGTAACCAGAAGATCCATCTAAGAAACAATAAAATGCATGACCGCTTAATCATTCTAACATGTGATCAATGAATGGTAGGGGAAAATGATATGTACGAGGTGTGTCATTCAGTTTCCTAAAGTCTATAAAAACTTGATTTCCAGTAATTAGTCTCACAGGGATTAACTCATCAAACTCATTAGGTTGGACAGTGAATCCTCCTTTCTTGGGCACCACGTGAATCGGGCTCACCCATTCATTGTCTGCAATTGGGAAAATGATTCCCATCTCCAACATCTTTATGATCTCTTACTTAACAACATCCTTCAGTTGCGGCGTCAACCTCCTTTGTGGTTTTGCTACCGCTTTCTTCTCAGGATCTATAGAGATCTCATGCATGCACACCGATGGGCTTATTCCTCTAATATCTGCAATCATCCACCAAAACGCTCCCTTATGCTCGCTTAGTACAATTAAAAGTTTCTCCTCCTTCAAAGGTGACAATAACGAATGGAAAATGTTTCAATGTTAAGTTCCATGGTGGCTCTTCTAGCAATGATCTTAACCACTTACCAGTCAATTGTAGGTCAAAGAATTTGTGCCACGAAGGTCTATGAATGGTTTTTCCTAAATCCACAGAAGATATAGGCTCTATTTCTCACACTTGACCTTCGCTAAACCCAGGCCAGGTTTCCTTATAACTTTCCTCGTCCTTTAGGAGAAAAGTCTCTACTACTTCAGGGTCTAGTGCTACTTGCTGATATAGTTCCAAAACAAGTTCGTCGATGGCATCTAGCATGTAGCCTGCTTCTCCTTCATCTTGAGCATACCTCATCGAATTCATTACATTGAACACTACTTTGTCCTCGTTCACTCTTAGAATCATCTCACCTTTATGAACATATATCAATGTCTTACTCGTAGCTAGGAATTGTCTTCCTAAGATCAATGGAACATCATGGTTAGCCTCCGTTTCTAGCACCACAAAGTCTACCGGGAATACAAACTTATCAACTTTTACCAAAACATCCTCCACCACTCCACAAGGTTGTTTCATAGACCTATCAGCTAATTGAAGGGTTGTAGATGTTTCATTCAACTCTTTCATGCCTAACTTATGTGTTGGTACCTTGAAAAGGATTTGGTTAAGATTAGAGGGGGGGGTGAATAAACTTAACACTTAAAACTTTTGGAGTTAACAAACTCAGCAACTTCAGCAGCCTGATGACTGATCAGTAGTCTGCTGATACTTAGTAGTCTGCTGACTGTTGAGTTTACTGAATTTGTGCAGCGGAATATATTCAAATTAAGCCCTTTTACCTATTGTTAAAATATGATACCAAGTTTTAGATACTCAGCTGTTTAAGTGTGTCATTCAGTTTCTAGTTACAGTTGATTGATGTGATAGATATACTAAATGCAGAATATAAGTGCAGAAAGTAAATAGGCAGTTTTTATAGTGGTTCCAGGTGGTGTAATCCTGTACTCCACTCTTCTCCTGTGATGTTGGAGGTAGTTCACTAGAGATCTTTGATGTAGCTGTTACAAAAATCCCTAAGTTGTTTGTCCTTCACCAATAACTATGGCTTCACAAACTGAACACTTGAAACAGGTAAGATTGATGCTTCAAAGTCTTCCACTGGTCCTTGAAGGGTAGGATTACCTCTTCACCAGCTCCACCACAAACAACAGTCTTTCACACCTCAAAAGATGCTTCACTGTCTCAGTAGGTTTCTTGAAAAGAAGATTGAATCAAGTAAGTGATTCAGCTTTCAGCAGCTTGATCAGGATGATATGATTAGCAGCTTGAGATCTTCAAGTGAGTAAACTTGATGTAGATTGAAAGCAGATTACACTTGAAGAATTATACTGGATCAGTAGTTTTATGCTTAGTAGGGTCAGCAGGGTGGTTAGTCGATTGAATTCTGATAGCTCAAGATAGATCCTTAATTTTCATCACTTGTATCTGAAGTCCTCTATTTATAGGTAGGAATCCTTGTGCTTATATTTGAAATTCAAATATATCTGTTTCAGACTTGTCCTTTTCTTGACTTGATTTTTCTGACTGTTCCTAGGACTGACACTATCAGTTTCATTTTTGATAGTATACAGTCTGTCCACCCTTTGACTTGTATCCATTGGATAAAGGTCTGAATCATCCCAACGTCCCTTTAACCTTAACCATTGATTTGTTTGATACAATCAGAGGTTGTTAGTTGTCCCTTTCTTTGTAGTCTTCCAATGTAGCCTTTGAATAAATCGAAGTGTATGTATCAGTAGGTTCCTGTGATCATAAGTCTACTGAAGTACATATCAGTCAGCCGAACCATATCTTGCTGTGTTTATGAAACATTGCAGCTGACTTCTTTTATCTAACTTTTTATTGTGAAGTTAGACTACACCATTTGAATTATAACTAAGTTCCAATTACCACTTAACTTGTGGAACTTAGACCTTGTACACAAGGTATATGTAATCAGTTTAGGTCATCACAGAGTTCCCTAATTCTGATTCCATATCTTTGACTTTAATTACTAAGTGTGATCCCTTAGCCTTCAATAACTGAGTTTGAGTCCTCAGCATTCAGTCTTCAGCAGGTTCCTGACTAGTCTACTGACCTAGATACCCTACTGACCCAGACAAGTCTGTTGATATAAGTCAGCTGACCATTTACAGTGCTTGTTTGATCAAACCAATACACAGATCAAACTCTAATAAACCTATACATTTGATCTACATCTCTTTTTGCCTTTGCTCTATAACAGCTAGTCTGGCACTCATCACTAAAACTAAAAAATAATTCCAACAATTTCCCCCTTTTTGGTGATGATGCCAATACCCTCATTACAGCAAAGCAAAAATATTAAAAACAAAAACAGAACAAATTACAGTCTTTTCTCATTATAATCAATTTGTTCAACAGTATTACAGTCTCGAATCAGCAAAAAATAAAACATATGAAGTATGCTGATCTAGTGTCATCTTTCTCTTTCTTCTCTTGCTTTCTCTACTTGCTCTTGGTAAGCTCTTATCTCTCTAATCACTTCTCTCATCCATTCATTTTCAATCAAAGAGAAATCAATTTGAGGATTCACTTCTTTCCACCACTTCCATGCTTCAGGTAGAGTAAGATTGATTTGATTTACTCTAAAGCCTAAACGCATGTAAAGTTCTTTGAATTCACTTAGTGATTCCTTTCCTGATGAGGTAGGTAGACTCCTTCCTCCTCTACCACCTCTTTCACCTCTCTGAGTAGCCCTCAATGCTTTAACCCTTGCTTCCCAAAACTTGAGACCCAGAAAGGAATTTAGTCCCTCATGGAAACTTTTGTCATGGTAAGGTCTTCTCTTGCTGTTGTAGACCTTCTTGTATTCTTTGAGAAGATCATCAGTTAGTGGAAGTCTGCCAGGTGCAGGCTCTTTGAAAGCATTAGTGTCATCTTCCTATCTTTTCTTAGCAAAGATTCTAGCAGCCTCTTTTGCTATTGATGTTTGGCTCTCTTCCCCCTTATTGACATCATCAACAAAACGGGACACAAGGCCATGAACACTCTCCTAGGTGATTACTAGATTACTCAGTTGTCCTTCCATGATTTCAGTTCTAGTATCAACTGCAGTAATCCTTTGTTGCATAGTCTGCTCCAGTAGATTGATCCACTCAGTGAACTTAGGATCCAATTCAGCAGGTTGAAGTGTTCCAGTAGCCTCAACAGGCTTGGGTGCTTCAGCATGTTTATCAAGTTTTTGATGGATAGATGTAAATTGGTCTCTCAAAAACTTGTCCTTCAGTGTATTACCTTGCTTAATTCCTCTCACATCTTGGGTAAGGTCATCAAGAGCATACTAAGTGGAAGTAATATTGGAGGCAACTGTTTCTGTAGTCCTCCCTCTATTTTCCACCAAATTCATTAAATCCTCAAACCTCTGCTCTTGCCTGTCAAGTTGAGTTCTTAAACTGATAATGCCACTCCTGACAGCCCTCAACTCTTCCAAGACATGTGCTGGTACCCCACCAGCCATTCCTCTATCAGCAGGCTCTTCTACATTGTATTGTTGCCTCTGTATGTTGATAACCAAGGCAAAACTCATATCCCTTCCAGTAGGGTTAGGGCCTTGAAACTCCTCCAAGATAGGATCAATAGAATGCTCCTCAAACACTAGTACAAATGCCTGTTGAGGTTCATCATCTTTAGGTTCTTCCTCAGGCACTTGAAATTCCTCATCACTGTAGTCATAGTCCAACAGTTGCTCATCCTCATCAACAACATCAGACTGCTGACCATCTTTCCCTACAGTGGTCTTGTCTCCAGTAGGCTCTACTACAGCAGCCTGTTCAACAACAACAACAACAGGGGTTTCCTCCAAACCCAAATTTAGTTCCAACCTTTGTCTAGGTGCTGTTTGTACCTCAACAACCTGTACCTCATGTTCCAACCTTTGTCCAGGTGCTGTCCGATCCTCAGCAACCTGTAACTCCTCAACAATCAATGGTGATCCTTCATATCCCATCACCATATCTAATCACTATGCAATCACTGTCTGATCCTCAGTGGTTAGCACCCTCTGTACAAGGATTGCGGGGAATTCAGCCCTATTATCTTCTTGAAATCCTTCAACATCGGGAATCCTTCTCAGAGTATTGGCAGTTTTGGATAATGTGCCCTCAGTGTCAACCCAGTCTTAATATTTAACTGAATCCTCTGAACCGACATCAGGCTCATTAAGAGCAGTAACCCTCTCATCATCCAAATCTTTATTCTGCTGATCTTCAGTAGACTTACCAGCATCAGTAGATTGATCTGCTGCATCATCAGCAGATCTTTGACCAGTGGCTTCATCAGTTGTTCCTTTTGCCACTCCACTGGTCTCCCCAGGGAACATGGGAGGGGGGTCATCATCAGAGTCAGATGAATAATCACTGTTAGATGTGTATTTTGGATCCTTGAACATAAGTGTAGCACTTTTCTTCCCTTTATCCAACAGATCCATCAGCCTAGATTGCAGTAAGGTTGTATCTACTAATTCCAATAGGTTGTCCACAAGCATCTGATCGAATGCCCATTCTTCAAATCCACTCATTGGATCAGCAGTTGGTTTTTGTCTCTTGTAGAATCCAAACTTCCTTTGAAAATATCGTTGCACTATTTTAAAGTTGGGATCTACCTTATCCTTCTTAGATGTCTGCTCCCTCCACTCTTATGGCATGGTTGGCTTTCTAGGAGCAGGTTTAGCACCTTGCTGACCTCCAAAGGTCTCAACGAGCAAGTTAAGAGTCTCCTCAACAGATGTTTCCAGGTCAGTAGGTTGCTCTGATTGTACATTAGTGCCTACTACCTCCATCTATTCCACACTGGGTTCCCCTTGACTAATATGCTCATCAGCAGGGTTAGCAGCAGACTGCTCTTCGCCCTGACTTCTTGTAGAACTTTCACAGCAGGTGTAGACTCAGTAGTCTGCTGTGGTTCTTCAGTAGGTTGCTCAACAACCACCTCTACTATCTCAGTGGGCTTGATAGTTGTTAGGGGTTGAGCCTCAATAGTCTCTTCTTCTTCTTCTGCCCTCTGAGTCTCCAAAATTCTCAACTGTTTCCCTTTTCCATGTTTCTTTTTCTTGGTAATTTCCTTCATTCTTTTGGAGAGTTCATCTGATTCAACTTTAGTAACCTTCCTCTTTCTACTGAATTCTTTATGTTGCTCCTTCAAAACTTCAGCAACAGTCTTCTTCTTTGCTACTACAGCAGGGTCAGTAATCTTAGTTTCAGCTGGACACTCAGCAGACTCAGCAGTCTGTGCTGTTTGCTTCCTTGTTTTTCTAGGCTTCAACATTTCTATTATCTTTCTTCTGTCAACAGCCTTTCTCTTCTCAGCAACCTTTTTAGGTGCAGCAAGCTTTGCAACTTGCTTAACCTGCTCACCACCAGCATCATCATCTCTACCATCATTATCACTTTCTATGGTCTCCTCAACCACGTCTTCATCATCATCTAATCCAGGAATATGAATAGCAACTTCTGGCTTAAATCTGGATTGGTTAATCTTTTCAGATGAAATATCAGGTATCTGAAAATGATACAACACGGTCTGAATCAGTAGACCTAGGGGCTTGACCTTGGACTTCCTTATACCATCTCTATCTTCAATGAACACCATCTTCAAGTAGTGTATAAAGAATCCAGCCCAATCAAACTTCATACTTCTGCAGATGATGATTAGCATGTCTATCTTTGGTCCAGACAGTGTATCTAGACTCCCAATGAATCCCAATATGGTTTTGGCAATCAATTTGCTTAGCAGGTTATACTCAAAACCAATATGCTTTACATTAATGCCTAGGGATGAAGGTATATCCTTATTTATCTTTATTGCATCCACGAACTTCACCTTGGTAAATTCATTGCTTCTGGATTGGTAGGAGCACCATTTCCAGGTCCAAAATGAAATAATCTTCTCAGTAGGTCTGAAGATATTTCAATATCTCTTCCATTAACTGTCGTAGTGAAGGCCTCTCTACCTTCATCTGTGACAATATTCCTCCAGAATTCCAGTACATTAACATATGAAATTCTTTCTAGCCTTCTGTTGATAATGTTCTCCAAACCAGCAAACCGTCTGATTCTTCTTCCTATGTTAATGGCTAGTTCTGTAGGGTGACAATCAGTCACATAGCCTCTTACACTCTGAATGGTTCCAATATGAACATCATCCTTGGGTGCCATGATAATTGAATGAGATGAGGAAGAAAACTTTAAAATTTGTGTTCACACAAAATAAATATCAGAGAAATCACAGATTGAGAATTGTATGTGTGAACCCTATGTATATGTCTGTATATATATATAGAGGTAGTTGAAACTGTCAGGGATCAAACTGTGGTATTAACCACGATTAAATCTGAGTGAATGCTGTCTTGACACGTGGCCCATTACTTTTTCATAACGTTTTGTAACCGTCAGATCGTGTAACTACGGTTACAAGGATAAAATAAAAATCCCGCCAATTGCTTTTTGACTTTTGTAAGTTTGACTGTGTAACATTTTCTTCAGCAGCCTTAGCATCAGTAGACTTGGCTCAGCAGCCTGCTGACAAATATGTCTCAGCAACCTGCTGACAGAATTACTCTGCTGATCTTCAATTCCTCCTTGTTCTGTTCAACTGATAATACAAAATGAAATTTAATACCAATGACTGATTTGTCAAGTGAGCTCACCCAACATGACAAAGACCAATCCCCTTGGCAACTTTATTTGCTCAATTGTCCAAACATAAGTACATGTTATTGTTGATACCAATGACTAATCTGCTAAGTGAGCTCATCCAACATAGCAAAGACTAATCACCTTGGTGAATTCTAGTACACTGCTGATAAAAGAAATATCAGTCAACTTTTATAATTCCAAGTTCTGTCCTTAGTTTAGCAAATCTTTAACTATCCAAAGGTTTAGTGAAGATATCAGCAAGTTGATCTTCAGTAGTGATGTAAAGAACCACCACATCCTTCTTTTCAACATGATCTCTTATAAAATGATGTCTCACATCAATATGCTTGGTTCTTTAGTGCAAAACAGGATTTTCAGTAATTGAAATTGCACTTGTGTTGTCACACATAATTGGAATTTCTTTTTCTTCAATCCCATAATCCCTTAACTGTTGACTTAACCACAATATTTGTGCACATCAGCTTCCAGCAGCAATATATTCTGCTTCAGCAGTGGAAGTTGATATTGAATTCTGTTTCTTGCGGAACCAGGAAACTAGTCTATTTCCAATCAACTGATAAGTTCATGTGGTGCTTTTTCTGTCAATCTTGCATCCAGCATAATCAGAATATGAGTAGGAAATAACCTTGAAGGTTCCATCTTTTGAATACCAAATTCCTACTTCCAAAGCCTATTTTAGGTATTTGAGAATTCTTTTGACTGCACCTAAATGACTTTCCTTAGGTTTTGATTGAAATCTTGCACAAACACCTATAGCAAAGGATATGTCAAGTCTGCTGGCGGTAAGGTACAGCAGACTGCCTATCATCCTTCTGTATAAGGTCTGATCAACATATTTTCCTTCTTTGTCTTCATCTAACCTTATGTTTGTACTCATAGGAGTTGATACCTTTGTGTTGTTTTCCATACCAAACTTCTTCAGTAGCTCCTTGGTATACTTGGTTTGATGAATGAAGGTTCCATCTTTCAGTTGTTTAACTTTCAAACCCAAAAAGTAGTTCAATTCTCCCATCATACTCATTTGGACTTTGCTTTTCATCAGATTTGCAAACATCTCACATAGCAATTCATATTCAGAATCGAAGATTATGTCATCAACATAAATCTGTACCAGCAGGGTGCTGTCTCCTTCACTGATTCTGAAAAGAGTCTTGTCAATGGTACCTTTGGTAAAACCATTGTCCACCAAGAATTGCGATAGGGTCTCATACCATGCTCTGGGTGCTTGTTTCAAACCATAAAGTGCTTTATTGAGTCTGTACACTCTATCTTAACTTCAAAACCAGGAGGTTGCTGAACATAGACCTCCTCTTCCAGAATGCCATTCAAGAATGCACTTTTGACATCCATTTGATATACTTTGAATTTTTTATAAGCAGCATATGCCAAGAATAATCTAATTGCTTCCAATCTTGCAACAGGGGCATATGTCTCATAAAAATCTATTCCTTCTGCTTGAGAAAAGCCTTTTGCTACTAGTCTGGCCTTGTTTCTCACAATGGTACCAGATTCAACCAATGTGTTTCTGTATACCCATTTTGTGCCAATAATATTTGCATGATTAGGCCTTTCCACTATTGTCCAAACTTGATTTCTTTCAAATTCATTCAATTCTTCTTGCATAGCAATTATCCAATCTGGATATGATATTGCTTCTTCAACAATTTTAGGTTCCATTTGAGATAAAAAAAAACATGTAAACATTGCTTCTATTTGTCTTATAGTCCTCACACCATGATGTATGTTGTCAATAACTTGTTTAGCAGGGTGATCTCTTAACCATTGTGGATTCTGGTTAGATTGATTCTCAGGAACATCATCTTCCGTAGGGTCTGCTGTTTCTTCAATAGGGGTTCAGCAGATCCTTGAACTGCTTCAGATGTTGCATCAGTAGTGTTACCAGCAGGGTGCTCAGCAGGTGCAGAATCAGAAACTTTTAAGTCATTGAACCTTTCCAAAACATTAACACATTCTTGATCAGTGACATGTTGATTCTCAGAAGGTTCTGAATCTTCATCTTCCATTCCAGTGAACTTAGGTTCATCAAACACAACATGTATTGTTTCTTTATGTTTCAATGTCCTTTTATTCAGTACCCTAAATGCCTTGCTGACAGAAGAATATCCTAAGAAGATTCCTTCATCTGACTTGGGTTGGAAAGTCTTCAATTGCTCCTTATGATTTAAGATAAAACATTAGCTTCCAAATGGATGAAAGTAAGATATATTAGGTATCCTTCCATTCCAAATCTCATAAGGTGTCTTTAGCAGCTTCTTGTTCACTGAGGTTCTATTTTGTGTATAGCATGCTGTATTAAATGCTTCAGCCCAATACCTTTCAGGTAATAATGCTTCACAAATCATAGTTCTTCCTGCTTCCTTAAGAGTCATGTTCCTTCTCTCAGCAACCCCATTTTGCTGAGGTGTACCAGCAGCAACAAGTTGATGTAGTACACCATTCTGCTCACAATATTATCTTATAACCTTATTGAGAAATTTTGTACCCTTGTCTGATCTGATCTTTACTACTGTCAGACTTTTCTCATTTTGCAATCTCTTCAAAAGTTCAGGCATCTTTTGAAGTGTTTCACTTTTCTTATTCATGAATACCACCCAAGTGTATCTTGAATAATCATCTACAACAACTAAAGTGTACTTCTTTCCTGTTACACTTGTTGGTGTCACTGGTCCAAATAGATCAATGTGCATCAGTTCCAACACTCTTTTTGTTGATTGCATTGTTTTTGACTTGAAGCTTGATTTAGTTTGTTTACCTTGCTGACAAGCATCACATATAGCATCCTTCTTGAATGTGATCTCAGGTAAACCAATCACCAGTTTCTTCTTTACCAACTGATTGATATCATCAAAATTTAAATGATTTAACTTCTTGTGGCATAACCAATTGAGTTCTGACTTGGTATGCACTATCAGGCAGGTTTATGGAACTGCAGTTGACCAATCCACAACATACATGTTTTTTTTGTCTTTTTCCAGCCAACACAACATGATCACCTCTTTCACTGATGACAGTACATGTACCTTTGTCAAAAGTGACCTTGAAACCCATGTCACAGAATTGTCCAGTGCTCAGCAAGTTGTAGTCCAGTCCTTCAACATATGCAACATTCCTGATTGTTAGTCCATTTCTCACAAGTGTGCCATATCCTCTTGTGTAACCAGGTGTGTTCTTGTTTCCAAAGTTCACTCTTGGACCATCCTTTGCAACATAGCTTGACAATCAGTGCTTATTCTTCGTCATATGTCTGGAGCATCCACTGTCAAAAGTACCAGACACCCTACAAAACAAACTTAATGCATTTTAGCTACCCAAACCTGTTTGGGTCCATGATGGTCAGCGGTAAGCATGACCCCTGGCAAGTTCCCATAAGATCTTCTTCTAAAGGTATCATAATTGTGTCAATACATGTATTCCACACATCCATAAGGTCTTACATTTGTTTGTGTAGGATTCATATATACTTTCTGGCTTTTTGGTATATAGTACTATTTGGAGTGATTTTTCTTGTTAGAAGCACCAGTATAACCATAGGTTTGCTATTTGTTAGGAACAACCCTGTAGTTTGGGGTCTGCTGAGGTCCCTGCTAAGGTCTTATATAAGTCCTCTGCTGATTATATTGCCTAGGTTTTACCCTAGCAGTATGATTATATCTGTTGTTCCTATCAGTGGTGGCAGGAATATTCCACTCATCATCAGTAGGGAACAGTCTACCTTTCCCTTTGAGATGAGTATCCCTTGAATGATTAACATTTTTTGGTTTAGGATTCTTATCCTTGGAATATTTCGGATTTTTACCATTTTGTGGTCCAGCAGACTTGGTAGCAGGTCTGCTATCAGTAGGTCTAGAAGGTACATCAGTCCTACCTTTGGATTTATTCTTCTTGTTAGGTCCTGCTGACCTTTTTGACTTCTGATGTTGCTTTCTTGAAGTTTTCTCAGTAGGCTTCCCTGCCTCAGCAACCCTATTTGGAGTTGGATCTTGTGCAGGTACAAACTTAGGACCAATTCTGGTACTAGGTTCAGTAACCTTGCTGGATCCACTCATATTGGATTGTTGAGTTCCAAATCCAAGACTTATCCTATCAACATAGGGCTTTCCAGATTTGAATAAAGTGGAGGAATAAGATTGTTCAGCAGATTCAGCGGCTGCTAAATGTTTAGCAGATTTATGCTGATTCTGTCCAACTTCTTTTTCCTTTCCTTTGAGAATTCTCAATTCAGCTTCCAATCTTTCAACTTTTGATTGAAGAGCTTCTTTTTTTGCCTTCACAATCTCATAACCACATTGTATTATCCTCAATTGTTTAAGGATGGCATCAAATGTTTCTTCATTATCAGAATTTTTGGGATTTTAACCACAGGTGGATTCACAATCACTTTCAGCAGGAGTGTTAATTGATACAGAATTGTATACCTCCTCTGTTTCATCCATGTTTGCCATCAAGGCATAATCATTCATTTCAGCAATAAGTGCAGTGTCATCATATTCATTTCCCTTATCTGATTCTACTTCATATCCAGATTCATCTTCGGCAATCATAGCTTTCTTTCCATGTCTTCTTTGCTGACTTTTGCTCTTTTGTAGATCTGGGCAATCAGGTCGGAAATGTCCAGGCTTCCTGCAGCTAAAGCAAAGATAAACTGGTTCTATTTTCTATTTTAACTTAGGACAATCAGGTTTGAAGTGTCCTGGTTTCTTGCAATAATAGCACAAGTAATCATTATCTTTCTTTGATTCTTCCTTTTTCTTTTCACTGAATTTCTTTGTGAAATTCCTTGGTAAACTCTTTCCAGTTTTCATCAATCTAATTTTCTTGCTCAGTAATGCAATCTGCTCTTGCATCTCATCCAACAACTCATATTGAGCTCCTGATGTTTCTTCTTGATTTGCAGCAGCCAATGCTGTCATCTTTGGTTCTTCTTTTTCTGTTCAAGCACCACTTTCTTACTAAATTCATATGCCTTGAGATCTGAGAACAATTTGAAGGTGTCCTCTTCATGTAGACTTCTCATTTCTTCTATTGCTGTCACCTTCATCTCCCACACTTCTTTTGCAGGTAATGCTTCCAAAATTTATGAATTGACTTCTTCCTGTGTGTACTTTACATTCAGTGGGGTGAGTTCATCCATGATTGCATTGAACCTTAACTCTATTTGTTCAATGGTTTCATTTGGCTTCATTTTGAACTCCTGGAACTTCTTCTTGGCCACACTGATTTTGTTTTTCTTGATTGCATCAGTGCCTTCACAGATTAATTGCAACATGTCCCAATGTTCCATGGCAGTTTTGCAATCCTTCACCTTCATGTACATATTGCTATCTAGAGTTCTCTAAATGATATCGATAGCAATATTGTTGAGGTTAGCTCTCTTTCTATCTTCAGCTGTCCATTCTCTCTTTGGCTTAGGAATGTACTGAGTTTCATTATCCACAGTTATGGCTTTTGTGATCTCCAGTGGTCCATCAGCCAGTACATCTATCATTTCATCATGTGTTGTAGCTTGATAAGCCTGCATACGATGTTTATAGTCATCAAAATGATCCAAAGAGCACATCAACATTGTTCTAGCATACTGGTTGTTGTCTGATGCAAAGCTTTGAAAATTAGAAACTTGAAAATGTTTTTCAAAGTATTTTCACAAGCACAACAAGTAGGATTACTTCGAACAGAAGCACTGCTCCGATACCAATTGTTGGTCCCTTGAAAAGGCTTTGGTTAAGTTTAGAGGGGGGTGAATAAACTTAACACATAAAACTTTTGGAGTTAACAAACTCGGCAACTTCAGCAGCCTGTTGACTGATCAGTAGTCTGCTGATACTCACGAGTCTGCTGACTGTTGAGTTTACTAAATTTGTGCAGCGGAATATATTCAAATTAAGCCCTTTTACTTCTTGTTAAAATATGATACCAAGTATTAGATACTCAGCAGTGTAAGTGTGTGATTCAGTTGCTAGGTACAGTTGATTGATGTGCTAGGTATACTAAATGCAGAATATAAGTGCAGAAAGTAAATAGGCAGTTTTTATAGTGGTTCCAGGTGGTGTAATCATGTACTCCACTCTTCTCCTGTGATGTTGGAGGTAGTTCACTAGAGATCTTTGATGTATCTGTTACAAAAATCCCTAAGTTTTTTTGTCCTTCACCAATAACTATGGCTTCACAAACTGAACACTTGAAACATGTAAGATTGTTGCTCCAAAGTCTTCCACTGGTCCTTGAAGGGTAGGAATGCCTCTTCACCAGCTCCACCACAAACAACAGTCTTTCACACCTCAAAAGATGCTTCACTGTCTCAGCAGGTTTCTTGTAAAGAAAGATTGAATCAAGTAAGTGATTCAGCTTTCAGCAGCTTAATCAGGATGATATGATCAGCAGCTTGAGATCTTCAAGTGAGTAAAATTGATGTAGCTTGAAAGCAGATTACACTTGAAGAATTATACCTTATCAGTAGCTTTATGCTCAGTAGGGTCAGCAGGGTGCTTAGTCGATTGAATTCTGATAGCTCAAGATAGATCCTTAATTTTCATCACTTGTATCTGAATTAGGAGTCCTCTATTTATAGGTATGAATCTTTGTGACTTATATTTGAAATTCAAATATAGCCGTTTCAGACTTGTCATTTTCTTGACTTGCTTTTTCTGACTGTTCCTAAGACAGACACTATCAGATTCCTTTTTCACAGTATACAGTTTGTCCACCCTTTGACTTGTATCCATTGGATAAAGGTCTGAATCATCCCAACGTCCCTTTAACATTAACCATTGATTTGTTTGATACAATCAGAGGTTGTTAGTTGTACCTTTCTTTGTACTCTTCCAATGTAGCCTTTGAATAAATCAAAGTGTATGTATCAGCAGGTTCCTGTGATCATAAGTCTGCTGAAGTACATATCAGTCAGCCGAACCATATCTTGCTGTGTTTATGAAACATTGCAGCTGACTTCTTTTATCTAACTTTTTATTGTGAAGTTAGACTACACCATTTGAAGTATAACTAAGTTCCAATTACCACTTAACTTGTGGAACTTAGACATTGTACACAAGGAATATGTAATCAGTTTAGATCATCACAGACTTCCCTAATTCTGATTCCATATCCTTGACATTAATTACTATATAAGTTTGATCCCTTAGCCTTCAATAACTGAGTTTGAGTCCTCAGCCTTCGTCTTCAACAGGTTCCTGACTAGTCTACTGACCTAGATAACCTACTGACCTGGACAAGTCTGCTGATATAAGTCTGCTGACCATTTACAGTTTGATCAAACCTATACAAAGATCAAACTCTAATAAACCTATACATTTGATCTAGACCTCTTTCGCCTTTGCTCTATAACAGCTAGTCTGGCACTCATTACTAAAACTCAAAAATAAGTCAAACTTTATGAAAGAGGAAGAGTGGCATCAAATTGACACTGGCTCCAAGATCACTCAATGATTTGTTTAGGTATACTCCTCCAACTGTGCATGGTATGATGAATCTCCCAGGGTCTTTACACTTAGGAGGCAATTTGCATTGCAAAACTGCCGAGCATTCCTAGTTAAGGCATTTGGTCTCAAGATCTAACAACTTTCTTTTGGTAGAGATTTCTTTCTTCAAGAATTTCACAAGCTCTGGAATTCTGGCCAGAGCTTCTACCAAAGGTATGTTCACTTGCAACTTCTTAAACATCTTTATAAACTTTTTTTAATGCACATCATCATTATTGGGATTATGTTTCCTTGGGGGATAGTGTAAAGTAGCAGGATTAATAGTTAAAGTTCATGAAGACTTACATGCTGAATGCTGATGCTCTGCGTGCTTGTCTGCTGCATTTTTAGACTCCCGATTTACCGGACTGGTGTCCCGGTTTACTGGCCCCTCTTTTTCTCTAGATTCTGCTGCGTTCTGCTCCTGACTGCTTTCTGATCCTTCCTGGTCAGTTGGTATAACTGATCTAGGAAATTCCTTTCTGCTTCTTGTCATGATTGCATTCACATCCTTCAAGTTTTTCTTAGTATTACTAGGCAATCCTCCCGGAGGACAGGCTGACACTTGTTCGACAATCTACCCTACTTGGTGTGACAAATTATGCACTAAGGCTTCATGATTGGTCAATCTTGTATCATTCTTCTGACAATATGTGGTGAAGATTGTATTCAGCTCAATCATGGATTTCGTAAGTTGATAGACCATGTCGGTCACAGTTGATCTCATTTTATCCATGGCTGCTTCCCAACCACCGGACTTGTTGAATTGAGGCATGAATCCGCCAGTTTGTCTCGGTCTCTCTCCACCGTTAGAATCACTTAGTCAAAAACCCCTAGTAGGGTCACTCAGTCAAAAACCATGGTGGTCATGAGAACCTGGGCGGTATCCGCCCCAATATGGATTTCCTTGCCTCCCTATATAGTTCACGTCCTTAGTGTTGGCTGCTTCTATATCTTTTACTTTCTCAATCTTGGCAATGTGATCTTGCAAGCGATCTATCTTCTCATTCATCACCATTGGCTGGTATAAGATCTTTTGAGAAGTATCTTCTCCAAATACGCCTTCAGCTACCTTGGTTGTTTCGATTAGATGCGTTCCCCATTGACTTGTGAGTGCGATTTGTTCCAGTTTTTCTTCAGCATCCTCAGGTGATAGCAACACAAAACAACCGCATCAACTCTCATATGTTCACATGACCGTAATCCACGATAGAAACTATGCATTCTTACGGGGAAAGTGATATCATGGTGAGGGCATGTCCTATGTGCTTCCTTAAATCTTTCCCAAGCTTTTTCAAAGGTTTCAGTGGGTTTCTGCTTGAAATTCATAATGTCTTGTCTCATCTGTATTGACTTCCCAGACGAGCAGTACTTGTTCATAAATTTCTGCAACAGATCTGTCCATGTTTGGATCGATCCTGATGTTAGAGACAATAACCATATATTCTCTTTGTCTTTCAGAGTGAATGGAAACAATTTCAGCTACATGTTATCTTCAGGCACTCCTGCTAGTTTGACCGTGCTGACTATCTCTAGAAAGTTGGTGACGTGTACACTAAGATCTTCGTTCGGTACTCCATGGAAGGTAGTGTAATTAGTCACCATTTGTATCACATTCAGTTTAAGGTGAAATACCTAAGCCACATTCTCTAGCGGAACAATTGCTGGCACGAACTGCTCAATCGACGGCATTGCATAACTCTGTAGATTTCTCTTATCTTCTTGTACAACAACTCCTGCTTCGTTTTGTCCATTCTGCCCGTTCTGTGCCATGTTGATTTCTGTATCTTCCAAAGGTGGAATCTCTTCTTCCCTCTCACCGTGATCTCCTTCATGCGTACTCATGTCGTCCGCCAGCCTAACAAATTTCTCTCGAGTTTCCTTTCCCTTTTGTCTAGAAAACTTTTCAATCTCAGGTATGAATCTCTCGAGTTTGGCTGCTGAACTTCATGTAGCGTACTACAATACACAAAAAGAAAATAAAAAGGTTAGCAACTTGCCTCGGTGGCTGTTACACATGCCTGGTAGACTAAAGAATACAGACTCTGACTACCGACTCGATGCTGAACTGACAGAAATGATTCTATCAAAACTAAGACCTCGGTTTACCGCGGTAGACCCTCGGTAAACCAAAAACTATTTTTCTAAGATTTTAACATAATTGACTCTGTACGACTCCCGTATAAACAAACTAAAAAATAGACTCAATTACACATACTCAAATATACAGACACTCAATCTTAAATAAAAAGTATTCTTGACACGAGTCCCCGGCAACGGCGCCAGAAAATCTTGATCGCGTGCAAAGCACTTACTAGCAATAGGACTAGGTCTATCGTAGTAGAGTATGGGCGAGTCAAGGTCAATTCCATAGAGATTCGTAAGAACATCTAATTATCAGGATTGAGCTTGTCACGATTAACGGTCTACGACCAACTATAATAAAGATAGTAGTAAAATTTGGTAACAATCAACTGCAAGATTATGCAAGTTCAATGGAGCAACACGAGTTTCCAATGTATTAGTTCAATTATAAGTAATTAGTTATTCCCCCACACATGCAACAGTTCACCCCATTGGTGAATTTTAATTCATTGTTCAGCTACGAGTACAACTCTTAACCCTATCTACTCCGACACTGTAGTAGACAATCTATACGCAAGATACCCTCCTTAATTGGTCTGTAATAGCCCATACGCATAAAGAACTAGAGTTGTCGATATTGAGCACTAACTCATACCGCAAACCCGCATCGACAGCTGTCGACACTGATCAGCACGTTCCTAGGGACCATTCAAGATAATTTCCAAACATATCACTTCACTATTAGTATTTCATGCTAGTTTACGAAGACATGCAAATGGTTGATCAGACTACTAACATGTAAATTAAATCTATCGGTCAATGTAGCTGGTGCCGATTATCATGAATTATTAATTTACTAGGTATTAAGATCTAGCGATATAGACCGTCGCAGATCTAAAGAATGCAACCACTATTTCATGATTTCTTCACCAACGAATAAGAATAATAACACATGGGGTAAAATAAACTAACTACTACATAATTAAACTAAATAGGAAAATAAAACATACTAGTCGAATAGAACAACGATAGATCTACATCTTGGAAAGGACAAAAACTCATACACTCGAAGACGAGCGTAAATCTCCCTTGGATCTCTCCCTAGTAGGCGACTCCATCATCTCTCCGGCCAGACTCCATAAAATAACAAAATAAAGAACAAAAGAACTTTTATTGCATAATACTTGTGTTGAAAATCGTACACTTGTGTTCTGAGGCAAAGCCTCTTATTTATAGCTACTTAAACCGACTTAGAAACACCTAGTTCTACCCCTCGTCCAAGAAAAAGCATTTTGGAAGGATCTACAATCTCGGTAAACCAGGGGTAATTTTGTCCATTTTCAGCCGACATTACTTGAAATGTTCTGGAGTACCCTAGGCCCATTCCTTTCGTTTCGTACACTCCAAATTCGTCCATAATGCTCAGCCCAATATTTTGTATCCGGAAAATAATCAAATAATGCACGAAATCATATCAAAATAGAGAAAATAAACGCTAAGTGCAGATTTCTCGACTCACGAACCCGAAATATGCTATTCAACTCAAATGGTTCATATTTATAGGACGAAACAACTATTTTAGCTCATGATGGAAAGAATGTTGATGTCGTAGGATAAACTATTTTAACCGTCATCACCTTTAGATTCATGATCCAGAAAGCTACTCAAGGCATAATGGGTAGCCATGGAGTGATTTCCATCTATGGCAAGAGTAGTGTGGACAATATTTGCTGTGAATATTAGATAAACTCGAATGACTTTGCCCCCTGGTTCTTGCTGATCCACGTCCATACGCATCTCGGCTCCCGGACGGTTACTTCGCCATTTACGATGCTCAACTTAGGGCTGGATTAAGGTTTTCTTTATGTCTGGCCTTCCTAGCCATGCTGTGATATTATGGAATAGGTGCAGCTCAAGTCGCAATTCCCGGGGTTAGGAGCATTATAGGTATTTCCATATTTTGCCGGGCGGTTGGAGTTCGGTTCTCGGTAGGCCTTTTCAGGGTATTCTACCATATCGCATACAGCTAAGGGCTTAAAGGATGGTTCCATTTTCCCTACAGTTCCGGGGTAAATGAGATGCTCATTGATGGTTCATCGTACAAGGACAGGCACGGTCAATTTTTATACATCAGGGATGGAGGAAGAGCCTGGTTGGGACGCTGGAGGATAGGCCCCATGCAGAATGGTGAGTGTCCGTAAATCATGGACTCTACCATGGTAGACTCCGTTATAAATGCGGGGTTGTCCTCAAGATCAGGGCACTTTCCTCGGAGTTGATACTTCCGGCTCGATTAGCTGAGGCCATTCCCGACCGCGACGTACCTTTGAGCACCTAGAGTCGAGATGCCATTATGTACCCTTGCATTTGCTTTCACTGTTTTATTAGCTTCCGACTTTTTGCTAACGATTTATTGGGGATATGCTAATGGCAGTAAAGGTTTTGGCCGGTCATCATAATGCAACGCGTAGGGTGGAGGTAGAACGATGAGCTGAACGGGGGTCCGTCATGGACCAATATTGTACTGAAGGCTTTGCTGCTAACAGCCTCCGTCACACCCTCGGTGTGATACATTATGTTTTCGACACGCGCTTGTATTGGAATTATTATTTTTTATCAATTCGAACGCCCGAACATGAATCTTGTGTCATTTCCTCATACGAACCCCGTTTTGGATGATTTTTGTACCGTTGCGACCTTCGTCACGCCCTCTATCATTTTGTGCCTATAATAAACAAAAACAAGAAAACCGAAGCATGAAAAAAGCCAATAAAACGCACACAAATCACCCAAAAATGTTGAGATTTCCGACGTAAACGTCCTATCATCTCGTGATTCAACTAGTGGTGAGATGTGCTATAAAACCACTTAACTATCACAAAATTACCTCAAATATGCTACAAATAGGGGGTAAAATGCACACAAAATTATAGCAAAGTTGACTCTCATCAACTACCCCCGACTTAGCGTTTGCTCGCCCTCGAGCAAATCAAGCGATTCAGAAATAAATCATGAGGTCAACGTTGCTATCATATGGGAAACCACAATATCTAATGAGTAAAAACTAGTCAATCGGCGGATAAACACGAGTTAAAACAAATCTCATCATAGAAACAGAATGTGTGTGTGCATAGCAACTCAATCATTCATTATGGTCAACGGGCTCAGATTATAGACGCATGACTAATGGTGTTACACCATAGGCTTATACTTCATAATCATCTCCACTAATCAAGGTCAAATAAAGGCTAACTAAGGTCAGGTAGGACTTGCACGGTTGTAACGTTAGGCTAGGGACGGGGCTAAACGAAAGGATAAAAGGAATATCAAAAGAGAAAAACGAGTGAGTCTAATCGAAACATCCTGAAGTTACCACATAGCCCACCTTTTTAGCTTGATTCGAGCAAGCTTTCTCCTTCTTTACTCTCAATTGCAAACATAATTCAATGAGAACTTGTCCACCAATGCCACTTTGGAAGAATTAATACATAGCCCTTTTTCGGAAAATTTTGACTTAATTTTATTCTTTTTTTTTCTTTTTTTTTATCCTTTTTTCTCTTTTTTTTATGGTTTTATAAACCAACACCAACACTTTTTGCTACCCCTTCTCATTCGTAGTACAAAAAAATCCACCAATACCATAATTTGATACACATCTTCGCCACCCTACACTTGTGCTAGCAAGTGTGCCCAAAATAAGATTAAAACTCACTCGTAGGGTTCCAAAGAAACGTAGACCACAAATAAAGGCTAAGGGTCGGTAAGTATAAGCTAATCAATGAATGGCTAAGTTCGGGTGGGGGTCTAACCACCATGCAAAGGCTCAGAGGTGTTTCTGTGGAAATTATGTACATGGTTGGCGATTTGGCTCTGGTCGGGTCAAAGAAATGCCAGGACCGTCTTCCCTTAATCTACCAAGATTGACCTTTCTATTTTCGCCTCGAAGTGAATGGTATAAGTTCTAGGTAACAGATTGATGTCTATGGCATCTATAAGCATTCACTAATCAACCACAACTCATGAAATCAAAGCTATTACGTGCATAAGATTTCTATTTCCACAACAAGATAAAGGTTTGACTCGCATACATTCAACTCTTGACTAATAATTAAACAAAGAATAAAGTGGCTCACATAGGATTCACAACGTCAAAGTCATGAAGTTTTTTAAAAATAGCTCAATTTTCACTCGAATGGACCAAACACCAAGGATGTAACTTATTCGATGCATTAAATTTAACATAAGCACCAAGTGAAGCTAAGTCTACCACCCTCAACTTAAAATGGAAAACTATCCTCGGTGTGTGAGACATAAAGTAAAGAAAGAAAGACTTAGCTGAACTGGCACTAAGGCGGAACTATGCGAAGTGACAACCTCCAACGTTTCTCCCAGGGTACCTGTGCAATCATAACATAGAAACCAAGAATCCACTACGACGAGAGGCCGAAACATCTAGCGTAGGTAAGCACAAGTATGGAGATGTATATAACAAATAGAGTATGGGTTATCACAAAGCTTACAACGGAATTCGAGATGCGTGGTCAAATTTTCATCACTTCTCAAAAAAATAAACCTAAAAACCTAAGAAAAAGTGGGTTGCCTCCCACCGAGCGCCTTTGTTTTACGTCGTTGGCTAGACCGGGTGACGCTTAACAAACTCAAATCATAAACGACTCAAACAGACACTCATCACATATCATGTAAGCTCATAGCAAGTCAAACAAATTCTGCATTCATCAGTTCAAACATGCTCGTAGATATCCCAAGGGCAGTCATTAAAATAGTCGAGCTAGTGAGCGGCTTACCTCGTGTCACTTGTGCTGCTTTCTCTTGCCATCTCACACTATCTTTCCTCTCCGGCTTTGGAGATGGCTTCCTCTTAGACTTCTTGCAATCATGCGGTTTATCAATCCGCACTTTTCCTAGCTTGGGGAGCACCGGTGCAACGGGCGATCCCGATTTATTCTGTGCCTCGATCTTGCCTCGATCGATGACATCTCGTAAGCACACCGCATCTCCTTTTGACAATATTTTTCCTTCCTGCACGTCAGTACGCACCACACCACAAGAAAACAAAGATTATGTATATAAGCATTCAACATCTATAGCATTTGGACCTCTATTCTTGTAAACATTTAAACGCTCTCTCTCGCCCCCAACACTAAAAGAAATATCTCCACTCTTAACTCCTATCTGAGCGTCACTGGTGGTCAAAAAGGGACGACCTAACAAAACAGAGGTCTTGGAGTCCATCTCCATGTCAAGAATCTCAAAATCCACAGGGAACACAAACTTTCCAACTTGCACTAAGACATCTTCCGCTACCCCCAAAGGTTTCCTCACCGACCTATCAGCCATCTGTAGGGTCATTCCCGTAGGTTCCAATTCACCTAACCCTAATTTTTCATATAAAGCCTTAGGCATCAATCTCACAGAAGCTCCTAAATAACATACAACATTTTCAATTACAGTATTGTCTATGGTGATAGGAATGGTGAAACCTCCTCTATCTCTCATCTTAGGGGTATCTTACTATCATAAACCGCTGAACACTCCTCCCTCAGCTTAACTATCTTACCCATTTTCTCTCGACTTGTCAACATCCCTTTCAAACATTTAAAATACTCAGGCACACTAACAATTGCCTCTAACAAGGGAACATTGATCTCTACCTTCCTAAGAATATCGAGGAATCTACTCTGACTCTCAATAAGGACCGGCTTCTTAGGACCCTTAGGTGGGTAAGGCAACGTATTCTCATCAAAATCAGGAGGGGGAGGGGGCAGAAAATTTTTCATACCTCGAGTGTTTGGCCTTGGAGGCCCAGATGTAGCTTCTTTTGTCATCACTGGCTTGCTCGGCTCCTCCCCTTTAATGTCCAGCACTATGAAATCCTGCTTCTCCCATTCTTCATCTCTTCTAGTTTGAGCTTCCTGCTCCCTCTGTACTTCCATTGCTCGCTCTTTCCTTGCAATCGCGAGGTCTCTCTTAATAGCAGCTAACTCTCTTCATACCGCTTCTAACTCGGTTTCCATTCTTTCTCTCTCTGCTGCCTCAGCTTCATCCTCCTCATCTAGATATTCTTCTGCTACAACTGCATGCTTTGGCTGGTCGACTCCTAGCTCTCTACCACTCCTAGTGAATATGGCATTCACTTGCCTCGGATTCTGCTCAGCATCACTCAGACTCTTCTTCAATGTATTTGTGATTTGCCCAACTTGAGTCTCTAAATTCCGGATAGCTGAGTGCGTTGCTACCTTTTGTTCAATAGCACTCTTATTTAGCTCAGAGATAGTCTTATCCATCTTCTCTAACAACAACTCAGTTGAGGTCTTCTGGGTACCCGAATGGCTTGATTGGTTATTCTGATGAAGGTGCGCATTCGGGTGTTGATAAGTCCCAGAATTGTTATTTCTATTTTGATGGCTAGCTTGCTGATTATTGTTTCCTTGCTGCCCCTGATTCTGGTTCCATCCTTGATTGCTCCCCCAACTCAGATTCTGCCTTTGATTATTCTGGCCCCAGTTCTGATTATTCTGCTGTTGGTGGCCCTATTGCGGATTGTTCTGATACATGCCTTGATTGGTATTTTGATAGGCATTCTGATTCCTGATTCCAAGATTGGTTATTTGGGCTTTGGTTTTGCATGAACCCTTGGTTCTGATTGTTATTGTTTCAATTCCAACCTTGCCCCTGCTGGTTCTAATTCCACTTACCCCCATTACCTTGTCTAACATAGCTCACATTGTACTGCTGATCTTCCATGCCATACTCGAACTGATGGACCTGCTGATTATCGAAATTCGAATTCCACTGTTGCTGTTGGCCAAAATCTTGTTGATTATTCTTTACATGTCCCATTGCAAACACATTATGTTGCTATTGTGGAGGCAACATTTGTGGGTAAGTGGACTTCTTTAGTGAAGTACATTGCAAAGCGGAATGGCCACCTCCACATATTTGGCATTGTAATGCCGTCTTTCTCTCTGCCTCCATCTTCTCCATCGTTAGTGACATCGCTTGCATCTTCTCATGCAATGCTTGCTCTCTATCCAAATCGTCTTTCAATGACTTTACAGTTTCCAAAGGCGCTTTCTTGTTCTTTCTCATAGAGCCCCACTGCCCTTCTCCTTCTACAGCATTCCTTATCTTTTGCATTGCCTGTTCTGGGGGCAAATTCATGATATCACCACCACTTGTAGAGTTGAGCTTATTCTGGTCCACTGGTTTCAAAGCTCTAAATAGGATAATCACATGTTCAACCGTGGAGAAACCATATGGTGGGCATTTCTTCAGCAAGCCCTGAAATCTCTCATATGTCTCGTTCAAAGTCTCTCCACTCAATCCATCAAATGTCAAAATATCCTCCTTCAGGTCTAGTATCTTGGCTGGAGGGAAATACTTCCTTAGAAAAACTTGCACTACATCGTCCCATGTATGCAACGAATCGTTAGGCAATGAATTGAACCAATCTCTAGTAGCCCCTTTTAGTGCAAACGGAAAAACCATCATCCGTATTGCATCCTCTGGCACCCCAATATATTTCACAGTCCCACAGATTTGCATGAAATGATCGAGGAAACTGTTAGGATCTTCTGTGGACTTCCCGTGGAACAAAGCATGCTCTCCCAACATGTTCATGATGTTCTGCTTGATCTCCATGTTGTTCGCATTTATGGGAGGCATTCTTATGGGGTTATGCCCTACCACATCATTTGGGGTAGTGACATAATCTCGGAAAACTCTAGGTCCTTGCCCCGGTTGTCTTACATTCCTCGGTTGTTCCCCTTGATATTGTCGCTGATAATTATCCTGGTTGGGTCGCTGCTCATGTTGCTTAATAGGTGGCTGCTGATTATTCCGATTCTACTGATTATTTTGGTTTTGTGGGTTTCCCTGTTCATCCGGCATCAAAAGTACCCTTTCGACTGTAGCTTGGTCATACTGCCCGAACTGCTGAGTGTTCTGTTGTTGCAACGGCGGCTTCTGAGTATGCTCAGTGTTCTATGTTCTGTTTACCCCAAGATGTCTACCACCAGGTCCCAACTGTCCAAACTGTCCACCTCGGTTACTCCCAATTCCCGTTCTCAGAGTGTATTGAGGGTTGATCGTTTGCTGGAGTCTTAACCCATCATTCTCCAATTGTTTTATACGATCACGGATTGGGGTCAATTGTAAAGTTGTATCCCCGAGGTTGGATGTACTGCCCTGTGCATTATGCTCAATCAAAGGCTCAAAATTATCATGACCATCCAAATTATCTCTACCATTAAGCTCATCCATCTCTTCAGAGAAGTCTAACAGAGACGTATCAATTAATCCCTCTTCTTCGTAAAGAGGGTTCGGAGTCCCGATAACGATCTCCTTTCTTCATTGACTGTCGTGGTGGCATGCAAAGGTTTCAATCTCTTCAATCGGGTCGATAAGAGGTTGTTTTGAACTTCTCGTGGTCATGCACTGTCACAAATAGAAAAAAACAAGAAAACAAAATAAAGACGACCTAAGCCCAATCATTCGGTCAACTTACAAGATATCAAACGTTACTCCCCGGCAACGGCGCCAAAATTCTTGATAGCAAAATACTTAACCGCTAACTTTAACCGACAGGGTATCGGGTTAGGGCAGTATAGTGCTTACAAGGTCGAATCCACAGGGAGTAATGTCTAAGTACCAAAGCCGACGTAGAACTTAGTTCAGGTCACAATAATGGTGAATGGTATTATACTAATGCAAAGAATAAAGATGAAACTACCGGTTCTACTTCTAAGTATAAAAAGGTTTAGCTGAACTATGATCCCACGAGCTACTTTTACCCCTAAGGAAGGACTTGACAGGGAGCATGTCTTAACCGACCTACCTATCCAATGTAGTTTAACGACATCCACGGATGCCAACTCCTAATTTTAGCGATTAGACTGAACAACTCGATCTAACCACCCTATGTGAAGCTAACCGACTCTCCCTTTAGAAAACCAATTATCCTAACATGATTAAGCTTTAGAGTTGCTCGAACAACGATGACAAACCTCTATATTGAAAACGGACCTAACAACTAGGCCGAATCTACGCAACGATCCTGAAACCCCTTTTCTCACATCTCACCGCAAAATGCATCTACAAGTTCGATGTGTGTGACAGTAAACTAGGTGATCAATCTAATTCAAAGATGTTAAAATAAGTTTAGGACGTGGATTAATCGTTAAAACATAATATTACGCACTACACAAATACCAATCTCATCCTCCTTAGGGTTTTCGCTCGCTTTCACATAATTCGACTACACAACGGATTTGCTACTCATGGTAATAATAAAAGTGCAGAAATTTATGATGAAATTAATAATAAACATGATAAAAAGATTAAATAAAATTTACCAAAAGAAATCGTAGCAATCCACCACTCGAATCGTCACTTCGTTGTGTACCAATTGCCAAATAAAATAAATAAGTTGATGCCGTTGTTCTTTGGAAATTTTCAGTAAAAGAAATAAAATAATGGTGTTCTAATCAATAGGGAAGAATGGCGGCAGAGAAGAAAAATAAAAAAATAAACGTCTGGTGTTAAAAATAAACTTCTAGGGAAGTGGCTTATTTATATTAAATTGCCGACTTCCTTTTTATTTTCCGAAAATTTACGTAAATAAAGTGCCGGCCCTCCATTCTGTAAATTTCAATTGCGGGCCCCTTCATTAAATGATCTACGCTTGTTGCTGCTGCATTGCCCTTTGTTTTCTTTTTTTTTTTCTTCTTATTTTGTATTGATAATATAATCAAATATTGCCAAAAAAACAGCCTCCGTCACATCCCTGGGTGTGATACATTCTGTTTTAGACGCGATTGTATTGAAATTATTTATTTTTCTTCGAACACCCGAACATGAATCTTGCGTCATTTCCTCATTCGAACCCTATTTTTGATGATTTTTGCACCGTTGCGACCCTCGTCACGCCCTCTATCACGCCGTGCCTATAATAAACAAAAACAAGAAAACCGAAGCGTGACAAAAGCCAATAAAACGCACACAAATCACCCAAAAATGTTGAGATTTCAGACGTAAACATCCTATCATCTCGTGATTCAACTAGTGGTGAGATGTGCTATAAAAACCACTTAACTACCCCAAAATTACCCCGAATATGATACAAATAGGGGGTAAAATGCACACGAAATTATAGCAAAGTTGACTCTCATCACTGCTCGGACCTTGGGGTCCTTTATATATCTGCTGCAGCTCGGTTGCTGTCTGAGCAAGAGGACGATGCTCTGTTAAGGCCTCCCTATTCCATAGAAGGTGTGGATCCCCCGGTTATCGAAGTTTCGGAATACCTCATGGTGCAAGATGAAGAGAAGGAGGAGAAACCGGAAGTGCCTCTTCTTAGAAGGATTTTTCAATACCGATCGGACCAGGCCGATGTTGGAGATGGGCCTAGGAAGAGAGGTAGAACCAAGGCCTGCCATCTAGTTCCGATGATCTGAGGGATGAGGATAACGCGCCCCTCCGAGCTCCTGCTCAGGAGGATCCTGAACAGATAGTGGAGGAGGGATGGAGGGAGGAAGATGGGACTAAGGCCAGCCCTAGCTCATCATCCACTTCTCTTACTCAGGATGATGTATAAGTTCAAGCACAAAAGGGGATCTCCAATATGTCCGACTTGGAGCAGCTTGAGGCGGGCTTTGAGGCCATGAGATATGTAAGTCTCATTCCCTTTGCACCTGTTCTTAACAACATTTTCTTACCTGGCATTGTATGAGTGCAAGTGTCCATTGTTGGTCAGGAAATATTTTCTAGGTTTGTTGGTTCTTTGGCTGAACGTGGGAAGAGCACTTCCAATCTGAAATCCAAAGATGAAAAGATTAGGGACCTCGAGAAGCGGTTGCAAGATCAAGCTGAGGAGCTGGAGGCCTTGAAATTTGATTAAGCCGCGAGCCTCCAGGCACTCAGGGATGAGCACCTGGAAAGGGAGGCTAAGAAAAAATAAATAAAAAATATTAACTGAAATAAAAACTATCTAACCACTGTGAGATAGTAAAACATAACTTAAAACAAATAAAAGACTCCAAATAAATTTAATACATGTCTTCTTCAACGAGAATCACATCATTCCCTCCCGTCCCTGAAAGGATTCGACATTGAATCAAAAGGATGTCGTAAAATGCAGCAATAAGCACAAAATAGGCCGAAGCAAGTCCGAACACCAATGATTTGCCCGGATCAAATACAAGGCGTAAATACGGCTTTAAATGACTAAAACGTTGAGTTGATGACAAATACATCAACAAAGAAACCAATGAGTAGTAATGTTGTGAGTGCGCAATGCAAATAATGTTCTCTGGAGAAGCAACATAATCATATGGATGAGAAGCTGGAACTAAAGCACAGTACACCGCAAAAATCAATGAAAGTGTTCTTTGGTTTTCCGCCAATGTCTACCGGAACAAGAACATCCATAGGCAATTTAGGGTCTGGACTAGGTAGACAAAATAACCCATTTTGCTCCTCAACTAGATGATCATCATGTGCCTGTAAAGAAGACAAAATAGAACTCGAGCAATAGTCGGTGAAGTAGGCCTCACTTCTTCATTTGCCTCGATTGTCTCCATAACTAATGCAACAACCTCATTCTTCTTCTCAAAATCACACGCTTTTGCAACATGTATCTCCACCACATTTTCATTCGCCTCGGTTATTGCCTCTGCCACGGTCGACTCATGGACTTCCTTCCACAATTCTGCTCCAACAACCTCCTCCAATTTCTCGACTTCTAATGCGGTATCTGCATTCTTCTCCTTCTCTCGAGTGTTAACAATCTCTATGATTTTCTCTTCAACCTTCTCTGGGATATTAACATTCATCTGGTCACCCTTTGGTGTTTTCTCACGTAAAATACACATTTTCTGCCAAAAATTTGGGCAATCAAAACAGTAATGAGCACTCCCTTTACAATAATCGCAATAAACAAAAAAATGGCCCCGTAAAAGTTTTCTTAACAACATATGTAACACCACGGTTACCTCTACCTCCACCTCTTTTTGTTAACATATCTTGAAATTGAGCCCTCATCTCTTCAAATTTTCTATCAATCACGGTTGTTTGGGCCTCATTGAATATCTAAAAATAGGCATCTATAGGACTCTCTTTTGACATTACTCAAGATTGAAATTCACCAACAAGTTGTACACGTCAAGTATCCGGAATGTCTAAACAAGATTATTCGGTAAAGATTATTTTTGGGAGGTGTACTAGCAATCCCGGGTGAAAGAATTGGTGGCAAAAATTCGTTACAAAAAAATTGGATTTTTTTTATAAAAGAGGAACTCAACAGGTGTGGGAAAAAAATAAAATGGATTTTTTTATTTGATACAGAAAACGAGTTTAAGAAACTGGAAAAAAAAATTGATATTGAACGAAGCCGGATTTTTTGTTATATTGACAGGAAAAAAATATGCAGAAAATAAAAATGGATAATTGGATACTCTCTGAAACCAACTGATATGATCGGTAATCGAATCAGATCCGAAAATGCCCGAGAACTTGACCGAATTTGTCAATACAATGAGCACATCGACCCTTGGCTAAACCGTAACAAAAAACTTTGGTATAATGAACACCCATAAGGTTCGCTCACAACATTGATAAATCTGGTTGGGAATCCACTCACGTGAGAAAACTCACCAAAGCTTAAAAGTTTTAAATAAAATATATTTATCTCAATATTTGTTTGATGATTACAATGACTCTAAAAGCCTTTATATATACTACAGACTACAGACTCCAAAACCAATTGCTAATTTAGCAATGTGGAACAAAGTAAATTATAAGAAAAATAAAAAAAACTATCTAACCAATATGAGATAATAAAAGATAACTTAAAATAAATAAAAGACTCCAAATAAATTTAATACGTGTCCTCTTCAATGGGAATCACATCACATCTTTTGTACCCTCTACTCTGCCCATTCTCCCAAGGCATGACAGAATCCCACTACCAATCCTTAGTTCAGTAGGTTTTGTGGACTTGTAATTTGTTTTGAAATTTTTATATGTCAAACTTATTTTTTAACAATTTGTATTGTTCATTATTATTTTCATGGTTTTGATAATGGGAGCAAGTTTTGCCAAGTTGTTGGTCCCTTTGAAAGGCTAACACAAGTTTAGAGGTGGGGGTGAATAAATTGTCACCAAAAACCTAACTTAGAACTTAGTCTAGTGCAGATTGATTAATAATTAAGGTTCGGTTTTAACTTGTGTGGAGTTGAGCCGAAAAAGCTGAGTTTAAGTCAAACTGACTTATACAAAACTGAGTCAACCTGAAGCAGATATAGATTTTACCCTTTAACTGGATCTTGTTATTCTATAAGAAAAAGCTGTGTATGCAAAACTGAATTCTGGTGAATGTCAGTTTGTGAACAATGTATGCTTATAACGATCAATTCCAGCATGTTGTATAACAAATATAAATGCTGTAAAAATAAATAACAGAATGTAAATGCGTAAAGTAAGTAGAGCAAGAATTATAGTGGTTCCAGGTGGTGTAATCCCGTCAGTCCACTCTTCCCTTATGATGTAGGAAGGAAATTCCACTAGAACTCCTTGAGATACGCTGTTACAAAAAGTCCTAACTGAAAGTCCTTGACTAATCCCTAGTGTCACTATCCAAACAACAAAAGAACTGGTTGTATGGCTGCTCTTCAACTGCTTGAACCACTGGTCCTTAGAGGGTTGTATTGCCTCTTCACCAGCTACCACCACAGACACAGTCTACCCGACTGCAAAAGTCACAACTGTCCTTGGCAACTCCTTGACCGGATTGCTTTACTGTCTAAGACTTTGATTAAGAATCAAAGTTGGGATGAGAATCAATAAATTGATTCTTGCTTATGGTTCTTCAAAGTGTAGAAATTTGGATAAGATCGATGTGGCTTGAACACTTGAAGAATTCTACATAAGATCTTGTTGACCGCAGATAATGATAGTAATTTGAATGAACGAGATTTGTGAGGTCCAACGTTCATTTCATTTGAATTCTAATTGTATCAACGTTTATCTTGTAACTGCTATATTTAGTGACTTTTCTTACTTGTCAGTATATCATCCAATAGAGTTGCTTCCTTTACAACATTCGAATGTACTTCCAGTTTGTTGGATGACTGACTATAAAACTGAATTTCCTGATCAGTTTTATACTGAGTGTGTCAGTTACCAGTTTACTAACTGACATTGAGCATTAACTAAGTTTTTACTTGTTGGTCCCTTGGAAAGGTTCAGTTAAAACTTTTGTGAAGTTAAGCCGACTGAGCTGAGTTTAAGTCAAACTGACTTAAGCAAAAACTGAGTCAACTGGCAGCGGATATAATTCTAGCATTTTTCTTGATCTTGTTATTCTTATGTGATAGCTGAGTATGTTAAACTGAATTCTGGTGAATGTCTGTCTATGAACTGTGAGAAGTATAACAATCAATTATCAAAATGTTGTAGATAAATGCTACGTGAATAAATAAATGCATAAAGTAAATGAGGCAGATATTATAGAGGTTCCAGGTGGTGTAATCCTGTTCGTCCTCTCTTCCCCTGTGGTGCGGAGGAAAATTCCACTATAACTTCTTGAGGTGAACTGTTACAAAAAGTCCTAAACAATAGTCCTTGGCTAATCCCTAGCTTCACTATCTAAACAGTTGTAGAACAGGTAGAATTGCTGCTCTTCAATTGCTTGAACACCGGTCCTTGAAGGGTTACATATGCCTCTTCACCAGCTACCACCACAAACACAGTCTACCCGACTGCTTGTAACAACTGTCCTTGGAAAAACCTTCCCGGTTTGCTGCACAGTCTAAACATTTGATGTAGAATCAAATTTGTGTTGAGAATCAATAAATTGATTCTTTTTTGTGGTTCTTCAAAGTGTCTGAATCTGGATAAATTCTGTGTAGCTTGAACACTCGAAGAAATTCTCGATATGATCTTCTTATAGCGCAGAGATGATAGCAATTCTAATAAAATGACTAATGCACAAAAATGCTTGTTGATATTGATTAATTCTCTCTTTTTTTGTTGGTGCAAAGTCCTCTATTTATAGTGTGAGGTGCAATGTTTATCTTGCTTGAATTCGAATTGTATCAACGTCTATCTTGCAACGGCTATATTTTCTGACTGTTCTGATGTGTCAGTATTTCATCCAATAGAATTGCTTCTTTTAAAACGTTTGATTGTACTATCAGTTTATTGGATGGCGACATATAAGACTGAGTTTACTAATCAGTTTTATACGGTGTTTATCAATTGTCAGTTTCTTAACTGACTTTGAGCGTTAACTGAGATTTTACTCTTCTTCAAATATCAATACTCTAGTTTTTCATTTGATTATGATTGACTTAATCAGAGTACACCATATACAATCATCTTCTAAGTATTTAATGTCCTTATAATTCTTAGGTCTTCACACAAGATCCATAAAGTCAATTCAGGTCACCACAATCTTGCCTGAAGTCTAACTTTATAGTCTCGACCTGTAATCTTCATAACTGAGTTTGTACCCTCAGTTCTTCAATCTTCTATAACTGAGTCTGTGACCCTCATTTCTTCAATCTTCTGTATATGCCAACTGAGTTTGTATCCCTCAGCGAACTTATTTTCTTCAGTTTCAATAGGTGTATTCTGAGTCAGTTTGTTTATCTTAATGATTTCCAGTTTTCTAAATGACTTCCAGTTTTCAGTTTCACGACACACTAACTATTACAGTGCTTGTCTGATGTAACCTATACAAATATCAGAATCTAGTAAAACTTATACATTCAGTTCAAGACATCTTTTAGCTTTTCACTATAACAGCTAGCTTCGGCACTCCATCAATAAGGTTAATATAATACTTTGAATAAATATGATGAATTATCATCAAAACATAAATTTTATTTCCAACAATTTCCCCCTTTTTGATGATGCCAAAACTCTCCCTAAAAGAAAAGCTTAAAGATCAAAACAATGTAAAACTGGAAATCTTTAGAATACGCAAAAACTGGAATAGTTACACTTTGTTCAAATAAATTTGACTAAAGACTAAGTTTCATTCTGTGCTTTTTGTTTAACTGAGATGTACTTCATCTCTTTATCAAGTAGACGATAATCATGTTCTAGTCTTGAGTCTTCCTTAGAAAAGGTCTTGTTGTAGTCTACTTGACTTCCTTCTTTCCATTTTCTCCATAAAATTAACTTTGGTAAAGCTGATTCATTCAGGTTGTATTTTTCAAATTCTGCTATATCAGCTTTCATCTATTCAACTTTGTCTTTTATCTTCAGTTTGTCTTCAATCTTCTTGTTCTTCTTGTATTGTGCCATTTTCTGATTGTAGAGTTCTTCAGAGAAGAAGTAGTTCAAGGATTCTTCAATGGTCTTATCCTTGTACTTGGCTTTGATAGGATTATGATCTTTGACAAACTTTAACAACAGATCCTTTGTAAGAGTAGCTCTCCGATCTTCAGGTTGACTATATTTATCAATGAGTTGCTCATCAGTTAACTCTTTCTTTAAGAAATTTGGATCAGATTTATATCTTTCCAATTCATCTTCAAGTTGCTTCTTTTCTTTGAGCAATTTCAGCTTTCTTCTTCAGCTTCCCCCGTTTTGGCATCATATAATTGATTTACCAAGGCATGCGTTGCCTGTTGATCGGCTAAGATACGTTGCTGAGAAGCAAGTACTTCTTTGATTTGAGTTTCTAACCCGTAGATGTGCTGATTCATATGCTAGTGAGCCGGAGCATGTGTTTCCCTATCCACTGCGGTTGAGTCTTCAAGTTTCTGTTTAAGTACAAAATTTCTGAAGCAGAACTTGAACTTGACTTGTGGATCATCTCTAGTCTTGCATGAACTGAGACATCTATTTTAGTTCTATAATCTAGATATCCAGAGATGTTTGATAGAAGGCCATTGTGTGCATCCCTTTGACTGAGCACAATCTTCAAGTTCTCATGAACTTTGGCCAATTCATCCTTTGTTAGGATATCAGAAGGATCATATGTTGCTTCTGTTTGATCCTTAGACTGAGTGATATCTTCATTGATCATAAGTTGTTGATTATTAATTCCATCAACTGTTTGATGAGTGTCAGTTATCTAAATTCAAACTGGCAAATTTTCTTGTTGCGTTACAGTTTGCGTAGCTAGAGGTTGAGGTTGAGTATCCTTTTGCAAAACTGTAGTCACATCAGCTTCTTTTCTTGTATTATCATCTTCATCACCATCCTTCTTCTTTGAAATATGTCCGGGAATAGATGATGTGGCTGATTTTCTTCGTTGAGCTAGTTTAGTGAATCTATTGGAACAATTTGCAAGAAATTCTGACATAGGAAACATAGTGTATAGGTCTCTAATTTCCAATTCTTCCAAGAGTAACTTTTCTTCAGATTGTAACATAGCATCACGAGAATCTTCTGGTTTTAGTTTCATCTTCATTAGCCTGATGATTCTATCAGCTTCAAAAACTGGGGCTTGTTGCTGATCTGATTGTTGTTGTAATTGAGAAGTATCATCAGCAATAATATTTCTCTTTGTAACTTCAGTTGTCAGTTGTTGTTGTTCCCCCTCAGTTGGTGCCTTCTTACTTGAAGTTCCTGGGTACAAACATTTTACAACTGATCTTTCTTTTGTTGAGCCAGCTTTCCGCTTGAATCCTCTGTGTTCAGCTTCCTGCTGAGACACAGTTTTCTGTCCGGCTTCAGGTTTGGAAGTTGTTCTTGTTACTGCTACGATTTCTTCTATAGCTGCAGTTTGTCTTGCTTTCTTCCCCTCCTTGAGTTTTTCCAAATAAAATTAAATGATTCCACTGAGTGTTTTCTTCAGTCGGAAGCTACCAATAGTTGCTTGTCCTTCAGCTTGAGCTCTTTGTACGCTTTCTAATTCAGCTAAGTGTTGCTTCTTTATCTGATGACGACATAACCAGCCCAATTGAATTCTATTTCGTCCTAAATTATGTTCATCGGATAATGTGTTGATTCCTTTGGATTTTCCAATAACATGTTTGCTGAGCCATCTGCTGAGATATCCAAACTCTGGCTTGAGTTTATCAACATGAATGCCAACTTCTACTAGTTTTTTAGATAGCATAATCTTCCCAAGAAAGGCGTCTCTTTTCAGTGGTAGAGAAGTCAAATCTATTCACGTCACAGATGTATTCGTGAAACCAAATAGTGACTTCATAACTCGTTCATTGATAACAATACGATCTCCATGAACTTTAGTCAATAAAGAGTCTCTTACCAAACGCATATTTTCCCAAAACTGCAAAATACCTTCCACATCACGTTCTTCTTTGAAGGTAACTTCCAGAATGTTTCTTAATCATAGTTGTTTCTGGATCTTCTCACATATATAACTTGCTAACAGAGTGTTGTTGCACATAGTTTCATAAATTTCGAATGTATACACATCTAACTCTGTTATCAATCTTTGTTCTTGTGATTTCTTTGAAGTGGCCATTTGAATTTGAGTGTGAAAGCAAAAATTGAGTTTGAAGATTATGAAAATTTGATTTTTGATCTTTGAGGAAGTGTGAATGGAGATTGGATATATATGGGTAATGTACTGATGGTTGATTAGTACAACTTTACAAATTCCATGATGGTTTGGGTAACCAAGGCATGTACTGTTCTGACAGTAATGGGGTGTACACGCAGTATATTCTGAAAAAAGAACTGCCGTAATTAAATGCGATATAACCGCTGTCGGTTTTGTCTTATCAACCTTTGACTTAAGTTGACTGGAGTAAAACTGTTTCTGAATTCAGCTTTTCAGTTTCGTTAAGTCTTTCAGTTCTAGTTGATCAGTTTGAGATTGTTGATGTCAATGATTAATCTGTTAAGTGAGTGCACCCAACATAACAAAGATTAATCCCCTTGACGAATCTCTGGCTTAAATGATTTCAACTGCCTCTGATTATCCCCAATTCAGTTCTCGCTTTCGCAAATATTTCTTTGTCCAATGGCTTTGTAAAGATATCCGCCAACTGATCTTTAGTAGGTACATAAAGAACTGTTATATCCTTTTTCTCCGCATGATCTCTTATAAAGTGGTGACGCACATCAATGTGTTTTGTCCTTGAGTGTAAAACAGATTGTCAGTGATTGCAATTGCACTTGTATTTATAGGAATCATTCCGTCTTCTATCCCATAATCTCTTAATTGCTGTCTAATCCATAAACATGAGCACAACAACTTCCAGCTGCTATATATTCTGCTTCAGCTGTTGAAGTTGAGATAGAGTTTTGCTTTTTTTCTAAACCCAGACACAAGTCTATTTCCTAGTAACTGACAAGTGCCCGAGGTGCTCTTTCTGTCCACTTTGCATCCTGCATAATATGAGTCTGAATAAGATATTAGCTTAAATTCTCATTTCTTTGAATACCAAATTCCAACTCCATCTGCATCTTTCAGATATTTCAGGGGTCTTTTTACAACTGTGAGATTACTTTCCTTTGGTTTAGACTGAAACCATGCACACACACCAACAGTAAAAGATATGTCTAGCCTATGCTGTAAGGTAGAGTAAGCTTCCAATCATTCTTCTATAAAGTGTTTGATCAACATCTTTGCCTTCTTTGTCTTCATCTAGTCTGATGTTGGTCCCCATAAGTGTAGAAATTCCTGCTGATTTCACCATGCCAAACTTTTTGATAAGTTCTCTTGTATACTTGGTTTGGTGAATGAAGATTCCATCATCTCGTTGTTTAACTTGTATTCCAAGAAAATAATTCAATTCTACCATCATACTCATCTGAAATTTGCTCTTCATTAAACTTGCAAATTTCTCACATAACTGTTCATTTTCTGTTCCAAAAATAATGTCATCAACATAGATCTGAACAAGTAGAGTATTCTATTCAGTTTTCATTCTGAATAAGGTTTTTTCAATTGTTACTTTGATAAATCCATTATCCACTAGAAACTGAGATAGAGTTTCATACCAAGCTCTTGGTGCTCGTTTAAGTCAATAAAGAGCTTTCCTTAGTTTGAAAACTTTATCAGCTTCATCTCTGATCTCGAATCCAGGTGATTGTTGAACATACACTTCTTCTTCAATAATTCCATTCAAAAATGCGCTTTTAACGTCCATCTGGTAAACTTTGAACTTCTTGTGAGCTGCAAAGGCAAGAAATAGCCTGATTGCTTCTAATCTTGCAACTGGTGCATAAGTTTCATCAAAGTCTATGCCTTCTACTTGAGAATATCATTTAGCTACAAGTCTAGCTTTGTTTCTGATGATATTCCCATCTTCATCAAGTTTGTTTCCGAAAACCCATTTGGTTCCAATGAAATTCACATGAACTGGTCTTTCTACCAATTCCTATACTTGATTTCTTTCGAATTCGTTTAGTTCTTCTTGCATAGCTAGTACCCAGTCTGGATCTTTCAAAGCTTCTTCTACTTTTTTAGGTTCAGATTGAGATAGAAAACATGCAATCATTGCATCTAGTTGATGTCTTGTTCGAACTTCAGCTTGAGTATCACCAATAACTTGTTCTTTAGGATGATCTCTCATCCATTGATAAGCAGGTGCTTGCATTAAGGGATCTACATTTTGTTCGAATGGTTCTTGATTATATTTTCAATTGAGTCAGAATCATGTTGTTTAGGAGTGGGTTGTTGAGTTGTTGGAAACTGAGGCTGATCTTGATCTGACAAATCTGAAATCCGTAGTCTCCCAATGTCAAGAATAACTGATTCTGGCAATACTGGTAACTGAGACTGAGAAACTGGTTCTGGTCTGTCTTCAGTTGTTTCAGCAGGGAAGTTTGGTTCATCAAACACCACATGAATTGATTCCTCATGCTTGAGTGTCCTTTTATTTAATACTCTAAAGGCTTTGCTGACACTTGAATATCCTAGAAAAATTCCTTCATTAGCTTTGGGCTGAAAAACATGAAGTTGATCTTTCCCATTATTGTGTATGAAACATTTGCTTCCAAAAGAATGAAAGTAAGAAACATTTGGTTTTCTTCCATTTCAAATTTCATAAGGAGTCTTCTCATGCCTTTTGTTCATGAGAGCTCTGTTCTGTGTATAGCAAGCTGTGTTAACTGCTTCTGCCCAATATCTTTCAGGTGGTTTTGCTTCACAGATCATGGTTCTCCCTGCTTCTTTGAGTGTTCTATTTCTTCTTTCAGCTACACCATTCAATTGAGGTGTTGCAGTGGCAGCAAGTTGATGTAAAACACCATTCTCTTCACAGTATTCAATAATTACATTATTGAAAAAATCAGTTCCTTTATCTTATCTTACCTTCACAACTGATACTCCTTTCTGATCCTGAAGTCTCTTGAGTAGTTCTGTAGGTCTTTGCTTGGTTTTACTTTTCTTGGTTAAGAAGATAACTCAAGTGTACCTTGAAAAATCATCTACTACCACCAATGTATATTTCTTTCCACTGATACTAATTGGTGTAATAGGTCCAAATAAGTCCATATGTAGTAGTTCCGGAACTCTGGTTGTTGAATGCTGAGACTTAGTCTTGAAACTTGCTTTTGTTTGCTTCCCTTGCTAACAAGAATCACATAAGCTATCCTTCATATATGAGATTTCCGGTAGTCCAATGACTAGCTGTTTCTTGACAAGGGTGTTGATGTCATGACAGTTTAGATGACTCAGTTTCTTGTGACATAACCAGCTGATTTCTGATTTGGTATGGACAAGCAAACAGGTTTCTGCAATGGCTGTTGTCCAATCTACAACATACATATTCTCTTTTCTTCTACCGGCTAAGACAACTTGAAATGTTGTTTTGCTAACGACAATGCTGAAATCTTTGTCAAAAATAACTTTTTATCCCATATCACGAAGTGGATTGGTGCTGAGTAGATTGTAATGCAATCCTTCTACATAAGATACATTCTTGATTGGGAGTCCTTTTCTTATTAAGGTGCCATACCCTTTGGTGTATCCAAGTTTGTCTTTACTTTCAAAATTCACTTTTTGTCCATCTTTTGCAATAAAATTACTGAGACAGTCCTTGCTCTTTGTCATGTGCCTAGAGCAACCACTGTCAAAGTACCATACATCCTGCAATAGATATTAAACATTTTTAGGTACCCAACTCTATTTGGGTCCATAGGGATCAGTTGTCAGTACAACTCTATAAATATATCCTTTAGATATTGTTCGGATATTATTGCACTTGTTTTCATATATGTAAGCCACACTCCCTTAGTATCTTTGTTTGGATTGTGTCTTATTTATATGATATCTCATATCTGTTGGCTGAAAGTTATTTCCATGATTGAAACTTGAGAAATAACCATCATTTCTTTTGTACTGAGGTCTAGGTTGAGAACTGCAATAAGTCCTTTGTTGACCTTTGGGCTGAAACTTGTAATAAGTTTTCTGCCTGAAATGATTTTTTTCATCAGCTTGAATCTTGCATCCAGAGATATTCCAGTCATCATCAGTTGGAAATAGTCTGCCATTCCCCCTGACTTTATGAATCTTTGAATAATTAAAATTCTTGGATTTACTATGACTGAAGTTTCTTTGGTTCTTGGCCTGATCAGCTTTAGTAGATTTAGCGGTAGATATATTTTTCTATTTTCATGATGTTCAACTTATTTACCTTTTTGGTTGAACCTGTTGTTGTTTACAGCTGGCCTTTTTGAAAATTCTGGCTGAGGTTGACTTGATTCACGCTAAACTTGTTTTACTGGTTCATCATGCTTCTTGATCTGAGGACTTTGTTCAGCTATGAACTTAACACCAGTTTTGGCATTAGGTTCAGTTGCCTTACTTGTTCCTCTTTTCGAAGTTTGCTGTGTATCAAATCCTAATCTAGTTCTATCTCCATATGGCTTACCAGATTTGAATCCAGTTGCTGAACTAGATTGAGCAACGATTCGATTCTTCTTCTTTGTGCGATGCGATGGACGATACGGATTCTTTCTTTTTCTAGTTCTGCTTAGTTTCAACGTGTTCAGTTCAACATTCAATATTTTGACTTCTAGAATTAGAGATTCTTTCTCAGCTTTGATTGATTTATAACCAGCTTGTATGGTGACAAGTTGACACTTCAATTCGTCAAGAGTTTCTTCTAATTTTGAGGTTTTTGGATTGGAATCGTCTGTTGAAGAACATGCATTTTTCATGGAAATCTGAGCTGAGCTATATTTAGAGTTTGAATCACATACCTCATTCGGATCTTCCATGTGTGCCATTAAAGCTGTGTCATCTGATAGTCTTTCAGTACCAGCTTCATAATCTGATTCATCTCCAGCAAGGAGTGCTCTTCGGCCAATTCTTCTTGACTGTGTTTTCTTGGTCAGTTCTGGACATTCAGCTTTGTAGTGTCCAGGCTTCTTACAGTTGAAGCAAAGATACTCATCATCTTTCCTTTTCTCAGGAGTCTTCTTGATGAACTTCTGGGTTACAGGATGACCATTCTTCATCCTTCAAATTCTACTCATCATTAGAGCCATTTGTTCCTCCATTTCATCCAACTGTTGAAGATTGTTTGTGGATGTTTTTTGAGAGTCATTTGATGCTGCTCCAAGTGCTGTGGTCTTTGGTTCTTCCAGAGATTTAATTATTCCAGCTGTGCTTGTAAAATCTTCACTGAATTCATAAGCTTTCAAATCTGAGAAGATTTTAAATGAGTCCTCTATGTTAAGTCTTCTAGATTCTTCCATAGCAGTGACCTTCATCTTCCAGCACATTGGTAATGCCTTCATGATTCTTGTATTGATAACTTCCTTTGAGTATTCAATCTTGAGTAGATCTAATTCATCCATGATAACACTGAATCTTGTATCCATTTGATCAATGGTCTCTCCATTTTTCATCTTGAAATTTTCAAACGTTTGTTTTCCAACAGAGATTTTGTTTTACTTGATTGAATCAGTAACTTCACAAACTAGTTAAAGTTTTTCCCACATTTCTTTGGAAGTTGTGCAGTCTTTCACCTTTAAGTACATATTGCTGTCAAGAGTTCTGAGGATAAAGTCCATTGCAACGTTGTTGAGATTGTTTCGTTTGCGATCATCACTGGTCCATTCAGCTGTAGGCTTGGCAACTCGAACTTGTGCTTCACCAACAGTTTACATGTGAGTGATCTGAATTGGTCCATCAGTGAGTACATCCATCATTTCATCATGAGTAGCAAATAGAAAATCCTACATAAGACGTTTATATTCATCAAATCTGTCCATGTTGCACATAAGTGTTAGGTGTAGTGCCCGAAAGACAATTATATAATTGTTTAATGATAGAATTAATAATTCATCTTATTATATGTACGTATGCTTATAATTAAGACACTACTAAAAACCCTAAGTACCTCTTTTATGTAATCACATAACTCAGTGTATGGCCATACACAAAAGGATTGAGTTAGTGAGATGTACTTAAAATTAACTTAGTCCGGAGCGTTTATTAATCTGAGTACGGGTCTCAAGATTAATTTGCTAATAATGCGCCAAGAACACTTTAGGTGTGACAGTCTTATCCGGACTGTCGGTAATACGGTACCTAGTGGGGCATTTATATATGATGATAATCATATAGGGCTAGACCGATTTGATTTGAGTTCCCGATATAATTCCGTGATCGAGAAGTCTTATCGAATCACAAGATGATCATATATGGATTAATCTCAATCCTGAGGTGATCACAGATGACTGCTTAGACTGGGGTAGGGTTTGATGTGTTAGTAAGGATCACTTCGTAGTATGTGGTCCAACACTTCTCGTTGGCTCTATTTTAGGATGAGTGAGTAGTCTGTGCGATCACAGATACGGAATCCATTCCTTCCCTCGGAAAGTAGACATACAGTTCCCTTATTTGTTAACATAGAAACTGATCGATGGGCCCAGTTCATACTATATTAGTGGTGAACTAATTGGTCACTAAGGGGTTAATGGTAAATAAGGATAATATGTTTCGAGAAGGGTTTACGGAAATATCCTGAATCGAAATGAACAGTCTATGGAGGATTTATCCATATGTAATGATTATATCATGGACACTTTTGACTCATGGTTGAGTGTAAGTTATCTATATTCGGCAGAGTTCAGTTTCGGGTTTATGGTGGTGTAATCCCGGAATTAATAGATTGAATATTATTGTTCGGCATGACGGATAATATTATTTAATTTATTGTAGCTACTGAATATGGGTCCACGGTCCCCGACGTGGCTCCTAATATAGCATATACGATTTCTCGTCGTTTCACCTCAATTATAATTAAATAGTTGAATTGGACTATAATTTGATATGTGGATTAATTGTTTAGTTGGACTAAATAATTAATTACATGGAAAAGATATTTTTCGTGGACCCGGCCCAAATTAGTGTGTTGACTTTTTGACCTAATTGGTCAAATATAGAAATGTACGTGTGACCTTAATTTTTAAGGGGTGGGGCGCATATTTAATATTAAATATTATTAAGGAATTAGTTTCTTGGATAATTATTTAATATGTGAAATATATTTTATTTGTTAAATGATAATTCATGGAATATTAGATAATAATATGATTTATTCTAATTTGTTTGGGATAATTATTTTATTTATCTTTTATTTGGAATATGGATTAATCTAATAATTATCTCTTAATTATTTAATCCTTGGGGCTTAAGTTTTACTCTCCTATATAAAGAGAGTTCTCCCAAACCTTTTGACACACAACAAATTTCGAAATATTGGAAGTAATAGATCAAGAATTTTCGGCGCTTTTACTTGGGGTTCGAGTTTTAGAAAAACTTCAGGTTTTTCTAAGGTAGCATATCGAGGAGGTCCGGCGGCTTGAAACACCATTTACCTGGTAGTGCTTGGAGACAAACGTTGGAAGACTGTGGCTTCTCATCTAGCTTGGATCTAGGATTGAAGATTGTTCTTGGAGTTTATTCACCAAAAACTGGTAAGCAATCTAAACCCCCTCGTAGGTTTAGATCTATTATTTTATGTATTTTGGTTGATTAGATCTAGATCTATACTATTCCGCTGCGTAATTAGGTGGATCTTGATCAATCCAGAGATATTACATTCTTACAAGTGGTATCGGAGCCTTTGATCTAGCCATCAAAGTATGTAAATTTTAGATCTAATGAGTGGAATAGCATGTATAGATTGCTTTATTTTCTTTTTTTATGAATCGAATTTATCATGATTGTATGCTTGTGATTGTCGTGGTTGAAGAGATGGATTGGGGTTGGAATTGTTTACTCGTTAGATCTATTGGAAACTCATATAAATTCGTTTATATAAGTATAGGAAATTTTGTAATTTTAATTTCCTAGAAGTAGATCTGTTTTGTTGCTGTACCGTTTATTATTTATTCCCGGATATTGAGCCGTTGAAACGACAATCCCTCCGGTCAGAATGAATAATAAAAGTTGAAGAACATGCCCTCAAAATTTCGTGACGATCGGAGTCGATATCGATGTCCAATAGCTGCTATAAAGTTGCTGCTGTAACAGAAAAGGACAGCAGGCATTAAAACGCTAGCTGTGAGTTCGTCAATTTTCTGGAAGAGTTTGGAACGTCAAAACGAAGATCCGACCGTTCAGATCGATTAACATGGAGTTATGAACAAGCCCTAAAAATTTCAAGTCGATCGGGTTTTTCACGATGCCCGATCGGCCCCGGGAAGGCACTGCAGAGCCGCAGTTAAAAACAAATGCAGCAGTTGGATCGGCGGATTGCTGGAGAAAATTGGACTGTTGAAACAAAGATCCAACCGTTCAGATTGAAGTAGGAGGAGTGAAGAACAAGTCTTTAAAGTTTCGTGACGATCAAGATTCGTTTGGATGTCCGATCATCGATACAACGCAGCAGCAACAGATTAGAAAATAGTAAACCCTAGTTAGGGTTTGTGTTTTTTTTTAATAGGATAGACACGGGGGTACCAACGATCCATCTCGGTGTTTATTTTTCCGTTAATTTTTTTTCGTGTATGATCGAAAATTGTGTGATATATCCGGAAAATTGCCATGACATGTATCATATCATGATTCCACTCCAATGCATACATGTAGCTAGTTTATTTCGAATAAATTAGGCAGGTATAACTCGTATAATTAGTTTAAAGGCTTATTTAAATAATATGTGGTAGTTAATAAATAAATAATTAATTATAAAAACCGAGGAACCGGGTTTTGTCAATCGTTACGATTTTAGTGATGGATTCTCGGTGAATCCCACTTAGATAAATCGTTGAGCTTTTCGGTGATGGCTGCTCAGTGAAAGCACCTTAAACAGAAACGAGATTACGCTTTGGGTGACAATTTAGAAATCGGAGAATCTTAGTACATGGGTTCGGAAATGGTCTAACCATGGTTGGGCGAGTTCAACATAGCTTCGGCTCAATCGACTCCCCTCCACGTGTGATGTACGTTACAGTAGTTCGACAAGACCTAGCAAAGCCGATAAGCCTTCGGGCTAAACGGGGCTTCTCTTGCCGGATTGGCCTGAACTGTCATATATGTTCCAACGAATAATACGGCGTAGGCTTGCCTACATGACCGACCCTGTTTGGAGTACTTTGATTTATTGTTTCTTATTGTCAAGGCCGAAACCGTAATTAGTAAACCCACCACTTTTTTCAAATATTGAGTGGGAGCGGGGAAGGCGACAGCCAACCCCACGGCCTTTACTATAGGTGCAAGCATGTGAGAGATGGGTGACGCCTCAAGCCGCTTTGATTTTGGCCCCCTACGGATTGTGTTCACCCCTATCAAAATTCAAGGCTTGGTCTCCGAAAGGATAGGATTTTGAGTACTCGTTGAGCCACTGACCGACCCTACGGCGGCATACTCGGGGCGTACTTTGAGATCTGATATAGTAGGTCACACTCTTTATGGATATTTTCGAAATATCTAGGCTAGAAAATGAATGTAATCAATGATTAAGGTCCAGGATGTCTAATTCCGTGAGATGTTCGATTCTCGAAGCTTAATCATTGAGAGAGATTGTCACAGTTTAACCGTCACCTCTTTGACCTACCCAACGGCGGCACTGAGGTGCGAGGTTAAATCCTTGGAATGGTAGGATAAACTTTTTTTTAGTTTATAATTCCTAAAATAAAAATCTAGTAGTGAAATTTTAATTTTGAATTTAACTTTTTGTCATGTTTATTTACAACTTTAATCTCTAGGCTACTAAACTGTTAGTAATAGGACTTCATTAAAAATGTGGAAAGTAACAAGTACGTTGTAAATTATCAAACAATGCATTTACTTTTTCGGAAGATATTTATTCTCGTGAGCCTTTAAAAACTTAAGTGACATAGTACAAGTATGTCACGGGTGTCACTCGTGTTGAACGAGAGACGACCACACTTAGTTTACAAAAGATGATATAGGTCTATCAGACAAATTCATTTAGTGAATTTTAAAGGTGTAATTACACAACAAATTTCTAGATTGAAAAATTGGAAAATCATATACATAAAGTGTTGCCAGTTAGACGGTATTTGGAACCGATAAACTAGTGGGAGCCTTAGTCTTATGATTTGTTGTTTTTCTAAATCATTAGAAATGTGTAATGGACTGCACAAGAGTTATTCCATTTATTGGAAAAACATGAATAAAGCGTTACTAGTTAGACAGTATTTGGAACTGATAAACTAGTGGGAGCTTAGTTCTGGAGATTTTATAATCTTTGAAACATCATGAACACAGCATTGCTAGTTAGACAGTATTTGGAACTAATAAACTAGTAGGAGTTTAGTTCTGAATGTTTTTTCTAATCTTGAAAAATAATAAAGTGTTGCTAGTTAGACGGTATTTGGAACCGATAAACTAGTGGGAGCTTTGCTCTTATGAATTGACGATTAGAAAAATCGATAGTCCAAGCAAGTAACACTGAACATCCCACAGTTCAAGAGTAGTGTCTACTCAAACGAACTTCTAGTTGAAGACTGTTTCCATCTAAGGAAAGTCGAGAATGGGAAAGAATGGTTATACGTGTTAGTCATCTAAACTATGTAGTTTTAAGGCTAAACCGGAAAATCAATAAATTGGAAATTAGTCGATAAGGAAAGTGATTTCAGATCACTGACCAATGCATCCTTAGCAATTTTCTCGAAAGCTAAAGTTCTTTGGAAGAACTAGGTAGCTTTGCATTAAACGATAAATGAAATAGACAACGGGCAGTTATTTCAGATAGACTAGTGGGATTGATATAAGGAAATGAATCTCGGATTCAATTCTTGAGTATCACAGAAAATTCATTTTCTGTTTTCGGATTCGTTGGAACGAACGTATTCACTTTCAATAGGATAATTTGTTTGTCTTATTGACGATGAATATAACATTCATAACACGAACTCAAGGCTCGGACTTTTGTTGGATAAAGTCAGAACCACTAAGCATTGCTGAATATGTATATGTAACACATCTTCAACAATATAAACGCAAATGGTTTCCGTATTTAGATAAAGACTTCTTTATATACTTTTAATTAGTTCATATTCCCTAACGACAAGATCTGCAGACTGGCTTAGGGTGATTCCAATCTCCCAGCCAAAGGAACCCAGTCTCAAAGGAACAATGCCTAAGTTTCCTTTCAATAGGGAAAGGGTAATATATTTAAAGAAGATACATAGCTTGTTCATATCGACCTTCGGGGTCATATGAAAGATACAAGCTAGTGGGAGTTTTTGAAGTAGTGACATCTTGTCTGACAACTATTCGAAACTCCGGTAAGTTTATCCAAAATATTTGGAAGAATCTCTGATTTCACCAGAGATAGAGTATTCCATACTTAGAAATAGGTTATTGCGTAGTCTTCGGGACTGATGCTCGGACTTCCTCCTAGTGGAATGTTTTCACTAAGGGATACACCATAAATTTGCCTTATATAGTTATTGATGTGCTACGATACACTTCTTAACTCATTTAAGATATTGGTTGCAATAATAACGGCTTACATTAACATGTGAATCCGAGAAGTCTACCTAAAAGATGCCTACGCATTTGTGGATAAGGAGTGAATTTCGGTTCACCCCACTTCCGCAAATATATACATTTAGCACTTAATGCTTGAAGGCAGGACTGGAAATTTTGCGTACACGTTCAGAGCGTGAAATATCTTAAAGCATTGAGTAAAGGTTGGTTATGAAACTCGTAAAATCAGAGAATGACGGTGATACTGTCAAACTCGATCTGATAGAGTCTATAAATAACAAACATAGATCTTGAAGTATTTGTACTCAAGATGTCACTAACTTATTTGTTCAGTCCATATCCAACACCGGCAGTTGGTGATACCACTAATAAAAACTACTAAACTAGATCAGTATATCACTCCACCCCGAACGCCGTGGGAGTATGGTTTGTCCATTACCTATTGCAGGACCTTACGGTGTATAAGGTAGATTGATGACCTATAGTCCTTTGTGGGCTGTGTAGGATCCTGATCATAGATGTTGGTTTAAAAGCCATAACCCTGTGAATGGAGTTTGATACTCCAGTTCTGTTGAAAATCTTGAAGAACCACCTGAGTATCTCAGGCCCAGTGGGGGTAATTAGAACTACACGAAGAAGAGTCGAATGAATAGAAGGTTCAACCTTTAATGCAAAGCTGAGTAATTTAGGGGTGATTCCCTAAAAGGCAGAGAGTTAACCAGACCGTGATCTCTCTTACTCCTCAGTCTTGTTTGATTTCGTCAGAAAGCGGGAAATAGGGGTGATTCCCTAAGCCTTCATTGCCGAACAACGAAATCTGAATTTATTCAGAACAGAAGGGTTCTAGCAAAGAACAAATAACGGATTCGTTACAACGTAGAAAATATGGGTGATTCCCTAAGACCCTTTTTGCGAGACTAACGATATCTTAATTTATTCAAAAAGAACCTTTGGTAGGATGCCTGCCACAACTTATATCCTTTGGGGATTAAAGCAAACCTCTAGGTCTTTTCAAAGTCATATATATTAAATATGTGGACTTGACCAGAATATTGATAAGTCTTTCGTACACTGGGCATCAATATTAGTAAAGTAGCATGTAGATTAGTGTTTGTGAATGGTAACACTGAAATAGTTGGAAACGACATGCGTGTGTTATCTGAAGTCAGAGTCTGACATGCCATCGGGATTTATTCTAAAGGATTTGATTCGGTCAAATTCTTGAGAATCAATCATTGGCAATCAAATCCATTCACCTGGTTAAGATTTTCTTGCATTTATCCAACATTCAACAATGTAGTCTACCATACCTCTCAGGAATGGTTATCTAAACCTGCAGATGAATACGAAATGGGATGTTTAGTGAATCCTTAAGTCTCTTCGGGAGAATGAGGAATAATATGCTAGTATATTCAGGTGCAAACTAGAATATAAGTGATAACACTGATTCTGGCATTAGGTCAGATTGAAGGATGATCGTGAAGTCAATCTCATCCTCAGTGTTGAATCAAAGGCATATTGAAATCGTACCACGGGATTAGATTGAAAGGCGACGTTTCGATCCCAAAGGTTGACTCCAGCCGCCAACCTGATCAGTGTACCGAGTCACATGGTATTCGGATTCAAAGTACGCGCCGGGTCACTGACCTACCCTACGGTGGTACACTCCAATCGTGCTTGCAAGGATGAATTACTAAGATGCGCTTGGAGGGTATGACTCTTGGTGATATGTCTCACTTGTTTTGAGCAAGTGGGAGAATGTTGTAGGTATAGATATAAAGGGTGTGCTCTAAAACAATTAATCCACTTGCCTTTCGTGCAAGTGGGAGATTGTTAGGTGTAGTGCCCGAAAGACAATTATATAATTGTTTTAGGATAGAAATTATAATTCATCTTATTATATGTATGTATGCTTATAATTAAGACACTACTGAAAACCCTAAGTACCTCGTTTATGTAATCACATAACTTAGTGTATGGCTATAAACAAGAGGATTGAGTTAGTGAGATGTACTTAAAATTAACTTATTCCGTAGCGTTTATTAATCTGAGTACGGGTCTCAAGATTAATTTGCTAATAATGCACGCAGAACACTTTAGGTGTGACAGTCTTATCCGGACTGTCGGTAATAGGGTACCTATGAGGCATTTATATATGATGATAATCATATAGGGCTGGACCGATTTGATTTGAGTTCTTGATATAATTCCGTGATCGAGAAGTCTTATCGAATCACAAGATGATCATATATGGATTAATCTCAATCTTGAGGTGATCACAGATGACTGCTTAGACTGGGGTAGGGTTTAATGTGTTAGTAAGGATCACTTTGTAGTATGTGGTCCAACACTTCTCGTTGGCTCTATTCTAGTATCAGTGAGTAGTCTATGCTATCACAGATATGGAATACATTCCTTCCTTTAGGAAGTAGACAGACAGTTCCCTTATTTGTTAACCCTAGAAACTGATCGATGGGCCCAGTTCATACTATATTAGTGGTGAATTAATTGGTCACTAGGGGGTTATTGGTAAATAAGGATAATATGTTTCGAGAAGGGTTTACGGAAATATCCCGAATCGAAATGAACAGTCTATCGAGGATTTAACCGTATGTAATGATTGTATCAGTGGACACTTTCGACTCATGGTTGAGTGTATGTTATCTATATTCGGCAGAGTTCAGTTTCGGGTTTATGGTGGTGTAATCCCGGAATTAATAGATTGAATATTATTGTTCGGTCTGACGGATAATATTATTTAATTTATTGTAGCTACTAAATATGGGTCCATGGTCCCCGACGTGGCACATAATATAGAATATACGATTTCTTGTCGTTTCACCTCAATTATAATTAAATAGTTGGATTGGACTATTTAATTTGATATGTGGATAATTGTTTAGTTGGACTAAATAATTAAATACATAGAAAAGTCATTTTTCATGGACTCGGCCCAAATTTGTTTGTTGACTTTTTGACCTAATTGGTCAAATATAGAAATGTGCGTGTGACCTTAATTTTTAAGGGGTGGGGCGCATATTTAATATTAAATATTATTAAGGAATTACTTTTCTAGGATAATTATTTAATATGCGATTTATCTTTTATTTGTTAAATGATAATTCATGGAATATTAGATAATAATATTATTTAATCTAATTTGTTTGGGATAATTATTTTATTTATCTTTTATTTGGAATAAGGATTAATCTAATAATTATCTCTTAATTATCCTTGGGGCTTGAGTTTTACTCTCCTATATAAAGAGAGTTCTCCCAAGCCTTTTGACGCACAACAAATTTCGAAATAGTGGCAGTAATAGAGAAAGAATTTTTGGCTCTTTTACTTGGGGTTCGAGTTTTAGAAAAAACTTCGGGTTTTTCTACGGTAGCATATCGAGGAGGTCCGACAGCTTGAAACACCATCCACCTGGTGGTGTTTGGAGACACACGTTGGAAGATTGTGGCTTCTCATCTAGCTTGGAAGACTATGACACTTAGAAGAACCAAGATAGATGGAAGAATGTGACACTTAGAAGAACCAAGCTAGGATCTAGGTGTCATAGTCATTGAATAAATATGATAAATTATCATCAAAACGTAATTTTATTTCCAACATTACTCTTCTTCAAAACATCAGTACTCTATTTATCCAATTATATGTGACAGAATCAGATTACACAATTCCTTATAAACATCATCTAAGATATCATTGTCCTTATGATACTTAGGTCTTCTACAAGATGCATAAAGTCAGTTCAGGTCATCACAGACTTACCTGAATTCTAACTTTACTGTCTCGGCTTAAAATCTTCATAACTGAGTTTGAACCCTCAGTTCCTCAATTTTCCTTAACTGAGTCTGTGTCCCTCAGTTCTTCAAATACTGAGTTTGTTCTCTCAGCCTTCAGTTCTAGATAAGCCAACCGAGTATGTGTCCCTCAGCGAACTTACCTTCTTCAGTTCTGTGTGAACTTCAGTTCTTGGGTGTACATCTTCAGTCATAAGTTCAGTTCCAGTTATCTACAAGATTTCCAGTTTCTTAGATGATTTCCAGTTTTAGTTCTATGACACTTCTATCTATTACAGTGCTTGTCTGATGTAACCTATAAAATTATCAGACTGTAGTAAAACCTATACATTCAGTTCTAGACATCTTTTAGTTTTCCACTATAACAGTTAGCTTCAGCACTTCATCAATGGGGTGTAAACAAACATGTTCTCGAATAAGATGAATCATCATTAAAACTAAATTTTATTCCCAACAATTTCCCCCTTTTTGATGATGCCAAAACCCTGCTTAAAAGAAAAGCTTAAAGATAAATTCAAAAACTATGTAAAACTGGAAACTGGATTTCATTAAGAATTCTACAAAAAATGGAATAGTTACATAGTAAGTGATAAACTGAAATAAGAGCTAAACTGTTCTTTGTGCTCTTTGTGTAACTAAAATGAATTTCCTCTCTTTATCATGAAGATGATAGGCATGTTCTAGCTTTGAGTCTTCCTTGTAGAAAGTTCAGAGATAGTTCACTTGACTTGTGAGTTTCCACTTCCTCTACAAAACTAGCTTTGGCAATGCTGATTCATCCTTATAATAATTTTCAAATTCTGCTACATCAGTTTTCAATTGTTCAATCTTGTCTCTAATCTGCAATTTCTCTTCAATCTTCTTGATCTTCTAGTACTGTGCCATCTTCGGATTATGATACTTATAGGATAATAAGTAAACAAGAGATTCTTCATAAGTTTTGTCTTTGTACTTGAGTTTGACATTGCTATGATCTTTGAAAAACTTCATCCACAAATCCTTTGTAAGAGTAGCTCTCCTTCTCCAGGTTGAATATATTTTCAATTAGCTGCACTTCAGATAGTTCTTTTACATTTCGAACATATGGATCGGCTGTTGATTTGTATTTCTTCAATTCCTCTTCCAGCTTCAGCATTTCAACAAGTAGTCTCAGCTTTTCTTCTTCAGCTTCCCCCTTTTTGGCATTATACTGCTGATTTATCAACTGATGGGTTGCTATTTGGTCGGCTGAGATAATCTTTTGAGAAGCGAGAACTTCTTTCAGCTGAGATTCTTAACCATAGATACGCTGATTTAAATGCCATTCTGTTTGAGCATACATTTCACTGTATACTATGGTTGTGAGTTCAAGGGTTTCTTTGAGACTGAGAATCTTTTAGGCTGAGCTAGAACTTGATTTCTGAATGATATCCATCTTGGTGTGGACTGAGACGTCCGTCTTCTTTTGATATTCCAGATATCCTGAAATACTTGACAAAAGGCCATTGTATTCTTCATTTTGGTTGAGCATAATCATCGATTTCATGTACTTTGCTCAATTATTCTTTTGTCAAAATTTCAGATGGATCTACTTCTTCATCTTGTTGGATTGTAAGCTGAATATCATCTTTGATTACCATAAGTTGCCGATCATCAATTTTTCCATATGTTTGCTGATTGTCAGTTTTTTGGTATGCAACTGGCAATTCTTCTTGCTGATTAACAGTTTGCATAGTTTGAGTTTGAGGTTGAGTATCTGTTTGTAAATCTGTAATCTTATCAGCTTCTTTCTTTGATTCAACATCTTTGTCATCATCCTTCTTCTTTTTAGTCTCCAATGTTGATGACGTGGCTAATTTTCGTTGAGCTAACTCAGTAAATCTTCTAAAACAATTTGTGAGAAACTCTTCCATAAGAAATAGAGCATATAGATCCCTGACTTCAAGTTTCTCCAACAATAACTTTTCTTCACTTGGTCGAGTAGCTTCACGACATTCTTCGGTCTTGAGTTTCATCTTCATCAGCCTGATGATCCTTTCAGCTTCAAAAATATTAACTTATTGCGGAGCTGGTTGCTGAAATTGCAGTTGCTCCGTTTCGGCATGCATAACGGAAACTTGTTAAATTAAAATTACAAAATTTCCTATACTCATATAAACGAATTTATATGAGTTTACAATAGATCTAACGAGTAAACAATACCAACCCCAATCCATCTCTTCAACCACAACATATCAAAGCATTCATCATCATGATTTTCGAAAAAAAAAACAATGCAATCTAAACATGCAATTTCCACTCCTAGATCTAAAATTCACATACTTTGATTGATAGATCAAAGGCTCTGATACCACTTGTAGGATGTAATATCTCCGGATGGATCAAAGATCCACCCGATTACGCAGCGGAAACTACAAGATCTAGATCTAGTCAACCAAAATACATAAATAAATATATCTAACCTACGAGAGGGTTAGATCACCAACCTTTTTATGGTGAAAAACGTCAAGAACAAGTTGAGAAGCCAAAGTCTTCCAACGTGTGTCTCCAAGCACCACCAGGTGGATGGTGTTTCACGCCGCCGGACCTCCTCGATATGCTACCAGAAAAATCCCGAAGATTTTTCCAACTCGAACCCTAAGAATAGAGGCCGAAATTTTCAGCCAATTTCTCTTGTGAATAGTGACGTGAATAGTGATTTTTTGGTACAATGGAGAACTCTTCTTATATAGGAGAGAGATCCTTGTTCCACAAGGATTTAATTTAATTAATGGATAATCAATCAAATAAATCCTTTTCCATAAAAGATAAATCTAATATTTTCCCAAACAAATTAGGATAAATAAAAGAACATTATCTAATATATTAATTATTTAACCAATAAATAATTAAGCACATGTCATATAATAACACAAGAAAACAAATTCCTTGTTAATAATATATACATATTGGGGCCAATACCTAATTAAATAGGTCATGGGCCGAAATTCACCAAACCGGGTCGAGTCCATGAAAAAAATGTCTTTTCCATGTTTTTAATCATTTAGTCCAACTAAACAATTAATCCACATATCAATTAAACAGTGCAATGCTACTATTTAATTATAATCGAGGTGCAACGACGAGAAACCTATATGCTATATTAGGAGCCACGTCGGGGACCATGGACCCATATTCAGTAGCTACAATAAATCCAATAATATTATCCGTCAGACCGAACAATAATATTCAATCTATTAATTCCGGGATTACACCACCATAAACCCGAAACTGAACTCTGCCGAATATAGATAACTTACACTCAACCATGAGTTGATAAGGTGTCCACTGATATAATCATTACATACGGATAAATCCTCCATAGACTGTTCATTTCGAGTCGGGGTATTTCCGTAAACCCTTCTCGAAACATATTATCCTTATTTACCATTAACCCCCTAGTGATCAATTAGTTCACATACCAGACTAGTAGCTAATTAGTCTAACATAAACTCCGCGGATCGATCGCTTCTAGGATTAACAAATAAGGGAACTCGTCCGTCTACTTCCCGAGGGAAGGAATGAATTCCATATCTGTGATAGCACAGACTACTCACTCATTTCAGAATAGAGCCAACGAGAAGTGTTGGACCACATACTTCGAAGTGATCCTTACTAACACATCAAACTCTACCCTAGTCTAAACAGTTGTCTGTGATCACCTCAGGATTGAGATTAATCAATAAATGATCATCTTGTGATTCGATAAGACTTCTCGATCACGGAATTATATCGAGAACTCAAATCAAATCGGTCCAGCCCTATATGATTATCATCATATATAAATGCCCCACTAGGTACCATATTACCGACAGTCCGGATAAGACTGTCACACCTAAAGTGTTCTGGGCACATTATTAGCATATTAATCATGAGACCCGTACTCAGATTAATCAACGCTACGGACTAAGTTAATTTTAAGTACATCTCACTAACTCAATCCTCTTGTGCATAGCCATACACTGAGTTATGTGATTACATAAATGAGGTACTTAGGGTTTTCAGTAGTGTCTTAATTATAAACATAAATGCATATAATATGATGAATTATTTATTCTGTCCTAAAACAATTACATAATTGTCTTTCGGGCACTACACCTAACAATCTCCCACTTGCACGAAAGGCAAGTGGATTAATTATTTTAGAGCACACCCTTATTTATCTATATCTACAACATTCTCCCACTTGCTCAAAACAAGTGAGACGTATCTCTCAAATCTGTACCCTTCCAAGCACATCTTAGTACTTCATCCTTCCAAGCACAACCAGAGTGTGCCGCCGTAGGGTTGGTCAGTGACCCGGCGCGTACTTAGAATCCGAATACCATGTGACTCGGTACACTGATCAGGTAGGTTGGCGGCTTGGGTCAATATTTGGGATCGAAACGTCTCATTTCCATCTAATCCGGTGGTACGATTGCAATATGCCTTTGATTCAACACTGAGGACAAAATCGACTTAACGATCATCCTTAATCTGACCTAAAGTCAGTATCAGTGTCATCACTTATATTCTAGTTCGTACCTGAATATACTAGCATATTATTCCTCATTCTCCCGAAGAGACTTGAGGATTCACCAAACATCCCATTTAGTATTCATCCGCAGGTTTAGATAACCATTCCTGAGAGGTAGGGTAGACTACATCGTTGAATGTTGCATAAATGCAAGAATATCTTAACCAGGTGAATGGATAGGATTGCCAATGATCGATTCTCGTGAATTTGAGCGAATCAAATCCTTAAGAATGAATCCTGATGGCATGTCAGACTCTGACTTCAGATAACACACCCATGTTGTTCCCAACTGTTTCAGTGTTACCATTCACAAACACTAATCTACATACTACTTTACTAATATCGAAGCCCAGTCTACGAAAGACTTATCAATATGCTGGTCAAGTCCATATATTAAAATATATGACTTTGAAATGACCGAGAGGTTTGCTTTAATCCCCAAAGGATATAAGCTATGGCAGGCATCCTGCCAAAAGTTCATTCCGAAGAAGATGATGTTAGTCTCTCAAAAAGGTCTTAGGGAATCACCCCTATTTTCTGCTTTCTAACGAATCTACCATTTGTTCTTAGCTAAAACCCTTCTGTTCTGAATGAATTCAGTTTCCATTGTTCGGCGAGGAAGTCTTAGGGAATCACCCCTACTTCCCGCTTTCTGACGAAATCAAGGAAGACTGAGTGGTAAGAGAGATCACGGTCTGGTTAACTCTCTACCTTTTAGGGAATCACCCCTAAATAACTCAGCTTTGCGTTGAAAGTTAAACTTTCCGATTCATTCGACTCTTCTCCGTGTAGTTCCAATTACTCCCACTGGGCCTGAGATACTCAGGTGGTTCTACAAGAGTTTCAACAAAACTGGAGTATCAAACTCTATTCACAGGGTTATGGCTTTTAAACCAACCTCTATGATCAGGATCCTATACAGTCCATGAAGGACTATAGGTCATCAGTCTACCCTATAGACCGTAAGGTCCTGCAATGTGTAATGGACAAACCATACTCCCACTGCGTTCGGGGTGGATTGATATATTGATCTAGTTTAGTAGTTCTTATTAGTGTTATCACCAACTGCTAGTGTTGGATGTGGAATGAACAAATCAGTTAGTAACATCTTGAGTACAAATACTTGAAGATCGAAGGTTGTTATTTATACACTCTATCAAACCGATTTTTACAGTATAACCGTCATTCTCTGATTTTGTGAGTTTTATAACCAACCTTTACTCAATGCATTAAGATATTTCACGATCTGAACGTGTACGCAAAATTTCCAGTCCTACCTTCAAGCACTCGGTGCTAAATGCCTCTATTTCAGGAAGTCGGGTGAACCGAATTCACTCCTTATCCACAAATGCGTAGGCATCTTTTAGGTAGACTTCTCGGTTTTTCATTACAACGTAAACCGTTATTTTTCAACCAATATCTTAAATGAGTTCAGCAGCGTATCGTAGCACATCAATAACTATATAAGGCAAATTTATGGTGTATCCCTTAGTGAAAACATTTCACTGGGAGGCAGGCCAAGCATCAGTCCCGAAGACTACGCAATAGCCTATTTCTGAGTATGGAATACTCTATCTCTGGTGAAATCAGAGATTTCCTCCAAATATTTTGGATAAACTTATTGGAGTTTCGAGTAGTTGTCAGACAATATGTCACCACTCAGAAGCTCCCACTAGCTTGTATATTTCATATGACCCCGAAGGTTGTTATGAAAAAGCTATGTTACTTCTTTAAATCTATTACCATTTCCTGATTGAAAGGAAACTTAGTCATTGTTCCTTTGAGACAGTGTTCCTTTGACTGGGAGATAAGAATCACCCTAAGCCAGTCTTCAGGTCTTGTCGTTAGGGAATATGCACTAATTAATAGAATAGAAAGAAGCGTTTATCGAAATACGGAAACCATTTGCGTTTATATATTTTAGGATGTGTTACTAAAACCTTTTCAGCAATGCTTAGTGGTTCTGACTTTATCAAACAAAAGTCCGAGTCTTGGGTTCGTGCTACGAATGTTATATTCATCGTCAATAAGGCAAACCAATTATCCTATTGAAAATAAATACGGTCGTTCCAACGAATCCAAAAACAGAAAATGGATTTTCTGTGATACTCAAGAATTGAATCCGAGTTCATTTCATTATATCACTCCCACTAGCCTATCTGAAATAACTGCCCGTTGTCTATTTTATTTATCGTTTAATGCAAAGCTACCTAGTTCTTCCAAAGAACTTTAGCTTTCGAGAAAATTGCTAAGGATGCATTGGTCAGTGATCCGAAATCACTTTCCTTATCCTTTAATTTCTAATTTTATTAATTTTCGGTTTAGCCTTAAAACTACTTAGTTTAGATGACTAACACGTATAAACATTATTTCCCATTCTCGACTTTCCTTAGAGGAAAACAGTCTTGAACTAGCAGTTCGTTTGAGTAGACACTACTCTTGAACTATGGGATGTTCGGTGTTACTTTCTTGGACTATCGATTTTTTCTAATCAACATATCATAAGACCAAAGCTCCCACTAGTTTATCGGTTCCAAATACCGTCTAACTAGCAACACTTTGTATTTATGATTTTTCAAAGATTAGAACATCACCTAGAACTAAGCTCCCACTAGTTTATCAGTTCCAAATACTGTCTAACTAGCAATGTTGTGTTCATGATGTTTCAAAGATTATAAAATCTCCAAAACTAAGCTCCCACTAGTTTATCAGTTCCAAATACTGTCTAACTAGTAACGCTTATTCTTGTTTTTCCAATGAATGGAGAAACTCTTGTGCATTCCATTACACATTTCTAATTATTCAGAAAAACAACAAATCATAAGACTAAGGCTCCCACTAGTTTATCGGTTCCAAATACCGTCTAACTAGCAACGCCTTATGTATATGATTTTCCAATTTTTCAATTAGAAATTTGATGTGTAATTACGCTTTTAAAATTCACTAAATGAATTTTATCTGATAGTCCTATGTCATCTTTTGTAAACTAAGTATGGTCGTCTCTCGTTCAACACAAGTGACACCCGTGACATACCTATACTATGTCACTTAAGTTTTCAAAGGCTCAAGGGAAAAATCTTTTCCGGAAAATTAACTGCATTTGATAATTACAACATACTTGTTACTCTCCACATTTTTAATGAAGTCCTATTACTAACAGTTTAGTAGCGTAGAGATTTAGTTGTAAATAAAATGACAGAAAATTAAATTCAAAAGTAAATTTTCACTACTAGATTTTTATTTTAGGAATAATAAACTTGTTTAAAGTCTATCCTACCATTCCAAGGATTATAATCTCACACCTCAGTGCCGCCGCAGGGTCAGTCAAAGAGGTGACGATTAAACTGAGACAATCTCTCTCAATGATTAAGCTTCGAGAATCGAACATCTCACGGGAATCAGACATCCCGGGCCTTACTCATTGATTACCTTCCTTTTCTAGCCTAGATATTTCAAAAATATCCATAAAGAGTGTGACCTACTATATCAGATCTCAAAGTACGCCCCGAGTATGCCGCCGTAGGGTCGGTCAGTGACTCAACGAGTACCCGAAATCTTATCCTTTCGGAAGCCAAGCCTTGAATTTTGATAGGGGTGAACACCACCCGCAGGGGCCGGAATCAAAGCGGCTCGAGGCGTCACCCTTCTCTCACGTGCTTGCACCTATAGTAGAGGCCGTGGGGTCGGCTGTCGCCTTCCCCGCTCCCACTCAATATTTTGAAAAAGTGGTGGGTTTACTAATTACGGTTTCGGTCTTGACAATACGAAACAATAAATCAAAGTACTCCGAACAGGGTCGGTTATGTAGGCAAGCTTACGCCGTCTTATTCGTTGGAACATATGTGACAGTTCAGGCCAATCCGGCAAGAGAAGCCCCGTTTAGCCCGAAGGCTTATCGGCTACGCTAAGTCCTGTCGAACTGCTGTAACGTACATCACACGAGGAGGGGAGTCGATTGAGCCGAAGCTCGGTTGAACTCGCCAAACCATGGTTAGACCATTTCCGAACCCATGTACTAAGATTCTCCGATTTCTAAATTGTCACCCAAAGCGTAATCTCGTTTCTGTTTAAGGTGGGTTCACTGAGAAGCCATCACCGAAAAGCTCAACGATTTATCCAAGTGCGATTCACCGAGAATCCATCACTAAAATCGTAACGATTGACAAAAACCCGGTTCCTCGGTTTTAATAATTAGTTAATTAATTAATTAACTACCACATATTAATTAAATAAGCCTTTAAACTAATTATACGAGTTATACATGCCTAATTTATTCGAAATAAACTAGCTACATGTATGCATTGGAGTGGAATCATGATATGATGCATGTCATGACAATTTTCCGGTTTCTATCACATAATTTCGATCATACACGAAAAAATAACGGAAAAATAAAACACCGAGATGGATCGTTGGTACCCCCGTATCTAACCTAAAAAAAATACAAACCCTAACTAGGGTTTACTATTTTCTAATCTGCGGCTGCTGCGTTTTTTTTGGATGATCGGACATCCAAACGAACCTTGATCGTCACGAAACTTTACGGTGCTGTTCTTCACTCCTCCTAATTCAATCTAAACGGTTGGATCTTCATTTCAACGGTCCAATTTTCTCCAGCAATCCGCCAATCTATCTACTGCATCTGTTTATAACTGCGGCGCAACAGTGTCTTCCCGGGACGATCGGGCACTGAGACAAATCCCGATCGACCTGAAATTTTTAGCGCTTGTAAATAACTCCATGCTAGTCGATCTGAACGGTCGGATCTTCGTTTCAACGGTCTAATCTCTTCCATAAATTCGACCAACTCACAGCTAGGGTTTTAATGCCTGCCGTGCTTTTCTGTTACAGCAGCAACTTTATAGTAGCGATAGGACATCAAGATCGACTCCGATCGTCACAAAATTTTGAGGGCATGTTCTTCAACTTTTATTCTTCATTCGGACCGTATGGATTGTCGTTTCCACGGCTCAAACTCCGGAAAAAAATAAAAAAACGGAACAGCAACAAAACAGATCTACTTCTAGGAAATTAAAATTACAAAATTTCCTATACTCATATAAACGAATTTATATGAGTTTACAATAGATCTAACGAGTAAACAATACCAACCCCAATCCATCTCTTCAACCACAACATATCAAAGCATTCATCATAATGATTTTCGAAAAAAAAACAATGCAATCTAAACATGCAATTTCCACTCCTAGATCTAAAATTCACATACTTTGATTGATAGATCAAAGGCTCTGATACCACTTGTAGGATGTAATATCTCCGGATGGATCAAAGATCCACCCGATTACGCAGCGGAAACTACAAGATCTAGATCTAGTCAACAAAAATACATAAATAAATAGATCTAACCTACGAGAGGGTTAGATCACCAACCTTTTTATGGTGAAAAACGTCAAGAACAAGTTGAGAAGCCAAAGTCTTCCAACGTGTGTCTCCAAGCACCACCAGGTGGATGGTGTTTCACGCCGCCGGACCTCCTCGATATGCTACCAGAAAAATCCTGAAGATTTTTCCAACTCGAACCCTAAGAATAGAGGCCGAAATTTTCAGCCAATTTCTCTTGTGATTAGTGACGTGAATAGTGATTTTTTGATACAATGGAGAACTCTTCTTATATAGGAGAGAGATCCTTGTTCCACAAGGATTTAATTTAATTAATGGATAATCAATCAAATAAATCCTTTTCCATAAAAGATAAATCTAATATTTTCCCAAACAAATTTGGATAAATAAAAGATCATTATCTAATATATTAATTATTTAACCAATAAATAATTAAGCACATGTCATATAATAACACAAGAAAACAAATTCCTTGTTAATAATATATACATATTGGGGCCAATACCTAATTAAATAGGTCATGGTCCGAAATTCACCAAACCGGGTCGAGTCCATGAAAAAAATGTCTTTTCCATGTTTTTAATCATTTAGTCCAACTATACAATTAGTCCACATATCAATTAAACAGTGCAATGCTACTATTTAATTATAATCGACGTGCAACGACGAAAAACCTATATGCTATATTAGGAGCCACGTCGGGGACCATGGACCCATATTCAGTAGCTACAATAAATCGAATAATATTATCCGTCAGACCGAACAATAATATTCAATCTATTAATTCCGGGATTACACCACCATAAACCCGAAACTGAACTCTGCCGAATATAGATAACTTAAACTCAACCATGAGTTGATAAGGTGTCCACTAATATAATCATTACATACGGATAAATCCTTCATAGACTGTTCATTTCGAGTCGGGGTATTTCCGTAAACCCTTCTCGAAACATATTATCCTTATTTACCATTAACCCTCTAGTGATCAATTAGTTCACATACCATACTAGTAGCTAATTAGTCTAACATGAACTCCGCGGATCGATCAGTTTCTAGGATTAACAAATAAGGGAACTGTTTGTCTACTTCCCGAGGGAAGGAATGGATTCCATATCTATGATAGTACAGACTACTCACTCATTCCAGAATAGAGCCAACGAGAAGTGTTGGACCACATACTTCGAAGTGATCCTTACTAACACATCAAACTCTACCCTAGTCTAAGCAGTTGTCTGTGATCACCTCAGGATTGAGATTAATCCATAAGACTTCTCGATCACGGAATTATATCGAGAACTCAAATCAAATCGGTCCAGCCCTATATGATTATCATCATATATAAATGCCCCACTAGGTACCCTATTACCGACAGTCCGGATAAGACTGTCACACCTAAAGTGTTCTGGGCGCATTATTAGCATATTAATCATGAGACCCGTACTCAGATTAATCAACGCTACGGACTAAGTTAATTTTAAGTACATCTCACTAACTCAATCCTCTTGTGCATAGCCATACACTGAGTTATGTGATTACATAAACGAGGTACTCAAGGTTTTCAGTAGTGTCTTAATTATAAACATAATTGCATATAATAAGATGAATTATTTATTCTGTCCTAAAACAAATACATAATTGTCTTTCGGGCACTACACCTAACATATAGTTACATCTCCTGTGGATGTATCCATTTACTTTGTAGATGCACCACCAGTTTTTCTGTTGCATTCCCTTCCTTGAGTCTTTCAAAATAATGTTGAATAACTCCACTGTGTGTCTTTTTCAGTCTAAGTCTATCAACAAGTTCTCTTCCTTCAGCTTGAGCTCTTCGAACACTTTCCAATTCAGCTAAGTGTTGTTGTTTTATCTGATTAAACACATAACCTGCCCAATTGAACTTAAGTTCATCCCAGATGATGTTCATCAGGTAAATGCTGTCTTCAGATAATATAGCGATTCCTTTGTATCTTCCAATGACATGCATGTAGAGCCATTTGCTAAGGAGGCCAAACTCTGGTTTGAGGTCGTTGACATGTGAGTCAATTGCTGCTGGTTCTCTTGTCAAAGAAATTTGTCTGAGAAAGGCGTCTCTTTTGAGTGGTAAACAACTCAAATCTATTGATTTCACAAGTGGTTCCATGAAATCAAATAGCATCTTGATGACTTCTTCATTGAAAATAATCATTTCTCCTCGAACTTTTGTAATTAGGTATTTCCTTACCACTTTCATGTATTCCCAGAACTGTAAAATCCCTTCTACATCATGATCATCGTTGAATTTCACTTCTAGGATGTCTCTTAATCCTGGCTGATGCTTTATCTTCTCTCACATAAGTCTTGCTAACAGGGTGTTATTGCAGAGTGCTTCATAGTCTTCAAAAGTTAGAGTATCCAATTCAGTAATGAGCCTTTCTTCTTGTGATTTCTTGGAGGCTACCATTATAAATTTCTCTGAAAAAGAATGATTTTGAGAAAGATAAATTTTTTGATTTTCGTGAGAGACAGAGTTCGAATTTTTCTTTTTGGTGAGTAAGGACGTGCAAGGGGTTGGATATATAGTGGGTGTACTGCCGGTTTGTAGACTGATACATGATATTCTGAGGATTTTCAAATTCCATGATGGTTTGTCTAACCGATGCATGTACTGTTCTGACAAAGGTGGGGTGTACACGCAAAAGGTTCTGACATAAACGGTGGTAATTAAATGTGATATAACTGCTGTCGGTTTTATCCTTTCAACCATTTGACTTTCTTAACTAGGTAAACTGATGCTTGAGGTCAGTTCTAAAAAGTTTAGTTTCGTCTACTCTTCAGTTTCAATTAGTCAGTTCGAGATTGTTGATGTCAATGACTGATCTGTTAAGTGAGCGCACCCAGCATAACAAAGATCAATCCCCTTGACGGATCTCTAGGCTTAAACTGACTTAACTGACTTTGATTATACCCAATTCAGTTCTCAGTTTGGCAAATCTCTCTTTGTCCAAAGGTTTTGTGAAAATGTCAGCTAACTGATCTTCATTCGGGACATAAAGAACTGTAATATCATTCTTGTCCACAAGATCCCTTATGAAGTGATTTCTCACATCAATGTGTTTCGTCTTTGAGTGCAAAACTGGATTGTCAGTTATAGCAATTTCACTTGTCTTATCACACATTATAGGAATCATTCTCTCTTCTATTCCATATTCTCTTAATTGTTGTCTGATCCATATAACTTCAGCACAATAGCTTCCAGCTGCTATATACTCAGCTTCAGCTGTTGAAGTCGAAATAGAGTTTTGCTTCTTGCTAAACCATGATTTTGGTCCCAGAGAAGGGTGAAACTATAGTCAGAGGGGGGGGGGGTGAATGACTATAGTGGAGTTTCAAAAACTTTTCTTTTTATTTAAAAGCGTTTTGGGCAATGGATAAGTCCCTTCTTACTATGTTGTTTTCAAATCAACTTAGACAGTCACAGATATAAGTTATGATGTAGGGAAATTAAATAAATGCTGTAAAGTAAATTGCAGAAATTAAATTGACACAAGGCTTATAGTGGTTCAGGGTGGTGTAATCCCTTACTCCACTCTTCTCTTGTGATGATCGGAGGAATTCACTATTGTTTTCACAGATACAATAGTATGATTATCCTTGACTTCCCAAGCTTCACAATCTACAAGACTATCACTCCTTGACTGCAACAGCTTCAGTGATTCAGTCTTCCTTGCTGCTCCTTGAGATCAAAATCCTTCAACAGCTATCACAGATTCAACTCCTTCTCAGATTGCCTCTGATTCAGTTGCTTCAGTTTGATGTGAATGTAATTCACACGCTTGGTTGATCAAACTCAGTGCCAAGTATGACTTTGTAGCTCTGATATCTGAGTTGATCACTAGATGTTTCCTTGTCAGTTCAGAGAGAGGGCTTTTTCAAATTGACAGAGTTTTCACTTGATTTTTCTTTTCAGTTTCTTGTTTTTCTATGTCTGTCAATGCCTTCTATTTATAGCCTTGAATAACCTTGATTTTGAAATTCTGTCCGTTGGCTATATTAGTGAGGGAATAATCCTTGATTTTATTCTTGATTCCCCCTTGATTGCATTCTCCTTGATTTCAGTGATCGGATTCTTTCTTCAAATGTATAGCAGAAAATCCGTCCTTGACTGATCCTCTATTGATTGTGCATTTAATGCATGATCTTCTGAATTTTCATCATATATTAAATCTGACCTGGTGAGTGTTACTTCGCCATTTTTAGAACGGTCGAGTGATCCTTCTGACTTAGCCGTTTTAGCCTTTCCTTCACCGTTTCGTCTTTACTCAGCCGAAAGTGAGTCTGCTTTGCCGATTCACTGTTTTCTTCTTTGTTTCTGTTTGATGAGAATCTTTGTACTTCACTGATCTTTGATTGAGGTGAGATCAGTGTACACCATATTGGAATATTAATGTGCATCGCTTGTAGTAAAACTTAGACTTGTCCAAGGTCATCACAGACTTCCTTGGTTACATGTCAGACCCTTAATGTCTGCATTGCTTCTCTGCTGGTGCTTGGCTGGCTTCACTCTGCCGAATATCTGTTTTTGCTTTTCCGTCCTACCAACTAGTACAATACTTGTCTGACTCAACTTATACAACATGTCAGACTCTAAGTAAAGACTTATACAGAGAATTCTAACTTATTTCAGGCTTGCTATAACAGCTAGTATGGCCATCATCAAAACATAATAAAATGTTCCTAACAATTTCCCCCTTTTTCATGATGACAAAAACCCTCATAAGCCTGAACATAAGTAATCAAAATTTTTATAATAAACAACAGAACAGAGTTTCAGTGATTTTATTCATCCATCATAGGGCAATAAGATATTGCATCTTTTTATTTGAAGACGGGGCATATAGAAGTAGTCTAGAAATCATTCAGAAGTAAGACAGATCTACTTCTTCACATCTTCAACCCTGATGCCTTTGCCTTTGCTGCCCTTGCACTTTTCTGTTGGGCTTGCCTTCTCTTTACTGCTTTCAGAAAGATCTACTTCTTCACATCTTCAACCCTGATGCCTTTGCCTTTGCTGCCCTTGCACTTTTCTGTTGGGCTTGCCTTCTCTTTACTGCTTTCAGGCTTAGAACTTCCTTCCCCCTTTTTGGCAGCACTAAAAAAGGCTTCAAGATTTGTTGGTGCTGTATCCGAATCAGGGAGAGGTCCATACCTTCTCTCCAGTATCTTGTTGTTGGCCTCACCAACTTTGAGTAGAAGGTCCAGTTGCTTGCCAGAATGCTCCATTACTTCATCCAGATGTTGAATTTGATGAGTATGAGAATTGAGAGTGTCCACCAATGTCTTAAGGTTGTTGTCCATTGTCTCAGCATGGAATTCAAGATTGGTTTGGACATGATGAGGAATGAGTTGCTGTAAGTTGCAAAGTAAGTTCCCTTGCCTTTCCATGACTTCATCCTGAATCTTGATGTGATGAATGAGGGCCTCAATCTTGTGGTTGAAGGAGGTAGCTTCACTCCTTAAGGCATGCTTCAAATTTTGCCTGCTGTAGTATTGTCTTTCCATGTCCACAATGAGGGGTTGAATGTCCAGATTGAAGACTCTTTCTGGATCAATTTCTTCTGGTGCCACATGGGCATCCTCTTCATCCTTATCATTTTCACCCTCAGCATCTTCACCTTGCTCCTCCTCATTTTCCACTTCAACTTCTTGCTCTTCCTTTTCCTCTTCTTCCTTTTCATTTTGTGCTTCTTCCTTTTCTTCCATCTGCTTTTGTTCTTCTTCATTAGACATAGGGTCATTTAGAGGTTGTTGTTGAGTGTGAGCTTCTTCATCTGCTATTGTTCCCTCTTGTGCAATTGTGGGGGAGTTGACAATTTCGGCTGAGTGAGTTTTATCAGCTGGCTCACTGAGCTTTTTGTCAACTGTACCAATGCTTTTCAAAAGCACTTCTTGGAGAGTCAGTTCATCGTCAGAAATCCCTAAATCTTCTTGATTTGCTTCAAGATTTCTACCTCCTAGGTGTTCATCCTCTGACTCATCTTCTGCCTCATCTATTTCTTCCTCTTCAGATGAGGTGATTATGTATCCTTCCTCGCCTTCCTCCAGATAGGTGACTTCCTCTTGTTGCTTTTCTTCTTCTTCTTCTTGCCGTGTCGTCACTTATTGTCACAGGTTCATTCAAATTGCTGATTCCAGTCAGAGAGGTGCTTTCATGTGCCGTTTGGGATCTAGTTCTTCGTCCCACTCCCGATCTACTGCCTTCATGTCGCTTTCTTTTGATCCCAGCAATGGGTTTGGGCTTCAATGAAGCCTTGATGTAGGTAAACATGGTTTTTGACTTGTGCGGGGACTGAAGATTGGTGGGTTGTACCTTCAATTCGTTGAACAGGTGTTGAAGAGGGAACCCATATGACTTCCTTTCCCAGAAATCGCCCTTTTTCTGTAAACCCTTGCTTGGTGCCGTTGTTGATAGATCAATTTCCTTTTGAATTTGGTCCTTCAATCGATTGAAAACAAACGTTGCCCAGTCGAATTTGGTACCAGTCTGATCCGAACCTCAGCCATATTTTCCATAGACCCCTTTCTGCCCCCGATATTCTTGGTGATGACTGGTGCAAATTCCGCGAATGGAAGTTTGAGCATTGATCTGGGCATATTGTATGTTTTGATGTTTCTGCTGGGATTCTTGGCTATTTCAGCCCAGAATTTTTGGACGTCAATCGTCACAAACTTGACATTGGCTGGACCGATTATGGGAAGTTGCAGATATCTGTTTAGTGTACCAGGCGTTATGACTATGTCTCTTCCAAAGATTGAGCTCGTGATGCGGTCGACTTCAGTCTTCTTTGTGCTGGGCACAAATTTGGCGTTTTTCCAAAACGCAATCAAATTTTCATAGCAAATTCCAGTGATTGGGGGGTTTAGGAAGGTCATCAGTCCCAAATTTGAACAGCAGTCAACCAATCGTTGAGCTTTCGCATCATTATCACAATACGAGAGATAATGTTCTGGTTTGAAGAATGAACCAGTGATGATTGACTTCTCGTAGTATTTTTCAGTGGGAGAGATTGTGGAAGATGAAGCCATTGATAGTAAATAGATGTTTAGAAAGGAGTTCTTCAAGTTTTCAGTGAAAATCAGAAATAGGGTTTGTAATTTTGCAAGAGAGCGTAAAGATTTCTGAAAATCTCTATGTCTTGTTTATATTGTGTGATTTGGGTAGTGTGAACGTGGTTTGAATATGGAAGGATTTTGTGACATAATGGCGTGATTTTGTGTATGTGAATTGCGATATTTGAGCGTAATGGGGGAGTGGTTTGAGGTAAGTAATGATAGAGCCCGGGAATCGAGGAGTTTATAATTCAAAAAATAATATAATTACCTCCATGATCATAAGTTGATCTCCACGTGTGTAATCTTTCACAGAATAATCCTCCATAATTTCCTTATTCTCCACGTGTAATCAGAATTGATTTTGTTGACACTTTTAATTTATCCAAGTCTTTATTTCAGTGAAGTGCCTTGGCTGGTTACTTAGCCGATCCAATGAGTTCTTTACCGAGCTGCTCCATTTAACTCTTCCTAACAATCAGTTAACTTACCTTCGCTGGGTACCAGTGCCTTACCTGCTACATCTCCTGTAATGGCAAAGGGTGTACCAGTTGATGAAGTCACTTAGCCGATTACTCCAGTCAGCCGCTATTTGATACTTATTCAATTTCAATCATTCCTAACTCAGTTCTCAACATACTGAATCTTTCATGACTGAGTGGTTTAGTGAAGATGTCAGCCAATTGATCTTCAGTGGGTATATGTTTTAGGATGACATCCCCCTTTTCAACATGGTCTCTGATGAAATGATGTCTTACATCAATGTGCTTTGTTCTTGAATGCAATACTGGATTTTCAGTAATAGATATTACACTTGTGTTATCACACATGATTGGAATTGTTTTCTTTTCCACTCCATAGTCCCTTAGCTGTTGTCTTATCCAAAGTACATGTGCACAACAGCTACCTGTTGCTTATATATTCTACTTCAGTTGTTGATGTAGATATGGAGTTTTGCTTTTTACTGAACCAAGAGACTAGTCTGGTTCCTAGAATTTAACATGTTCCAGAGGTGCTTTTTCTATCTATTTTGCATCCAGCATAGTCAGAGTCTGAATATGATATCAATTTAAATCCTCCATCTTTTGGATACCAAATTCCAACATTTATGGTGTTTTTCAAGTATTTGATTATCCTTTTAGCTGCTAGAAGATGTGATTCTTTTGGTTGAACTTGAAATCTTGCACACACTCCTACTGCAAATGCTATATCAGGTCTGCTTGCAATTAATTATAATAAGGATCCAAGGATTCCTCTATACATTTTTTGATCAACATCCTTTCCTGCTTCATCTTTTCCAAGTATGACTCTGGCACACATTGGTGTGTCTGCTATGCCACTTGTATCCATCCCATACTTGTGTATCAAATCTCTTGTGTACTTGTCTTGACTAATGAAAATGCCATCCTTCATTTGCTTTACTTGAAGGCCAAGGAAATAGTTTAATTCTCCCATCATGCTCATCTGAAATTTGCTCTTCATTAGGTTTGCAAATTTCTCACAAAGCTTTTCATCCTCTGATCCAAAGATTATATCATCAACATAGATTTGTACTAGCAATGTGCTTGCTCCTTCCTCTAGTTTGAATAGAGTCTTGTCAATAGTTCCCTTGTTGAATCCATTCTTGATCAGAAATTGTGATAGTGTTTCATACCAGGCTCTAGGTGCCTGTTTGAGGCCATAGAGGGCCTTCTTGAGTTTGTATACTTTGTCTTCTTTTCCTTTGATTTGAAATCCAGGAGGTTGTTCTACATAAACTTCTTCTTCCAAAAGTCCATTTATGAATGCACTCTTGACATCCATTTGATAGACTTTGAAGTCTTTGTATGCGACAAATGCTAGAAAGAGTCGATTGATTCCAATCTTGCTACCGGTGCAAATGTTTCATCATAATCTATTCCTTCGCTTGAGAATAGCCTTTTGCAACTAGCCTTGCTTTGTTTCGACAACGCTTCCTTGCTCATCCATCTTGTTCCTGAATACCCATCTTGCACCAATGATGTTGGCCATTTCTGGTCTGTCAACAAGTTCCCAGACTTCATTTCTTTCAAATTCATTTAGTTCTTCTTGCATGGCTGTGATCCAATCTGTATCTTGGATTGCATCATCTATGGTCTTGGGTTCCACTTGTGATAGAAAGCAAGTTAGCATGTGCTCCAGTTGTCTTTTGGTTCTAACTCCTGTGTGAATATCTCCAATAACTTGTTCTTCAGGATGGTCTCTTAGCCAATTTAGATCTGGTTGAAGTTGTTCTTCACTTGTTGCTTCCATACCTTCATGCTGAGCATGAATTTCAACTTCAGGTGCTTCTTCTGTTGTATTGATAGGTGGCTCCTCTTGATTTTCAAAATGATGATTCAGGATAGTAGCTGGTACGGTTGCTTTTGTATAGATTTCCTTCTGTGCTGCTTTCTCTTCTTGGTCTTGAAGATCTTCACCATTTGTATTTGGTTCATCAAAAACCACATGTATTGATTCTTCAATCACCAATGTTCTTTTATTGAGTACTCTGAATGCTTTGCTGGTGTCTGAGTATCCTATGAAGATTGCTTCATTAGCCTTCTCATCAAAGGTATGCAGCTGGTTCCTGTTTAAGACAAAACATTTTGATCCAAACATATGAAAATATGAGATATTGGGTTTTCAAGCTGACGTGGCCTTTTCTAGTGCTAATACAAGTCCTTAACCGACAGTGTATCGGGTCAAACTGTAGTGCTAGTATGGTGAGTCAGAGTGTCGAATCCTCAGGGAAACGTGGTAATTCTTTTAAGTGTGGTTAAACACCAAAGAGCTGTTATTAACTCGATCTAAACCACAATTTTATAACACAGATTACTACTATTCTACATAAAATAAATGCGTAATTTAAAGATTATTCTAATATAATATATATAGATATATAAATATATATAGATATACGTAAATTGCAAAATATATATATATATATATAAATATATAGATACCAATATATTTTATAGAACTAGCCAAAGTTTATATAATTGATTTATACGATCTTTTCAGTAGACGGAATGTGCTCGATCTTTCCTTTTATTTTAGGTCCAATTGAGTAAATGAAACGGTGCACTCCTGAGGTTAACAATTCCTCCTCACACGAGCGTATGAAATTGTCATATGTCATTGTCATCGGTTCAATCTCCACAACCGCCCCATGCTAATCTCGCTTAGTCCGAACAGTACCGAGTACAAATCTACCCCGGATAAAAGAGGTTATTCCATTTGTCGGACGGCCGATGTTATTCAAAAGGCTCCGGTTGTCGGGCGGATCGATTTAACTTTCCGGTTTTAGTTTCAATTAAACTCGTTGATTTTAACATTATTATGATCTCGAGCACAATTTTAATAAGATCTATCTTTCCCAAGACAAATCGCCCCCGGGTAGGAAATAGGATTCCGTAGTCACGCTTTCGCACGGCCAATTTTACCCTCCGGTTTTTCTATCTTTTATCTCATATCCTAACTTCTCTCGGTCGGTTCATCGTTAGGTTATATGGTGCGATTCATCTTGGTTAATTACGTCAATCCGAATATTATCAATACGTTACGAAATAGAAAAAGATTCAATTAACTCAATTTTAATCAATTTTACTTTAGACAGCATTCCTTTACCGAAAAGATCGAAATAAAACGATTACATAACTTTGGCTAGTTATTAGATCTAGCCTAATAACATTATAAAAAGACAAACATAATAAACATATATACTTAAGAAATTTTACCCGATTACAACTGTTGAATCAGAAGCTTGTATTCTTCCGGATGTTACAACAACTTCAACAACACTGATCTTCTGATAATTTTCTCGAGCATTATAACGATTCTACTTTATTTATGGCATAAGGCCTATATACATACATACTATTTCTAAGAAAAAGAGGTTAGGAAACTATATTGGTACCCTCCTGCAGTCTGTATGAACTGCTCTATTTATAAGCAAGATTTTCAGGGCCGGATCGATCCGAGGTGATGCCGGATCGATCCGGGAATAAAAAATAGTATCCCTTAGATTATTCTCTGCAGGATCACATGGTGGATAATCATTAGTTTCCTCGGATCGATCCGAGGTTAATCCGGATTGATCCGGGTAGCTTTTTATTCCTTAACTTGATCTGAAACTTGATAAAATCATAACATGAGCTCTGGATCTCCAAATGACATAATTCAAGAGGCGTTGGAAAGCTCTTAAAAAGATCTATAACTTCCATGAAGGACTCTTCTTCATAAAATGACTTTTTGATGGGCTATTTGTTCGTCGAAAATATAATTCGATAATGGTGTCACGAACTATTGATCCACTTGAACTTTAAATCTCATGGCACTTCCTTACTACCTTCAAAAGATACGATTTTACTTCAAAAAGTGTCGTCACTCGGGGTCTTGGTTTACCTAAGATCTGCAAATAAAATACCAAAAATACCCCCGTAAATCTGACACGACACTCCGGTTATCATCCCGGTACAAAATTTATAACTTTTTATTACTTTTACTAGATTTTTATAGTATTTAGATTTATTCATAACTATTAATATTTTATAAGATTATCGTTATAATTTCTTATATTTTATATAAAAAGAGTCGATAACGTATATAAAACATCGTAATTTTTATCATATAAATGTTATACATCAACTACTCCCCACTTAGCTCTTTGATCGTCCTCGAGAAAAATAAGCGGTAATATATAAAAATTACAATAAAAATGATATACGTGGTAGATTAGATTTCAAATTAGTAAAATATCATTTCAATATTATAAACATATTAATTATATCTTTCTTAGAAATTAACAAGATAAGAAGTGTAGATAACTTAGATAAATTATTTATCAACTATTATTCAAAGGAAATTCTGCATAATCTACTTAAATATAATTAAAGTTCTAGAATCATTCTCCTATCTCAACTTATATGAAATATTTGGAATTAAGGACTAAGTCAAGTAGTTGACAAAATGGCTTATACTTTTTAGGCTCAGGATGTTGGTCAATCGAAAGGATAAAAAAGAAAAATCAAAAGAGAAAGAAGCAAGTCGTACGTACTTACACCTTCATAATTTTGATCAAAAATACCTCGATTAATAACATTCTGATTTTTTTTTTTAAGAACTAAAAGCGTGCGTGTGTGTAGAAAATCAAACTTACAAGCATTGCTTCATCAAGATTAATCGGAGTAATACTCTTTCGATTGAAAATTACAAATCCGGTTTCCTTAAACTTGTAATCATTCTTGAGATCTTATGATTCGACTTTTTATCGGGAGCTTTTAAACCTCATAGTGATATAGGACATTTCGAGATAATACCCTAATACACTCAAATCATTGGTAGCTACTACCGATTTTTTTAGTTGTTGATCAAAGATAAGGAAGATACCTGGTATTTGATTAATTCGTGTAAATATGATGCTTCGTTCTTAATTCCTTTATAGAATATTAACATATCCGAACGTATTACCAAAATCGACTATCTTGCAAGCGTCATGAGGTAAGATCGAATATACTAATACTTATCTAATTTTTTCCAATCTCAGCATACACCATTCTTAGCTTTTGTGTCATCATCTCTTTTCATAAGTACGTACAAACTCGTGGGATTTTTAGGAAATGTAGACCAAATTAAGCTAAGGGTCGATTATAATCAAAAAATGGCTATTTCGAGTGGGTCTTGATCACTCTAATCAAGGCTGAGGTAGGGACAAAAATTAGAAATTTATTTAGGTAGACTCTTTGGCTATAGTTTATATATTTTTATGGTGCCAAAAAAATCGTCATCCCTAATCCAATTCCAAACTCATAATTCGTTTTGAAAAGAAAATTATTCTAAAATTTCATTATAATATAAGTATATTCGCTAAATTTCATATGAAAATTACTTGATAATATTTATGTATAGTTACATATACTTAAAATCTTATAAAAACCTAAAATTGACATATATAATATGATTATAATATATCTAACTTACTTTACTTAATTAAAATCTATTCTTACAACTTTATATTATTTTTATTCATATTAATTATATATTATCTAGTTATTTTGATTCAAGAAAAATTAAACTAAGTATTAAGCATTTAAGTATAAATTTATATGAGAAAATTTTAATTTTTATTTTACTAACTTTCCTCTACTCCCTACTTACGAAATGGCATCGTCCTGATGTTCGTTGAGTAATAAAAAGTAGGTTCGAAAATAAAATTAAAATTTTACACGATTTTGATTTTTATTATTTTTCGCAACATATATTATTCTGATTAAAGAAAATGACATATATATTAAACATTAATGAAACTATTACAAACTTTAAAGAAACTAAATTAAAAAGCGATTAACCGTCTAACTTAATCGAGTACTAATTTAACAACAACAACTTTTAACTGATTTCCAACAACACCTCAAACCGTAGATGAACATCCGGGAGTATCTACCTGAAGTAATCCCAACTGAGAATCACGAGATGGAAAAATCTCGTCTGTAGTAAACTCAGGCACGTAATTCAGTTGGACACAGAGTTGAGAGATAACCCAGGCAAACAGTAGCGGTCGTCCCCTATTACGTATCTCTACTGCAAAATTAATTGCAGTTTTGAACATCAAAATCCCCCAATCAATGTATGCCACCACGGTCAGTGCATACAACAGTAGCATCTCATCATCCGTAACCCCTAAAAAATCTCTAGTTGGATAGATCCGGGAATTAATGAAGCGTTTCCACGCCCTCAGATGAGGGGGTAAAGCCAGAGTCGAAGAATCATAGTTATGATCAAACAGTGGAAACACATATTGAAAGGCTTCTGCAGTACGATTTACAACAATGTAAGCATTTCCGAGTTCCCAAAGAAACTCGTAGTGTGGGTTTTGCTCAAAAGTAGATAGTGGAATTTGAAAGATTTGGTTTATGATGACTGGACAAAATGATATGACGACGCCCCTAACAGTAATGAGATGAGACGAGGCTACTGTCGTTATATCAGTAAGAGACGCATAAAAATCTCTGACAATTGAAATGTTAATTCTACCACTTGGAGTCCTAATCAGCTTCTTCCACCCGCAACCTCGGATTAGATTCCGTCCCCACTGATCAATTTTTTCTGTATTCAAGCCTTTCTCCATTAGAATAGGAGAATGGAAGAAATTTAGACGTCTCGGAACGTCATTATGAAAACACGAAGCATGGCTTTCAGGAACCACACCATCAGGTGTATGTGGTTCGTAACTATTGACCGAGGGAGAGGAGTGGTGAGACATTATTTTATCAGATACAGAAAATAAACAAAGACATATAGAATAAAGAAGGAATGAGCAAAGTTGAAGGCTTGCGGCTCCTTCCTTTTATAGAAATGTATCTATCAAGTAAAAGTAGGAAAGATCTCCTTTTTGGCGTTTTTGTACTTACCGGATCGATCCGGAAAAGGGCCGGATCGATCCGGCCTCTCAACTAGCAATCCTGTCAGGTCGGTATACGAACACCGGATCGATCCGGGAATAGGCCGGATCGATCCGGAAAATTACTATTCACGGACAGAGTTGTTTTTGCTTGGAAAAAGCCTAGATTTTTCTAGGTGATATGTTTTTCTTCCTATCTTCGGTTTATTATGTTATAACGATAAATTTTACTACACAGTGTGTACTAACATAAAACGAGAGTGAAATAAAATAACATAAAATCGTAATGAAATAAATTCCTAATAAAACCAAAATAACCTAAAAGTGTACGAAAAATAAATTGTTTTCCATGTCAATAATCATAAAATGTTTAAAATCACTCCTCTTCATCACTCATCTCGACGTGGCTTGAACTTGGCATGGCCTGAGAACTGGCCGGATCATAAGTCGATTCTTGGAATGGATCTTGAAAATATGTCGACATCCGAACCGAGCTATCCAACCCCATCGAGCTCATCTCTCTCGTGACATCGAAAAAAGTGCTTCCCCATATCGTCGTGGTATGGCCAAATGATCCAAATCCCGGCCAATCGGATGTTGCAAATTTGCCGTAGTACTGTCGAAAAATCCCCTACACCACTAGTTTGAAATCCGAAGAATGTGGCATTTGTTGGAAGTCCGAGCGAGGTGGCATTGGTGGAATAAAGTCCGGCAAGGTATATGGTACGGATTGGCAATGCGGAATATCCATCTCGGCATAGGTAGGGTTTTGCGGTATATTCATTTGATATATACCTCGCATGCCTTGACGCAAATCTTCGTACCATAACCTATTCCTTTCTGCGAAAACAGCCATATTGGCATTGGCACGATGAACATCATAGGCCATTGATTGAAACATGTCGTATGTGATGGTATTTGGAAATTGACTTTGAGTTTGACTGGATGAAGGAGGGACAGTAGTGGATGGAGTAGGCTGAGGTCGTTCGCGGTTAGGGTTCATAAAATCTATTCTTCCTGCCGGCCTAAGTGGTAAACTAGGGCCTATAAGCGTGTCATCAACCACCATCAAATTATCATTTGGAAGTTCGGGGACACCTATCCGGCGACATAAGGAAGAAATAAAACAAGGAAAAGGCATGTGACTGCCTGGTTTGGCAGTTGAGACAAATTCCTTGGCCCTTCTATACATTATCCTCCCTACATCCACAGGTATCTCATTGACCATAGCCCAAGCAATACACAGATCCTCTTTACCAAAAGATGTAAAATGACGAGTAGGGTAAAGAGTGTGGCTAATAAAACGTTTAATAGCTCTCATATCCCGTATACAATTTCCATAGGAAAACCTGTTTTCATGCCAGACGGCAGTGGGATCTAACTCATTCTGGGCTAGTGATACAATATAATCAAAGTCTGCAGGCTCATCTAGATTCCATACAGTATAATAATCCTCACTCTCTGGTATATCAGGGATACCATAAATAGCATTTATAATCTGAGGATTAAACGGTACTGTCCTAGTTCTTAGGTTGACAAGTTAACTCACCACCTTCTCGTAGCATTATGAGTTGCTACCGAGAGAATAAAATTCAGCTACTAAGGTTGTGTTAATTTCACCCGACCTTAAACTAGCTAACTCCAACCACCGTCGTCTTTCAAAAATTTCTTTTACCTCCCTTCCCAAATCTTTGAAATCTAAGCCCCTCTCTATTGCAACTAAACACTTTCCAAATTTATTTTTCAATGCTTTCTTAGGCACACACGAGACGCGATTCTTTCAAAACTAACTGCCAATTCTTCTTCTGTTAAAGGTCTAGTTTCTATAACCGGGATTTGGGTAGGGATATGCGGATTACGTTTTTTACTAGCTTTTGATGATTCGGCCATTCTATGATAGTGACACAATAACAAAACAACAACAAAAAAAGAAACAACCAAAACAACACAAATGAGTAACAAATTAAATAAAAAGTTGCTTAGAAAAAACGAAATTAACAAAATAATTGACTACAATGTTACCTTCTAATGCTTAAAAGGTTGAAATTTGGCCGGAAAAGATGAAAATTCGCCGGAATGAAAGTTGAAGCTTTCCCTTGAAAAATTCTTCAATTAAAACAAAAATTTGAAGAGAGGAGAGGAAAATGAGAAAAGTTTAAGAATTGGGGTAGTTTAATAGTAATGTTGTGTTGTATTTTGAAGAAAAAATTCGAATGGGGGAAGAGGGGAGGGGCGGCTGTTTCAGAAAAATGAAAGAAAAAGAAGAAGAGGGACCCCGTCCCTTTTTTTAGGTTTTTAAGGTTCCGGATCGATCCGGGGTTAGGTCGGATCGATCCGACCAAAGGTTTTTTTTTTTTTTTTTTCGAAAAACTTTATAAAATTTTATAAACCCTTTATAAAACTTCAACAATTTAAATAAAAAATTTTATAAAACTTTTAAGTAATTTCATAAAGATCCTATTTATAAAATTTTCAAAAGTTATATAAAAATTTTATAATGTTTATAAAATTCATAAGGGTCCTAATTCCATTACTTCTAAATCTTCCAAAGTTCTGACGTAACGTTCTATCAACCTAACCTTAAGAAATGAGGCGTTCGAATTTCCCTTTGATCTCCATCGGGATTTTCGGATAACCACCTAATCGTTCCCATCTTAACAACATTCAAACACTCATCCTGGGATTTGGTTCTGCTTTCCCTGCATTTCCCATCATGTTCACTTTTTCCACAGATTCTGCATCTCCTTAAAAACTTTGCCCTTCTCTTTATCGAGCTTCTCGATTTTCCATTACATACTTCTTTCAATATGATCTCTCTCAACAATTGCTTGTTTTTCTCAAAAACTAGAGCTTCTATTTTAAACGCAACATCTTTATCAAGGCCTAATTTCAAAAGCAAAATAAAAACTCCTATTCTATCTAGAAAAGACATCCAGTTCTTTTACGTCTATCCGGTAAAAGACGAAACTAGCTCAAACATGAAAAGTAGAGGAAAGATAGATAGCACCTGGTATTCGGCTGATTTCAGTTCCTCTGCTTCTCAATTTGTTTGATTTTTCTGCTTTTTTTAATTTTGTCGGGGGATCAGTTAGTAGCATTACTTCTCCCTTCAGTATGATTCCTTCTCCCTCCATAAATAACTTTACTCTGTGGCCATTGGCTATAAAAGTCGTATTTCCATCAGTTAGTTCAACAGCTCCAGATTTGTAAACCCTTGTTACTTTAAATGGACCTGTCCATCTTGATTTAAGCTTACCTGGAAATAACTTTAAACGTGAATTGTACAAGAGCACTCGATCACCTACATGGAACTCACGACTATAAATTCTCTTATCATGAAAAGATTTCGTGCGTTCCTTGTAGATTCGAGCGTTTTCATAAGAATCGAGACGAAATTCTTCTAGTTTTGTTAATTGAAGCAATCTATGATCACCGACAGCCTTAGGATCGAAATTCAGAAATTTAATAGCCCAGAAGGCCCGGTGTTCTAACTCAACTGGGAGATGACAAGACTTACCAAAGACTAGTTTATAGGGAGAACAACCAATTGGTGTCTTAAAAGCTGTTCTGTATGCCCATAATGCATCGTCTAATTTAACTGCCTAGTTTTTACGATTTGAATCAACTGTTTTTTCCACGATTCTTTTGATTTCTCTATTAGACACCTCTACCTGACCACTGGTTTGCGGATGATAGGGCGTTCCTAACTTATATGTTACACCATATTTTTCAACTATCTTGGTAAATGGTCTATTACAAAAGTGTGATCCTCTATCACTAATGATAGCTCTCGGAATACCATATCGGGTGAATATATTCTTTTTAAGGAATCGTATGACAACTTTGGTATCATTAGTGGGAAGAGCTTCAGCTTCTACCCATTTTGAAACATAATCTACCATTACTAAAATAAATCTTTTCCCAAAAGATATAGAGAATGGTCCCATGAAATCTATACCCCAAACATCAAATAACTCACATTCTAAAATAGGTTGCATAGGCATTTCATGTTTTTTAGATACATTTCCCCATTTTTGACAAGATTCACAAGATTTAACATACTTATAGGCATCTTTATATAGTGTAGGCCAATAAAAACCACATTGCAAAACTTTAAAAGCAGTTTTCCAACCTCCATGATGACCTCCTGCCTCACGATCATGACAAAATGATAAAACACTTAAAATTTCATTATTAGGCACACATTTTCTGATTATCCCATCCGAACATTTACGGAAAAGGTCTGGCTCCTCCTAGTAATAAAATTTTAAGTTATAAAAGAATTTCTTTTTCTGTTGCCAAGTCCAATGAGACGGAATGTAATCACAGGTTAAGTAATTAATGATATCTCCAAACCAGGGTGATATTTCCTTAGAAGGAATTCTATTCTTTAATAACTGCATAGTTGAAGGAGTATCTATTCTAAATAGTTGTTCATCAGGAAATGAATCTTTAATTTCATTTCCTATTTCTTCATCATTTTCCATTCTACTTAGATGATCTGCTACTACATTTTCATTTCCTTTTTTGTCTTTAATTTCAATATCAAATTCTTGAAGTAAGAGAATCCATCTAAGAAGACGTGGTTTAGCATCTTTCTTACTTAGTAAATACTTCAGGGCTGAATGGTCTGTATAAATTATTACCTTAGATCCAACAATATACGATCTAAACTTATCTAAGGCAAAAATTACAGCCAACAGTTCTTTTTCTGTAGTTGCATAATTAAGTTGAGCTGCGTTTAGTGTGTGAGATGCATAGTAGATAGCTTTGAGAATTTTGTTATATCTTTGACCTAAAACTGCCCCTACAGCTAAATCACTCGCATCACACATAATCTCAAACGGAAAACTCCAATCTGGTGCTACTAGCACTGGTGCAGTAGTCAACCTCGCTTTTAGGGTCTGAAAGGCTTCCATACATTTACTATCAAAGTTGAAAGGTACTTCCTTTTCAAGTAAATGACTTAGAGGCTTTGCTATTTTCGAGAAATCGGCAATGAACCTTCTATAAAAACCTGCATGTCCGAGAAATCCTCTTAGGGTTCTTAAATTAACTGGTGGAGGTAATTTTTCAATTACTTCTACTTTAGCTTTATCAACTTCAATACCTTCTTCAGAGATTCTATGACCTAGAACAATTCCTTTTGATACCATTAAATGACATTTTTCCCAGTTTAGTACTAAATTGGTATCTTCACGACGTTGTAACACTCGTTCTAAGTGTGATAAACATTCGTCGAAAGAATCTCCATAAACACTAAAGTCGTCCATAAAGATTTCTAAGAATTTCTCAAGCATATCAAAATATAGCCATCATACATCTTTGAAACGTAGCAGAGCATTACATAAACCAAACGGCATTCTTTTATAAGCAAAAGTTCCATAAGGACAAGTGAAAGTAGTTTTTTTCTCTATCTCCTGCTGCAATGAATATCTGTAAATATCCTGAATAACCATCTAAGAAACAGTAATACTTATGTCCACTTAAACGTTCCAACATCTGAACTATGAATGGAAGTGGATGATGTTCTTTCTTAGTATGATCATTTAGTTTTCTAAAATCAATGCACATTCGATAACCTGTAATCTCTCTAGTCGGAATCCATTCATTCTTTTCATTCTCTTTCACTGTGAAACCTCCTTTCTTTGGTACCACTTGAGTTGGACTTACCCATTCACTATCTGATATGGGAAATATTATCCCCATTTCTAATAGCTTAATGACCTCTTTCTTAACAATCAACTGCAAATTTGGGTTGAGGCGGCGTTGCGGTTGAATACAAGGTTTAGCATCTTCCTTCAGAATTATCTTATGAACGCAAATCTCAGGGCTAATACCTCGAATATCGGCAATTGTCCATCCAAAAGCTTTCTTATGCTTTTTCAACATTCTAAGTAATTGATCTTCTTGTTGCTCAGTTAAAGATGATGAAATAATAACCGGTAATAGATTATTAGTTTCAAGAAAAGAATACTTCAGATTTAAGGGTAGCGGTTTCAATTCCAGATTCTTAGGTGGATCTTCCAGTGATGGTTTAAGAACTGGTCCTTCTATTTCTAATTCCAAATACTTATGCCATGATGGTTTAAAAGTAAAACTTCCTTTATCTAGAGAAAGAATTATCTCTTTCATTTCGGTGTCTTTCTTATCTTCCTTATAGATAGACAAAGTTAAACATTCTTCTAATCTGTCTTCAAAAGTTGGTAACTGATTATCATAGACCGAATAAATATCTTCTATAAAAGAACATGATTCTGGTGATCTGTATGGATGGTTCATAGCTTTGAAAATATTGAAAGCAACTTCATCTTCATTGACTCTCAGAATTAACTCTCCTTTCTGGACATCTATTAAAGTTCTTCCTGTAGCTAGAAACGGTCGACCTAAGATAAGTGGCGCTGAATATCCTTCTTCCATTTCCATAACTACAAAGTCTACTGGAAAATAGAACTTGTCTACTTTAACCTATTACGTCCTCAATAATTCCTTTAGGGTATTTAATCGATCTATCTGCCATCCGCAGTCATTTCGATTTTCGTAAGATTTCCTATGCCTAGCTTCTTATAATCCTCATAAGACATGAGGTTTATACTAGCTCCAAGATCACATAAGACCTTCTTAAACAGAAATCCTCCAATTTCACATGGAATGGTAAAACTTCCCGGATCTTTCAGTTTAGGTGGTAGCTTATGTTGTAAAACCGCAGAACATTATTCATTTAGGCATATATTCTCATATTCCTCTAATTTTTTCTTGTTTGACAGAATATCTTTCAGAAACTTTCCATAAGCAGGCATACTAATTAGAGCTTCGATAACGGGGATATTAACATGAATATGACGAAAGGTATCAAGGAAACGAGCATACTTCGATCGCTTTTAATTTTTTAATTTGATCTTTAGGTGGGTAAGGTAAAGATTCCAAATCTACAACCTTTGATCCCAAATTCAATTTCTCTTTTCCTTTCTCCTTAAACCTTTGAGTATTATTTGATCGCCAAGTATCATGATCTTGAGTTTTTTCTTTTAAGACATTCCCTGAATCAATCTCTACTTCAGATTCCTTCAGTTCTTCTTGTTTTTCATCCTTGTTTTCATTATCCTCTACTCTAACATGTTCTTTGAATAAATTCCTTAAATCTTTATCCATGGGATCTCTCAAAATCCTAGGGATTTTTACCCATTTTTCACCTTCATTTTTAGGTTCCAAACTTCTATTCCTTTTCAAGAAATTCTCTATAATTTCTTCTTCTCATCAGTGAATTCAATTTCATCTTTAGTTTCATCATTCTTACCATCTAAATCATTTTCTACTTCATTATTCCCGAAGTTTTCTACTCCATTACTACCACAGAGTTTTCTACTTCTCGTAACGACAACATTTACCTCTCTTGGATTTCTTTCAGTATTACTTGGTAATCCTCCAGGAGGTCTACTGTTATTACGTTCACCTTCCCTACTCAAATGATCTTCCATATTCCTTAATGAGGCTTCTATCGTTCTCATTCTGGTATCATGTCCACTCACAGATGTTTTCATTGTACTCAGATCCTTAGAGACTGTACCAATCGAAGTCATCATTGTTTCCATATTCTTAGCTTGAGTAGATACTACACCCATCATATTTTCCATTAACTTTTCCCATTTTTCAACTCCTTCTGCAGGTTGAGTTGAACTTTGAGTTACTGGTACACTTTGAGTGGTATGTTGAGGATAGGATTTAGGTAATGATTGTAAATTCTGATTAGATGTGTTTTCTTGATAAACTTGATTATTATTCATATTCCTATATGGAACTGGATATGGCGGTTGTCCTTGCTTACTAGGGTTTTCAGACCATCGATAAGTAGGGTGATCTCTTCTAATAGCATTAAACGAGTTTGAGTATGCATTGTTCAAATTCCTATCTTTGTTGAAGAAAACTCACCTCCTCTCTTGAGTATCCTGTTGGTTCTTCAATCCCTAATGGCATTTTATCCTGATTTGAGTACTCAGTTGGAGTACTATTTTCTGAGCTTTGGTGTTTGTTTTGTAGGCCATCAAATTTCCTACTCAAATTTTCTAAGTGTGCTAGAACTTCCGTATTATATGTACATTCTCCTGCAAAAGCTACTTTTCTGGTGCTAGAACCGGTTTCCCACATTCTGTTATTTTTGGAAATCTTTTCTATAGCATCGTAAACTATTTGAGCTTCACTCATCATTAAAGAACCACCACATGCATGATCTACATCAGCACGTGAATCTTTTCTTAATTTACGACAAAAAAGTTGAATTTGCATATCTAAGGAATAACCATGGTCGGGACAAGATCTTAACAATTTTTTAAATCTTTCCCAGGCATTCCCGAGCGTTTCTTCAGATCCTTGTCTAGTGCTAATACCAGTCCTTAACCGACAGTGTATCGGGTCAAAATGTAGTGCTAGTATGGTGAGTCAGAGTGTCGAATCCTCAGGGAAACGTGGTAATTCTTTTAAGTGTGGTTAAACACCAAAGAGCTGTTATTAACTCGATCTAAACCACAATTTTATAACACGATTACTACTATTCTACATAAAATAAATGCGTAATTTAAAGATTATTCTAATATAATATATATAGATATATAAATATATATAGATATACGTAAATTGCAAAAATATATATAGATATAAATATATAGATACCAATATATTTTATAGAACTAGCCAAAGTTTATATATTTGATTTATACGATCTTTTCAGTAGACGGAATGTGCTCGATCTTTCCTTTTATTTTAGGTCCAATTGAGTAAATGAAACGTTGCACTCCTGAGGTTAACAATTCCTCCTCACACGAGCGTATGAAGTTGTCATATGTCATTGTCATCAGTTCAATCTCCACAACTGCCCCATGCTAATCTCAGTTAGTCTGAACAGGTACCGAGTACAAATCTACCCCGGATAAAAGAGGTTATTCCATTTGTCAGACGGCCGATGTTATTCAAAAGGCTCCGGTTGTCAGGCGGATCGATTTAACTTTCCGGTTTTAGTTTCAATTAAACTGTTGATTTTAACATTATTATGATCTCGAGCACAATTTTAATAAGATCTATCTTTCCCAAGACAAATCTGCCCCCGGGTAGGAAATAGGATTCCGTATCACGCTTTCGCACGGCCAATTTTACCCTCCGGTTTTTCTATCTTTTATCTCATATCCTAACTTCTCGGTCGGTTCATCGTTAGGTTATATGGTGCGATTCATCTTGGTTAATTACGTCAATCCGAATATTATCAATACGTTACGAGAATAGAAAAAGATTCAATTAACTCAATTTTAATCAATTTTACTTTAGACAGCATTCCTTTACCGAAAAGATCGAAATACAACGATTACATAACTTTGGCTAGTTATTAGATCTAGCCTAATAACATTATAAAAAGACAAACATAATAAACATAGATACTTAAGAAATTTTACCCGATTACAAGCTTTGTTGAATCGGAAGTCGTATTCTTCCGGATGTTACAACAACTTCAACAACACTGATCTTCTGATAATTTTCTCGAGCATTATAACGATACTACTTTATTTATGGCATAAGGCCTATATACATACATACTATTTCTAAGAAAAAGAGGTTAGGAAACTATATTGGTACTCTATTTATAAGCAAGATTTTCAGGGCCGGATCGATCCGAGGTGATGCCGGATCGATCCGGGAATAAAAAATAGTATCCCTTAGATTATTCTCTGCAGGATCACATGTTGGATAATCATTAGTTTCCTCGGATCGATCCGAGGTTAATCCGGATTGATCCGGGTAGCTTTTTATTCCTTAACTTGATCTGAAACTTGATAAAATCATAACTTGAGCTCTGGATCTCCAAATGACATAATTCAAGAGGCGTTGGAAAGCTCTTGAAAAGATCTATAACTTCCATGAAGGACTCTTCTTCAGAAAATGCCTTTTTGATGGGCCATTTGTTCGTCGAAAATATAATTCGATAATGGTGTCACGAACTATTGATCCACTTGAATTTTAAATCTCATGGCACTTCCTTACTACCTTCAAAAGATACGATTTTACTTCAAAAAGTGTCGTCACTCGGGGTCTTGGTTTACCTAAGATCTGCAAATAAAATACCAAAAATACCCCCGTAAATCTGACACGACACTCCGGTTATCATCCCGGTACAAAATTTATAACTTTTTATTACTTTTACTAGATTTTTATAGTATTTAGATTTATTCATAACTATTAATATTTTATAAGATTATCGTTATAATTTCTTATATTTTATATAAAAAGAGTCGATAACGTATATAAAACATCATAATTTTTATCATATAAATGTTATACATCACTACCATTCCATATTTCATATGGAGTCTTTCCATGATATTTGTTGATGATTGATCTGTTTTGTGTATGACATGCTGTGTTTGCTGCTTCAGCCCAAAACCTCTTTGGCAAGCATGCTTCAGCAATCATTGTTCTAACTGCTTCTTTGAGAGTTCTGTTTCTTCTTTCTGCTACACCATTTTGTTGTGGAGTTCCTGCTGCAGATAGTTGATGTAACACTCCATTTTCTTCACAATAGGTTCTGATAATTTCATTTAGAAATTCAGTGCCTCTATCTGATCTGATCTTGATAATCTTTAGCTCTTTCTCATTTTGGAGTCTTCTCAGCAAATCTGGTAGCTTCTTGAGTGTTTCTTTCTTTTTGTTCATGAAAATGGTCCCGGTGTACTTTGAGAAGTCATCCACCACTACAAGAGTATATTTCTTACCACTCACACTTACTGGTGTGACTGGTCCAAACAGGTCCATGTTTAACAGATGTAGAACTCTTGTTGTAGATTGATAAGGCTTTGACTTGAATGAACTTTTGATCTGTTTTCCTTTCTGACATGCATCACATAGACTTTATTTCTTGAATTTGATCTCTGGCAGGCCTTCAACTAACTTGCTCTTTGATAGTTTGTTGATGGTCTTGAAATTTAGGTGATTTAATCTTCTGTGCCAAATCCAACTTGTTGATTGTTTATTCTTGACAAGTAGACATGTTTCTACCTTAGCTGTTCTCCAGTCAACCACATACATGTTGTCTTGTCTTCTACCTGCAAGAACTACTGTGTTGGTTTGGCTGTGAATCACTTTGCATCCTTCTTTGTTGAAGTGCACATTGTAGCCTTTGTCACAGAATTGACTGATGCTCATCCGATTGAAGTTAAGTCCCTTGACATATGCCACATTTTGAATCTTTAGATTGTTCTTGAGCATTATGCCTTCCCTCTTAATCTTTCCAGGGTTTTCTTTGCCTCAAATGTAACTTTGGGTCCATCAAAAGCTTTGAAGTCATAGCCATTTCTTGTTTCCTGTCATGTGTCTGGAACATCCACTGTCTATGTACCAGACATCCTACAAAACAGATTAATTAAGTTTAGGTAACCAACACTGTTTGGGTCCATACCTGTTAGCAATCATGCCTCCCATACCAAGTGTGTATCCAAAAGATCTTCTTTTTGGATAATTGAAGTCATCAACTTCATATGTATAAGGCATGGCAGCATAGCTTCTAACATTTTTACTGAAGGTATTCTGATAATTTTCTTCTCCTTTTGGTGCATTTACATCCTTCTTCACTTTCCAATATGCAGTAGGAAACCTTTCTTGCTTCATGTGTCTAGGAACAGATTTGTTTTTCTTAAACACATGATGCATTTTATGGAATGGTTTCCTCTTGTATTTTGGAGGTGCAACATTCCAATCATCCTCTGAAGGGTAAAGTCTGCCTTTACCTTTCAGATGGCAGTTTTTCTTAATTGACTAGAATGAGGATTTAGTCTGCTGTTTCACTACACTAGGTTTTGACTTCACCAGAACAGGATGATCTGTTGGAACTATGGCCTGTCCCTTTCTAAATTTTGATCCATTAATGGTCCTGAATTTAGAATTGTGTTGACCATTATTCCTACTTTCATCCTGACTGTTGTAGCCAAGACCAGATCTGGATCCAAACCTTTTTGAGGGTTTGTAAGCTGGTGCTTTTATTGGTGCAGTGGTTACCTTTACTGGTGAGGAGATTTTCTTAACTGATATGTTAATAACAGATGTATGATCATATGCTTTTGTTGATCTTTTAAGTAGGTCTCATTACTGGTTAATTCAGCTTTGCTTTATCCAGTTCTTTCTTTAATCTCTTATTCTCTTTTCTTAGATCCTTGCATTCCTTTTTCAGAATTTCATGATTCTTTTCAATTTCATCAAATTTAGTCATGAGATTTTGGACTAGGTCTGCTGTATCTAATGGGAGACTAGAAGATTGTGCAGTGTTAGATGTGGATGCATTTGATGAGGAGCAGGAACTAGATGTTACCTCAGTTTCATCTGATTCTTTAGTCATTAAACATAGGCTTGTTTCCTCAGTGTCTGAGCTATCAGTTTTATCTTCATCCAGTTCTTTGGTCATGAGGCATAGACATGATTTTTCATTTTCTGAGTTGTCTTCTTCATCACTATCATCTGAATCATTATCAGATGATTCTTCATTCTTTTCACTGCTGGATTCTGCCTTGAGTGCCTTCTTGCTTTTCTCTTTTCAGATGCTTTGTGTTTCTTCTTTTCATCATCTTTGTCATTTTCTTCAAGACAATCAGCCTTGAAGTGACCTTTCTTGTTGCAGTTGAAGCATCTGTATTCATCATCTTTCTTCTTCATATCTTTGTTTGAGTTTGACCTCTTGTTTGATGATGAATTCCCTTTGAAGGGCTTCTTTATGCTAAACCAGTCAAAGCGTTTAACTAATAAAGCTACCTGTTCTTTTAGTTCATGTGTCTCTTTGCTGATGCATTCGGCAAAGTTACTTTGCTGGGGTGCAGCTAATGCAGTGATTTTGTGTGTCTCTGCCGGAGCACCGTCTTCACCGTTCAATTCGATTTCATGAGCTTTTAATTGGGACATCAGCGTCAGAGTGTCAGTGCTTGCAAGATTTTTTGTTCCTCTGATTACTGATGTTATGATCTTCCATCTTTCAGGTAGTCCTCTCAAGATCTTCAAGCATACTTCTTTCTGGGGATATATGTGTCCAAGCTATTGCAATTCACTGATGATGCTTGAGAATCTGTTGTCCATTTGATCAATGGATTCACCAGTCTTCATTTTAAAGTTCTCAAATTTCTGTTTTGCAACAGATAATTTGTTTTCTTTAACTGCTTCAGATCCTTCATTTATCAATGATAGCTTGTCCCACATCTCCTTTGATGTTTTGCAGTCTTTGATTCTCATGAACATGTTGCTATCTAGGGTCTTCAAGATCATGTCTTTTGCAACAAAGTCCAGATTTGCTCTTCTCCTGTCATCCTTGGTCCAATCCTTTTTAGGTTTGTCAATTTCCTTTCCTTGGTCTGCTCCTGTGCATACCACAGTAGTGATTGTGATTGGTCCATCATTAATTACATCCAGCATCTCTTCATGAGTTGCTGCAAGATGAGATAGCATTCTTATTTTATATTCATCAAAATTATTAACATTAAAAACAGGTACTTTTGACAAGAAGTTTGAGGAATCCATCAGTGCAAATGAAGATATAAATGTAAGCGTATAGAAAACTAAGATTTGAAAACTACTTTGAAAATAAATGATCTCCTTGTTACCAGAAATTAGATCTGAACAGGTTCTGATACTAGGAACACTGCTCCGATACCAATTGTTGGTCCCAGAGAAGGGTGAAACTATAGTCAGAGGGGGGGGGGGGTGAATGACTATAGTGGAGTTTCAAAAACTTTTCTTTTATTTAAAAACTTTTGGGCAGCGGATAAGTCCCTTCTTACTATGTTGTTTTCAAATCAATTTAGACAATCACCGATATAAGTTATGATGTAGGCCAATTAAATAAATGCTGTAAAGTAAATTGCAGAAATTAAATTGACACAAGGCTTATAGTGGTTCAGGGTGGTGTAATCCCTTAATCCACTCTTCTCCCGTGATGATCGGAGGAATTCACTATTGTTTTCACCAGATACAATAGTATGATTGTCCTTGGCTTCCCAAGCTTCACAATCTACAAGACTATCACTCCTTGATCGCAACAGCTTCAGTGATTCAGTCTTCCTTGCTGCTCCTTGAGATCAAAATCCTTCAACAGCTATCACAGATTCAACTCCTTCTCAGATTGCCTCTGATTCAGTTGCTTCAGTTTGATGTGAATGTAATTCACACGCTTGGTTGATCAAACTCAATGCCAAGTATGACTTTGTAGCTCTGATATCTGAGTTGATCACTAGATGTTTCCTTGTCAGTTCAGAGAGAGGGCTTTTTCAAATTGACAGAGTTTTCACTTGATTTTTCTTTTCAGTTTCTTGTTTTTCTCTGTCTGTCAATGCCTTCTATTTATAGCCTTGAATAACCTTGATTTTGAAATTCTGTCCGTTGGCTATATTAGTGAGGGAATAATCCTTGATTTTATTCTTGATTCCCCCTTGATTGCATTCTCCTTGATTTCAGTGATCGGATTCTTTCTTCAAATGTATAGCAGAAAATCCGTCCTTGATTGATCCTCTATTGATTGTGCATTTAATGCATGATCTTCTGAATTTTCATCATATATTAAATCTGACCTGGTGAGTGTTACTTCTCCGTTTTTAGAACGGTCGAGTGATCCTTCTGACTAAGCCGTTTTAGCTTTTCCTTCACCGTTTCGTCTTTACTCAGCCGAAAGTGAGTCTGCTTTGCCGATTCACTGTTTTCTTCTTTGTTTCTATTTGATGAGAATCTTTGTACTTCACTGATCTTTGATTGAGGTGAGATCAGTGTACACCATATTGGAATATTAATGTGCATCGCTTGTAGTATAACTTAGACTTGTCCAAGGTCATCACAGACTTCCTTGGTTACAAGTCAGACCCTTAATGTCTGTATTCCTTCTCTGCTGGTGCTTGGCTGGCTTCACTCTGCTGAATATATGTTTTTGCTTTGCCGTCCTACCAACTAGTACAATACTTGTCTGAGTCAACTTATAAAACATGTCAGACTCTAAGTAAAGACTTATACAGAGAATTCTAACTTATTTCAGGCTTGCTATAACAGCTAGTATGGCCATCATCAAAACCTAATAAAATGTTCCTAACACATGACACAAGTCTATTTCCCAATAACTGACATGTGCCTGAATTACTTTTTTTGTCCACTTTGCATCATGCATAGTCTGAGTCTGAGTAGTATATCAGTTTGAATTCTCCTTCTTTTGAATACTATATCCCAACTCCGTATGTATCTTTTAAATACTTCAAGGTTCTTTTGACGATAGTAAGATGGTTTTCTTTAGGTCTAGTTTGAAATCTGGCACATACACACCAACAGTAAAGGATATATCAGGTCTACTTGTTGTTAGTGTTGGACAAAATAGAGGAAAAATGATTTAATCGACTTTATTGATTTTTAATCTTTTTTTACAAAAAAAGCGAGTTCGATAAGACTTTTATTAAAGTTTCGGGACTTTATTAAAATCATTGGAAACTATGTGCTACGTAGTTGACAATAGGATTTTAAATCATTCAATTCGGAGTACGGGTGAATGAGATATTAACGCTTTAAGTTGTTGAGAGATATGGGTAGTAAAGTAGTATAAAACTTTATCCCACATTGGAACATGAGTGTTCCAATGTCAAGTATTTATATGATGCTAGTTGATGATTGGTATAAGCTCCTAGATAAAGGGAGAGAGTTAAGAATGGTTTTAGACAGACGATGTTCTGCTAAAATTGCCAAATGCGCGCGCGCCGCCGCCTGCCCGTGACTGTTGACCGTTGACCTTAGGCTTGGGGAATTGGGCCTTCGTGGGCCTGAGGGCCGGTATTATCTTTTTGGACAAAGTCAGCGGGGTGGAAATTCAACTGAGATGGGCTTGGGCTTGGGCTTGGGGAATTTGGCCATCATGGGCCTGAGTCCTAGTATTATCTTTTTGGACAAAGTCCGCGGGGTGGCCAGTCAACTGAGATTCACCTAAGGCTGAGGACATAGCAACTGAGATTCAGCTGAGGCTAAGGATCAGCTGCATGAAACTGATCTGAGGCAGCATTCAACAAAGGCTGAGTCAGCTGAGGCAAACTCAGCATCAGTAGGGGAGAAGTCAGCTGAGGGTTCAGCAGACTTACTTTTCGGCCAAGGCACCTTCAGCAGACTGAATGTCTCAGTCAGCTGAGACTTTTCATCTTCTTTTGAGACCTTTCATCTTCGAAACTGTCATCATTAATATTGATATCAAAGTAGGAGTAGTTGGATTAGTGGGAGTAAATGCATTAATGGTTATCAATGCAGAGACTCTTCCATTGCTTGTTCAAGCCTCTATATAAACAAGCCTTCACAAGATGGAAGATACACATAAGAACACAAGTATTCAAGCAATACAAGAGCATACAAACATTCCATTGCATAAAGTATTTTATGCATTCATAGTTGAAGAGTTTCTGGGTATCATCAGAGTTCGAAGTGGTTCAGAAATTGAAGTACGTCTTTTCTGAACAAGTAACTGAGTAATCCTGGGAGACACTTGCATAAACCGGGGTACAAGCCGGTGCAAATTTGTCTTAAGGACAGAGTTCCATCTCGCCTCAGTTGGAAATATCCTTTTGTCATTTTCGTTTTTCCAATTATAGTATTGTAATTTTCCTTTTAGACTAATGAAAAGTGTTCTTATTATTTCTGTTTATTTATTTATTCCGAATACGATACTATGGCTATAACAGTTAGGTATAGTAGACTTCCAATCATTCTTCTGTGGAGAGTTTGATCCACATCCTTGCCATATTTATCTTCATCTAATCTGATTTTGGTTCAAATTGGTGTTGCAATGCTAGCTGATTTTTCCATTCCAAACTTCTTGATCAATTCCCGTGTATACTTGGTTTGGTGAATGAAAATCCCAATGTCCATCTGTCTTACTTGTAAAGCGAGAAAGTAACTAAATTCTCCCATCATACTCATCTGAAATTTGTTCATCATTGAACTTGCAAATTTCTCACAGAGTTGCTTATTTTCTAATCCAAAAATGATGTGATCTACATAGATTTGAACTAGGATAGTACTTTCTTCAACTTTCATTCTGAATAAGGTTTTATCAATAGTTCCTTTTGTAAAACCATCATCAACCAGAAACTGAGATAGAGTTTCATACCAAGCTCTTGGTGCTTGTTTGAGTCCATAAAGATCTTTTCTCAGTTTAAAGACTTTATCAGCTTGATCTTTATTTTCAAATCCTGGGGGTTGTTGAACGTAGACTTCTTCTTCAAGTATCCCATTCAAAAATGCATTTTTAACATCCATCTGGTACACTTTGAATTTCTTGTGAGCTGCAAAGGCAATGAATAGTCTAATTGCCTCCAACCTTGCAAATGGGGCATAAGTTTTATCAAAGTCTATGCTTTCAGCTTGTGAGTAACCTTTTGCTACAAGTCTGGCTTTGTTTCGGATAATATTCCCATCTTCATCATGCTTATTTCTAAAAACCCATTTCGTTCCAATTATGTTGACATGATTTGGCTCGTCAACTAAATCCCAAACTTGATTTCTATCAAATTCGTTGAGTTCTTCTTGCATAGCCAAGATCCAATCGGGATCTTTTAAGGCTTCTTCATTTTCATTGGGTTCAGACTGAGACAAAAAGCATGCTATCATAGCATATAATTGGTGTCTTGTACGAACTCCAGCTTCAAAGTCACAAATCACTTGTTCTTCTGGGTGATTTCTCATCCATTGATGTACTCGGGGTTGCATCAACTGGTCTTCATTTTCTTGAGCTGGTTCTCCTTGAGCTGGATCAATATCAACTGGATCAGTTTCTTCTTGTTGCTTTGTTCGATTCTTTGGTTCGATTACAAGTTCGATTCTGAGTTTAGTTCTTGGTTCGATTACTAGTAACTGAGGTTGATCCTGATCTGAAGAATCTGAGATATTTAATCTTTCAATATCAATGAAAAATTGTTCAGGAGTATTATCTGATTGAGGTTGAAAAACTGGTTCTTCCTTGTCTTCAATTGTTTCTCCGGTAAACTTTGGTTCATCGAAAACCACATGTATAGATTCTTCATGCTTGAGTGTCTGTTTGTTTAATACTCTAAAAGCTTTACTGACACTTGAGTATCCCAGAAATATTCCTTCATCAGCTTTGGGTTGAAAGACTTTGAGCTGGTCTTTGCCATTATTGTGAATAAAACATTTTCTTCCAAAGGAATGAAAGTATGAGACATTTGGTTTTCTTTCATTCCAAATCTCATAAGGTGTCTTTTCATGTCTCTTGTTCATGAGAGCTCAATTCTGAGTATAACAAGTTGTATTCACAGCATCTGCCCAATATCTTTCTGGCAATTTAGATTCACCGATCATTGTCCTTCAAGCTTCTTTGAGTGTTCTATTCCTCCTTTCGGCTACCCCATTCTGTTGAAGTGTTGTTGTAGCTACAAGCTGGTGTAGAACTCCGTTCTCTTCACAATATTCAATGATTATGTTGTTGAGAAATTATGTTCCTTTATCTGATCTGATCTTGACTATTGTAACACTCTTCTGATTTTGGAGTCTCTTGAGAAGTTCTGTCAGTTGTTGCTTAATTTCACTTTTCTTTGTCATAAAAATAACCCAAGTGTATCTTGAAAAATCATCAACCACCATAAATGTGTATTTATTTCCACTAACACTGAATGGTGTAACTGGCCCAAATAAGTCCATATGCATTAGTTCTAAAACTCTGTTTGTTGAATGCTGAGACTTAGTTTTGAAACTTGTTTTTGTTTGTTTTGCTTGTTGACATGCATCACACAAACTATCTTTCTTGTATGTCATCTCTGGTAGTCCAATTACAATGTTCTTTTTGACTAACAGGTTGATATCATCAAAGTTTAGGTGACTCATTTTTTTGTGCCACAGCTAACTGAGTTCTGACTTGGTATGCACGATCAAACAAGTTTTTGTGGCTGCTGTAGACCAATCTACAACATACATATTCTCTTCTCTTCTTCTAGCAAGAATTACTTGGAAAGTTGATTCGCCGATGACAATGCAATATTCTTTATCAAAGGTAACTTTGTATCCCATATCACGAAATTGACTTGTGCTGAGTAGATTGTAGTGAAGTCCTTCCACGTAAGATACATTCTTGATTGTGAGTCCATTTTGATTAAGTTTCCAAAACCTTTTGTGTAACTACGTTTGTCTTTACTTCCAAAATTGGCTCTTGGTCCATCTTTAGCTATAAAATCAGTGATACAATCCTTGCTCTTTGTCATGTGTCTAGAGCATCCACTGTCAAAGTACCAAATATCATGCAAAACAAATTAAAATGCTTTAGGTACCCAACTCTGTTTGGGTATATAATGGTCAGTTGTCAGTACAACTCTGACTATATTTCCATAAGGTCTTCTCTGGAAATTGTTGCACTTATTTTCATATATGTAAGCCACATCTCCATAATGTTGGACATATTTTACGTCTTAGTGATGAGTGCCAGACTAGCTGTTATAGAGTAAAGGAAAAAAGATGTCTAGATTAAATGTATATGCTTATTAGAGTTTGATCTTTGTATAGGTTTGATCAAATAAAAACTTTAAAAGGTCAGCCGACTTTCATCAGCAGACCTATCTAGGTCAGTAAGGTACCTGAGTCAGTAGACTAGTTTAGAAACCTACTGAAGACTGAAGGATGAGGGTTCAAACTTAGTTATTGAAGGCTAAAGGATCAAACTTAGTATTTAAAGTCAAACGTATGGAATCGGAATTTAGGAAGTCTATGATGACCTAAACTGATTACATGTACCTTGTGTACAAAGTCTAAGTTCCATATGTAAAGTGGTGATTGGAACTTAGTTATGTTCAAATTGGTGTAATCTAACTTCACAATTTAAAGTTAGATAAAAGATAGTCAGCTGAAGTGTTTTATAAACATTGCAAAATTCCGACAACTGACTGACAAGTATTTCAGCAGACTTACATACACAGGAACCTGCTGAACATATATTTCGATTTAATCAAAGGTTACATTGGAAGATTACAAGGATAAGGACAGATAACAACTGATTCTATCAACAAATCAATGGTCAAGATTAAAGGGACGTTGGAAAGATTCAGAGCTTTATCCAATGGATACAAGTCAAAGGGTGGACAGTCTGAAAACTGTCAAAAAGCAAACTGACAGTGTCAGTACTATGTACAGAGACAGAATGCAAGTCAAGATAGGACTGATGAAAAAAACTTTTTCTTTCGAACCAAAGGCCACATCGAAGATTTCCTCGAGCTCCTCCCCTTCAAGATGTTAGCATAAAACTCCCTCCTCATAACATTTCACATACTCTCCCCCACCCCACACTTGCCTTGGCAAGTGTGTCTAAAGGAAACAACTAAGTCCACTCGTAGGGTAGTCAAAAAGGAATGTGACCAAATTATCGGCTCAAGGCTAGGAATTATATGCTAAGTAACCAAAAATGGCTCAAATTTCGGACGGTGGTCAGACCGTTCCTATCAAGGCTTAGGAGGGTTTAGAGGGATAATGTTGGGATGTTGGCTTTTGGCTCTGGTCACTTCAAAGAAATGCCTTTCCCGTCTTCCCAAACCTACCCAGGGTGAATCCTTTCTATTTCACCTCAAAACTAGGGGTACAGGTGTGTAAAGCAATCGTAATAAGTATAACCGTTGTCAAACGTGTACTAAAAGTGTTCCGTATCGTGATATAATGGACTCACTGCGAGGCATTCACAAGTCTAAAAACCGTTTACTAACTCAACCGTGAAAAGCATGCATATATCGCGGTGTTAAAGCCCAGGAAAAATTTGAAAATGCCTTGAAATCTACTCGAAAATGAGTAAAACTAAGTTCATCACATAACGGCATAATAAACTATGAAAACATGCGAATAAGCTATGTCTTCCCAACCCCCACTTTAGTGAAACACCGTCCTAGGTGTGTGAACGAAAAGGAAAAAGAGACTTAGCTTAGTAGCCCGGCAAAACGGCGTGATCAAGTCCCGTAATGGTCGTGAGGTAAAGCATCCCGAATCCCTATATAAAGAAAAACATATCCAAGACGTGCATCCACGGGACATGGTCCAAGTGCCATAGCAAGTAATAAGGGGGAAATCTGGGGATAACCAAAATATTCCACCTCGTTACGTCAGAAAACTCGAATAAGAATACTATAAGGACAAAGCATCAAACATGATATATAAAACATCCAAAATCATCATCCATCCCTGAATAATCCAGAAAACAAGTCAAGAAGGCAAAAGTAGTGAAAAGAGGTGCCTTATGGCTTACAAACCAAGGAGAGAAAAGTAGCACAAAAGTGATCGCAAAACAAAAATCCTAGCCAAATCTAAACGGAACTGAGACACCAACACCCTAACCTAAAGGAAAACTAAGGACCGACTTGAAAGGAACAGAAACGACTCTAAACTCCAGGCTGGTCCTCAGGGGGAGGTACTGTGGGTTCAGAAGCAGAAGTTGTAGCAGTGGTAGCAGTGGCTGGGGCAGTCCCTGGTGTGCTCGGGGTCTTTGTGGTAGGAGCAGCAGTAGTAGTGGCTGGGTTAGCCTGAGAGGTACCAACACCCTCTTCAGAAGCGCTCGCGGCGGCTCTAAAAATCATCTCGGCTACATCCTCCTCTACGCATAACTCGATGGCCTCCTCGATGAAAGACGTGAACCGGTAAGCCTCCTCATCTACCTTAAGCTCGGGCATGTCCGGGAGGTTCCTTCCGATCACCTGCACCACTTCGGCTAACGCGTTCAGTTGAATCCGCTGCCTGTCTAGCATATTCCGCAGCCCATCTATCATCAAATACCGGATGCGTGTCGGTAATGGAACTGTGTGGATAAAATCAGACGAATTCTTTCACACCCGCCTTCAAACATCGGCTTCTTCGTATGTCGCTCATCCAACTCGTACTCTTTCACACCCGCTTTCAAACATAAACCATTGAGTATATGGATACAAACAAGCTTGGATCTCGGATCGTTCCTATTCATCGTAATCTCGTTATACAACACCCTTCCCACATCTATCGGGATGTCAAAATGAAGTGCGTAGAGCATAGCCAAATCAAGCATAATAAACTTATGGAAGTTGTCTTTGGGTAGAAGGCGGTTCTGAACATAGCGGGCTTTCACCTTCCAATCCCGAGAGAAATGAGTGGTCTTGAGCATGTCTCTCACACTAGCTACCCCAGTCTTCTACATTGTCCAAGGGATGTCAGGATCAATGGCTAAACGCAACTCCTCAAATGGGTCGTCCCCCTTATCCTGCTTTTCCTTGATCGCATCCAAATAATCAGAAGAGACGGCCGGCAGCTTGTAGTAGTCCGTAATGGCCTAGGGTGTAAAAGGTACATCAACTTTCCGGACTTTCACCACACCCGATAACAGATCCGCCTCACTCCAATTGGCCAAAAACTCCCATGCCAAAGTCAAATTGGGCTTCCTCACATTGAAATCTGGCACCTTAATAAACTCATCACACTTTTTCTTCTTCAAATTGTCTCGGAAGCCTTTCTCAACCTTTTCCACATCAACGGCCTTTTCTAAAATTTCCCGACCTTTGAATCTCGATTTAAACGCTCTCTCAGCATTCTCGTTGATAAATCTATCTTTGAAAGGCAAAACACCCCCTGCCCAAGTATCTCGAGGCTGCTCATCTTGACTTTTCTCACCCCCAGGCTGCTCGGTTCTCACTTTCTTAGTCTTCCGAGGGTCGACTAACGGTTCCTCATCCACATCCATATCCGTCCCCGACTCATCTGCAAGTTGACCATAAAATGGTTTTTTCCTAACTTCCCGCACCGGTCTATCTATACTATCACCCCTGATTGTCAACGGCCTGTTCAAAGTTTCCAACGGAATCTCCTTGAACCTTGGTTTCTTCTTACTAGTGGAAATAGCATTGCCCTTCCCCTTCCCTTTTACGGACTTAGAACCCCCCTCTGCTGCTCTCTTCTTAGGACTCATTATGAACACTGATCAAAAACACCCCCAAAAACCAAGACGAAATCAAACACCCCGTCAATCCACCGTAACACTAACATTCCACCAGAAATTATCAACAAAATAATCAAAACAGCCATGCAGACGTCCCCAAACCATCACACCCCATCACGAACAAAAACAAAGCAAGAAAAATAAGAAAAAACAACCTAATCAGTTAAAGGTTCGTTTGGGGTTCGATTCAAAAATCGACCCCGGGAAAAAGTGAAATTAAACTGAGAAAAATCGACTAGACTTACCAATATTGACGATAGGAGTGCAACGGAGTTGACGGAAACCCTGGATGATCAACGGAGAATCCCAAGATGGAATTTTTAGACCTACGAAATCGGCCAAAAAGTTGCTTGATCTCTAAAGTAAGATGAGCATCCCATAGCTCTTTTTAGTGCAGGAAGATTTGAATTCTTTGGTGGAAAAAAGGTAAGACCGTTTCATCGATTCCCGAGCCCAATCTCAAGAACGGGCTTGCTTGCTACTAGATCGATAGCAGAAAGAAGGATTGAAACTACAGCTATCTGAGACATGGAAGAAAAAAAACATAGAGGGCCATTTGAATGAGTAGATCTTCCCGCCCCCGTGCCTCAGATTTTGAGAAAGACAGCTGTTGGTGCCATTGATTAAGTTGAGTTTGGGAAGGCGGTCTCCTGTATAGGAGAAAGACGGATTTTAGCGGACATTGCTTCTACGTAGTTTCGTACTCTTGCAGTGAAATAGGCAAAAAGTCTTTCATCAACTCGAACGTTGATTGTTGGTGGAATTTGTTTGAGGAATTGAAGAGAGGAGGTGGAACTATCCGTACGGATGGTGAAGTTTGAAGGAATGAACTATCCGTACGGATGGTGAAACTGTCCGTACGGATAATACAGTGAAAATCCATGTCTTTTTGGACTGAGAGTTGTCCGTAGGGATAAGAATCTATCCGTACGGATGAAAGGCTGAAGCTGGAAAATTTGAGTACTGAGAGTTATCCGTCCAGATGACAACTTATCCGTACGGATGGAGGCATGCAAAAAGAAAACGAATTTTTATATAGAACAACCCCTTCGTGACCATCCGAACACAACCAAAACACAAAAAACACATCACGTGGGTCTCAAGAACAAGCAAAACACAGAAGATGGTGGGTTGCCTCCCACCGAGCGCCTTTGTTTAATGTCGTTGGCTTGACAGAATGACTTAAACTGTGCCGGTTTTTCCAAGTTATACTACCGGAACTGGTGAGGAAACGAGTGATAGAGAGATAACGGATGGTGGATTATAAGAGTGGGACGTCATGCATTGGAGTCCATGATGGGACTAAACAGCTTACTTCTTCCAACTTCGGATCTTCCAAAATCACAACCTCGAGAGCCTCGTCAGAAGGCAACTTCTTATATCTCTTCAAACGAAGACCATTGGTAATTGAGTTCCCGTACTTCGGATGAGTTATCTCTACCGCTCCCAAGTCGAACATCTTCACAACGGTGTAAGGTCCCGACCATCGGGACTTCAGCTTCCCCGGAAAAAGATGTAAACGCGTATCATGATTAAGTGATACAGTGAGCTGAAAATGTTCTTGGCTATGGGTCACTGTAAATTCTACAACTAGGCCAAAACACTGTAGTGCCTTGGAGGCGCATCGGGAGCAGTACATAGATCTGGAAGGTTCATTCCTGAACCTTGTTCGGTTCTTCCACCTTTTCTATATAGCTGATATAGTAAGTGGATTCATTGCTTAAAGAAAAGACCAGGGTCTCGTTAGAGATTCATGTGTGTGTTGAGGTGGTTCATTTGACTTGATCATTTGAAGCATGATATGAAGATAGTCTAAGTCCCCACGGATAGCGATTCATTCACGGCTAGGGCTGGTTGCGAGTATTGCATGAGATTCTTGTGTTTCAACTTGGTCTTGTGTGTGCGAGTGATTGGTTTTAGGCCAAGTGGGAGAATGTTGAAATAGTGTAAAAAAACCCAATCCGGTTGGACCGGATCCGACCGGGTCGGATCATTTCTACTATTTCTTTATGTTTATACATATATATTAAATGGCTTTTTTGTTGTCATGTATTTGTTCTTTTAAAGAACCAATTATGAATTGTTATATGATAACGTCCTTTGTATCAGACTATGATAGATAAACCATGATAGGCGATTATGGTTGATGAGATCTCTAATCACTTTAATAAGTTTGATACTTAAATGTCTCTAGGCTGATGTAGTATTAAATAGGGCATTGATAGTACGAACATGCAAGTATGTATTAGATGACTTCTGCCTTTAAGGGCATGGATAGATCTCGTCTATCGAAGTGTAAAGAAACTTGGACTGTATGTGGACTTGTATTAGAGAATACGTATGTTAGACTGACCCACTGACACGGTTAAGTGTCATACTATGTGGCGGTTATGTCATTATCTTTAGGACCGGAGTCTTCATGGCATCACGGTGTATATTGTCATTCTTTGACACTATTGAGGTTTTCCCTAGCCACGTGGCGATCATGCGGTAGTGATTGGGTGTGATACTGAAGCATGCGGTGTATACATGTTTGGTCGTCTGGGAATCGCATACCCTATTAGTAGGGTGAATATCCAAAATGGCTTTCTTATAAGGAATGTCTTACTCTCGTGAATCTTTGCAAAGTGGAAGTAAATGAGTTACTTCGAGAGAGATTGATATCCAGATTATAGATACGATCGTTGATGTTTGAAACTCGACGGACGACCGTATGGATATTATTACAACGATAGGATTATATTTACACGGTAACCGCTTCACATGAAAGTTAGTAGTCATTGCATTTGACTCTTCCGATGATTGGGGGTCACGGTGTGTTTCTAGACGTTATCGCGTGATCGATAGGTATAAATGGCATTTTCATAATTTACACATTGTGCCTACAGTCAACATATTCGGAAGCCTATCGGGTCACACACATATGAACATCCACCCGGATTAAAATGTGGTTATAGTTGATAACCAAATAATGAATGAATTTATCTCACGACTATAAAGGTTATAATGGTAAATTAATATGGTGGTATTTATTTATTATGAATAAATATAATACAAGATATTAATTAAGTTCATTAGTTAAATATGTATATTGATACATATATATTTCGAAGATATATAAATATAAATAAATAAATATATATATATATATATATATATATATATATATATATATATATATATATATATATATATATATATATATATATATATATATATATATATATATATATATATATGATATACATATATTTTGTGAATTAATTAATCATAGTATTATATTAAATTAAAGAAAATCTCAATTCCCAAATTAATGGGTAATGGGACACCATTTTAAAGTGTATTGAATACATTTGGTTTGTGCAATTTAATTAATAAGATTATCATAATATTAATATTAGATATTAATTGATTTTGGAAAAATAGATTTATGGTAATAAGATAAAGATATATTCAATATAAGATATTGTCAATATATATCTTGGAAATATATTGAAAATAAGATATTGAAAATTAGAAGAGATAAATCAATCAAATGGATTGTCCTTATTTTATTAGATAAAAGTTTTCTATCTCCCCAATCTACTTGGAAGCTAATCCCATCAGATTGGGAATCACAAGGGGTGCACCTATCTCGATATAAAGGTGGGATTTGTTAGCTCTTTGGTGCATCATAATTCCAAGTGCTAATAGTTCTTGTGAAAAATAGAGGCTTCTTAGAGAGAGTTTTGAGAGAGAGACAAGGTCGGTCTAGCAACCAGATTTTCCTAGTAGCAATCCAATGGGGCATTCCGGAGGGTTCTTCATGTGGACTAGCGGTAGAGGCCAAATGCTTGGGCAGCTCCATGCACCACTACTCTCCTTAGACGGTCAAAGCGTCAATCTTTTAGATCAACCAAGGTAACCACCGTCTACTAGCTTATATGTGTATTGCTTAAACGAAGTCGATACTGGTCAAAAGAAATAAAATTTTGAAATCCGCTGCGTTGCCGCGTAGATTTCCTAACAGCTCGGTGATGTTGTGATAGAAAGATCACGGTTTCGAACCTTCTCCTTCGTCTTCCAAGGAACCACCATTTCTGTATCCTCTGGTTGAGGGGGGCGGCAGTGACCGATGTAACAAATGTTCCAGGAAGTGATTTAGCACATTCACCACAACCCCGGCATCCAGGAGATGGTGCAGAAGAATTAGGAAGAGGTAGACGACAAAAAATCCCGAACTCATGGTTTCAACACTACGTGACTCATACTTTTTTCAGGCAGAAAAGTCATCTTCCACTCTCTTCCGCTCCGTTGGCATCCTCAGGTACACCGTGCCCTCTTATGCACTGTATCAATTATGATATGTTTTCTGATAAACACTGCAAGTGTCTTGCAGCTATTACAGTTGAGAATCCTCCGAAATCTTTTAAGGAGGCCGTTAAACATGAGGGTTTGCGTCGGGCTATGGCAGAAGAAATTCTAGCCCTCAAAGATCAGGGTACATGGGAGTTACACACTCTTCCTCCTGGGAAAAAAGGTATTGGGAAGTAAGTGAGTGTATACTGAGAAATATGATGAGAATGGAGTCTTACAGTGGTTGAAAGCCCGTTTGGTGGCTTTTGGGCATCATCAAGAGAAATGTATTGATTATATAGAGATGTTCGCCCCCATGGCGAAGATGGTTACTATCTAATATTTCCTCAGTGTTAGGGCGGTTAAATAGTGGGATATACACCAGATGCATGTACACAATGCTTTTCTGCATGGGGATCTCCAGGAGGAAATTTACATGAAAATTCCATCAGCTTTGAGAAGAATGACTCGAACTTGGTTTGAAAGATGCCCAAATCGATATACGGTTTGTAACAGGCACCGAGATGTTGGTTTGCGAAGCTTGCTTCGGCTTTGCATGACCATGGATTCCGTCAGTCATATTCTGATTACTCATTAATTACTTTACATCGTGGTGGTATTCAGCTCATCTTCCTTGTGTACGTCGATGACATGATCATTGCCGGCAATGATAAGGTTGCCCTGACGATTTTTAAAGACTTGGGGAAGTGTTTTAAGATGAAGGACCTTGGGGTTCTCAAATATTACCTTGGGATCGATGGAAATAAGCTGTTGATATTATCCCTCTAACACGATGTTCAATGAGTGGTTCCTGGAAGTCCAAGAAAGAAACCACGGTATCTATGTCCTCGGCCGAAGCGGAATATCGATCTATGGCATCAATTATGTGTGAATTAAAGTGGTTGAAACATTCGCTGAGATCGGGGTCCGCCACCCACCTTGGATCTGCCTCTTTTGTGACAGCCAATCGGCTTTGAATATCGCACAGAATCCGGTATTTCACGAATGCGCGAAGCATATAGAGGAAGAATGTCAGTTCGTACGTGATGCCATCACGGATGGATTGATGCTTTCTTCGTATGTTCCTACGAAGCATCAGTTGGTAGATATATTTACGAAGGCACTTGGCTGGCAACAGTTCAAATTTTTGTTACGCAAGTTGGGTGTTCGAGATTTTCCAGCTCCCACTTGAGCGGGATATTACGATTGATAGTATTAGAAATATTGACATAATTGTATGTAAATTAGTAAGGGTAGTTCGGGAATTCTATATAGATGTAGAAGCTCTGAGAGTGGATATAAATATTGTACTATATGATTGATGAGGATATACGAAATACTTTGATCGATATTTTACACATTTGAATATGGATTAGGAATATTATTAGTTCACTTTTACCAATAAATGATTTTGTTTTCTTGTGATGTAATATTTAATGGTACAGGTACACTCAATAATTATGTCTACATATTGGATATGCATTCATAAACACTCAACTCAAACACCAAAAAATTCAATATTGATTTGAATGAGTCATTCTTATAGCAGTGTTCTCTTGGTCACGTTACTAAGAAATACATTTTTAAATTACTTAAAGATTGATACTTTGGAATATTTTGATTATAAATCAACAAATACATGGTATTTTTTTTTTTCTATGAACAAATACATGTTAATCTTGTTTTCTTGGCAAGTAACGAAATCACCATCTACTAGAAAAATGATTAAAATCCATTGATTAGCTTAATGTTATTTATACTAATGATTGTGTGCCCATGTCATTTCAAGCCAAATGTGGACACTCACGTTACATCACCGTCACCGATGGTTATTCGAGATATGGCTATGTGTACTTAATGAAATACAATTCCAAGTCTTTTGAATATTTCAAAGAATTAAAAAAATAAGGTTGAGAGTAACAAGATACAGAGATTAAAAAATTTATATAGAGTTTGTTAGCATAGTGGGCAAAAAGCCCAAGTTCAAGTTTACTTTGTTGCTCCCACATCGGCAATTAAGATTGAAGCTTCCGACTTTGTTAGTTATTTAGTAGGTTTAGCCTATTGGTTTCATGATGTACTAAAATTGTGATAAACTCTCAATTGCTTAGCTATTTTGGCTATTATTTTAGGTTTCAAAAGAGTTGTATTTTTTGTATTTCTCCTCTATAGTAATATTTCTTTTTCGCACGTGGGCTAGACGGCTTATTGGCGGAAACCACGAAAATTTTGTGTTTCGTCTTTTTCCTTTCGTTTGTTATTTTGCGTTACCGTCGTTAAAGGTTATCGCTCGGTTTCTTTTTCCTAACAAACTGGTATCAGAGATGAAGTTTTTCAAGCGATAGGTGATTTTCTGAACTTTTGATAATTAGCCATCATGACGGTGACTAAGTATTATTTTGAGAAGTTTGACAGAAACGTCAACTTCGGGATATGGAAGTTGAAGATGGAAGCCATGCTGATTCAGGAGAGATTTCATATTGCGCTGCTTGGGAAGAAGAGAAAGCCAGGGAAAATGCAAGATGAGTAGATTGATAAAGACATAACTGGGGGAAGTCGTAGTAGTCAGGCAGGCGTGCTGGTAGTTTAGGGCAGATCAAATATGAATGATGCGGATAGTGAAAATTTTGTTTTGAATCCCACACATAAAGATTTGGCGTGCAATTTCGTGTAAAAAGATTGGGCATATCAAATCTAATTACTTTTGATTTAAGAACAAAGAAAAATGTGAACAGAAGAAAGAGCGTGGTAATGAGTCTGGTCAGACCGGTTTTGTAGAAGATGAGAGCGATGGAGATATATTCTTTGTTGATTATAAATTAGGGTATGTTGATGAATGGACCTTGGATTCGGGTTAAATGTATCATACGTGTCCCAATAGGGATTGTTTTCCACGTATGATTCAGTTCAAGGTGGAGTTGTTTCGTTGGGCCACGACGCAGTTTGCAAGGTTACTGGTATTGGTAAGGTTAGAATCAAAGACCCATGATGGTATTGTTAGAACACTTAAGAAACTCATACATGTTCAGGATTTGAAGAAAAATATCATCTCTTTGGGCGCACTTGAGACTCTTTTATTAGGTACGCCGCTGAAGGTGGATTTCTGAAGCTAATTAAAGGTGCTCTTAGTGTTATGAAAGCTTGCAGGTCTGGTGGTTTGTATGTTTTGCAAGGAGCACGGTTATTGGCATTTTGGAAATTCCCTATGTCATCCTGTTAAGAATTAGACATCACGAATCATCGTACATTTGTTAAGTTCATGCAGTGTTTGGACTTATTTGACAAAATCTGAAGACTTTTGAAGATTGTGGAGAAATAGAGTAGTATTACTATTCCTAGATGTGGGCTTTTGTCCTAAGGATGAGATTTTTTTGTTTAGTGGGCCAAAAGCCCAAGTTAAAATTTACTTTATTGCTCGCATATCGGCAATTAAGATGGAAGCTGCCGACTTTGTTAGTTATTTAATAGGTTTAGCCTATTGGTTTTATGATGTACCAAAATTGAGATAAACTCTCAAATGCCTTAGATATTTTGGCTATTGTTTTAGGCTTCAGGAGAGTTGTATATTTTGTATTTCTCCTCTATAGTTATATTTTTTCTTTTTCACCCGTGGACTAGTCGGCATATTGCCGGAACCACGTAAATTGGGTGTTTTGATTTTTTTCTTCCGTTTGTTATTTTACGTTACCGTCATCAAGGGTTATCGCTCGGTTTGTTTTTCCTAACAGATTTGATTGATTAGTAACCATCCTCCTTCCATCACATGCATGATTGCGTGGGGGATGAGTAAATGATTTATTTAATTATGTACATTGAAATTAGTAGCACTCTTCCTTCCATCACATGTTATCGGATTGAGTGGCTGTGGACAATGAAGAAATCATTCATGCACGGGAGAAATTGATTGTACCACCTTATTATACTAGCCAAAGAACACGTGCATCATGCATGGGAGGGTAAGTTTATAAACATAAAAAACACAGTGATATTGTTAAGAATAACTTTTAATCAGTTGGACTTTGAAAGTTTCCAAAAGAAAATACAAAAAAACACCATTCCTAAGTCATCATATTACAATCGTTGGACAATAGTAAAAGAGAATGAAGCATTTCTTTTTGTACATAAAAGATAAATTTGATTTGTCACAAATACCGAACTTGGTCAAAGTTATGTAGCACAACCGATGAGGCGTTACCTTAGTGATAAAAGCTATGTCCCTGATGGTGGTCGGCTCGGCCAAGGCCACGCGTCAAGCAACCATTGGATAGACACGAGTAAGGTCGGGAGTGTGTCCTGACCGGAGAAACCGATGCAAAGCTTGGTCAGTTCTATCACCGCAGGACGGTCGCCCTTAAGGAACGCGCGCAGCGCGACCAAGCCAGGTTAATCGCTGAACCCGAGCGGTCATGACCTCACGTACACGTGTCCATACAACAAGGAAATGTACCTAGCCGAGATAAGGCCTTGATTCATAGTTCAAGATGAACATATCATCATCTCCTAATAATTAGGAGATGGGATCAATTCAAATCCAACCGAATCCTTGGGGGATACGCCGAGATTAGTGGTTTGGACTCTATTTAAGCTATGGCTAGAACTACGGCCGACTTGATTCCAACAGAACAATTGGATACGTAGGCACTCAAGAAAAACTTGAGTTCACCAAAACACCATAAAAGATACTTTCTCTTCTCTCACCGTCGGCCGGTAACCGGAAAACTATCATTGGAGCTATTGTACCCGTAATTTACTTATTGGAGAAATCCGACTTCATCATTGGCGCTAGAAGGAGGGCCTTCTACTGATAGTTTGAGAGATAACATGCCGCCGAAGCAGACGGGGAAGAAAAAGCAGGTTGCACAGGGGGGCGAAACCTCCATGGCCGGAAAAGAAGGCAGAGGCCCCCTGGGGGAAAACGTGGGAGAAGCGACGGCAACACCATCCCAGGTGGAACCTCTCCCAGATCCTGCACAACAAATCTTGGTCGAGGCACTAACTAATCTTGATCCAGCCACCTTCAAAACCATTGTAACAAACGCGTTAAAAGTTAGAGGGAAGATGTCACAGAGAAACGCATACCAAGGAAAATCCAATTGGGGATGAAAAGGACAAGGCTTTTAACTTTTCACGCGAAGAACATATAGAGGCTTTATCCACCAGTTCTATCCCAGGCCGGAGAGAGATTAAAGACCAAGCTAGAGAAGCAGCCCGCGTAGAATTGGATGCCATTCTGGGTAAGACACCTTTTTCTTTTGAATCCCCTTTCACTGAGCAAGTCGAAAGCTACCAGGGACCCTCAGGATTTAAAATGCCGAAGATGGATCCCTATGATGGGACAAAAGACCCCAACGATCATATGCATCAATACCTGACGCATATGACTCTGTACAACGCGGCCGATCAGATGAAGTGCAAAGCGTTCCCCGCACTATTGACCGGTCGGGCTCGGGAGTGGTTCGAGAAACTACCGCCCGCATCTATTAACGACTTCACAACTTTAGCCGTAAAGTTCATGCATGCCTTCATCACAAAGACGTCCGTTCCAGAGGAACGCCACTCACCTACTCACTTTGAAGCAAAAGCACGACGAGAGTGTGCTACGCTCTTAAAAAGGTTCAACGAAGAATCCAGGCAGTGCAAGGGCGATGAACATCCGACGCTTACATCATTCATAGCAGGGCTACGCGAGGGTCGGCTATATGCCAAACTCAATAGCAAACCCCCATTGTCTATGGAAGATCGCGTGGAAACGGTCTTCAAGCACTGTCAGGGGGAAGAGGCGAACAGGCTCAAGAGAGAGCAAGAGAGGGCAGATCCTAGAAAAGGAAAGGCCACACGACAACCAGAGAAGGAGCGAAAACAAGTTTGGGACAGGATGACCTCTCCCATTACCGACAGGCTCGGGAAGAAGGGAGCTCTCCAAGACAGAGACTTAGTGCCATTGAATCGATCCCGCGAGCAGGTGCTCGCCCTAATGGAAAGGAAAGGAATAGCGCGTACGCCCCCACCTTTAAGGGGACCAGTGGAAAAAAGGGATCAGACAAAGTTTTGCAAATACCATAAGGACGTAGGTCATGATTCAGAAAGCTGTAGGGATTTAATTAGAGACATAGACGCTGCAGCCTTGGAGGGAAAAATTGATGAAGCGATCGATCGAACAGGGGAACTCTAACCCAAGAGGTAGGAGAGAGTACAAAAGGAGAAACTATTATCGTGGGAACGAGGGTAGGACGGATCAAAAACGCAGGAGGGATCCTTCCCGCACCCCGAGGATCGATTGATAATAAACCCATCAATACCATCAATACTATCGCAGCGGTCCGTCGTGATACGTACCGACCGGAGAAAGCAAAGACTCCCAAAAACTCGCCACCCGAGACGGGTAAAAAACAGAAATTGGCAGGAGAAGTGGTATATGGACCAGGGGATCCTCTTCCTTTGATTCCCAATAACGAAGGGTTAGTGATTGAGTTGGTGGTTAATAAGCACACCGTGAGACGAGTATGTGTAGACACTGGAAGCGCGGTAAACGTTTTGTACTTATCGGTATGTCGCTATGAAGATACGGGAGACCGAGCTAACTCCGGGCCTCGCCCCGCTATTTGGATTTGCCGGACCACCCATACATCCCGTGGGTATGATCGACTACCAACAACATTTGGACGTGGAAGAAAGAGCAGGACTCTTATGGTCGACTATGTAGTGGTACGATCGACCTCGATATAACATCATATTGTGAGACCCGCTCCGATAGATCTCCGGGCGGTAATCTCCCCGCACATATTAGCATGAAATTCCCTACTATTGAGGGAACTGCGAAATAAAGGGAGATGTAGAAAAACCGAGTCGTTACACCGCTACCATCAAACAAGATGATGGTGCAACAGTCCTCATAAACGAGCTTGTTCCGTAGGAAGAAGAAAGATGGTTGACTAACGATGTGGTGACACAAGAAACCTTATGGGAAGACCAAGAAGACGGGGTCGGGGTCGGAGCATGGATTCCAGAGCCATACAGACAGAGCCTAATCGACTTATTAAAGGAGTTTAGAGACGTTTTTGCCCTGACCGCCGCTGACATGCCCGGACTGTCCCCCAGCTTAGCATTACACCATCTCAATGTGGACCCCAGCGCAGAAGCCCGTTCGGCAAAAGAGACGATCTTTCGCTCGGAAAGGATAGAGGCTGTTCAAAAAGAGGTAACAAAATTATTGCAAGCTGGAATAATTAAGGAGGTAGTATATCCAGAGTGGTTAGCCAATCCGGTTCTAGTTAAGAAACCAGACGGTTCTTGGCGTATGTGTGTGGACTTTACGATCCGAATAAGGCATGTCCCAAGGATTGTTACCCACTTCCAAAAATTGATAGCTTAGTGGATTCCACGGTCGGGTATGAAGTCTTCGCATTTCTAGACGCATACAAAGTGGTATCATCGATAGCCATGGCTCCGCAGAGGACATGGAAAAAACATCCTTCATCACGAAAGAGGGACCTTCGCTATCTTACTATGCCGTTCGGCCTTAAGAACGCAGCGCCCACATATCGAGGACCGTAAATAAGATCTTTGAGAAACAAATTGGGAAGAACATGGAAGTATATGTGGATGACTTGTTGATCAAGAGCAGTGTCTCTTGAACAATACTTGACAGATGTCGAGAAATTTTTGAGGTATCGAGACAAACACGAATGCGTCTTAATCCAAAGAAGTGCACGTTCGGGGTACGGTCGTGAAAGTTCCTAGGATACATGATTTCCAAAGAAGGCATAAAGGCAAATCCGGACAAAGTAGAGGCCATACGAGCATGGCTCCGCCAAAGAACGTTAAAGAGGTACAAAGATTGACAGGGCGTATGGCCGCCCTAAACAGATTCTCTCACGGTCGGCCCGCAGGGCCCTCCCTTTTTTAAGGTATTAAGACAAGCAAGCCCTTTTTCTTGGAACGAAGAATGCCAAAAGGCGTTTGAAGAATTAAAAGAATACCTCACAAACTTGCCCGTTCTCACCGCACCACAAAAAGGAGAGACTCTATACTTGTACTTGTCTCGCGTGCCAAGAAGCGTTGAGCGCCGTCCCGGTGAGCGACCGTAATAGCACCCAAAAACCAATTTTTTATGTGAGTAAAGCTCTTAGAGGGCCGTAGGTGAGGTACTCGAGCGCGTAAAAGTTGGCACCGATTTTAGTTCACGCATCGAGGAAGCCGAAGCCGTACTTTCGTGCTCATCCTATTGTGGTCATGACGGACCAACCACTTAGACAGATTCTGGACAACCCGGAGGCGTCGGGAAGATTGACAAAATGGGTGGTCGAGCTGGCTGCCTATGATCTGGAATTCAGACCTAGAACATCTATCAAAGCTCAGGCCCTGGCTGATTTCATAGCCGAAGGAGTATCCATAACTCTCGAGCGAGGCGTACTAGCGATCCTAGTGACCAAAGGGACATTATATGTTGATGGAGCGTCCAATAAAGAAGGAGCAGGGCGGTGTCTTCTCGCTCCGTAGTCCAAAAGGAGAAGAATTTCCATACGCATTGCGATTCAAACCTTCAAGGCAACCAACAATGAGGCCGAATATGAAGCGCTCATAACCGGGCTCAAACTCGGCCGCAAAATTGGGAGTCAAAAGATTACACATATTTAGTGACTCGCAAATGGTGGTCAACCATGTTACAGAGAGTACGAGGCAAAAGAAGACACCATGAAGAGATATCTTTCGATGGCCGAGCATTGATTTCACACTTTGAAGATGTCAAGCCGGGTCGATCCCTAGATCTAAAAATGCTCGGGCGGATGCACCGTCCAAATTAGCATCAAATTTCTTCTCGTATAAGAGAGTCCCGATCGAGCAAGTCACGAGCGAAGCTACGCAATTAAAGAGGCTCAACCAATCAACCAACGAGCCACCCGGATGGATCCTATAGTAGCATTCTTAAAAAACAAGCAGTGGTCTCGGAAGATCGAATCCTGGCCAGGAAGACAAGACTTCAAGCAAGCAGGTACTCCTTGTTCAATGATATCTTATACCGCAAGTCCTTTATAACTCCATGGCTGCGCTGTGCCACTGAGGAAGAGGGAAATTATCTCCTCCGAGAAATCCATCTGGGAATCTGTGGAAGTCATATGGGAGCTAAGGCTCTAGCTCGCAAGTGTAGGCTTTTTGGATATTATTGGCCGACCATGGGGGCAGATGCTCGAGAATTGGTGATGACCTGTAGAACATGCCAAGTGCATGACAACCTTAAACACCAGCCCTCACAACAGATGATTCCTTTAGTATCCCCTTGGCCCTTTGACCAGTGGGGAGTGGATCTGGTCGGCCCATTGCCAAGGGCACCAGGTAATTTGAAGTTTCTGATCGTGGCTATTGACTACTTCACTCGATGGGTAGAGGCAGAGCCATTGGCAACGATAACAGGTGGAGCGATTCGGAGATTCCTGTGGAAAAACGTGGTCTGTCGATTTGGAATCCCTAAGCACTTGGTTTCTGACAACGGTACCCAGTTTGAAGACAGAGTGGTCCGAGAGTGGTGCTCAGAATTGGGAATAACTCAACACTTTACATCTGTGGGGTATCCACAGTAAATGGGCAAGTTGAACAGCCAACGTACAAATCAAGACCGGGTTAAAGAAAAGGTTAGAAGAAGAAGGCGAACATTGGGTAGAGCAACCGCCCAATGTCCTTTGGGCATACGTAACAACGCCTAACTCGGCTACGGGCGAAACCCCATTTTTATTATCATATGGATGTGAAGCGCTTATCCCAAAGAAATAGGACTACCTTCGCCCGTAACCGAGTTGTATAATCGATCAATCAAGAAACCGAGCTCGTACATCGAAGGATGAATTGGAAGAAACCCGCGATATAGCATTGATACGAACGGCCAAATACAAACAACAGATCGCACAAAAGATTACAATGCTAAAGTGAAAGATTTGTACTTTAAAGTGGGAGATTTAGTCCTCCGAAAGAACGAGGTTAGCAAACAGATCCTCGTGGCAAGTCGAAGCCAAATTGGGAAGGACCGTACAAGATCATTAAAGTGCACGGCAAAGGTGCCTACCACCGGCAAATGCTCGTGGAAGACCGTTCCACGAAGCCGGAATTCCGCCAACTTACGAAGGTTCTACGCCTAGAACAGGTTCAAGGCTTACTGCTGTTTTATTTATATTTGAATGTAATAAGTTGAATTTGCGACCGTCTATTTATTCAATAAAGTTGACATCTATTTATATGCGTGATTTCTTTACATAAAGTTAAACTGCCAAAGGCAGAGCATGCTCAGAGACTGAGCGCAACATAAAGTTAAACTGCCAAAGGCAGAGCACGCTCAGAGACTGAGCGCAACGTAAAGTTAAAAGACCGAGCGCCGCCAGACCGAGCGCAACGTAAAACTAAACCAAAGCTCGCAGACCGAGCGCAACGTAAAACTAAACTGCCAAAGGCAGAGCATGCTCAGAGACTGAGCGCAACGTAAAACTAAACTGCCAAAGGCAGAGCACGCTCAGAGACTGAGCGCAACGTAAAGTTAAACTGCCAAAGGCAGAGCATGCTCAGAGACTGAGCGCAACGTAAAACTAAACTGCCAAAGGCAGAGCATGCTCAGAGACTGAGCGCAACGTAAAGTTAAGCTGCCAAGAGCAGAATAGGCTCAGATACTGAGCAACATAAAAAATGAAAAACTACCAAAGGCAGAGCAAGTTCAGAAAGGAACACAAGAAAAATAGAATGCCCAAAAACATAACCTAGAAAGTGAAGGCAATGAAGCATAAGCAGCCAAAGACAGAGTATTAAAACAAAATAACCCCAAAACATGCTACGTCGGAAATAAACGGAGCATGCTTGAAGGGGGAAGAACAGTATCGGTCATGAGTTGCAAAATAAAAAATTTTTGTAAACAAGTTTTTGCAGTTGAGCAGATCATTAAACAAGCTCGGGCTCGGAGCCACCGGTGGAGACGTTCCGCTCTGAAGTTGCTTGAGAAGCCGGCTTGGAAGAGGGGGATGCAGAGTATTTCTGAACAATATCAACTCCCGATTTGAGCTCTCGAAGACGCTCATTGTACATTTGTCCCATGCCTGGTTTATACAGATTGGCATTCTTCAACTTCAAGATATCCAGACCAGTATGCTGCGCTCGGGCATCATCAACCCCCATAGAATACCCATGATTGACGATGGGGATGAGAAGAGTAGAGAGGACCCCATCAAAATGGGCGTGCTATAGTATTCCCGGATGCCTTTGGCTATCGCGTGGGATAGATTTCTCCGCAGCGCTTTGAGCCAAGTGCGCCGCCTTCGCATTCTCCTCGCCTCGGTTCTCTTCTCTCGCTCCGCGGTCAATTGTTTCTCTAAGCTCTCAATCTCCGTGGCATGCGCCGTGCGCAAGGTCTCATAGCTCCACTCGTGCTTAGTCCTAAGGTCGACCGGCACTTTTTCCCGGCCTCATACGTATCTCTGTATTTTTTCTTGGAAGCCTTGAGCTCAGATACGATCTTCTCATGCTCGTCGGCAACAGCTTTGGACTTGGCCAGACGATCGAACACTTCCTGACCAATCCGAGCACCCTGACCAGGCATAACCACCAAGAAAACAAAAATAAAAAGTAAGTGCGAAAGCATACGAATAAAGGCTCAAACAAGAAGATGGCAGGCATACCATCTCAGCTAAGTCTACAGTGGACATAGCATGAAGAGCAGTTCTGATCGTGGAAGCTTCATCTTGCTCCCCTCTCCTCCGGGCAGTGTCCACCGTAAATAAACCCGAGCGTCCTCTCTTCCGAGATGACTCCCCCACGCTTAACGATCGATCGGCGAAGAGGGGTTAAATCGAGACTTCCTCGTCGGATGGGAGATCGGTAATTATCACATCTTCACCTCCGCACCGAGGTGGGTTGCGCACGGCATCATCCGATTGCTCGGCGAGGGATCGAACAAGCATCGGGATCGAGCACCGTACCGGACGACCCGACAAGCGCAGCTCGTGAATACTCGGGCCGAAGGATCGACCAAAACTTCTTCAAGCCGAACATCGTCGGCCCTAACGCCCGCTCCGTATAATAGATGCGCCGATCGGCCACCGTATCGTGAAAATAAAGATCGATATATAAAATACAATTGTTCAAGAGCCAGGAATCGCAAGTACAACAAGATCCTACAGTGCTTTTTCTTCGTGCTCGGGAAGAGGTGCGTATGGCTCGTGCCCGGCCTCATGTAACCGAGCAAGATTGATTAGCTCGGAAGGATAAGTCCGGCAATCCATTGAGATGTCCAACTCCCGAACAAGTTGGATCCAATCCTTCAAATCTTCCATGTCGTGGGTCTCGTCCTTGTCGAGCGTCCCGATTCCACCTACCTAATTGGACATTTCCCTCGTGGCGAACAAAGAAGAACCTCTCTTTCCATCTCTTGAAGGAGGTTTTCCCGCCGTGTTGGATGGGAATATTGAGAAGAGGACCCGGACGACGAAGAAAATAATACCATCCCGGAGAATTCGGCACCTTGCAACGCCGGTAAAACGTTCGAAACAAGCCAACAGAGAACCTAGTCCGTACCAAACGGCACCAAATAGCAAACCCCACAATACACCTAACCCCATTAGGGGCAAGTTGAGCAATCCCCAATTGATAATGGCGGAGAGTGGCCACAATAGCAGGGCAAAGGGGTAACCTCGTGCCACATTCGAATTGATCCCCGTAAACCGCGCAAGAGTCGGTGGGAGGCTCGTATGCATATCGGCCGACGATCCGAGCATCGACTCCTAGACGACGGGCTAATAGGAAGACGAGGAGCGAATCCGGTAACATCTATTTGGTATTGATTGCGTATGTAGTCGATAGAGTGTTGGGAAATGATAGATTCTATTCCAAAGCTACCCATGATGGACTTGACTGCGCGTAAACGGCTTTAAGATGCCGTATAAAAGCGTAATCCCCGGGGGTAGGAGACACAAGTGTGCTCGGGGAACAAGCCCGTATAATAAGTTATACCGGTAGGAGATGGCCGGAAAAGCGACCGGAAAAGATGAGGTAAAGTGAGGAGACACCGCAGTACGCTTTCGTACTCGAGATCGATGGATTTGGGACTCAATTCTCTATCAACCGACTCGTCGGAAGGAGTTGAGGATCTCACCCTCATAAATCGCAAAATTAAAAAGCAAATCGGAAATGAAAAGAGAAAACACTTACTTGCGTAAATGAAGAAGAAGGGGATCCTCGCTTACACACGGCCCTTCGAAGTAAATAACGGCAAAGAATAATGAGGAACGGACGTGTGAGAAGACAAAGTTATAACCCCAAGCGACGCTTTGGTTAATGGCCCGTTTGACGTCGCCAGTACCGACGCCTCGTTTCTCGTGCTAATAATGGCATAAAATATATAGTGATTCCCGATCGACGTCAACGGTTTAAAGCCATCCGGGCCCGACCAAGTTGGATCGGGTCGTCCCGGGCCGAGAGCCCGTGCCGACCCGGGGGCTTATGATGGTGGTCGGCTCGGCCAAGGCCACGCGTCAAGCAACCATTGGATAGACACGAGTAAGGTCGGGAGTGTGTCCCGACCGGAGAAACCGATGCAAAGCTTGGTCGGCTCTATCACCGCAGACGGTCGCCCTAAGGAACGCGCAGCGCGACCAAGCCAGGTTAATCGCTGAACCCGAGCGGTCATGACCTCACGTACACGTGTCCATACAACAAGGAAATGTACCTAGCCGAGATAAGGCCTTGATTCATAGTTCGCATGAACATATCATCATCTCCTAATAATTAGAGATGGGATCAATTCAAATCCAACCGAATCCTTGGGGGATACGCCGAGATTAGGGTTTGGACTCTATTTAAGCTATGGCTAGAACTACGGCCGACTTGATTCCAACAGAACAATTGGATACGTAGGCACAAGAAAAACTTGAGTTCACAAAACACCATAAAAGATACTTTCTCTTCTCTCACCGTCGGCCGGTAACCGGAAAACTATCATTGGAGCTATTGTACCCGTAATTTACTTATTGGAGAAATCCGACTTCATCAGCACGTGTCCATACAACAAGGAAATGTACCTAGCCGAGATAAGGCCTTGATTCATAGTTCAGTATGAACATATCATCATCTCCTAATAATTAGGAGATGGGATCAATTCAAATCCAACCGAATCCTTGGGGGATACGCTGAGATTAGGGTTTGGACTCTATTTAAGCTATGGCTAGAACTACGGCCGACTGGATTCCAACAGAACAATTGGATACGTAGGCAGCTCAAGAAAAACTTGAGTTCAGTCAAAACACCATAAAAGATACTTTCTCTTCTCTCACCGTCGGCCGGTAACCGGAAAACTATCATTGGAGCTATTGTACCCGTAATTTACTTATTGGAGAAATCCGACTTCATCAGTCCCCAAGACCAAGATGTCATGGGTTCGACCTCCCTTGATGCAAAAATGGAGTGTGACTTTAGTATATAGGCTTTCGCCTCCGTTAAAAAAACATTATGTAGCACCTGAAAAGAATAATTAAATCTATCTATCTATCTGTATGTTTTGGAAAGGGATATTGAATCTATCTATGTATCTATCTATATGTTTTGGAAGGCCATTTGCATAAATTTTGGAGATACGAATTAAAAATTAGTCATATTTTATAACTAGGTACGAAACTTACTCGTACATATTATAGCTCAAAATGAATAATATATACAAATATAAGCAGACCAATTGTAAAGATCTATGTGTACTTAAAAAATACATTTTTATTGTAATATTTTTTTAGTTGGTCACCGCCCCGTATCGGCTTAAGGTGCATCAGCCTACCAGATTTTTTTATCGAATACTCATTGACATTCAAAATTGAACATTGATATTTAATGCATCACCACTTAAATTCTCTGGAAATTTCGCCTACCATTTCAACATAGTTGCCAAACCTTTAATCTTTTTTTTTCAAAAAATAAAATTAATAAAAAAATACCAAAACCCTCAATTCATTCAATCGAAAATTCAATAATCAAATTCAAATCCCTTAAAATTTCTCCCCTAATTAATTTCGCATATTCTTTGATGATATATAGGCCCATTAGGTCGAATTATTCATAATTGGGCCGGGACCATTATAAGGATAGACGGGCCGGTAGAGCAGGCCTGCACCAAACGCTGACCATCATACTCCTGGGCAGAATAGCCAGAGGAGCAAGGCTCCACCACGTTCTGGGCTGAAGAGTATCTAGACAGAACAATCAGCTGTACATGACGAAGACCAAGTCAATAACGGCTCAACTGCATACAGACGTGGGTAGACTCCACGTCTGGTAATGTCCAAAGATAACTGATAATAACCTCCCATTACATAAGGGAAGAGAATCACGATCTACAGATATAAAAAGGAACACTCAGAACTACGAGGGGGACTTGATTCCGATTCCACACTTGAATTGGATACGTAGGCAGCTCTCTCAAGGAGTTCAATCCAAACTTATATACAAATCTCATTGTTCTTGTATTATTTTCCTATCTCGAATCATCCAATTACCCGATTACATATTTGAACTACATCATTTGGCGCTAGAAGGAGGGCCGATTCTAGTTAGTGAGTTGTTATTACAGCAAAAATGGCAAAAAATCAGGGTAACTCAAAGAAGCAGCAAACTCAACCAGAAAGGGAAAATCAGACCAGGGGGGAAAGAGCCGAGAAAAAAATGATCAAGAAACCGGAAAGAAAATTCTGGAAAAAGGACAAACTATCACTCAAAATGCAGTCAAACAAATGTTGGTGGAAAACCTGGCAAATCTGAAGGCCGAGGAGATAAAAGCCAAATTTGAGGAAGTCTTAAAAGCCAGAAACCAGGAAAATGATGTCTCCGAAACACCTATACCTCTTCATACCGCTTAAAGAGAGAAACATGGAGCAGAATCTAGCATAAGGGTGGTTGTTACTCATCTAGGTGGTGATAACGCCAGAGCAGAGTTAGATGCTATCCTCAAGCCTAAACATGATGAGGTTAGGCTGGTGTCTCCTTTCACTGAAGACATTGATGCGTTTCCCTGTCCTCCAGGATTTAAGATCCCAAAGATTCAATCATATGATGGAACTAAAGATCCATATGATCATATGAATCGGTACATCCAGCATATGAGCTTGTATAACGCCCCAGAAGAGATGAAATTGTTAGTAATATCATTCGCAACGGAAGTGATTTAAGGATTTAGATCTATAAATTACACGTAATAAAATAACTAAATCTACATCTACAATGGGATTGTAGAACATACCTCTTGGATCTCAAAATCCCAGTAGAAGAGCCGCAATAGAAAGAATAAAAGATTGTGTGAAGAGCACCACGGTCTTCCGTACGTGTGATCCAAGCAACTCCCGGTGGAAGGAAATCCTCGTCTCGAATCCTCCCGATATGCTACCCGGAAAAATCTCCAAGATTTTTCCCCTCTCCCCTTGGCCGAAAATTTCCTTCTCCTCTCTAAGAGGTGATGTCGAAAATTATATGTTGTGTGTATGAGTTGGGAGTACTCTCTTTATATAGGAGAGTAATCCTTGTCCTCCAAGGATTTTATTTTGCAAATAAATAAATCCAATAAATAAAAGATAATCCCATAATATTCTAGAACAAATCTAAAATAATATTTATCTTTATTTCTTACCATAAATATTTATCCAATAAATATTTTGTGCACATGTATTATTAAATCACAAGAAAATAATTTCTTGTTTCCCAAAACATGCTCTTGGCCGAATTTTATTTATTGACCTAGTCAATATATGATTTTCGGCCACAACACTAATTTGCCAAGATTATGAAAAATGCATTTTTCACATATTTAATTATTTAGCCCAACTAATTTAATAGTCCACTAAACAATTAATTCACATATCGTTTTATTTAAATTCTAATAAGAACTAAATTAATATTATTAGGATTCGACGTCCGAGAATAGCTATGCTATATTGGAGGCACGTCGGGGACCATGGACTAATAATCAGCGACTCCGATAAATCAAATAAATAATTATCTTACGAACGAATAATTATATTCGATAAATCAATCACGGGAATATGCCACCATAATCCCGTGATCGCACTCCTCCGATTATGAGATTATATTTATCTCCTCACGAGAATGATAATAAGCGTCCATTGATATAATCATTACATATGGATTAATCCTCCATAGATCGTTCATTCTAAATCGGGAAGTTACCGTTAACCCTTTGTAGAACCTCTTATCCTTATTTACTATTAACCCCCTAGTGATCAATTAATTCATACAACTCACTGGTAGATAATCAGTGTAATATGAACTCCATGGATGGATCAGTTTCTAGGATTAACAAATAAGGGAACTGTCTATCTATTTCCATAAATGGAAGGAATGGATTCCGTATCTGTGATAACACAGACTACTCACTCAATCCAGTATAATGCCAAGATGGGGTAATTCAGATCACAGACTCAGTGTAATCCATAACCGTCAAGTCAAACCTCATACTGATTCAAGCAGTTGACTGTGATCACCTCAGGATTAAAATATATCCATAAATATGATCATCGATTGATTCGATAAGACTTCTCGATTACGGAATTATATCGTGAACTCTAATCAAATCGGTCCAGCCCTATATGATATATCTATCATATATAAATGCCCCACTAGGTTCTCTTAACCGAAAGTCCGGATAAGACAATCACACCTATTGTGTTCGGGCGCATTAATAGCACGTTAAAGGAGAGACCCGATACTCTCGATTAACTTCACTACGGGCTAATTGTATTTTAAGTACATCTTCACTAACTCAATCCTCCCGTGTATATCCTATACACTGAGTTAAGTGATTACATAAATGATATACTTTTGGGTTTTCTGTAGTGTAAATACTATTGTCACATCGGTGAATATGAGATAAATAAATATGAATAATAATATCATTTCATTTATTAAATAAAACAATTACAAAATTGTCTTTCGGGCATCACACCTAACAGAAATGCAGGGCATTTGCAACTCTTATAACAGGAAGAGCAAGAAATTGGTTCAACAAGTTGAGCCCCAGATCCATACCAGATTTCCCCACCTTGACCAGGAAATTCATGCATGCATTTATCGCAGCAAGACTTTTCCAGAGAAACCGGACATATTTGCTGACCATCGGGCAAAAAAGCGACGAAACAGTATTGCTGTTTATCAAAAGATTCAATGGAGAATCATCCTAGATAGCAGATCTGGATGATAAATTCTTAGTGGCATCCTTCATAGCAGGTCTTAGAGAAAGGCGGTTACATGCCAAGCTGAGCAGCAAGAATCCAAGTACAATGGAAGAATGTCTGGAAATTGCATACAGACATTGTCAGTGAGAAGAGGCTAACAGAGCCAAAAGAGAGGATTCCCACAAGGATTCCAAAAAAGGAAAAACTGAGGATAGGTCTAACAAGCAAAGAAAATCAGTTTGGGACAGGGTAACCGCTCCAATCTCTGATAGATTAGGGAAGAAAGGCACTTTGCAGGACAAAGACCTTATCCCTCTAAACCGATCTCGTGATCAAGTTTTGGCGATCATGGAAAAGAAAGGGATTTCCAAGACGCCCCCTCCATTGAGGGGTCCAAGAGAGAAGAGAGACCACACAAGATGGTGCAATTATCAAGGACATTGGACATGACTCTGAGCAGTGCAGGGACCTAATCAGAGATATAGATGCAACAGCTATAGAAGGAAAGATCGATGAATTCATCGATCTAACACAGGGAGATAACCCTAGAGGAAGGAGAGAATTTAAAAAATTCCACAACAATAACGACATGTACAATCAAAGGAGACACCGAGATCCGTCTCCTGATGCTGATGGGCATAGAGAAAATGCCCCGATAAACACAGTGAACACAATTGTTGGAGGACCGGGAGGAGTTAATAAGTCTGATGAGCAGGAAAAAAGCGGCAGCACAAGAAAAGACGGAGAAGCCAAGAAACAGAAGATGATAGGAACCGTTCAGTACGGCCTAAGAGATGCACTACCAGTCATCGTAAGCAACGAAGGACTGGTAGTAGAAGCCATTATACAGAAGAACCTGGTCAGAAGAAACTGCATAGACACAAGCAGCGCAGTAAACGTGATGTATTACAGTGCGTTCCAAGCCATGAAATTAACAGACTCGGAGTTGACTCCTGTGTCAACTCCTCTTTTTGGATTTACAGGACCTCCTATCCTTCCTGTGGGTATGTTAAAATTATTGATGACTTTCGGAAAAGGGCCACAGAGCAGGACTCTGATGGTTAATTATGTGATAGTAAAAGCGGCATCGGCATACAATGTGATTTTGGGACCACCGGCGTTGATCGACCTCAGAGCAGTGGTATCACCGGCGCATAACAGTATGAAATTCCCAACATTTGAAGGAGAAGCTACCGTTAAAGGGGACGTGGATGCTGCAATGAATTGCTACACAACAACAACCAGTGGAAAAATGAAAGTGCGGCAGGTGACAATAGAAGATCTTGTTCCAGAGGAAGAAAAAAATTGGCAATCTAATGACCCCGTAGAGTCAGTAATGTTGGACGAAATTGATCCTGAATCCGCAGTCAGTGTAGGATCATGGATACCGACTGAGCAGAAGCACATTCTGATCAAGATCCTGAAAGAATATAAAGATGTGTTTGCATGGAAAGCAAGTGACATACCTGGACTGCCAACAGAGCTGGCCGTTCACAAGCTTAACATTGACCCAACCAGGAAACCAGTGAAGCAAAACAAAATATTATTTGCACCAGAAAGGATACATGCTATCCAGGAAGAAGTGGAGAAGCTGTTGCAGGCCAACATGATTAGAGAAGTTATCTATCCAGAGTGGCTAGCAAATCCAGTGCTAGTCAAGAAGCCAGATGGCAGATGGAGAATGTGCGTGGACTTCACAGTAGATTTTTTGTCCCAATTTTTTTTATAGGGGCCAAAAAAAATTTTATTTTTTTATGTTGCGATTGTTGTGGTTTGAAGAGATGGATTGGGGTTGGTACTGTTTACTCGTTAGATCTATTTTGTAGCTCCTTTGTTTAGTAACAATTGAGCATAGGATTTGATGTAAAAGTTGTTGTTTTTTTCTTATTTCGTTTTTTTCGGCTAGTTTTTTTTTTTTTTTTTTTGTAATTCCGGAAAAATGACGAAGAACGATGAAGAACACGAGATGAAGATGGAACTCGAGGCATGAATAGGAGTCGGGGCTGAAAATTTTGTTGTTATTTTTTTTTCTATCCCATGGCTAAGGTTTGATATTTTTTATCAAACCCTAATTTTTTTTATATAAAATCGGCGGTTGTTTAATAAAAAAAATATATTAATTTATTTTTCTGGAATATCACAGCAGGTTTTATAAATAAAAAAAAATAAATAAATAAATTCGAAAAAAAAAACAATTTTATTTTATTTTATTTTATAAAATAAAGGCCCCTTCTCCTTTCGGGTTCGCGATTCGTGGTTCAAGGTTCGAAGATCGAAGACATGAAGACAACAAGATTGTAATTTATTTTTTTCGTTGGATAGATTAGCTACGGGGGTACCAACAATCCATCTCGGTGTTTAAATTTTCCGCAATTTATTTTTTATGTGTTTGATCATAAAATAGATTTAAAATCGGAATTGCCATGACATGCATCATATCATAAATCCATTCCATGCATACATGTAGAATTTTAATTTTTGTAATTAAAATAGGCATGTATACAAACTCGCGTAATTAGTTGAAATTTGATTAATACGTGGTAATTAATTAATTTAGTAACTAATAAAGATCCGAGGACGGGTTATGAAATCGTTAAGCATTTTCGGTGTGTGTTCTCGGTGAACCGCCTTAAAAGCACAAATGAGATCACGTTTTCGATTTGTAGTGTCTACGAGATTGAATGATTGTAAAAGAACAATAAATCTTGGATAACAACGGTTCGTCTATAGGTTGGGTGGTCAACTGAGCTGGGCTCGACCGACTTAACCCTCCTAGTGTGATGTATGCACGGGGGTCCGGCAAGACTAAGCTACACAGGCGAGCGGATGGGTGATTCCTTATTATCTCAATGGGGCTCTCTTGACCCGACTTCGTCCAACTGTCACATATGTTCCAACGAATAGGACGGATAGGCTTGCCTAAGTTACCGACACCATTCGGAATCCTTGTTTTGATGTGCTTTTATGTTATCATCAAATAGACGTGGTTAGTTAACCCACCACCACTTCCAAAATATATTGAGTGGGAGCAGGGGTGGCGACAGCCAACCCCACGGCCTCTACTATAGATACAAGTAAGTGAGAGAAGGGTGACGCCTCGCGGTGCTTTGATTTCGTCACCCTAAGGTTGGTGTTCTCCCCTATCAACATTCATGGCTTGGTCTCCGAAAGGATAGGATTTCCGGGTACTCGTCGGGTCACTAACCTATCCTAAGACGGCACACTCGGGGCGTACTTTAGAGATCCGATATAGTAGGTCACACTCATAATGGATATTCTTGATAATATCTAGGCTAAAAAAGAAGGTAGTCAATGAATAAAGGGATGTTCGATTCTCGTGAGATGTTCGATTCTCACAAGTTATTCATTGATGAGATTGTCACGATTTAACCGTCATCTCTTTGACCTACCCTAAGACGGCACTGAGATGCGAGGTTAAAAACCTTGGAATGGTAGAGTATACTTATTTTAGTTTACAATTCCTAAAATAAACTTATATAGTAGTGTTAAACTTGAATTAATGTATGTCATTTTTTTTTCAGAAAAAATGTCTGCTCAAATTTCTGCTTTACTGTCGGAAAAATTAATGGGAAACAACTTTAAGAAATGATAGAGTAACCTAAACGTGGTACTCATATATGAGAATGTGCAACATGTACTCACTTCTGAATGCCATACGGTGGCGATCCAAAAACCTAGAAAAGCTGAGATCGAACAGCATAATCGCTGGATCGAGGCAGATAACCGGGCTCGTGGGATCATCCTAGCGGCAGTGTCGGAGGTTATTAGGACCCGGATTGAAGAGTTTGAGATTGCAGGAGAAATCATGCAGAAACTTACTTCGATGTTTGGATCACCTAGTAACCAAGCAAGACACGATGCCATCAGGATGGCTGTTAACACGAAATTGAAGAAAGGTCAAGCAGTGAATGGTCATGTTTGGAATATGATCAGTTACTTCAATGACACCGGTATTCATGGATCGATGTTCGATGAAGCAACTCAAGTGTCGATGATTTTGAAATCGTTGACTCCTGAGTTTATCCCGTTCAAAACTCAGTATCTGATGGGAAAACATGAGTTGACCATGACACAGATGCTTAATGAACTGACTATCTACGAGGGCCTACTATCGAAAGATAAAGTCCTAGTAGGAGATAAGAAAGCTGAAGCAAATATGGCCGAAGCTAAGTCATCAAACAAGCCTAAGGCCAAACCAAAGAAGAAGGGTAATGTTACACCTGTGCCCAAGCCAATGAAGAAAAAGAAAGCCAAGAAAGTTGACGAGGCCAAGACCAAGGGCAAATGCTTTTACTGTAAGGAGGTAGGACATTGGAAATGCCATTGTCCGGAATATCTTCGTGATGTAAAGGATGGCAAAGTCAAGGCTGTCACTGGGAAAGATAAGAAAGGTAATTTGGAATTACTATTCTTGGAATCTTTTAACGTAGCTAAAGATGTGTCCACTTGGATACTTGATACTGGAGCTACTAACCATGTATGTTCTTCATTGCAGATTCTTAGTTCGTACGAGGAGCTGGAAGAGGGTTATCAAGTGATGCGAGTAGGCACTGGGGCGCTCATTTCGGCTAAAGCAGTGGGAGCTGTGGACTTGCATTTTAATAATAGAATTTTACATTTAGAGAATGTTTATTTTATTCCGAATTTCAGGAGAAATTTGATTTCTCATTCTGCCATAGTTGAATAATCATTTTCTGTTTCAAATTTGAATGGTGAATTTGTTATTTCGAAGAATGGCTTTGAATTGTGTTCAACTACGAATGAAAATGGTTTATATTTTGTAAGACCACAAAAAGCTCCCCTACTTAATACTGAAATGTTTAAAACTGATCATCAAAGATCTGCTAAAAGGCAGAAAGTTTCTCAAGTAAAAGAAGATAAAACATACTTGTGGCATCTAAGGCTCGGCCATATTTCCTTGGAAAGGCTCAAAAGACTAGAAAAGGTTCATGCCTTAGGTGAGTCATCTGTTGACACACTGCCTGTCTACGAGTGTTGCCTAGAGGGAAAAATGACCAAGCATCCCTTCTCATCAAAGGTTAATAGGGCCACGGGAACTCTAGACTTAGTGCATTCAGACCTTTGTGGTCCGTTGAACGTATAAGCTAGAGGCGGATACGAGTACTTTGTGACTTTCATCGATGACAACTCGAGATTCGGTTATGTTTATCCGTCGCATAGGAAGTCGAGGCTTTTGGTAAGTTCAAGGAGTTCCAAGCGAAGCCGAAAGGCAACTAGGCAAGTCATTGAAATGCCTTCGCTCGGATCGTGGATGTGAGTATTTAGATACTGAGTTCATTGACTACTTGGCTGAAAAAGGAATTTGTTTCCAACGTTCAGCGCCTAGGACACCTCAACAAAATGGAGTTGCTAAGAGGAGAAACACGACATTGATAAACATGGTTAGATCAATGATGAGCTACGCCTTACTACCTATTTCCTTTTGGGGTTATGCTTTAGAAGCAGCGGTCTACATTTTGAATGCAATACCGTCAAAGTCTGTCGAAAAGACACCCATAAAGATGTGGTCCGGACATCGCGAAAGCTTTCGTCACTTCCGCATATGGGGTTGTCCTGCACATGTGCTGATGGACAAGACTACCAAGCTACAATCGCGTACGAAAGTATGTTTGTTTGTAGGCTATGAAAAAGGTACATGTGGTGGTCTATTTTACGATCCGGAAGATAATAAAGTGCTAGTCTCGACTAACGCTACTTTTTTGGAGGAAAGTTATATGAAAGACCACAGACCTCGAAGTAAGATTGTACTAGAGGAATTACTCTCCGATGACGTCAGGCCTATTGTGGCTGCTGAAGTTACTATAAACAACACTACTAATACAACAGTCACTTCCGACATTCATGTTCCACTTAGACGTACTGCGAGAGTGGTTCGGCCACCGGCTCGGTACGGCATGGATTTAGAGGCAAACGTAGTCGCCTCAGATGGGGTGGAAGATGATCCTCCGACCTATAAGAAGGCCATATTGGATCACGATAAGGATAAATGAATTGACGCAATGAATCAAGAGATGGAGTCTATGTACTCTAATGATCGGGGTCAATCAGGTTATAATATACTTGACCACCATAAACCATTACTAGCAAGAGGACTAGGCCCATCGTAGTATAGTTATAGTGAATCAAGGTCGATCCCACAGGGAAACAATTGCGGATCATCTTATATACAAACAATTAATTAAACATGTCAAGGACATAGAGGCGGTCTACGACCAACATAAGACAAGAAAGGTAAAGACACGACTCGACACAACGTAATTAACCTCCCGAATTATAGTCTTTATCGTTTGGACCTAGATAATCTATATAATAAACTGAACTTATTAACTGTCAATCCGTTTGTATCTATCTTAGATTGGCTACGGGAGTCATCCTCTTTAACTTGACATAGCACCGGTTAGGTTGCTAGATCACTGTGCTACATTACGTGACTTCACCTTTTGGGTATCCATCTCATATAACTTGCACGCTTACGACACTAAGGATGCCGATATTAATCGTACACCTCGTCTAGGCAACATTCCTACGGTTAGGCGTACTTCCTAAGCGATTACTCAAGCTCTCGTCCAACTAGCAATTACAAAGTTATAGTCTCATGCTAATCTACGACGTACGTATAAGCAGGTGCATGCAATTCCCGAATATAAACCTACCTAGATAACGCTGAACGTCCGTGAAGAGCAATTCATAAGCCTACCTAAGAGTTTTATATTGGTATTTCCTTTTTACACGTTTTAATTAAACTAAGCGAGTAATGTAGCCATAGCCATACCTACTGAGATAATAAATTCAACTAGGCTAAACCTACCATAAAGACGTGGCAGAAATAACTGATGAACGGGGGCTCGGTCGACCGAACAGGTTGGCTCGGTCAACCGAATACAGACACTCGGTCGACCGAATGGTCCTTTCCCCCAGATTGCATCCCTGAATGTATCTCTCAGCGTTCCATCATACACAACGGATTAAACAGTAATTCATAAAGCATTCATATAAACTAACTTAGATACACATTAATTAAACAATGCAGATTCATGGATAGAAACTAAGTAGATGACGTAGGTTATGGGATCCTCATAGACAAGGTATCGCCACCTTCCCAACGTCATAGCCTAGATCTACATCATCTAGCTATGATTAACTAACTCAAACGATAAAGCATAATTGGGGAATTAATTACTGAAAATAAAAACAACAGAGAATTAAAGGCTTACATATTTGCAGCCATAATAAAGTGCTGGACAGCTACATTGTAACATACCAAAGCTATGAATGTAATTGATAAAAAGTTATAAGGTATTGTATGTATGTCTAAGGTGTGTGTTGGTGTGTTTTTACAAATTTCGTAGCTGCTGCTTATATAGAGGTTTTTGCCGACCTAGGAAGGATCTAGAAGATATACACGCGATTTCTGCCGGATAAACTTCAAGTGACCGAGCCGACTCTCTCGGTCGACCGAGCCCTTTTTTACACGTGTTAAACGCGTCTCTTTGTCTGACTTGTTCCCCACTGCATTCTTTTGAACTGATCTGATTTATCCTTTGATTAATGCTCTGATTTCCCTCTTCATTATCTTGAGATTTCTCGATTGCGCGATATTTTTCTTCCCGATTTATCACGATCTACAAAATCATCAATTAACGCACAATAAATCGGTCTTTTAACAATAAAAACAGTTAAATACCAAATATCATATTAATAATCACTTAACATTAAATAATAAATATAAACAAGTGATTTAATACGAAATATATATTATTTGGCTCGATTTAAGGATAATGTCGATGACATTTATGGGTATAATTTGACCGTCATCAACTACCCCCCACTTAGACTTTGATCGTCCCGAACAAAGCATCATTAAGTCATTCCCCAAGACAACACTTTCTATGGTCAAATCATACTTACACAAGAAACTCCAGTCAACTCATACTAGTCATGCTCATAAGATATCCATTATTCACTACTTACTATGAATCGAAGTGATGTGTGCATGTGCATTTAGTTTTATATATTCGTGGCAAGATTAGAGTTTATGCTAGCTTCGTAATCTCAACCTACCAACATCAGCATTCATACTACTTATGCCTCGCAATGGTTAGAGCACTAGAACAATAAGCAAGAGTGTATCTATAGGGTTTTTGGACTTGGAGTCCGAGTACTACTCAAAGCCTCTTAAAAAGTTGAATTTCTTCAATTCTTTTCATATTTTTCAAATACTACAAATCTCAAGGAAGAAAACTTTTTTAGTCTCCCCCTATCTTAGATCATGCATAGGATTGGATATTACCACAAGCGCGAGGCTACTTTGGTAACTTTACTACAAGCCCAGTGTTTAACATTTTGCTAAAACACAGGTACGTCTCAAGCTTATTATTCCGCTTTTGTGGCTAGAAGATAAGAATACATCAGCCAATAAGTATCGACACTAAGTCTACATAACCAATCATCTATGCAATGTACACAAAATTTCTTCAGTTATTATGATAAGCGCGGTATACTCGATTCACAGATTAAGTAATTGAATAATAAATAACTACTTGCAAAAACGGGCATGAATATCCTTAAATTTACCAAACATAAGTATAAAATGATCACGTACTCATGAAACTTGGTTCCTTTCCTATCAATTCTTAGCTAGGAACTCACAATTCTAAGGGTACGAGATACATAATATGGTATTTATTCAATTTTTTCAATCATGTGCCGTTTCATTCAATTTTCAATTATAACATAACATGGCTAAGTCTCCTACCCCCCACTTAAACATGGCATTGTCCGCAATGACAAAAATAAATGAGAATTTAAGAAAAAGACTTAGCTCTGAAATGGGTCCAAGTAGATGCAAAACATCGGAGTAATCCTCAGCACGTCGTGGAAAGACAGACACATAAGCAAACAAACTCCACGAAACCGTCAAATACCATGTCCATGGAAGTTATAAAATAATGTGGCAGTAATGAGGTATAAATACCTAAAAATAGTTTAAGCCACTTTATTTTATACAACCAATGACAAGGGAAACCAAAAAGAAAAATACTAAATAGAAAGACAAATAAACAAGCAACTAAAGATGGTGGTCTTCATCTACAACCTCCACCGCCTAAATATTCTTAAAACCGGGTGGAGAAGACAAAGATCAAAAAGCATTACCCGACGGGGGAAAACACGAGGGTGACTCGATCGAAAAGGTATTCAATCCAGGAAAAGAGAAACTTGGTAAGGTATAACGAGATTGAATGCGACCTATTGGCTAAAGATAAAATCAAATACTTAACGCGAAACTTCTCGCTTGCATTGGATATCAACAACTTAGGGAGATGTAGCTACTCCTCGAAGTTACTAATAACCCAATGTATCACGTAAAAGTCATAACTGTCATCAACAAGGTCGGATCGGTGTGATAGTTCAGAACAAAACTTATCATCTAGAAATGCCGGAATAGTCGGAAAATTGTGAAATTCATAGGGTCATGAAAATCAAAATGATAAAAGATAATCATTAAAGCTTAGCAATATTTGAAATTCCGCAACACATAGGTATTGTGTAAACAAAATGGAGGTTGAGACTATGATGGGTTTAGAAAAAGATACACATAAGGATGGGAAGAAAAGATAAAGGGTGGTTAAGAAATTGTGTTTTTGGGATTGAGAATTGTTTAAAGGAATGGGATTGGGTTGGAGAGTGAAACGGATGGAAAGAAAGAGAGGCGATGAAAGAATGGTTAGAAATGTGAACTGTTGGGGCAGATTGGTGAGAGGATCGAAAAGTTTGAAGGTGAAAAGTGTAAAGGGAAAGATAAGGATAATTACAGAATGAATTGCACATCACTTTGGATTTTCACTTGGATCACCTAAAAATTTTTAGAATTTGACCAAGATTGTTCTTGTTCACACCAATCATTCTCTGTTACATTTTCAATAATTCTCAAGCTCTCTTAATGCTTCCATCTTAAGGTGGATTGCTAAATTTCCTTTTCTTTAGGAATTTCTTGACTCTCCTATGGAACTCTATTTCACGTGGCCTATACTGAGTAAAAAAGTTTTGCACATCCTTAGCCCAATGGCCATCGGAACACGGCAAAATAAAAAACCTCAACATATGTCACGTTACTTTTATTTGGCTCAAAGAAAACAAAACCTAAAATCCTAAAAAGAAATCCTAAGGGTTTTAACGAAGTAGTTCTGAGTTTAAAGTCCTCAGCTCGACTTTCCAAAAATTATCCTTGTCAGTTATCATTCTTGGATCGCCAGACTTTAACCCTTCGCGCACTATAAGAGGTGGGCTTGTTGCTTTTGCGGATTAATACCCTTCCTTTGGTTGTGAGACCTAGAAAACGACATTTATCCAAACCATTTATCCCAAGCTCTTACCTCGGTTCTCGTTTTAGGAATTAGTGAATTCTCAGAAACTCGGTTAAAATTACGGTTTTGGCCTTGACAATAAGAAACAATGAATCCAAGTACTCCGAATAAGGTCGGTTATGTAGGTAAGCCTACGCCGTCTTATTCGTTGGAACATATGTGACAGTTCAGGCCAATCCGTCAAGATTAAGCCCCATTTAGCCCGAAGGCTTATCGGCTATGCTAAGTCTTGTTGAACTTCTGTAACGTACATCACACGTGGAGGGGAGTCGATTGAGCCGAAGCTCGGTTGAACTCGCCCATCAATGGTTAGACAATTTCCGAACCCATGTACTAAGAGTCTCCGATTTCTAAATTGTCACCCAAAGCGTAATCTTGTTTCTGTTTAAGGTGGGTTCACCGAGAAGCCATCACCATAAAACTCGACGAAAGCAGAAGATGGTGTTCTCTCAAAACTCAACGTCTTCTTTAGATTGTGAATGCTTAAACTACACAATTTGTTGCTCCCCGGCCGTAGAAGCAATCTCATGCATATGACAATGAGATTTTGACAGAACTACGAGGAACTCTTTATTCACTGCTTCCATTCAACAACTACATGTTTCCCTACACCCTCTAGATGAGACAGATTTGGGGGAGAACCTTCCACACTAATAAAATTAATCTTACAAACCAACTCCGGGCTAAGATTCATACTAATGTTCATGTATAGGCTAACTTATGCTCAAAAAACCAAGAGGTAGTAAAACATAAGCAAAAAGGTAGTACCTTGCCTTCAACATTGTACCACGAAGAATTTAAGCCTTTAAAATATATATTTTTTTCGGAGCCATCTTGGTGCTTTAATGGTATTGCTTCCATCGCATTTCCCATCGTAGAGTAGTAATTCCGCATGTTGCTGGGTTATTTTCTCAGCGCCCTTGAAAAATTACTGACTCAGATTATTGCTTCCCTGGTTTCTGCAAACAGAAGAAAAACAAAACAGACCGTAGACTGATTTTAACATGGTCTCCCATGCTGCTATCAGACTTACGGATTAAACATACGGGGATAAACTGACGCACGAAGTCCCAGAAAATAGAACCCGGCTCGCTGGCAGCGAGAGGCAGTCTCACTGGGAGCGAAACCAGTTGTTCCAGATTCTGGAATTTTTACACAGAGCAGACAAGCAGAGGACTCAAAAACGTAAAAACGGACTCTAAAACAGAAAACTCGACATGAATAAAAAAATTATTTATATATAAAATTGAACGTTGGTTCCCCGGCAACGGCGCCAAAAACTTGATCGGGGTCAATCAGGTTATAATATACTTGACCACCATAAACCAATACTAGCAAGAGGACTAGGCCCATCGTAGTATAGCTATAGTGAATCAAGGTCGATACCACAGGGTACCAATTGTGGATCATCTTATATAAAAACAATTAATTAAACATGTCAAGGACATAGAGGCGGTCTACAACCAACATAAGACAAGAAAGGTAAAGACACGACTCGACACAACGTAATTAACCTCCCCAATTATAGTCTTTATCGTTTGTATCTATCTTAGATTGGCTACGGGAGTCATCCTCTTTAACTTGACTTAGCACCGGTTAGGTTGCTAGATCACTGTGCTACATTACGTGACTTCACATTTTGGGTATCCATCTCATATAACTTGCACGCTTACGACACTAAGGATGCCGATATTAATCGTACACCTCTTCTAGGCAACATTCCTATGGTTAGGCGTACTTTCTGAGCGATTACTCAAGCTCTCGTCCAACTAGCAATTACCAAGTTATAGTCTCATGCTAATCTACGACGTACGTATAAGCGAGTGCATGCAATTCCCGAATATAAACCTACCTAGATAACGCTGAACGTCCGTGAAGAGCAATTCATAAGCCTACCTAAGAGTTTTATATTGGTATTTCCTTTTTACACGTTTTAATTAAAATAAGCGAGTAACGTAGCCATAGCCATACCTACTGAGATAATAAATTCAACTATGCTAAACCTACCTTAAAGACGTGGCAGAAATAACTGATGAACAGGGGGCTTGGTCGACCGAACAGGTTGGCTTGGTCAACCGAATACAGACACTCGGTCGACCGAATGGTCCTTTTCCCCAGATTGCATCCCTGAATGTATCTCTCAGCGTTTCATCATACACAACGGATTAAACAGTAATTAATAAAGCATTCATATAAACTAACTTAGATACACATTAATTAAACAATGCAGATTCATGGATAGAAACTAAGTAGATGACGTAGGTTATGGGATCCTCATAGACAAGGTATCGCCACCTTCCCAATGTCATAGCCTAGATCTACATCATCTAGCTATGATTAACTAACTCAAACGATAAAGCATAATTGGGGAATTAATTACGAAAATAAAAACAACCAGAGAATTAAAGGCTTACATATTTGCAGCCATAATAAACTACTGGACAGCTACATTGTAACGTACCAAAGCTATGAATGTAATTGATAAAAAGGTATAAGGTATTGTATGTATGTCTAAGGTGTGTGTTGGTGTGTTTTTACAAATTTCGTAGCTGCTGCTTATATAGAGGTTTTTGCCGACCTAGGAAGGATCTAGAAGATATACATGCGATTTCTGCCGGATATACTTCAAGTGACTGAGCCGACTCTCTCGGTCGACCGAATGGATAGGCTCGGTCGACCGAGCCCTTTTTTACACGTGTTAAACGCGTCTCTTTGTCTGACTTGTTCCCCACTGCATTCTTTTGAACTGATCTGATTTATCCTTTGATTAATGCTCCGATTTTCCTCTTCATTATCTTGAGATTTCTCGATTGCGCGATATTTATCTTCCCGATTTATCACGATCTACAAAATCAACAATTATCGCACAATAAATTGGTCTTTTAACAATAAAAATAGTTAAATGCCAAATATCATATTAATAATCACTTAACATTAAATAATAAATATAAACACGTGATTTAATACGAAATATATATTATTTGGCTCGATTTAAGGATAATGTCGATGACATTTACGGGTATAATTTGACCGTCATCATCTAACTCAGTCTGGAAACTTGTAGAACTTCCTTAGTGTGAAAGGCCCATTAGATGTAAATGGCTCTACAAGCGAAAGAGAGGAGTAGATGGGAAGGTCGAAACCTTCAAAGCACGGCTGGTAGCCAAAGTTTACACACAGCGAGAGGGTATAGACTACAAGGAAACCTTCTCACTATGGCCATGATGAAAACCATCCGCATCCTCCTTTCGATTGCTGCATGTCTGGATTATGAAATCTGGCAAATGGATGTTAAGACAGCGTTTCTAAACGGCTTTCCTGACGAGGAAATCTAAATGCAGCAACCAAAGGGATTCATTGAAGAAGGTCGAGATCACATGGTGTGCAAGTTGCTCAGATCTGTTTATGGATCGAAGCAAGCATCTCGTTCCTGGTATCATAGATTCGATCACACGATCAAGTCTTATGATTTCGAACAACACTTTGCTGAATCTTGTGTGTACAAGAAGGTTATCAAAGATAGTGTTGTATTTCTAGTGTTGTACGTTGATGACATACTCCTAATTGGAAACAATAAGGGGATGATGTCCGACGTGAAAAGTTGGTTGACCACGCAATTCCAAATGAAGGATTTGGGAGAAGCGAGTTATGTTCTAGGGATCCAAATTATAAGGGATCGCAAGAACATGATGTTAGCTCTGTCCCAAGCAACTTATATAGATAAGGTGCTGGCACGCTTCAGTATGGAGAACGCAAAGAAGGGTTTTCTACCGACCCGTCACGGCGTTTACCTCTCTAAGACTCAGGGACCTCAAACTCCTAAAGAGATTGAAGCTATGGGAAGAGTGCCATATGCCTTGGCTGTTGGTAGTCTTATGTATGCTATGAGGTGTACGAGACCTGACATTTGTTACGGCGTTGGATTAGTCAGCCGTTTTTAGTCATATCTAGGGCAACCGCACTGGACAGCAGTAAAGAATCTCATCAAATATTTGAAGAGAACCAGAAATTATATGCTCGTCTATTCGAGTGGGAGTTTGGAGTTAGCGGGGTACACCGATTCTGACTTTCAGTCAGACAGAGATGATTCTAAATCAATCTCTGGTTCAGTGTTTACGTTTGGTGGTGGTGCAATAGAATGGAGAAGCCAAAAGCAATCCGGCACAGCCGATTCAACAATGGAAGCTGAGTTCATAACGGCCTCCGAGGCAGCTAAAGAAGCAGTTTGGTTAAGAAAGTTCATCAGCGGATTAGGCGTTGTCCCGAATGCTGAAGATCATATTACTCTCTATTGTGATAACAATGGGGTCATTACCAACTCTAGGGAACCTCGAAAGCACAGTAAGTCGAAGCATATAGAGAGGAAATACTGGGTGATCAACGATTTTGTCGATAGAGGGGACATTTCCGTCAAGAAAATCGCCTCCGCCGATAATCCTGCTGATCCATTCACCAAGACATTGTCGATTGAAGCTTTTAGTCGACACTTGGAGACTATAGGTATTAGAGACATGTCTCATTTGCTTTAGAGCAAGTGGGAGTGATAGTTTGCTGTATTTTAAATAATAGGGTGTGCTCTAAAACAATTAATCACATGCTTTTGTGCAAGTGGGAGATTGTTAGGTGTGATGCCCGAAAGACAATTTTGTAATTGTTTTATTTAATAAATGAAATGATATTATTATTCATATTTATTTAACTCATATTCACCGATGTGACAATAGTATTTACACTACAGAAAACCCTAAAGTATATCGTTTATAATCACTTAACTCAGTGTATGGGATATACACCGGAGGATTGAGTTAGTGAAGATGTACTTGAAATACAATTAGCCCGTAGTGAAGTTAATCGAGAGTATCGGGTATCTCCTTTAATGTGCTATTAATGCGCCAGAACACAATAGGTGTGATTGTCTTATCCGGACTTTCGGTTAAGAGAACCTAGTGGGGCATTTATATATGATAGATATATCATATAGGGCTGCACCGATTTGATTAGAGTTCACGATATAATTCCGTGATCGAGAAGTCTTATCGAATCAATCAATGATCATATTTATGGATATATCTTAATCCTGAGGTGATCACAGTCAACTGCTTGAATCAGTATGAGGTTTGACTTGACGGTTAAGGATTACACTGAGTCTGTGATCTGAATTACCCCATCTTGGCATTGTACTTGGATTGAGTGAGTAGTCTATGTTATCACGGATACGGAATCCATTCCTTCCATTTATGGAAGTAGATGGACAGTTCCCTTATTTGTTAATCCTAGAAACGATCGATCGTACGAGTTCATATTACACGATTAGCTACCGGTGAGTTGTATGAATTAATTGATCACTTTAGGGGGTTAATGGTAAATAAGGATAAGAGGTTCTAAAAAGGGTTAACGGTAACTTCCCGATTTAGAATGAACGATCTAGGGAGGATTAATCCATATGTAATGATTATATCAATGGACGCTTATTATTATTCTCGTGAGGAGATAAATATAATCTTATAATCGGAGGAGTACAGTCACGGGATTATGGTGGCATATTCATGTGATTGATTTATCGAATATAATTATTCTGTTCGTAAGATAATTATTTATTTGATTTATCGGAGCCGCTGATTATTAGTCCATGGTCCCCGACGTGCCTCCAAATATAGCATAGCTATTCTCGGACGTCGAATCCTAATAATATTAATTTAGTTCTTATTAGAATTTAATTAAAACGATATGTGAATTAATTGTTTAGTGAACTATTAAATTAGTTGGGCTAAATAATTAAATATGTGAAAAAGACATGTTTCATAATCTTGGCAAATTAATGTGTTATGGCCGAAAATTAACATTGACTAGGTCAATGCCAAATTTCGGCCAAGTGCAATGTTTTTAGGAAACAAGAAATTGTTTTAAGACATGTGCACAAAATATTTATTAGATAAATATTTATGGTAAGAAATAAAGATAAATATTATTCTAGATTTGTTCTAGAATATTATGGGATTATTTTTATTTATTGGATTTATTTTAATAAAATCCTTGGAGGTCAAGGATTACTCTCCTATATAAAGAGAGTTCTATCAAGCCTTACACACACATAATTCGACTTCTACCTCTTAGAGAGGAGAAGAATAAAATTCAGCCAAGGGGAGAATAAGGGGAAAATCTTGGAGGTTTTTTCGTGTAGCATATCGGGAGGATTCGAGACGAGAATTTCCTTCCACCGGGAGTTGCTTGGATCACACGTACGGAAGATCGTGGTGCTCTTCACACCTTCGTTCGTTCTTTCTATTGCTTAAACTTGGATTTTGAGATCCAAGAGGTATGTTCTACAACCCCCTTGTAGATGTAGATCTAGTTATTTTATTACGTGTAATTTATAGATCTAGATCCTTAAATCGCTTCCATTGCGGATGATATTACTAACACGTAGCAACTTATCCCATAATTATGTACAAGAGATGACACCAATTGTATCTTCATGGCCCTTTGATCAATGGGGAGTTGATCTTGTGGGTCCATTACCCAGAGCACCAGGAAATTTCAAATTCCTGGTAGTGGCAGTAGATTACTTCACCAAATGGGTGGAAGCAGAATCGTTAACCACCATCACAGCCAACCAAATACAGAAATTCCTGTGGAGAAATATTCTGTGCAGATATGGTATTCCTAAAGTCCTAATCTCTGATAATGGCACACAATTTGAAGATCAAGGAGTGCAAACCTGGTGCACCAACCTAGGAATATCCCAACATTTCACTTCAGTGGCTCATACCCAAGCCAATGGACAGGTTGAGCAGACCAACAGGAAAATAAAGCAAGGGTTGAAGAAAAGGTTGGAGCAGGAAGGATCTCATTGGGTGGATCATCTTCCAAACATCTTATGGGCATACAGAACAACCCCGAATGCTGCCACGCAGGAAACTCCATATTCCTTAGCATATGGATGCAAAGCAGTGATACCAGCAGAGATTGGTCACAAATCTCCCAAGACGGAATTATACTGTCCAGAAACACAGGAGGTAGATATGCTACATGCCAAGGATGAGTTGGAGCACAAAAGGGACATAGCATTGATATATATGGCCAAATACAAGCAAAGGATTGCTCAGTACTACAACTCCAGGGTTAGAGGTACGTATTTTAAAGAAGGCGATTTAGTTCTGAGGCGAAATGATGCCAGCAAGCAAGGTCTCACTGGAAAGCTAGACCCAAATTGGGAAGGTCCTTATAAAATTATCAAAGTACATGGAAAAGGATCTTATCAACTAGCTAATGCCTCCAGAAAAACCATTCCTAGAAGCTGGAATGCTATTCATTTAAGGAAATTTTTTCCTTAAGATAGTTTTATTTTCTTGAGTGATGTTACCTTGAATATATATCTTTTTGAATTTTGTAACTATATATGTGAATATTTTAACTTGTGTTGAAACACGGAATTAAAGACAGGATGCCTGAAAATCGAGCATTAAACTTACGGCATAAGAGAAATCTGGGCAGAAGTCACAACTAAAAATCTAAGTGTCAAACTTGCAGTGCAAGGACATTCTGGCCAGAAGTCCCAACTAAAAATCTAAGTGTCAAACTTGCAGTGCAAGGACATTCTGGGCAGAAGTCCCAACTAAAAATCTAAGTGTCAAACTTGCAGTGCAAGGACATTCTTGCCAGAAGTCCCAATTAAAAATCTAAGTGTCAAACTTGCAGTGTAAGGACATTCTGGGCAGAAGTCCCAATTAAAAATCTAAGTGTCAAACTTGCAGTGCAAGGACAATCTGGGCAGTGGACCCAATTAAAAAATATGTATGAGTGTCAAACTTGCAGCGTAAGGACATTCTGGACAGAGGTCCCAATTAAAAAACCCAAGTGTTAAACTTGCAGCGCAAGATAATTCTGGACAGAGGACCCAATTAAAAAATCTAAATGTCAAAGTTGCAACGCAAGGACATTCTGGACAGAGGTCCCAATTAAAAAACACAAGTGTTAAACTTGCAGCGCAAGATAATTCTGGGCAGATGACCCAATTAAAAAATCTAAATGGCAAACCTGCAGCGCAAGGACATTCTGGGAGAAACCCACTATAAAATTATGGGCAGAGGATCACTAAAGTCCTAAGTGTTAAACTAACGAAACATTTCTGTGCAGCGTATACATTACATATAAAGAAGCTAAGGACAACTAATCCTAACTTCTTTTGCAGCGCAACAAGGAGATAACGCTCTAAGTTCAGAAAATGACAAAATAGAAGCAAATTCAAATGTTTAAACGATCAAAGTATCATACATCAACAGCAAATATCAGGTAAAGTTATTACATCAAAAGCTGCTCAAAAACCACAGCAAAACCACAAATCATTTATCAGAATTTCAAAACAAAATATCAAATCAAGATGAAGGAGGAGCAGAAGACTGTGCAGACTTCTTCTTCGCATACTTGCGGATGATGTCTTCCCCACTCTTGTACTCATCATAACGCCTGGTGAAGATCTCACCAGCATTCATATCATATAACTTGTGATTAGGCTAGGTGCTAATCACTAGATCGGCTGTCTTGGCTTCATCAACACCAATGGTATATCCTCTGCGTAGAGCAGGAGCCAAGATGATTTGGATTTCCTCATAAGTCTCAGGAGAAGCTTTATATCCTGAAACAACCTTCTGGATGATATTTTGAGCAGGAGTTTCTTCCATCTGCCTCACAATTTCATCAAAGTCGTTTTTCATTTTCTTCAGTGCGGAAAGAGCTGTTGATTCTCCTCATTTATTTTCTTCAACTGTTGGTCTCTAAGCTTTAATTGCTCCTCTTGAGTGAATAACAAACCCTCAATTTTGGCAAGATTGGCTTTCAATTGCTCAATCTTCTGGCAAGCAGCAGCCTCTGAAGATACCAGTGCAAGGTTGGTTTCTTCCAAACTAGTTACCTTGGCATTAGCCTCCTCCAGGTGAACCACTTTCTGTTGCAGGGCAGAAATATCCCTAGCCATGCTAGAGGTTTTCTTGTGTAATGACTTACCCAGGCGGTAGCACTGCAAAAGGCCAAATCTTAGAAGTCATAAATTGAAGAAGAAATAAAAAATCCTATAAAAAGCTACTTACATAATCAGCAAAGTCTTCAGCAGACATATCCTCAAATATAAAGGAGGAATCACTCGCAGAACTACCAGAGGGGGTTGACCTGTTCCTTTTCTTCTGTCTTTAGGAAATTGCACTTAAAGGCACAGCATTCAAACCAGTAGACTGATCACCGGAGAGACCTTCTTCAACAGGCATTTCCACTGTGTTAATTGTGCTCAGAGTATTCTGAACAGAAGGGTGTGTGGTGGAAATGGTGTTCTGAGCAGCATCGCCAGAATCAACGCCTATGTCCGCAGCTTCCTTCTGGACAGAAGCTTCACCACCCTCAGGAATAACAGATAAGGTCTGTTCAGAATCCTCCTGCATCTGCTCTGTCTCCTCTTCCTCATCAACATCAATATGAATCAGGTCATCCACATTGGCCACTGCATAAACAAAATATAATCAAGATATATTCAAAAACAAGAGCAAAAAATAAGTTCAGACATACATTTTCGGTATTATTCCTTGGTGAATTCTACATAGCCAATAGGACCTTCCGTAAGAAGCTGAGCATCATCCACCAATGCGGAGCTTATAGTGTTCAAGGTCAAAGAAATTTTGTTGCTGGTAAGATAATTAACCAAGGATGCATCTATGTTATCTTTCAATTTTTCCTTCTTGGAAGAAGTATTCCAGTGACCAAGGTTCACTTCAGTGTTGTGCTTCACAAAGAAGAAGCGATCCTGCCACTTCTTCTTGGTCTTATCTTTACTGGATAAAGGAATAATCTGGCTTAACTTACCAGCTCTACGACAAAAATGGTACCACCCCCGCTACCCTGTGTTAACTTGCATTGGTAAAAATTCCTAAATAATCTTACAGAGAAAGGGGTAGTATTTAAACGGCCCCAGATCATAAATACAACCAGGAATTTCACGCTATTCGGATGGATCTGGCCAACTCCCAACTTATAATACCGCATCACCTCGACATACCCAGGAGGAAGAGGGAATCTTAGACCACTATGAAGCTGATCAGCATATACTGTACAGAAACCGGCTGAAGGATTATAAGCATACTCGGTGGATTTGGGAAGAACAACTTCAAAAGGGTCAGTACGAATCTTATAGGTTTTTAGTAGATTGGCCATTTCAATTTTGGTCATTTTGGTAGAGACACCATGGCAAGCCATTATAGCCTTGGTTTTGTCAAATCGATTGATCTCCCTTTTCAAGGTATTTAAAAAAGCAGTATGGTCTTCTGGATATTGATGAACGATGGAAGTAGGAGTAAAAACCCTAGGGGGAAGGAGATGAGATGGTAGAAGACACAGGGGATTATCCCCTAACGTGGAGGTATTTCCTAAATCAATCTGAGAGGATGAATGATCGGCGTTTATTGCAGTTTCAGGACAATGAATAGGGTTAGAGAACTCACTTCTTCACTCCCGAAGGCAATCGAAGTCTTTTCCGGCGATTGAAACAACTTTTCTACAGAATCACTAGAAGCAGTATCGGCTCTCAAACTCATGAAAGAAATAAAGATTCAAAAGAAATAGAAGAATAATATAGAAACAGAGACTTACTTGTAATCGCAGGGATGAGGTTCCAAAGTTTTGAAATAGAGGAGTTGTTTGACAAGAGGTGTAATTAGGGGACAAGAAGTGAAACAACGTGATGGTTCAATTCACAGTTATGATAATAACCAGGTATGACTTGGCGTCGTTTCACGATATATTGATGACGGAAGCTAAAGCATTTCAGACTAGGGCAGCTGTGAAGCAGTCCACCCCAGTCTGGGCGGACTTAGGATGATATATAGGCCCATTGGGTCAAATATTCATAATTGTGCCCGGCCCAGTATAAGGATAGACGGGCCGGTAGAGCAGGACTGCACCAAACGCTGACCAGATCATACTGCTGGGCAGAATAGCCATAGGGGCAAGACTCCACCACGTTCTGGGCAGAAGGGTATCTAGACAGAACAATCAGTTGTACATGACGAAGACCAAGTCAATAACGGCTCAACTTCTTACAGATGTGGGTAGACTCCATGTCTGGTAATGTCCAAAGATAACTGATAATAACCTCCTATTACATAAGGGAAGAGAATCATGATCTACAGATATAAAAAGGAACACTCTGAACTACGATGGGGACTTGATTCCGATTCCACACTTGAATTGGATACATAGGTAGCTCTCTCTCAAGGAGTTCAGTCCAAACTTATATACAAATCTCATTGTTCTTGTATTATTTTCCTAACTCGAATCATCCAATTACCCGATTACATATTTGAACTACATCATTCTTCTTACAGAATTGTTAGAGCATTGAATTCATTCTATCACTCAATCTTCGTGTCTTTTTTTTGTGTGTGTTAAAGGGAGTGGATATTTTATTCTCTGAATTGCTTTTATCCCAGGTTAATTGACGGTTATATCAATTTTATTTGTTTCATTTTCCATGTGAGTATTATGTAGCAATTTCGATCCAGTTCTTATGTTTATGCAATTATCAATATATTGTCATATCTATTTAGACGATGGGTGTCTTGATGAGTATGGTGACAATGTACCGAAAAATGAGGAAAATTCGATGTAGTATTTGTATCTTATTCGATCGGTACATTAATTGTTAACCTTCATAATTTTCTGGTGAAAGGCAATTCATGTGAGATGCCATCAACTTTCACATTTGAAATGCCTTACTAAAAAGATAGTAAAAAAAAACCACATATATTATTTGGAGAAGGTTAACATCATTTAATAAAAAACGAGATTTAATGTGGAGAAAAACGTTAAAGAGAGTGAAAAGGACCTTATAGTAAATTTCTCTAGAATCTTAAATCAAATTTCTCTAAACCAAAGTATGTGTATAATTTATACCTTCTAACAATCGAATGTGTGTAGTGACTAAGGATGCACAACCTTCGCAAAGCAAATCAATCTTCAGAACCACTGCGTTTTTCCATCCGCCACAGCCACCACCGATGTAGTTCAAATATGTAATCGGGTAATTGGATGATTCGAGTTAAGAAAATAATACAAGAACAATGAGATTTGTATATAAGTTTGGACTGAACTCCTTGAGAGAGTTGCCTACGTATCCAATTCAAGTGTGGAATCAGAATCAAGTCCCCATCGTAGTTCAGAGTGTTCCTTTTTATATCTATAGATCGTGATTCTCTTCCCTTATGTAATGGGAGGTTAATATCAGTTATATTTGGACATTACCAGACGTGGAGTCTACCCACGTCTGTAAGCAGTTAAGCCGTTATTGACTTGGTCTTCATCATGTACAGCTGATTGTTCTGTCTGGATACTCTTCTGACCAGAATGTGGTGGAGTCTTGCTCCTCTGGCTATTCTGCCTAGGAGTATGATCTTGTCAGCGTTTGGTGCAGTCCTGCTCTACCGGCCCATCTATCCTTATACTGGGCCCGGCCCAATTATGAATAATTCGACCCAATAGGCCTATATATCATCATAAGTCCTCCCAGACTGGGGTGGACTGCTTCACAGCTTCCCTAGTCTGAAATGCTTTAGCTTCCGTCATCAATATATCGTGGAACGAGGCCAAGTCATACCCGGTTATTATCATAACTGTGAGTTGAACCCACGTCGTTTCACTTCTTGTCCCCTAATTACACCTCTTGTCAAACAACTCCTCTATTTCAAACCTTTGGAACCTCATCCCTGCGATTACAAGTAAGTCTCTGTTTCTATATTATTCTTCTATTTCTTTTGAATCTTTATTTCTTTCATGAGTTTGAGATCCGATACTGCTTCTAGCGATTCTGTAGAAAAGTTGTTTCAATCGCCGGAAAAGACTTCGATTGCCTTATAGAGTGAAGAAGTGAGTTCCTCTAACCCTATTCCTTGTCCTGAAACTGCAATAAATGCCGATCATCCATCCTCTCTGATTGATTTAGGAAATACCTCCACGTTTGGGGATAATCCCCTGTGTCTTCTACCTTCTCATCTCCTTCCCCCTGGGGTTTTTACTCCTACTTCCATCGTTCATCAATATCCAGAAGACCATACTGCTTTTTTAAATACCTTGAAAATGGAGACCAATCGATTTGACAAAACCAAGGCTATAATGGCTTTCCATGGTGTCTCTAGCAAAATGACCAAAACTGAAATGGCCAATCTACTAAAAACCTGTAAAATTCGTACTGACCCTTTTGAAGTTGTTCTTCCCAAATCCACCGAGTATGCTTATAATCCTCCAGCCGGTTTCTGTACAGTATATGCTGATCAGCTTTATAGTGGTCTAGGATTCTCTCTTCCTCCTGGGTATGTCGAGGTGATGCGGTATTATAAGTTGGGAGTTGGCCAGATCCATCCGAATAGCGTGAAATTCCTGGTTGGATTCATGATCTGGTGCCGTTTAAATACTACCCCTTTCTCTGTAAGATTATTTAGGAATTTTTACCAATGCAAGTTAACACAAGGTAGCGGGGGGTGGTACCATTTTTGTCGTAGATCCAGTAATTTAAGCCAGGTTATTCCTTTATCCAATAAAGATAAGACAAAGAAGAAGTGGCAGGAGCGCTTCTTCTTTGTGAAGCACAACAATGAAGTGAACCTTGGTCACTGGAATACTTCTTCCATGAAGGACAAATTGGAAGATCACATCATTCTTGGTTAATTATCTTACCAACAACAAAATTTGTTTGACCTTGAACACTATAAGCTCCGTGTTGGTGGATGCTGCTCAGCTTCTTACTACGGTTCCTATTGGCTATGTAGAATTCTCCAAGGAAGAATACCGAAAATGTATGTCTGAATTTATTTTTTGCTCTTGTTTTTGAATATAACTTGATTATCTTTTGTTTATACAGTGGCCAATATGGATGACCTGATTAATATTGATGTTGATGAGGAAGAGGAGACAGAGCAGATGCAGGAGGATTCTGAATAGACCTTATCTGTTATTCCTGAGGGTGGTGAAGCTTCTGGCCAGAAGGAAGCTACGGACATAGGCGTTGATTCTGGCGATGCTGCTCAGAACACCATTTCCACCACACACCCTTCTGCTCAGAATACTCTGAGCACAATTAACACAGTGGAAATGCATGTTGAAGAAGGTCTCCCCGGTGATCAGTCTACTGGTTTGAATGATGTGCCTTTAAGGACCGTTTCCCAGAGACAGAAGAAAAGGCATAGGTCAACCCCCTTTGGTAGTTCTGCGAGTGATTCCTCCATTAACTTTGAGGATATGTCTGCGGAAGACTTTGTTGATTCTGTAAGTAGCTTTTTATAGGATTTTTTTTCTTCTTTAATTTTTGTCTTCTAAGATTTGGCATTTTGCAGTGCTACCGCCTGGGTAAGTCATTACACAAGAAAACCTCTAGCATGGCTAGGGATATTGCTTCCCAGCAACATAAAGTGGTTCACCTGGAGGAGGCTAATGCCATGGTAACTAGTTTGAAAGAAACCAACCTTGCACTGGTATCTTCAGAGGCTGCTGCTTGCCAGGAGATTGAGCAATTGAAAGCCAATCTTGCTAAAACTGAGGGTTTGTTATTCACTCAAGAGGAGCAATTAAAGCTTAGAGACTAGCAGCTGAATAAAATAAATGAGGAGAATCAACATCATCTTGCCACAGTGAAGAAAATAAAAAACGACTTTGATGAAACTGTGAGGCAGATGGAAGAAACTCCTGCTCAAAATATCATCCAGAAGGTTGTTCCAGGATATAAAGCTTCTCCTAAGACTTATGAGGAAATCCAAATCATCTTGGCTCCTGCTCTGCGCAGAGGATATACCTTTGGTGTTGGTGAAGCCAAGCCAGCCGATCTAGTGATTAGCACCTTGCCTAATCACAAGTTATATGATAAGAAAGCTGGCGAGATCTTCACCAGGCAGTATGATGTGTACAAGAGTGGGGAAGACATCATCCACAAGTATGCGAAGAAGAAGTCTGCACAGTCTTCTGCTCCTCATTCATCTTGATTTGATATTATATTTTGAAATTCTGATAAATGATTTGTGGTTTTGCTGTGGTTTTTGAGCAGCTTTTGATGTAATAAATTTACCAGATATTTGCTGTTGATGTATGATACTTTGATCGTTTAAACTTTGGAATTTGCTTCTATTTTGACATTTTCTGGACTTAGAGTGTTATCTCCTTGTTGCGCTGCAAAGAAGTTAGGATTAGTTGTCCATAGCTTCTTTATATATAATGTATACGCTGCATAGAAATGTTTCGTTAGTTTAACACTTAGGACTTTAGTGATCCTCTGCCCAGAATTTTATATTGGGTTTCTCCAGAATGTCCTTGCGCAGCAAGTTTGCCATTTAGATTTTTTAATTGGGTCATCTGCCCAGAATTATCTTGCGCTGCAAGTTTAACACTTGGGTTTTTTAATTGGGACCTCTATCCAGAATGTCCTTGCATTGCAAGTTTGACATTTAGATTTTTTAATTGGGTCCTCTGCCCAGAATTATCTTGTGCTGCAAGTTTAACACTTGTGTTTTTTAATTGGGACCTCTGTCCAGAATGTCCTTGCGCTGCAAGTTCGACACTCATATATATTTTTTAATTGGGTCCACTGCCCAGATTGTCCTTGCACTGCAAGTTTGACACTTATATTTTTAATTGGGACTTCTGCCTAGAATGTCCTTGCACTGCAAGTTTGACACTTAGATTTTTAGTTGGGACTTCTGCCCAGAATGTCCTTGCACTGCAAGTTTGACACTTAGATTTTTAGTTGGGACTTCAGACTAGATTTCTCTTGTGCTGTAAGTTTAATGCTCGATTTTCAGGCATCATGTCTTTAATTCCGTGTTTCAACACAAGTTAAAATATTCACATATATAATTACAAAATTAAAAATGATATATATTCAATGTAGCATCACTCAAGAAAATAAAACTATCTTAAGGAAAAAATTTCCTTAAATGAATAGCATTCCAGCTTCTAGGAATGGTTTTTCCGGAGGCATTAGCTAGTTGATAAGATCCTTTTCCATGTACTTTGATAATTTTATAAGGACCTTCCCAATTCGGGTCAAGCTTTCCAGTGGGACCTTGCTTGCTGGCATCATTTCGCCTCAGAACTAAATCGCCTTTTTTAAAATACGTATCTCTAACCCTGGAGTTGTAGTACTGAGCAATCATTTGCTTGTATTTGGCCATCTGTATCAATGCTATGTCCCTTTTGTGCTCCAACTCATCCTTGGCATGTAGCATATCTACCTCCTGTGTTTCTGGACAGTATAATTCCGTCCTGGGAGATTTGTGCCCAATCTCTGCTGGTATCACTGCTTCGCATCAATATGCTAAGGAATATGGAGATTCCTGCGTGGCAGCATTCGGGGTAGTTCTGTATGCCCATAAGATGTTTGGAAGATTATCCACCCAATGAGATCCTTCCTGCCCCAACCTTTTCTTCAACCCTTGCTTTAATTGCATGTTGGTCTGCTTAACCTATCCATTGGCTTGGGGATGGGCCACTGAAGTGAAATGTTGGGATATTCCTAGGTTGGTGCACCAGGTTTGCACTCCTTGATCTTCAAATTGTGTGCCATTTTCAGAGATTAGGACTTTAGGAATACCATATCTGCACAGAATATTTCTCCACAGGAATTTCTGTATTTGGTTGGCTGTGATGGTGGTTAACGATTCTGCTTCCACCCATTTAGTGAAGTAATCTACTGCCACTACCAGGAATTTGAAATTTCCTCGTGCTCTGGGTAATGGGCCCACAAGATCAACTCCCCATTGATCAAAGGGCCATGGAGATACAATTGGTGTCATCTCTTGTATAGGATTATGGGATAAGTTGCTACGCACCTGGCATGTTTTGCAGGTTCTGACCAGCTTCTCTGCGTCTTCTTGCATTTCTGGCCCGTAATACCCGAAAAGTTTACATTTTCTAGCTAGAGCTCTTGCTCCCAAGTGATTTCCATAAATTCCGAGATGGATTTCTCTCTGAACATAATCTCCTTCATCTGGGGTGACGCACTTCAGCCAAGGTGCTGTATAAGATTTTCTGTACAGAACCTCGTTGAACAGAGCATACACGGGCGAGAGTCTTATCAGTTTTCTAGCGCGTACCTTATCTTCAGGGAGCCTGCCGTCTCTCAATACATTACAATTGGATCCATCCAAGTTTCTTCCTGCGTTATCGGTTGCACTTCAATCTCGTCACATCTCTTCTATTTTAACTGTTTGACTAACACCTTTTTGTTGGAGAGAAAATTTGATCCTAGCTTAGATAATGCGTCTGCTCTGGTGTTTTGGGCTCTACTTATCTGTTCCACCTCCACCATTAAAAAGTTTTGTAATTTTCTTTGCGCAACCGCTAGGTATTTCTTCATGAGGCCTTCATTTGCCTCATATTCCCCTTTGATATGATTTCTTACAAGATGTGAGTCTGTGTATACTTTTAGATTTTTCACACCTAGCTTCTGTGCTAGATTTAACCTAGTTATCAAAGCTTCGTATTCTGCTTCATTGTTAGTAGCTTGAAATTCAAAATGAAGAGCATACGGGAATTCTTCACCTTTTGGGCTAATGAGTAGGAGTATGGCTCCTGCTCCCTCTTTGTTGGAAGCTCCATCCACATAAAGCTGCCACTGCTCAGCCTTGTTCTGCTCAGCTTTTTGCTCTATGGCCAAGGCTTTTTTTTCTGCCAAGAAATTGGCTAATGCTTGAGCTTTAATTGCTTTTCTTGGTTTGTATTCGATGTCAAACCCTGCCAATTCAACTACCCATTTTGCTAATCTTCCAGACTTGTCTGGTTTATCCAAAATTTTCTTTAAGGGTTGATTCGTCAACACTACCACTAGATGGCTTTGCAAATAAGGTCTTAACTTCCTCGTGGCATGCACCAGGGCCAGAACTAATTTTTGCACCTCCGAATATCTGATCTCAGGCCCTTGTAAGGCTTTGATTACAAAATATACAGGCCTTTGTAACATACCATGTTGTTTTACCAACACAGCACTTACTGCCTCATGGCAAAAAGACAAGTATAAGAATAATGTTTCACCTTCCTGAGAAGGGATCAGGGTTGGCAAGTGACTGATATGATCCTTTAAATCCTGAAAAGCTTGTTGACATTCTGCATTCCACTCGAATGGGCTGGCCTTCCTGAGAATTTTACAGAAAGACTTCTGCGCAGATTTTGACAAGAAACGGTTTAGCGCTGCTAATCTTCCTGTTAACCGCTGGACTTCTTTAATATTCTTCGGTTCAGGAATTGTTTTCAAAGCTTCTAATTTATCCGGGTTGGCCCTGACACCTTCTTTGGATATCATATAACCCAGGAATTTGCCTGATCTTACTCCAAAAGTGAATTTTTTAGGGTCAACTTCATCTTTGTTTGTCTTAACACATGACAAACTTCTGCTACATCTTTCAAATATTGGTCAAGAGTCCTGCTCTTGATCAACAAGTCGTCCACATATACTTCCATGGATTTGCCAATTTGTTGGTTGAAAATGGTATTGATTGCCCTTTGGTAGGTAGCACCTGCATTCTTTAATCCGAAAGGCATAGACACATAGTAGTAAGAACCAAATTCAGTAATAAAAGCGGTTTTTACAGCGTCTACAATGTCCATCATAATCTGATGATATCCCTTATAAGCATCTAAGAAAGCAAAGATTTCATAACCAACTGTAGAATCTACTAGCCTTTCAATTCTAGGGGAAGTGTAACTATCTTTAGGACAAGCTTTATTCAGATCTGTGAAGTCCATGCACATTCTCCAACTACCATCTGGCTTCTTGACTAGCACTGGATTTGCTAGCCACTCTGGATAGATAACTTCTCTAATCTTGTTGGCCAACAGCTTCTCCACTTCTTCTTTGGACCTGTTGTATCTTTTCTGGTGCGAACGATCTTTTCTTTTGCTTCACTGGTTTCCTGGTTGGGTCAATGTTAAGCTTGTGAACAGCCAGCTCTGTTGGCAGTCCAGGCATGTCACTTGCTTTCCATGCAAACACATCTTTTTATTCTTTCGGGATTTTGATCAGAATGTACTTCTGCTCAGCCGGTATCCATGATCCGACACTTACTGCGGATTCAGGATAATTTTCGTCCAACATTACTGACTCTATGGGGTCATTAGATTGCCAACTTTTTTCTTCCTCTGGAACGAGGTCTTCCATCGTCACCTGCTGCACTTTCATTTTTCCACGGATTGTTGCTGTGTAGCAATTCTTTGCAGCATCCACGTCCCCTTTAACGGTAGCTTCTCCTTCAAATGTTGGGAATTTCATACTGTTATGAGCCGGTGATACCACTGCTCTGAGGTCGATCAACGCTGGTCATCCCAAAATCACATTGTATGCCGATGCAGCTTTTACTACCACATAATTGACCATCAGAGTCCTGCTACGTGGGCCTTTTCCGAAAGTCGTCAATAATTTTAACATACCCACATGATGGATAGGAGGTCCTATAAATCCAAAAAGAGGAGTTGACACTGGAGTCAACTCCGAGTCTGTTAATTTCATGGCTTGGAACACACTGTAATACAACACGTTTACTGCGCTGCCTGTGTCTATGCAGATTCTTCTGACCAGGTTCTTCTTGTTGGACTTATTTTTAAGTTTTAGCGATGAGTGCCAGACTAGCTGTTATAGTGCAAAGGCAAAAAGATGTCTAGATTTTATGTATAGGTTTATTAGAGTTTGATTTTGTATAGGTTTGATCAAACAAGCACTGTAAAAGGTCAGCTGACTTACATCAACAGACTAGTCTAGATCAGTAGGGTAGCTGAGTCAGTAAACTTGTCAGTAACCTGCTGAAGACTGAAGGCTGAGGGCTCAAACTCAGTAATTGAAGGCTAAGGGATCAAACTTAGTAATTAAAGTCAAGGATATGGAATCAGAATTTTGGGAAGTCTGTGATGACCTAAACTGATTACATATACCTTATGTACAAGGTCTAAGTTCCACAAGTTAAGTGGGGATTGGAACTTAGTTATATGTAAAGGTGTAATCTAACTTCATAAATAAAAGTTAGATAAAAGACAGTAAGCTGAAGCGTTTTTAAACTCAGCAAAATAAGGATAAGCTTACTGATGTGTATATCAGTAGCCTTATGTTCTCAGGAACCTGCTGGACACATATTTCGATTATTCAAAGGCTACATTGGAAGATTACAAAGAAAGGGACAGCTAACAACCTCTGATTTATCAAACAAATCAATGGTTAAGATCAAATAGACGTTGGAAAGATTCAGACCTTTATCCACTGGATACAAGTCAAAGGGTGGACAGACTGTAGACTGTCAAAAAGCGATCCGACCGTGTCGAACTATGAACAGTGACAGAAAGCAAGTCAAATGGGAAAAATCTGAAACGGCTATGTTTGAATTTCAAACATAAGTCACAAGGACTCCTACCTATAAATAGAGGACTCCTAATTTAGATACTAAGGATGATGAAAATTGATGAACATTAAGAGAAAAATACAGATAATCCCGAGCTTCAATTTCTGATCAAGAAAAACACCCTGCTGACCCTACTGAGCTTAAATCTACTGATCCATAGAAATTCTTCAAGTGTAATCTACATTCAAGCTACATCAAGTTTTCACACTTGAAGACATCAAGTTTTCACACTTGATTCAATCTTTCTTTTACAAGAAATCTACTGAAGACAGTGAAGCATCCTTGGGTGTGAAAGACTATTGTTTGTGGTGGAGCTGGTGAAGAGGCAATCCTACCCTTCAAGGACCAGTGGAAGACTTTGGAGCAGCAATCCCACCTGTTCCAAGTGATCAGTTTGTGAAGCCATAGTTATTGGTGAAGGACAAGCAACTTAGGGATTTTTGTAATAGCTACATCAAAGATCTCTAGTGAATTACCTCCAACATCACAGGAGAAGAGTGGACTGACAGGATTACACCACCTGGAACCACTATAAAATGTGCCTACTTACTTTCTGCATTTATATTCTGCACTTAGTTTATATAACACATCAATCTACTGAATCTAGCAACTGAATTCACACACATATACTACTGAGTATCTAATACTTAGTATCATATTTAACAACAAGTAATAAGGCTTAATTTTTGATATATTTCCGCTGCACAAATTCAGTAAACTCAACAGTCGGTAGACAAGCGAGTGTCGCGGACTCGAAGTATCGGCGAGGCCGCCGAAGTTCTTGAGTTTGTTAACTCCAAAAGTTTTAAGTGTTAAGTTTATTCACCCCCCCCCCCCCCCTCTAAACTTAACCAAAGCCTTTTCAAGGTACCAAAACTTCTGTATAACGGCTTCTACTACCAGTCCTTCGTTGCTTACGATGGCTGGTAGTGCATCTCTTAGGCCGTACTGAATGGTTCCCATCACCTTCGGTTTCTTGGCTTCTCCGTCTTTTCATGTGCTGCCGTTTTTTTCCTGCTCAGCAGACTTATTAACTCCTCCTGGTCCTCCAACAATTGTGTTCACTGTGTTGATCAGGGCATTTTCTCTATGCCCATCAGCATCAGGAGACGGATCTCGGTGTCTCCTTTGATTGTACCTGTCGTTATTGTTGTTGAATTTTTTAAATTCTCTCCTTCCTCTAGGGTTATCTCCCTGCGTTCGATCGATGCATTCATCAATCTTTCCTTCAATAGCCGTTGCATCTATATCTCTGATTAGGTCCCTGCACTGCTCAGAGTCATGTCCAATGTCCTTATGATACTTGCACCATCTGGTGTGGTCTCTCTTCTCTCTTGGACCCCTCAATGGATGGGGCGTCTTGGCAATCCCTTTCTTTTCCATGATCGCCAAAACTTGATCACGAGATCGGTTTAGAGGGATAAGGTCTTTGTCCTGCAAAACGCCTTTCTTCCCTAATCTATCAGAGATGGGAGCGGTTACCCTGTCCCAAACTGATTTTCTTTTCTTGTTAGACCTATCCTCAGTTTTCCTTTTTTGGAATCCCTGTGGGATTCCTCTCTTTTGGCTCTGTTAGCCTCTTCTCCCTGACAATGTCTGTATGCAATTTCCAGACATTCTTCCATTGTACTTGGATTCTTGCTGCTCAGCTTGGCATGTAACCGCCATTCTCTAAGACCTGCTATGAAGGATGCCACTCAGAATTTATAATCCAAATCTGCTATCTGGGATGATTCTCCGTTGAATCTTTTGATAAACTGCAATAATGTTTCGTCACTTTTTTGCCTGATGGTCAGCAAATATGTCCGGTTTCTCTGGAAAGGTCTTGCTGCGATAAATGCATGCATGAATTTCCTGGTCAGGGTGGGGAAATCTGGTATGGATCTGGGGCTCAACTTGTTGAACCAATCTCTTGCTTTTCCTGTTAGAAGAGTTGCAAATGCCCTGCATTTCATCTTTTCTGGGGCGTTATACAAGCTCATATGCTGGATGTACTGATGCATATGATCATATGGATCTTTAGTTCCATCATATGATTGAATCTTTGGGATCTTAAATCCAGGAGGACAGGGAAACGCATCGATGTCTTCAGTGAAAGGAGACACCAGCCTAAACTCATCCTGTTTAGGCATGAGGATAGCATCTAACTCTGCTCTGGCGTTATCACCACCTGGATGAGTAACCACCACCCTTATGCTAGATTATGATTCATGTTTCTCTCTTTTAGCGGTATGAAGAGGTATAGGTGTTTCAGAGACATCATTATCCTGGTTTCTGGCTTTTAAGACATCCTCAAATATGGCTTTTATCTCCTCGGCCTTCAGATTTGCCAGGTTTTCCACCAACATTTGTTTGACTGCATTTGGAGTGCTGGTTTGTCCTTCTTCCAAAATTTTCTTTCCGGTTTCTTGATCATTTTTTTCTGGGCTCTTTTCCCCCCATGGTCTGATTTTCCCTTTCTGGTTGAGTTTGCTGCTTCTTTGAGTTACCCTGATTTTTTGCCATTTTTGCAGTAATAACAACTCACTAACTAGAATCGGCCATCCTTTTACCGCCAAATGATGTAGTTCAAATATGTAATTGGGTAATTGGATGATTCGAGTTAGGAAAATAATACAAGAACAATGAGATTTGTATTTAAGTTTGGACTGAACTCTTTGAGAGTGCTGCCTACGTATCCAATTCAATTGTGGAATCGGAATCAAGTCCCCCTCGTAGTTCAGAGTGTTCCTTTTTATATTTGTAGATCTTGATTCTCTTCCCTTATGTAATGGGAGGTTATTATCAGTTATCTTTGGACATTACCAGACGTGGAGTCTACCCACGTCTGTAATTAAGCAGTTGAGCCATTATTGACTTGGTCTTCGTCATGTACAGCTGATTGTTCTATCTAGATACTCTTCTGCCCAGAACGTGGTGGAGTCTTGCTCCTCTGGCTATTCTCGCCTGTGGGGAGTATGATCTGGTCAGCGTTTGGTGCAGTCCTGCTCTACCGGTCCGTCTATCCTTATATTGGGCCCGGCCCAATTATGAATAATTCGACCAAATGGGCCTATATATCATCAACCACCATCGTTGTCGGCAACATTACCCTCTTTTCTTTTTTGTAAACGTTAATTACCTCTGTTCAACATCATTATTTTCATCTTCCTCGCTCGCATTCTTGTTCTTCATATAAAAAATTCATCTTATATCTATAAACCGGAAGAGAAAGAAGTTCTACATTCCTCATCGAAAAAAAAAATAGAATATAACAATTCACCATAAATTAATACACCGAAGAGTAATACAATTTCTTAGGAAAGAATGAGAAAATACGCAGTAATATAGTAGCTATCTATTGGACGATGGTGTACTCTTGAGAAGAATGGTTTGAATTTTATGTCTCTTTCATTTAAAACAAATAGAATATAACAATGCACCATAAATTAATACACCTAAGAGTAAATAATAGTGCTTAAGTAAGAATCTATATATAATATAATATATATATATATATATATATATATATATATATATATATATATATATATATATATATATATATATATATATATATATAGAGGAGTGATTTTAACCCAATTACCCAATTGACCCGCTCTAGACCCGACCCAAACCCGTATAATATAAAAAAAAAACCTACCATATTTATAGGCAATAAATTCGACCACAATTAAAATAACAAAAATAATTACAAAAAAACCTACCAAAATTACCTATCAAAATTTGATTGAGACTTTTTTAAAAGGGAAGAAAATCATCTTCATTCCCAGACATTTCTTTTGTGAGTGGAGGTTCCAAAGCATTTGCAGTATGATTTTTTTTCTGGAATTTTCTCAATTTCCACTTTTACATTTAACATGTTTATTCTAAGATCAATCTAGGAGGTGTGAATACACAAGGTATGCCAAATATATTTGCAATTTGATTTCCTTCGAACTTTGATTTTGGATTTTTGAATTCATGGTTTTCGTTTCTCTCTTAGGCATTTGTTTTTCATGTTTTTCTTTTGTCGATTTTAAGCAACTTTTCGCATTTTGGTCAGTTGGTGGCAGATGAACGTGAGAAGCTCGAGAAAAGTACACTCCGTGTTGAATAAAATCTTTGAAACATTTGGTTGACGGTATGATTCATGTTTAAATTCAATTTATTTTCTACGTTGAATTGAATGTTTTAAATGTCTTTCAATCGATGTGATTTTCATTTAAAATTCAAATCAAATGCAACTACAAATCACAAATTTAAGTGTCAGTCTTCGTATTTTACAACTTTTTTCCATTTCTTCATTTTGAAAAGAAAAAAAAAACGTTCTACCTGACCTATGGTGTAGAAATACGATTGGTTTGTATTCTAGATTTTTTTGTTTTCTTTTAGCTATTTTTTTTATGGGATTGAATTATGTTTTTTTTTAATATTTTCTTCAGCAGATATTTCTTGACCAAATTGACAAACCCGTCACCCATAAGAAGGAATTGTCTGGTGATATCTCACTTTCTTTTATTTTATCGACTTATTAAGTTCTTTCAATTTTTATTTATTATTTTTTGTTTTGAACTACATTCTTTCTTTCATATTTGTTGTGTTTTGAATGTTTTTGACATTATATTGATAACCAATTTGACAAATCTGTAGGCCATTCAATAGATGATGCTTTAAATTTAGAAGTAATGTCTCATGAAATATTCAAAAAAAAATATTAATTTAATTTTACCAATTAATGTAAAATATTCTAACATTAAAGTAAATTTTGAAACATATCTATACTCAAACATGTCAATTAACACGAAATATTCAGACATTAAATTCACCCCCTACAAATTACAACTCAATTAATGCTAAATATTATTACATTCAATTTCATTTTTAAAAATAATTATATTCGAAATTTGCTAATTAATACAAATATTTTTACATTTATGTCATCTCTGGAAAATTAGCCGCCTCATTTAATTTCAAATATTCGAACTTTTAATTATTTTTTTTAACATTTCACTTATTTTTATTTATATTTTTTTATATTAATTTTGATCCATTTTCTTTTGGCGTTTTTATGTCATTTAATGAAAAATATTATCACATTAAATACATCCCTATAAATTAGTCACCATAATTATGCCAAATATTCTTTCATATTGAATGTTCAAAAATAACTAATTAGCCACCGTAATTAATACTAAATATTCTTACATATTAAATTCATCTTATTTCCCTATCTCATTTCAAAAATAACTAAATTCAAAAAACATACCAAAATTATAGGGAATATATTCGGCTCATGTTTTTCTAATTTTCAAAAAAAAACCTACCATAATTATAAAATTCGCCTATCGTAATTAGAAAAACCATTTATAATTTGATTCTCCCAATAAAAATAGAGAATAATTTCGGCCCTAATTAGAAAAATCATTTAAAATTCGATTCTACTAATAAAAATAGGGAATAAATTCGGCTCAAATTTTTCAAATTTTTATAAAAAAAACATACAATGATTACAAAATTCGCCTACCCTAATTAGAAAAATATTTAAAATTTTATTCTCTTAATAAAACACGGAATAAATTTGGGCCTAATTAGAAAAAATCATTTAAAATTTGATTCTCCTAGGAATAAATTCGGCTCACATTAATGCTAAATATTTTTACATTAAATTTTGTTTTTAAAAATAATTATATTCAAATTCTCTAATTAATACAAATATTCTTACATTTATGTCAGCTCCGGCAAATGAGCTAATTGTAATATTTAAAAAATTATAAATTTAATTTTACCAATTAATGAAAAATATTCTATTATTAAATTACATTTTGAAAAAATATATAAACACAAATATTTCATTTAATGCGACGCGTGCAGACATTAAGTACATCCTTAAAAATTAATAATAAATATTTTCACATTAAATACATTTTTATTAATTTTTCTTCCCAATCAATATATTATATATAGATTTATGTTATTTAATGCGACATATCACCTTAAATTATAATGTTTCAAAAATGATAAATTCGATTTTACCAATCAATGCATAATATTCTTCGACTAAATAATACAACGTAATCGAAGATGCTAAGGGTGTTTTATTATACTTATTGACGTACTTTTTGATCTATCGTTTTTATATTCAAACCTCCTGCTGAGATAAGATGATTCAAGAGTGCAGCTGATTTGTCATTTTTATTTATTTTTTAATATTAATTTTATTCATTTTTTGTTTTGTGGTTATATATAATTTAATGAGAAATATTTTATACAGCTCTATAAAATAGCCTTCCAAATTAATGTCAAATATTCTTAAATTTATGGCATTTAAAGAAAAATATTTTTGCATTAAATTATAATATTTAAAAATGATAAATTTGATTTTATCAATTAATGCAAAATATTCTGACATCAAATTTCATTTTGAAAAATATCTAATCTCAAATATGTAATTTAATGAATCACCTCAATTAATGACGAATATTCTTAACATTAAATTATGGTTTTAAAAATAATTATATTTAAAATTACCAATTAATACAAAATATTCTTACATTAATGTCATACCTACAAATTATATGCCCTATTATAGTACGTTTTGAAAAATAACTAATATCAACGATGTTAATTAATACGAGATATTCTTAGATTAGTTCATCCCCTACAAATTATTTTTTAGGAACCTAACAAATTAGCTACCTCATTTAATTTCAAATATTTTCACATTGAATTATATTTAAAAAAACTATATTTAAGGTTGCCAATTAATTCGAAATATTCTTACATTAAAGTCATTCCCTGCAAATTAGCCACTCCGTTTAATGTTAAATATTCATACAATCAATTATATTTTCAAGAATAACTTAATTCAAATGTTTGCGGTGTAGTGTGAATGTTTTTAGATTAAATAATTATGTCATTCGATGTGAATTATTCTTACATTAAATTATATTTTTTTTAAAACAATTTAAATATGCCAAAAGAAAATAATCCTCTAAAACTATTTAAAATTATTTATAATTATATAAAACATAAATAAATTCAAATATGTTAAAAAAAATCATTATGTACAAGTAAGAGTCCTCCATTGATACAAAATATTCAGAAATTAAATCATATTTTGAAAAATAACTAAATTCAAATATGCCAATTAATACGATATATTTTTAGATTAGATCATCCCCAAGGAATAAGTCACCTCATTTAATGCTTAGGTAGGTAAGGTATGTAGGAAACGTGTCTGAATAAGGTGGGGTGGTATGTAAGGCATGGTATAATGGGGAGGTGGGTAGGGTATGGTATGGTGGTAGGTAAGGTATGGTAGGGTGGGGTGGTGGGTAAGGTAGGGTGGGATGGTGGTGGGTAAGGTAAGGTAGGGTAAGGTAAGGGGTGGTAGTGGGTAAAGTATGGTAGGGTAGGTAGGGTGAAGTGGTGGGTAAGGTAGCGTTGGTAGGGTAAGGTAGGGTAGAGTAGGGTAAGGTAGGTTAGGGTAGTGTGGTGGGCAAGATATGGTAGAGTCAAATGGTGGGTAGGGTAGGGTAAGGGTGGGAAGGGTTTGGTAGGGTATGATGAAGTGGTGTGTAAGGTAGGGTGGGTAGGGTAGAGTAGAGTAGATAGGGTAGGATAGGGTTGGGTAGAGTAGAGTAGGATAGGGTTGGGTGGTGGGTAAGGTAGGGTAGGGTTAATATATGGTGAGATGTAGGGTAGGGTGGTGGGTAGGTTATGGTAGCGTTGGGTGGGGCGGGAAGAGAGGTAGGGTGCAATGAGGTATGCATAGGGCTACCCACCCCTTCGCCTTTATCCTACCTCATAGGTGCCCGTGCAATGCACGGGTTATTGACTAGTGAGAAAATATGTAGTAATATAGTATCTATCTATTGGACAATGGTGGGCTGGAAAAAAATGATTTCAATTTTATGTTTCTTTCATTTAATATTAGCGAAATCATAGGGGAGTTCAGAAGGAGAAATGATAGTTTCAATTATAAAATCTTAGGGATATTCATTGGTGTTATGCATGTTTCAAGGAATGAAAATTAATGCTGCAATTTGGAAGAAATTGTTGATTTTTCGTTTTTATTTATTTATGGGTCATTAAATGCATATTTCATGAAACAACAATCAATGCTATAATTCTTTTTTTGAAATGAATTAATGCTAGAATTTGGAAAGAAATATTTTACTACCTCTGTCCCATAAAAAAAGGTGGTGCACATAGATTAAAAAAACAATTCATGTGTTGTATTTTAAGTAATGATGGACATATATACTCCTATCATATAATAAATTCTCTTTTGAAATATGAAACTAATGTATAAACATTTAATGTTATGATCGGGTATATTTGGAAAAATTGCATTAAATGATATATTGATTTTCTAAATTGTCACTTTTTATGGGACAATTAATTTTGAAAAAATGGACACTTTTTTTGGGACGGAGGTAGTAGTTTTATTTTTTCTTCATTTCCGGGTCATTGAACGGGTTTGTCTCATGAATCAATTTAAAACAGCATCTAAAACATATTATATATAGAAACATAGCTTCTAAAAAAAAAGGAATATAGATATATAGATATAGATCACTTGAGTAAATGATTTATTACTTTACATTGAATTAGTAATTGTGAGAATATATATGTAAAATATGTAAAAGGGTATATGTGTCAAGTTACACTTTAGGGTTTTGGTGATGTTGTACTATAAATATGTGGTCTATGTGAATAATAGAAATCATCTTTTCCCCAATTAGAGCTAGTCCTAAATTAGGCTAAATCATTCGATCGTGAATCCTTTTTTTATGTGTAATTGATAAATTGTTCATCGATTTTTTTTCATCGATTTTTTTTCCGGTACATCGACGACGTGATCTTCGATTCTTCCGGCAATTGTTGTCGTGGTTTTCCGCGTTGCTATTTGCTCGCTGTTTCCTTTTCCTTTTGCTGATCGGCTATTCTTGTTAATTACTTGTTACGTACTACCAAAAAAAAACATTATTTGTTGTTCTCTGTTGCTGCGTTCAAGTTGCTGAGATTTCTATTATCCGGCCCACATATATATATATATCTCCAAGTTGCAGCAGCACTTTGCAAAATAAATAAATAAATAAATAAGCCGTAATTATTTTCTCTCTTTTTGCTGCATATATGGAGAGCTCTCGTCAAGGACGCATACATGGCATCGGGTGGTCGTATTTTGCTGCAAACGTCGGGAGTCACCGTCCGAATGGCGTGCAGCAGATTGGGGCCGGTGATCGCTCCCTTGCTCCGACTTTAACCGACAATCAATGGACACAGCTTGTGTCGGCGCTAAAAAATGCCCAGCCCGCTTCAAGCGAAAATTTGGCTGGCATGTCTTATTTCAACAATTGGCTCCTTGATACTGGTGCTTCCAACCACATGTCTGGTAACATTTCGTTATTTCAAAATTTTCGTCCCCGGTTGGGTTGCCCAATGGGCACAGTACTCCTGCGACGCAATCTGGCACCGTTGTTTTGACTCCGGAATTAATTCTGGAAAATGTTCTTTATGTCCCGGATCTTGTTTGCAATTTGTTATCGGTATCTCAATTACTCGACACCCGTCAATATATTGTTATTTTCACTAATAAGTTATGTATTATACAAGACCATACTTTGAGAAACCTGATTGGAGCGGGGGTGCAGTGTAATGGGGTTTACTATTTTCAAATTGGTTTGTTCTCCGGACATTCAAGTTAATAAAGTTGCTACTGTTGATCCTCATTTGTTATGGCATAGACGTTTGGGTCATCCTTCTATGACCGTGGTATCTTCCTTATCCGGTATTCCCAGTCTTAGCTCCAATGAAATGCGTGCCGTTGATTGTTCGGTATGTTTTATGAGTAAACAGCCTCGTGCTTCGTTTCCTTTAAGTTACAATAAAGCCGTGGATTTATTTGATTTGGTTCATTGTGATATTTGGGGACCTTATAAATTTCCCTCTAGTTGTGATGCTCGTTTTTTCCTTACTCTTGTTGATGACTGCTCTCGTGTCACGTGGGTATATTTACTAGTCGGCAAGCATGAAGTGCGTCACTTAATTGAAACATTTTATAAGATGGTGAAACGTCAGTTTAATAAACGGATTAAGTGCTTTCGCAGTGATAATGGATAAGAATTTTTAAGCTTACATCCCTTTTTCGACTCAAAGGGTATCTTGCACCAAAGGTCTTATGTTGATACTGCTCAACAAAATGGTCGAGTCGAACGTAAACATAAGCACATTCTTCCATCACATGTTACTGGTTAGATTGATTGTGGAGTATTAGTAAATCATTCATGTCCTTAAATTGAATTATAGGATAAGATTGGTCCAATTGGATTTTTAGCTCAGCCTTGTAGAAGCAAAAATATTTAAGAAAGTGAATTGTCCAGATGACTAAAACGATACCCACAAATTTTTTTATTTTTATGCATTGAATGATTGTGGAGTACAAGTAAATCATTCATTTCTTTACATTGAAGAAGGTGAGGGGCTCTCCATTTTTTTTATTTATTTAATTTTTTTTTCTTGAGAAAGCTCTCCATTTCTTTAGAACTTCAATTTTAGCTTGTCATTTATCTTTACCATGCAAAATGAACATGCGATTCTTTTGTTCATGGTGTCAATTGTGCATTATTGTTTTTAATAAACGAAACCTGCTATTAATAAGAAGTAAAAGGTTTATACAATATCATATCATGTATCTATTCTTATACTAAAAGACGTCGACGAAACATAGTCATGTCTCCTTAAAACATACCAGTGCCAAACCCCATTACGCATCTAAACGTATGTGAAGTTGTTGTTGTGCATTAAAGAAAAAAGGACAGTACTTTAACTTGTTGAGGGGTGGTGTAATTTTGTACATTTATTAACTCTTATCATTATAGCTCCATGTCACTTTTCATTTTTAAAGGATGTCGGTGTGAATCAAAGGAAAAAGGTTGCTTAGACCTTTTAATGTATGTTGTTATTTCGTGCATTTTTTTAAAGCTAGATTGAAGTGTATATAATTACAACCTCTTGTGAATATTAAGCTGATTGAAGTGTATAAAATTACAACCTCGGTCTTAAAATAATTGTTATTCTGGTTTCAAAAAGAAAAAGTGTCATCCTAGGTAGGTGTCTTTCTTAAAAAAATAAGTGTAGTTATTAGACTAAAAGTAACATTTGTCCATGTTGTATCAAAACACCTTTTTTTTTTTTTTTTTTTTTTTTTTTTTTTGTTTTGTTAAAGGGATCACATTATTAACAAGCCATCAAGGGCAAACAAAGGTTACAAATGTGTTTTAAAATAAGCTAGACTTTTTATTCTATACTCCAAGCAAGTCTAAGGTTCCTAGCTCGTTCAACTATGCTAGAAATTAAAATATACGCCGGGGGGTCTATCCCCATCGTGCCCATGGCATAATCGATTTCGCCACATCCATATCCCATACAAGGCTTCTCTCCTTGTATAGATCCATCTCGTCGTCCCAAGAGTTTTCCCTCTATCAGCCGTCATATTTAGTCGCACCCAATCCACCGCATTCGTAGCACCAAAAAAAGCTCCTTTATCATCAACAGGCACACAGTGATCCCAAACCTCCCTCGCCCAATTGCAGTCGCGTAGTGCGTGAAGGATTGATTCATCAGTTTCCTCACAAATATTGCACAGTGGATCATCAATGACATGTCTAGAATATAGCATGAGATTGACGGGAAGAGCTCCATGCACTATATTCCACACCATATAGCTACCCCTAGTTGGGCCTTTTAGAGACCAGATTTTTCTCCAAAGATCACTCAAATTCATATCCTCACTCGTGGGGCACAACAAGTTATAGCCCGAAGACACCGTATATTTGCCTTTCGGATCCTCTTTCCACCGGAAACCACTTTGAATTTGTTCGAGGCCTTCCCAAAGATATGAATATGCCTTGCAGATACCTCTCCACGACGAGGAACTACCCGTTCTGGCTGTGGCCGATAGATTCTTGTATTTGTGGGATAAAGCCTTAACCCACAGAGTATCCTTTTGTGATACAAGGTCCTATACCAGTTTCCCTAAAAATGCTATATTCATTTCATAAAGGCGTTTAAAACCCATACCTACAACTTGTCTTGGATGACAGAGCGTATCCCAAGCTATAGTGTGCATCTTGCGGCCATTCTCGTCATCTCCCCAAAAGAATTGTCTGCAAATCCTCTCTAATCTTTCCAAAGTAGTACTAGGCGGCAAAGTAGTTTGCATATGGTAAAAGGATTGCGTTGCTAGAGAGCTTTGGATAAGAACCCGTTTACCTGCCTTTGATAGACATTTCGACTTCCAACTTTGCAGTTTATTCCTCATCTTGTCTTCCAAATAAGAGAAGTGTGAGAGTCTTTTTCTCCCATGAAATAAAGGGACGCCAAGGTACTTTCCCAGGTCTCTTGTGTGAGTCATATGTAAACAGGAAGATATAGCCATAATCATTTGAGGACCCACATTATGAGAGGTATAGAATCTCGATTTTGCAGCACTAATCTTCTGTCCAGAACAATTACAGAATTCTTGAAGCACTTCTTCCATAATCTTGGCTTGGGATTCAGATGCTTCACCAAACAATAAAAGGTCATCCGCAAAAAACATGTGAGAGATGGGAGGGCCCTGTCGATAAAGCTTCAAGGGTTTCCATTCTTTCCGATTTACCGCCTCCTGAATCTTAATGCTAAGGATCTGCATACATAGCACAAAGAGATATGGTGCTATGGGGTCTCATTGACGGAGACCTCTACTAGGGGTAAAAGCATCCAGTTTTTCTCCGTTCCACAAGATAGAGAGCCTAGCCGTGGTTATACAGGTCATTAGAAGTTTCTGCATATGGTCCGAGAAGCCCACTTCATGAATGATATTTTTCAGAAACTGCCAGCTAACCCGATCATACGCCTTTTCTAAATCTACTTTGATCACCATATAACCTTTCTTCCCACGTTTTCTTGTATGAAGAGTATGTACCACTTCCTGAGCCAAGATAATATTACCCGAGCTTCCTCTCCCAGGTATGAAAGCACTCTGAGTAGTATCCACTAGATTTCCTATAACACTTTGCAAGCGATTAGCCAGGACCTTAGTTATCAGTTTAATAATTACATTCGCCAAAGCTATGGGGCGGAATTGAGACGGGGACTCCGGGTGATCAACTTTAGGGATCAAAGTAATTAATATCTCATTCAAATCTTGTGGGACTGTAGCTAGTTCAAAGGCATTTTTGACGAAACGTACGACCGAGTCACTGAGAGTACCCCAACAGTTCTTGAAGAAAATAAGAGGTAATCCATCCGGATCTGCCACCTTATATGTACCTGTTGCTCCCTGGGAAAGGCTAACACAAGTTTAGAGGGGGGGTGAATAAACTTGTCACCAAAAACTTATCCTGAGCTGGAAAAGCCCCAGGAACTGAGTTTCTCCGAAACTCAAAGTGATCTCCAGTTCAGTTTTATTCCTGTCCCTTAACTTGTGCGGAGTTCAGTTAGCTCAACTGAGTATAAGTCAATGCTGACTTATATTCAGTCTTATTAACTGGCAGCGGATAAATAATAGCCTTAAGTGCAATAGATGTGTGAATAGAAATCTAGACCTTCTATGAATCAGTTCTGTGCTGACTCGGTGTCTGGTGTTTGCTAAGTGATAATGCAATAAATAAAACAAACACAAATGCATAAAGTAAATTAACACAAGACTTGTTTATGGAAGTTCCGGGTGGTGTAATCCCGTACGTCTCCCCTTCTCCTGTTGTGTAGGAGGTAACACTAGAATTTTGAGATAACCGTTACAAAATCCTGGCACTAAGACAGTCCTTCACGACACCCTAGTTTCACTGTCTACACATAATGAAGAAAGGTAAGATTGCTCCCTTCATTCTGCACACTGATCTTTCGGAGGTGGAATTGCTCTTTCACCAGTTTACCACTAACACCAACACACAGTCCGCAGAGTGCACCAACAGCTGTGGCAACCAAGTTGCAAGCGTATGAAGAAAGGTAGAATTGCTCTCTTCAAACTATGCACAGCCAACCCTTTTTCACAAAGGTTAGGTTTAGAATTAATCAAGGATTAATTCAGTGAGCTGTCTGATTCTTCTGGATCTGGCTTTGTAGCTCCAAGATGCCTTCTTTCCCCCTCAATGGGTTACTGGATCTTCCTTTGAAGTCTTCAAAGCAATTCCGTTGGCTTCCCTTTTTTCTAGATATATATAATCTGATTTTGTGGATCTGGATTTGGATCTTTGAATATACGCTTGTAAAGCTCTTTTTCTGATCCTCCTCCCTCTCTCTTTCAAGTGATTCTCTTGTGTATTTATAGGGGTAATGTAACGGTCACTAGCTCTTGTAGCCGTTACACTTGTCGTTTAGCCAACGTTCACATGTACGATCTTTTGTCGTATTGTCAGTTTAAATTCAACAAGGCCTTAACCCAGTTTTCTACTCTTCTTCAAAACAGAGTACCTTAACATCGACTTTAATTGACTAAGTCGAGTACACCATTCGATTTCTTCTTTCCCAGTAACGATAATCTTTGTCCTTAAGATTATTCAGATTTACATGATCTATAACTCAGTTTCAAGTCACCACGGACTTGCCTGAATCCTGACTTATAGTCACGACTTAATCAGCTTCTAACTGAGTTTGCCACCTCAGTTCTTCAGTCTTCTGTAACTGAGTCTGTGTCCCTCAGTTCTTCAGTCTTCTAGGTAAGCCAACCGAGTCTCGTGTCCCTCGGCGAACTTATCTTCTTCGGTTCTTGCATAACGAGTTTGAACCCTCGCCTTTATGTGCATTTTCGAGTTTTCTTGCTATAACTCGGTTTTCTTGTTGTGACTTAGTTTGTTCGCCTAGTTCCTATTCTATTACAATGCTTGTCCGAAACAACCTATACAAAGTTCGGACTCTAGATAGAACTTATACATTTATCTCTAGACCATTTCTTGCTTCTTCTTTCATTAAGCACTATAACAGTTAGTTACGACTTCATCATCATGGGTTGTAAGTGATTTGTCTAATTACGTGACGAATCATCATCAAAACACAAATAATATTTCCAACAATTTCCCCCTTTTTGATGATGTATCATAACCCTCCCTAAAAGCAATTATAAAATAATAGTGCAAGAAATCATAACAAAACAAATTAAGATAGCAAACTAGAACAGCGAAGTTTATTACAAGATTCAAATTGAAACAAACTGAATAGATTACATCCTTTCTTTTTCCAGTGCTATTATCTTTTCTCCAAGAAAAATGCTTCTCTTAGTTTCCAGAAGTCTTCTTTCTTTTCCTTCTTCAACTGATTCGCCATCTCTAGGCTTGATCTCCAGATAATCACTGATCAATTGATTTTCTTCTTCATTGTTGTTGTTTCTGAGCTTGATCAGTATTTCTTTAATCTCTTCGTTCATCAGCTTCTCTTCTTCTTCTGATATGAGATTAGATTCCTTTCTTTAAATATTTTCAGCTTTTCTTTCTTGTTTCAATTTAGCTTCCTCCTTAGTTATTGTCTCTCCTGCCTTTAGTCGTTCTTTCAGTCTGATACAGATTGCAAGTTTCTTCCTTATATTCAGCACAACTTTGACTGCGGTTTCTTCATCTTCTTTAGTCCTTGTTTCTGTGAAAGTCTCTTCTGCAGTTAATTCCTCAATCAGACTATCAGCTTTTTCTTCATTGACTTGAGTGGTTAACAGATTAGCATTTATCTGTTTGTCTTGTTCTTCCATCAACTGTTTTGCAAGGAATTCTTCATCTGTTTCAGCTTTAGCATTGCTTCCACCAGTACCAGCTTCATCCTTAACTTCATCACCAGCTTTATCTTCCCCCTTGTTTGAAGATAAGCGATAGCAATCTTCAAATAATTTACGGAGGGTGATGAGTTTAGAGTATTCGTTCAATCCTGAATAATGAGATCTTCCAATGAAGTCATGTAGATCGTAAAGCTTCTGCTGTAGGGTGTGCATTACGCCGTCAATGATTTCTTCCACATTTTTCCTTCTTTCAGCTTCAGTTTCTTGATGCTGAGATTCTTCAGTTGCCAATTTGCTTGTAGATGCCTCATGAACTTGTGATGAGGAACCGGTTTCAGGATAATAAAATTGAGTATCATGAACTGTCAGTTCCTTTTCATACTCAGCTTCGCAAAATTCAGCGTCTTCCACAGCTTCTCTCTGCATTTCAATGTACTCCCCATACAACTCAGTTGGAGATTCACTATCAACATCATCATCTTCTTTAATTTCTTCATTTTCTTCAGTTTCACTTTCCTCATCTTCATTCTGTTCACTATCTTCAGTTTCATCCTCTATTTGGATTACATTCTCAGTTTCAGTTTTCTTTGGCTGAAGCTTGTTCCACATCCTCTTCTGCCTTCTCAGGGTTCTTTCGTCTAGATTCACAGTTCCACTTGAACTGGAGTCTGAAACTTCACTCCATTCTTCTTCTTCAATGATTTTTCTTTTCTTTGTCCCAGTGGACACTAATTTGAGTTTTGCTTTGGTTTCTGTGACTTTTGAGATGGAGAAATGATTTAGTATCCTTTACACTAGATAAGTAAATCCCTTTTTCTCTAAGAACATTTCTCCAGTATCCTTTCTTCCTTTGACTTTCTCTTTCTCTTCTGAAATTTGTTTTATCAACTGATTGAGAACAAACTTGTTCCAATCCAGTTTCTCTCCAAACCAAATAGCATAAATCATCTTCATTTTATCTGATGAGAGAGTGTAGAAGTTCCTGGCATGACCAATGACATTTTTGGTCAGAAGAATCGTCAGGAATGCGAATTCTTGTTTTTGCTGATAGATGGATCCGATGAAGTTCTTTTCCTCTTTGTTGATTGCCGTAACACTCCAAAGTTTGCCTTTTTCTTCATTTCCAAAATTGAAAGATGAAGATCCTCCGATTATGTCTAACCCGAAGACAAGTGATAACAAATGTTCATCAACAGTAAAGCTTTTATCTTGAACAGTCGTTTTGAAGCTTTTTCCATTGTTGATGATTTCGGCATTCCTGTAGAAATATCTGATGCCATCTGGACACAAAGTAGTGACCTTTGTATCAATCAGGTTCTCCAATCCTCTAATCTTTTTGATCTTCTATGCAATTTGGATTGAAAGAGTGGAGTTTGAGAATTTTTGACAAAATTCATCCAGGCTTGTAGTGATTCCTTCATCAATGTTGTAACGATCCATGGATTTCTGATTTGTGAAATTCTGGGGGTGGAATCTTGAAAGTTTTGAAGTTGATTGAACAGGATTTCGTCAAGATTGCGTCTATCAATCGTTTTCAAAATGAGAGTCGTATCACAATCAATGGGATTTTGTAGGGATGAGCTTCTAATTTTTCTCCCAATTTGACACGTGGCTTCGAGTGATTTGTCATGTCAGCCCAAACGTCAGATTGTAGCTGGGAAGTTTTCTGTTTTTGACCAATTTGTCCTCCATCAGCTTTGTATAGAAGTCAGTTTTCTGAAGATTATGTAAACTGACTTTTCCTACAAAACAGTTTAAGTTTTCTTCGGTACCCATATCTTTTTGGGTCCGGCTGAGTTAGTTACTGAAGTATTACTTTCAGTTTCTTTGTTGAGAGAATTAAACCTTCTCAACTCTTTTCTAGATAAACCATTTCGCTCAACCTTAGTTGATTTCACAAGGATTCTTTTAGATTTAACATTTTTATTTTCTTTGTGTAATCTACTAGGTCTTCCGGTATCTTGATTTCTAAATTTTATACTTTTTGAAGTCTCAAGACTGGGTAGGGGTGGGGGATTATCTTTGCTTTTGTCAAATTTACTAGACATTAATCTTTCAGCTAGATTTGACACCTCAGTTTCAAGAAACTCATTCCAATCTTTTGCTTTGTCAAGTTCTTTGTCTTTTAATTTTAGTTCCAACGTAAGTTTTTCAGTTAACTTGACAAGATCAAAGTTTCTCAGACTGAGTTCAGCAAATGATAACTGATTTGAAGATTGTACCTTTCCTTGATGATTTGATGCAGTTTTAGGATTCGAATGTACACTCTTTTGTTGCTGTGATGAATCTTCTATATCAACAACCACTTGCAACAACTCATTTCCTTCTTCTTTAGAGAGGTCTCTTAGTGATGGAACTCCTCTGGATTCGTTAATATGAACATTGAAGTTTGTATCCACATCATCACTGAGTTGAGGTTCTGGATTTGTATGTAAATTTGTCGCACTGAACCTTTCAAACATTTGATCCTGAAAATCAGATACTTTTTGCAAGCAATTAGTCGGGGGTGAGTAAGCCATCTTCTAACTCTAGATGTAGACATTGAAACTAAGTGTTTTACAACTGATACAGTGAAGGGTTTTCAACAACTGGTTGCTTTGATCAAAGTGACTGCTCTGATACCAATTGTTGGCATCAGAAACAACTGATCCTTGAAGCGGTAAACGATTTGGATCACCTTCAAAAGAAGGAATCGCTCCGATACCAATTGTTGGTCCCTGGGAAAGGCTAACACAAGTTTAAGGGGGGTGAATAAACTTGTCACCACAAACTTATCCTGAGCTGGAAAAACCCCAGGAACTGAGTTTCTCCGAAACTCAAACTGATCTCCAGTTCAGTTTTGTTCCTGTCCCTTAACTTGTGCGGAGTTCAGTTAGCTCAACTGAGTATAAGTCAATGCTGACTTATATTCAGTCTTGTTAACTAGCAGCGGATAAATAATAGCCTTAAGTGCAATAGATGTGTGAATAGAAATCTAGACCTTCTATGTATCAGTTCTGTGCCGACTCAGTGTCTGGTGTTTGCTGAGTGATAAAGCAATAAATAAAACAAACACAAATGCATAAAGTAAATTAACACAAGATTTGTTTATGGAAGTTCCGGGTGGTGTAATCCCGTACGTCTCCCCGTCTCCTGTGGTGTAGGAGGTAACACTAGAATTTTGAGATAACCGTTACAAAATCCTGGCACTAAGACAGTCCTTCACGACACCCAAGTTTCATTGTCTACACATAATGAAGAAAGGTAAGATTGCTCCATTCATTCTGCACACTGATCTTTCGGAGGTGGAATTGCTCCTTCACCAGCTCACCACTAACACCAACACACAGTCCGCAGACTGCACCAACAGCTGTGGAAACCAAGTTGCAACCGTATGAAGAAAGGTAGAATTGCTCTCTTCAAACTATGCACAGCCAACCCTTTTTCACAAAGGTTAGGTTTAGAATTAATCAAGGATTAATTCAGTGAGTATGTCGATTCTTCGGATCGGCTTTGTAGCTCCAAGATGCCTTCTTTCCCCCTCAATGGGTTACTGGATCTTCCTTTGAAGTCTTCAATGCAATTCCGTTGGCTTCCCTTTTTTCTAGATATATATAATCTGATTTTGTGGATCTGGATTTGGATATTTGAATATACGCTTGTAAAGCTCTTTTTCTGATCCTCATCCCTCTCTCTTTCAAGTGATTCTCTTGTGTATTTATAGGGGTAATGTAACGGTCACTAGCTCTTGTAGCCGTTACACTTGTCGTTTAGCCAACGTTCACATGTACGATCTTTTGTCGTATTGTCAGTTTAAATTCAACAAGGCCTTAACCCGGTTTTATACTCTTCTTCAAAACAGAGTACCTTAACATCTGACTTTAATTGACTAAGTCAGAGTACACCATTCAGTTTCTTCTTTCCTGTTAACTGATAATCTTTGTCCTTAAGATTATTCAGATTTACATGATCTATAACTCAGTTTCAAGTCACCACGGACTTTCCTGAATCCTGACTTATAGTCACGACTTAATCAGCTTCTAACTGAGTTTGCCACCTCAGTTCTTCAGTCTTCTGTAACTGAGTCTGTGTCCCTCAGTTCTTCAGTCTTCTAGGTAAGCCAACTGAGTCTGTGTCCCTCAGCGAACTTATCTTCTTCAGTTCTTGCATAACTGAGTTTGAACCCTCAGTTCTTTATGTGCATTTTCAGTTTTCTTGCTATAACTCAGTTTTCTTGTTGTGACTTAGTTGTTCGCCTAGTTCCTATTCTATTACAATGCTTGTCTGAAACAACCTATACAAACTTCAGACTCTAGATAGAACTTATACATTTATCTCTAGACCATTTCTTTCTTCTTCTTTCATTAAGCACTATAACAGTTAGTTACGACTTCATCATCATGGGTTGTAAGTGATTTGTCTAATTACGTGACGAATCATCATCAAAACACAAATAATATTTCCAACAATTTCCTCCTTTTTAAGAGACGTGGTTCTACTCCTCTGTTTTCGTTTCAAAGCCGTCATGTGATAATAATGCGTGTTCCTTTCTCCCTCAATCAACCAATGCAGATGCGAGCGTTGGTGCCAAAATTTCTCCTCCTGGTTTAAAATTATATTGTACTCCTTCATGAGTTGTTTTTCCAAATGAGACAGGTAGGTTGAGGGGTATTTAGCTAGTGATTCTTGAGTGCCCTGTAATCTCTTCAAGCATTTTTCTTTACGATAAAAGATGTTCCCAAAATGTTCCCTATTCTAGAGGAGGGCTTGATCCATAAATTTCCTTGTCATCCTCCCAAAATCCGGGTCACTAGTGTCCCAATTTTTATCAAAAAAATCAGCAAAGTCCGGATGGTCAAACCAAGCATTCTGAAAATAGGCCCGGGGTGGTCCTCTTTTTTTCGATTTTTTATGAGTTAACTGATGCAAAATAGGATTGTGATCAGAGTGCGTCTTGGGCAAATGGGTGAGAGAGGCTTCGGGAAACAAAGTGAGCCAAGAGGAAGTGCATCAGGCTTGGTCCAACCTTTCCACAATATGAGTACCTCTGTATAAAGGTCCGGTCCATGTGTATCTCGGTCCGTTATATTTTATACCAATCAAGTCACATTCCTAGAGCCTATGCCTCGTAGCATTGGCATTTACCCCACACAACGGAAGACCCCCTCGTTTGTCTTCTTGATCTACCACCTAATTAAAGTCGCCTATTAAACACCAAGGATATTTCACTACACGCGCCAACCGTTCAAGGTAAGCCCAGCAATCTTTTCGCACAACCGGGGTGGGGGATGCATATATAATTGATAAAATCCATATTATATCCCCATTTTGCATGATCTCCACATTTAGACATTGATTCATGCTTGGTAATAATCTCAAATTACTGAGGTTTCTCGCCAACGACACCAAATACCCCCCGTGGAACCCCAAGCTTCAATACAAATCACCTTAGTAAAAACAGACTGCTGTAATATTCGCCATTCTCTTCGACTACTCGTACGAGTTTCTAACAAACAAAGAATGTCCGGTTGCTGATCCACAAGAAGATCTTTCAAATTAGTCAAAAATGAACTTGATCCTGCTCCCCTACAATTCCATACCAAGATCCGCATAGATAAAAAACAGTTATGGGTGGACGTTGGAGTCCATAAAATCCGAGTCGTCTGGGGGTTCATCCCTCAGTTTCCACATTGCATCATTCCTACCATCCCTTTTCCTTTGTTTACTACGTAAATTAGAGTTTTTACCTTTGTCTGGCGGCTTAGAGTTCAAGTTCTGCATATGTTCTATACCTGAACCTCTTGATTGAGAATTTACGTGCCGAGTTTGCTAAATATTCGGTCTCTCTTCCCTCGGATCCTGATATTTCTCATGAACATTAGATATATCATACAACGGCTTTGTTGGGGCACTTATCGATTTAGTACCTCCTGGGTCTGTGGTCGGTCGTTTGGTCGGAGCTGAATGAGGATTCTCGTTTATAGTTGGTCATTTCCGTTTCCAAGTCTCCTGGTGAGATGTACGTGGGGGTGTGAATCCCTGCATGAGGATGTACCTTGTCTTTTATCATTCTGAGTATTAAGTTGTTCCTTGGACAACAGAGAGATTGTTGGCTCATTCAGACTATGTGCTGCCGATTCCATTTGCATTTGCAAGTCTTTTAGAGGTGTATTTTCATGATCCTGCTCCTGACGGTCATTCATGGATTCATCTTCATATAGCACATTGTACCTTGAGCCTGTACCAGGTTCATTATGTTCCTTTCAGTTGATGGTTCTCCTCATTGGGTTCTAGCCATTTCCCCATGTTGTTCTTTGCTTTGTCTATTCCCAGTTCTATCGGTCTTGCTCTTTTGTCCCTGATAGGGCCTTTGTCTCCTGTTCATGGCTATCATCCACGGTCTTAATGGCTTATCAGGTGTCGGACCATCTGGTTTTTTGGGTTGGCTTGCTACTGGACCATCCTGGGTGGGATTCGGATTTTTGGGCTGTTTCTTTGCTGGGCACACTTGAGTCTTGTGGCCGATTTTCCCAAATTCAAAACATATATTCTGTAATCCTTCATACTCTACTCCAAAATAATTACCATTTAGCACAACTTTAGTCCTCAAAACATGGTTTAGATTCATTTCAACACTAATTCTAACATACTTGGCTCTTGTTGATCTTGTTGTAACCACATCCACCATTCCAGGCTTTCCAACTCTTCTAGCCAAATTCAACAAAAAATCCTCTTTTTCAAACAGCTCAAGTGGCATACCAGGGAATCTGACCCATACATGTGTGGATAAAATTCTCTGTTTCGAAGGTTGGAAAAAAGGACGCCACTTCATAACAGTCAGGTAATGTCCTTGTACTGTCCAGGGACCCAAGGTCAATGCGTTCTCATAATCCTCCTTGCAGGCAAATCGGACTACATAGTAGTCGTTTTCCAGGTCCACAATATCCAGCTCTCCCGTAGTACACCACAAAGAATGAAGCCTTTGATGCAGAATCCGGTAGGCTACACTTCGACCCAACACCTTCACAATAAGTGCCCTGCGCCAAGGTCCCCATAAATCAACGCATTCCGGTACTGGGATTTCGATTGGGTAATTAAGATGAAAAAAATAATAATCTTCAACTATAGGCCACTGGTATTGCCAGGGCATTATACATCACTTTTCCTTTTACATTACCAACCAATTGCTTTTTTTTCGGAAACGAGAGATTCACACATGCACCATATCTCACTTCAAGCGGGACACGAGCTTTGGTCACTGTCGGATTATGACATAGTTTAAACCACTAGGCCGATACCTTGTTGGTTTACCAAGCAATTGCTTTGGCAATACCAAAAAAATGTCTTGGCAATAAGGTTATCCTGAACTTTAAAGTAGGTATTCCGGTCCTTCTGAAAAACTACGAGGAAAATGTTTGTTTTATAATTATGTTGTCACAATATAATTCTATATAATTGATGATTACAACACATAGAAATCAATACCATCGATTCCATAATCAATGTGCATAAATGCATTGTACATTTTGTTACGATCATCTTATCATAAGATATGAATTTCCCATACTCAAATGTGTCAAAATGTCACAAAAATCGGTCGAATGGGGTGCGTTGCCCCCTGCCATGTAATGTTTTCTTGTGCCACTGATAGAGAATAGTAACTAAATCTCTTTTTTTTTTTTAAATAAAAATATGTTGTATCAATCGTTATAATATAAATGTTGTAGTTCTAGTAGCAAGTAGCAACACAAATAACTACACGGGTATAGTATAAACTCTTTTAACACCAATGTGTTAAGGGGAGGCATGTGCCCTCTCTTGCGTCAGTGATTTTTTATTTTATTATTAAAATGATTTAGTATTAATGTAAAAAAAAACTTAAAATAATTATTAAGAAAATGAAAATATCATTTGTACCACAATCAATATCTCTTGGGTATTCACCCAATTTCATTTTATGAAACACATTCCACATTCCACATTCCATTGTACACATTCCCATTCCCCACGTTCCCTCTCCCCCACCCCCTTCCCCGTTCCCTCACCCAACATTCTTGCCTATTTAAAGTAGTTTAGTTTTGAGAGTTTACTTCCTTCCCAACTCATTTCCTTTAAATCATTCTAAATCTCTTTTCTCTTCTTTTAAGCCCAAAACAACCATAGATGTGGCCAAATGGGGTATTTTCCATCAAAGAATGAGACGAAAGAACATGAGCAAATCCGTTACGATTTCTCCGTATGATTGTGAGTTTAATTGTCATTACTTAATTTGTTTTGTTAAATTCTTCATTATTACACTTTTAAACTAGTTTAACTGCTCCGTTACTTTTTCCCGGTGTTAAAATTTTATCCAAAAAAGTAGTGTTAATTCAATGTTAATAACTTAAAATAATAACCAAGCTTCAGATTTTACGGGGTTTTACTTGCGCTTTACCTTTGCAAATGACAGATATGGAGTATTTATGAAGTGTATATACCGTTTTGTTTAACGGAAAAATGATGAAAAAGATGATGTGAAAAACAGATTGGTCGTGTATATATGATCGACGATGGTTTTTTTTTCTTTCAATCACGACGATGTGAACAGGAGATTTGTAATTGAAAAAAAAATTAATTCGGCCTTGCCAAAAATAAAAACGTCAAATAATTGGCAAAAAATAATAATTTGGTGGACGGGAATTTTTAGCCCGACTGAGTGCGAAAAGTTGCTCCGAACATGTTATTTTAATCCGGCCTCATGACAATATATCCCGGACTGAATGCCAAATTGACCGTCCTACCGAGTATTTTTACGGGGTTATGCTTGTTAGAATTAAAAATAAGGCCATGGACAATGACCAACCTATATACTGATTCCTATGCTTGAGGATGAAATTATTTGGACTACACTAAAGAACCTAAATTCTTAATTTGTTAAGAACAAAGGGCATGAAGAACTTAAGAAATTGTGGCCTCTAAAGTTTATGAAAAAAATCTAATTTTTGTCGTTTTAGATTTCAATTTTTTTTTTTGTTGAGAAATTTCGTTTTAGATTGCTAGATATGTATCTAGTATTACTATATACACATTAATAAAGTATAATCTTTCTCCCGACAGTTTGCTTCTCACTGGAATATATCTTGGAATGCAACTTGGCTATTGCAGAGCGAAAACCGAATGATACACCGGAGATATATTATGTGTATGCGACGATGGATTCCAAGGTTGATGTAATATTCCGATTTTCGGGAAAGGGCAGACGTGTCATTTTGCGAAAACGAAATATTGGGTTCGGTTCCTTTTATTCGGAGTTTAAGTATTTGTTAAATTATATATGTATATTTCGAAATATATATATGTATATAGTTAAGGAAGATAATAAGATCTTTATCCTTTTTTTGGGATTTATCTTATTATAAAGGAAGATAATAAGATCTTTATCCTTTTTTTGGGATTTATCTTATTATAAAGGAAGATAATAAGATCTTTATCCTTTTTTTTGGGATTTATCTTATTATAAAGGAAGATAATAAGATCTTTATCCTTTTTTTGGGATTTATCTTATTATAAAGGAAGATAATAAGATCTTTATCCTTTTTTTTGGGATTTATCTTATTATAAAGGAAGATAATAAGATCTCTATCTTTTTTTTTTTGGGATTTTCTATTTAAGGAGAATAAATCCCCACAATTCTTATAACCTATTAGAAATCAGATTTTTCTCCACCTCCATATACTCTCTGCGTGTGTGAGCCAAAAATTAGGGCTGAGAGTTTTTCAATCGGTCATTAAAGCAATTCTTGACGGTTTTCAGATCAGAGTAGAGCGCCGGAATCGTTGTGAAGAAGGCAACGTTTTGATTGCAAAAAGTTGAAGCTTTGATAAGAGAAAGATCGGTTTTAGCTTTCTTTTTCTCGAGTTTTGCTGTTGGAATAAGCTTGCTAAAGGTAAGAAGCTCTTCCTACAATCTAATTGTGGTTTAGAGTAGAATAGATCATGTTTTGGATGCATATTGCATCAAGTTTTAAGCTTAGATGATGTTTAAGGATTAAGTTTTGTTTTGGATCTTAAAAGACATGTTTTCTACTATTTTTCTGCTATAATTCATGTGCAAGATGTTTAGATTCGAGTAGAGACCGTTAAGGGTTGGAAAACGGGTTTTAGGGCTTTTTCTCGCGTAGGATGTGTACGCATTGGCTAGCAATGCGCACGCATTCCCGATGCGGGATTGCTTAGAATAAGTGCGGCGGGGATGCGCACGCATTCCGTAGTAATGCGCACGCATTGCCCCGATTTTCTATGTAATGTTGTTTTAAGCTATGTTTTGAATTTTAAACCTTAATTCATGATTTAATAACATTAATTGAATATGAACAAGCCCCGATTGAGTTTCTGATTCGTTCAGTTAAAACACCGAATGTACTCTTAAAGGGAGTTGAAGTTCGGATCCGTCGGAAGGGCATGAAAGGGCTTGTGCTTTGATGAACTAGGGTTCATCAATGTCTGTGTAATTGATAGGATGTGATGTCTAGTTGTCTAAGTGAGGGAGTAGAGCTGATAAGGGAGTATTATTCTGAAAACACTTAGGTGACTAGTTAATTCACATTAATAATTACATAAGTGTAGTAAAAGCTAAAACGTCATCTATTCTTGGTTAGGCACTGATTCAAATCGGCGATGTGATACGTTCATAAAAGGTGGACAACGCTACGGCTCAAAAGGTCAAGGGTAGTGGAGGAAATCCATCGAACGTATATGCATACCGGGGAGATCCCGGGACTACCGGTGCTAATCACCGTAGTTGGCAAGTACATCTCGTGGTGGAATTTTCACCATGCATTGTGTCCTTGAGTAATGATGTAACAAAGATAAGCTAAGTTAGAAACGTATAGTCACGACGTGTCGATGGGCATGTAGTGAACCCTAGATCGAGTCGGTCTCAGTAAGGCAAATCTTTTAATAATAAACCTTAATCATATTGTAGCTTCTACTTCTTACTTTGTACATTGTACTTACCTCAAATGCATGTTTATTTATGTGTTTGGGGGAGAGAAGACGAACGAGTAAATGATGAGTTCGAGGAGAACTTTGATGACGACGTTTGAGGACGCCGGAGTTGAAGACTTTGATTAATTATTATTCATTTCTTTATTTATTTCCTAGATTTGGATTATTATTGGATTTTGTAGTTTACTTTTAGTACTTTGGAATTCGTACTGTTTTGGGATTCGTTGGTTTTGTTTCGGATGTAATAACTTTACATTTCCTTCTCTAGTTCTTGAATTTCTATTCTGAGATGTTTGAAAAAAATTACCCGAGTCTTTTTAGCTTCCGTTTGCTTTTATTTGATACGACGTAGTAGAGGCTTACGTGTAATATTATTTATTTAATATTATGCGTGCCGAACGTTTCGATTTCCGGATAAGGACTCGGTGTCCGGGAACGGGGCGTTACAGTTGGTATCAGAGAGAAGCGTCCTTTAGGCTTCCTTCCTTAAGATAAGATCTCTTTAGACCACATAGTAACATTCTGATCCTTCCTGATCTTTCAGAATGTTAGGTAACCTCAGATACTCATGTTGATAAGTTTGGAATCGGAAGTTCTAAGGCCCAGCAAAAAGCGAGTGGTTTGATTGAAGATGGGGTCTAGTAGTTGTGGTTCATCTAGAAGATTGGATGTTCGTGTAAGAGTTTACCGATGAAAAAGAAGAAGAAGAAAATGACCCTATAGTTTTGAATCCTAAGAATCATGGTGTAATTCTTGGTATAGGTCGTCTATCCAATAATTTTGTTTACATGGACTGTAAACATAAGGAAGTACCCTCCGGTGAGGAATGCACCGATTAGAAGTTGAATAGTGCGTTTCGGTTGTTCAAGAATGGTTTGTCCCGTGAGATCCAAGCGGGAAGGTTGGGAAGTACACCAAGAAACATGTCGAATGTTGAACAAGGCCTTGGAAGCCGAGACCTTCAAAGACAAGCCTTCACTAATGGTTCTACGAGTAACTCAAATCAAGGAAGTGGGAAAGGCGGCCCAAGTTGCCCAGTTCGAGTTTTCTCCGTGGATGTAGAGTATGCAAAATCGGATGATAATGTTATCTCAGGTACGATAATATTAGACAACTTAGCAGTTACGGCATTGTCTGATACGGGAGCGTCTAACACCTTTGTGTCAACTAAGGGAGATAAGAAGCTTATCTTACCAATGGAAACTTTAAGAAACACTTTGGAGATAACAACACCTTTAGGAAAAGTGACTAAGGTAACCAAGTTGATACCTCAGGTAGAGGTTCGAGTTGGAAAGTATTGTTGCAAGAGTGACTTTACGGTTTTGGACTTTTCAGATTTTGATGTGATTCTTGGAATAGATTGGCTATCCGAGAATTTCGTCCACTTGGATTGTAGAGAAAAGAGAGTGACCTTTAAGATACCGGGAAAATCGGATAAGACTTATCAAGGTAACATTTACAAGCCTAGTAAGAAGCGTCACCCTATAATTTCAGCGGTTAAGGCTATAAGGGCTTGTCAGAAAGGTTGTGAAGGCTACTTGTTGTACGCAGTTGATGTGGAGCAGGTAAAACCTAAGTTAGAGGAGACCCCTGTAGTCAAGGAATACCCCGAAGTGTTTCCAGAAGAGTTACCGGGAAACATGCCGGATAGAGAGATAGAATTCGAGATCAAGTTGATGCCAGGAGCGGCACCAGTTGCTAAGGCACCCTATAGAATGGCACCGGCTGAATTGAAGGAGTTGAAAGCACAGCTCAAGGATATGCTTGAGAGGAATATAATTCAGCCTAGTACTTCGCCTTGGGGAGCCCCAGTGTTGTTTGTTAAGAAGAAAGATGGTAGCATGAGGATGTGCATAGACTATCGAGCGTTGAATAATCGACCATCAAGAATAAATACCCTTTGCCGAGGATTGATGATTTGTTTAACCGGTTGCAAGGCAAGAGAGTGTTTTCTAAGATTGATCTTAGATCGGGATACCACCGAGTTGAAGATCAAGGTAGCGAGATATACCAAAGACAAACTTTCGGTACGAGGTATGGACATTATGAGTTCTTAGTTATGCCTTTTGGACTCACTAATGCCCCATCTGCATTTATGGATTTAATGCAGCGTGTTTTCATGCCATACTTGGATAAGTTTGTGATAGTGTTCATAGATGACATCCTTGTATACTCTAAGGATGAGAAGGAACATGAAGAACACTTAAGGATAGTGCTGGATACATTAAAGGAGAACCAGTTGTATGCCAAGTTCTCGAAGTGCGACTTTTGGTTGAATCAAGTGAGTTTCTTGGGTCATGTCATTTACGGAGATGGCATTAAGGTTGATCCCGCGAAGATTGAAGCGGTTGAGAAGTGGTCCGGACCGACTACCGTTTCGAGAGGTTAGAAGTTTTCTCGGTTTGGTCGGCTATTATAGGAAGTTTGTACAAGACTTCTCAAAGATAGCTACACCACTTACCCGGCTCACTCAAAAGGATGTGAAGTTCGAGTGGACCGGTGAGTGTGAAGATGCTTTTCGGACGTTGAAAAAGAGGTTGACTACGGCCCCGTTTTGGCGAGTTCCGGAGATCTTTGATAATTATGATGTCTACACGGATGCTTCGGGACAAGGTTTAGGTTGTGTGTTGATGCGGGGAGGGAAGGTAATTGCTTATGCATCCCGACGAGTTGAAGGTGCATGAGAAGAATTACCCAACACATGACTTAGAGTTGGCGGCGGTAGTGTTTGCCCTAAAGACTTGGAGGCACTACCCGTATGGAGTTAAGGCCAGGATCTTCACCGATCACAAGAGTTTGAAGTATTTCTTTACCCGGGAAAATCTGAATATGAGACAAAGGAGATGGCTGGAGTTCGTAAAGGATTATGACTTGGAGATTCGGTATCATCCGGGTAAAGCAAATGTAGTGGGCGATGCCTTGAGCGAGAAAAACCGGTGTTTGCAGTATCGAGTGTTGAAGACGTTGCAGAAAGGTTAGATGAGCTGAGAATCCGAAGCTTTGATCAGATTGAAGACCGACAGTTTGTGGCACCATTGTTAGCAAGGTCTGAGTTGATGGATGACATTCGGGAGAAGCAAGATGAAGACCCAATTTTGGTTGACTTGAAGCGAGTTGCAAGAGAAAAGCCCACGGTGGGTTACGTGTTAGACAAGAATGGAAATCTTTGGTATCGGGATCGTTTGTGTGTACCTAATGTGGGTGATTTGAGACAGAGATTCATGGAAGAGGCACATAGGATTGCTTTTGCGGTTCATCCGGGAGCTACTAAAATGTACAGAGACTTGAAGGAAAGGTTTTGGTGGCCCTCGATGAAACTGGAGATAGCCAAGTTCGTTGCGAGTGTGATACTTGCCGAAGGTTAAAGCGGAACATAGAAGACCGGGAGGAATGCTTAAGCCATTGGATATCCCGAAATGGAAGTGGGATAAGATCACTATGGACTTTATCACCGGTTTACCTAAGACGAGAGGCGGTAATGATGCGATTTGGGTGATTGTGGATAGATTGACCAAATCCGCTCATTTCATACCATATAAGGTCGATATGCCCTTGAAGAAAATGACGACACTATACTTGGATAATATAGTGAAGTTACACGGAGTACCTATCTCGATAGTTTCGGATCGTGATTCGAGGTTCGTCGATCGGTTTTGGAAAAGTTTACAAGCGACTTTTGGAACCAAGTTGGATTTGAGTACGGCCTTTCATCCTCAGACAGATGGACAATCTGAGAGAACCATCCAAACACTTGAAGATATGTTGAGAGCTTGTGTGTTGGAAGTAGGTGGATCATGGGATGATTACCTACCGGTAGCGGAGTTTGCTTACAACAACGGTTATCATGCAAGTATTGGCATGCCACCGTTTGAAGCATTATATGGAAGAAGATGTAGAACACCGCTTTGTTTTGGGATGAAGTCGGGGAAAGACAAATCACCGGGCCGAATTGGTTGAGCAAGCTAAAGAAAGGGTTCGAAATTTGGTCAAGAAGAATCGAAGGCGGCTCAAGATAGACGAAGAGTTGGGCGGATGTTAGAAGGAGACCTCTTGAGTTTGAAGTTGGTGAAAGAGTTTACCTACGAGCTTCACCAATGAAGGGAGTGAAACGTTTTGGACAAAAAGGAAAGCTAAGCCCTAGGTACGTTGGACCTTTTGAGATTCTAGAAAGAATTGGACCTTTGGCTTACAGACTCAAGTTACCGAGAATCCATGTCGAGAGTCCACAACGTGTTTCATGTCTCAATGTTAAAGAAGTGTTTGACCAAGACGGATATTGAGACTACGTTGATCCGGAGGGTCTCCGGGATAATCTTTCGTACGATGAGACACCGACCGAAATTTTGGACCGGAAGGAAAAGATGATTAAGAGACGGTTGATTCCTTTAGTTCGGTGCAATGGAGCAATCATTCACCGGATGAAGCTACTTGGGAAGTTGAGGACGATATGATCGGCGAGTTCCCGCATTTTATGGACTTACCAGGTATGTTTTAAGTTTCGAGGACGAAACTCCTTTAAGGGGGGAAGAATGTAATATTCCGATTTTCGGGAAAGGGCAGACGTGTCATTTTGCGAAAACGAAATATTGGGTTCGGTTCCTTTTATTCGGAGTTTAAGTATTTGTTAAATTATATATGTATATTTCGAAATATATATATGTATATAGTTAAGGAAGATAATAAGATCTTTATCCTTTTTTTGGGATTTATCTTATTATAAAGGAAGATAATAAGATCTTTATCCTTTTTTTGGGATTTATCTTATTATAAAGGAAGATAATAAGATCTTTATCCTTTTTTTTGGGATTTATCTTATTATAAAGGAAGATAATAAGATCTTTATCCTTTTTTTGGGATTTATCTTATTATAAAGGAAGATAATAAGATCTTTATCCTTTTTTTTGGGATTTATCTTATTATAAAGGAAGATAATAAGATCTCTATCTTTTTTTTTGGGATTTTCTATTTAAGGAGAATAAATCCCCACAATTCTTATAACCTATTAGAAATCGATTTTTCTCCACCTCCATATACTCTCTGCGTGTGTGAGCCAAAAATTAGGGCCGAGAGTTTTTCAATCGGTTTGTTAAAGCAATTCTTGACGGTTTTCGGATCGAGTAGAGCGCCGGAATCGTTGTGAAGAAGGCAACGTTTTGATTGCGAAAAGTTGAAGCTTTGATAAGAGAAAGATCGGTTTTAGTCTTGTTTCTCGAGTTTTGCTTGTTGGAATAAGCTTGCTAAAGGTAAGAAGCTCTTCCTACAATCTAATTGTGGTTTAGAGTAGAATAGATCATGTTTTGGATGCATATTGCATCAAGTTTTAAGCTTAGATGATGTTTAAGGATTAAGTTTTGTTTTGGATCTTAAAAGACATGTTTTCTACTATTTTTTACTCGCTATAATTCATGTGCAAGATGTTTAGATTCGAGTAGAGACCGTTAAGGGTTGGAAAACGGGTTTTAGGGCTTTTTCTCGCGTAGGATGTGTACGCATTGGCTAGCAATGCGCACGCATTCCGATGCGGGATTGCTTAGAATAAGTGCGGCGGGGATGCGCACGCATTCCGCAGTAATGCGCACGCATTGCCCCGATTTTCTATGTAATGTTGTTTTAAGCTATGTTTTGAATTTTAAACCTTAATTCATGATTTAATAACATTAATTGAATATGAACAAGCCCCGATTGAGTTTCTGATTCGTTCAGTTAAAACACCGAATGTACTCTTAAAGGGAGTTGAAGTTCGGATCCGTCGGAAGGGCATGAAAGGGCTTGTGCTTTGATGAACTAGGGTTCATCAATGTCTGTGTAATTGATAGGATGTGATGTCTAGTTGTCTAAGTGAGGGAGTAGAGTGATAGGGAGTATTATTCGAAAACACTTAGGTGACTAGTTAATTCACATTAATAATTACATAAGTGTAGTAAAAGCTAAAACGTCATCTATTCTTGGTTAGGCACGCGATTCAAATCGGCGATGTGATACGTTCATAAAAGGTGGACAACGCTACTAGGCTCAAAAGGTGAAGGGTAGTGGAGGAAATCCATCGAACGTATATGCATACCGGGGAGATCCCGGGACTACCGGTGCTAATCACCGTAGTTGGCAAGTACATCTCGTGGTGGAATTTTCACCATGCATTGTGTCCTTGAGTAATGATGTAACAAAGATAAGCTAAGTTAGAAACGTATAGTCACGACGTGTCGATGGGCATGTAGTGAACCCTAGATCGAGTCGGTCTCAGTAAGGCAAATCTTTTAATAATAAACCTTAATCATATTGTAGCTTCTACTTCTTACTTTGTACATTGTACTTACCTCAAATGCATGTTTATTTATGTGTTTGGGGGAGAGAAGACGAACGGGTAAATGATGAGTTCGAGGAGAACTTTGATGACGACGTTTGAGGACGCCGGAGTTGAAGACTTTGATTAATTATTATTCATTTCTTTATTTATTTCCTAGATTTGGATTATTATTGGATTTTGTAGTTTACTTTTAGTACTTTGGAATTCGTCTTGTTTTGGGATTCGTTGGTTTTGTTTCGGATGTAATAACTTTACATTTCCTTCTCTAGTTCTTGAATTTCTATTCGAGATGTTTGAAAAAAATTACCCGAGTCTTTTTAGCTTCCGTTTGCTTTTATTTGATACGACGTAGTAGAGGCTTACGTGTAATATTATTTATTTAATATTATGCGTGCCGAACGTTTCGATTTCCGGATAAGGACTCGGTGTCCGGGAACGGGGCGTTACAGTTGACTCTCTCCAGATTAGCTCAATGGAGAATCGATAACTTTTGTCCCTCTACTTACAAACGATCTGATCCATTCAAAGTTGGAATTGGTAAAGATCATATTTTTGCACAATTCTTCTGCTTTCTTAATATTATTGGAACCGGAATTCTGTTTTACTGATGATTTTTTTGTTTATGTATTGATTTCAGGCATTTATCGGTTGAGAAGAATCGTTATATGTACATACGATTGTTTCCTGATCGAACCTTCGTGGGTGGCGAAAGAGAACCCTCCTATAGCTCGATTTGTCTTGCGTGTCACTACTTCTGGTTCTAATCGGAAGCCGTATATTTCCCCTAGTAAGCTTTTCAGATGCTTTTAGCTTAATCAGTATCTTCTTCGTTGAATTTTAACTTTTGTGTTTGTGTATATGGAAGTTTTGTTGGTTGTTGGTTGTTGGTTGGATCATGATTACGTTTTTAATGCGAAGACAAATACTTTTTCTTAATCCCTTTTGTTTGGATTGTATTCAGCTAAGTTAGCATCTTTATAAAAGTTGGATTTACTTTGGTGATGATAGACCTCTTTTGAACAACATAGCTAGCTTGGCTCAAGTGTAATTGGTGGATCTACTCTTTAGTATAGGGGGTCCGCGAACCCGTTAAAAATAGAAATACTCTACATTTTACATATAGAAAAATATTTCGGTTTCAGTGAAAAAAATTATTTACTGTATTAAATATTTACGGACCCCACCGGATAAAATTTACGGATCCGCCTTCGCTAGGGAATGCCCGGGGAGCTTGCATGTGTGGTACGGCTAGGGAATTCCTGGGGAGCTTTGCATGTGTGATAAGTGATTTTGTAGTTTTGATTTTTTTCAATTGAAAAGTGTGGTTTCGTAATCTTCATTTCGATCTGACTTTTGATTAAGTGTAAAATTTGAACGGCCTCTGTGTAATCGTGATGATATCTAATTTTGTGGTCCCTATTGCAGCTAGTCACCAACGACCTTTTCACGGTGGTGTATCATGGTGTTCCGATGAACAGGAAAAAACCACAAAAGTCGGTAGCATGCTTCTTCGGCACGCACTACCTTCAACTCGACCGAAAGGAATTTTGGACCCATTAAAGAGCTTTTAAGAGATGCACCACCTATCTGTCCCCAAGTAACGGCGAAAGATTCCATGAAACATGTCCACCACGAGAAAGACAGGGTAATCCTTTGGAATACTACAAACTTACAAGGCGCGATGAAGACGATAATGTACATTCTTTTTTTCTTTAAGCAAAACTAATTAGCAATAGATCCACTTTTTTCGGATTGTTTTCATTAACATTAATATTTGGGTTCTTGTTATGTGCGTGCAAGATGTGGAATAAGGCTCCTCTTATATCTCCTGCGAACGGAACAGTGTGTTTGAATACGATGGATTCATGAATTTCTCAAGACTAATGTAATCACATATGATGATTTTGAAATTGTAATGTTGGTGACACATTACCTCAGCGCACATATTAATTTCACGTATGTAATCATGATGATACCTAGTTATGTAGTCCCTATTGCAACTAGTCACCAACGACTTTTTCACGGTGGTGTATCACCATGTTCTAGTGAACGGGAAAAACCGCGGAGGTCGGTGGCATGCTTCTTCGGCACACACTACCTTTGTAACACCTTGGATTTTTAGTAAGGGTAAGATAGTAAATTGGGTTTAATTATTTATTTAGACTAATTGCTATTCACCTAAATTAATTATTTAAAAGGATTTATTATTTATTAGTATTTAAAGAAATAAACCTCATTATTTACCTAACACTAATTTACAGCAAGTCTGATAAAAATAAAAAGAGAACGACGGCAACGTAGAGAAGAACGACGCAAAGAGCCAGGAGGCGGAGGAAGAGAATCTTCAATCACACGGCCAATCCGTCAGGAATTTGGGCAGGCTGTAGAAGACGAAAATCACCGTCTCGTCGAGACGAACATTTCCACATCAACTGCTCTCAATTCCGTAAGTTTTTAGTTTAGCCCTAAATCTAAAACTTTGATCGTTCTTCAGAAAAATCCGAGCTTTGATAGAATTAGTAGTTGTGCTAATCAGATAGTATCGTTTAATGATCGTAGGTTATTCGTAGAGGAGATTGGGATTGAGGATTTCAAGCTTTTACTTCCAATTTTACTTTCAAAGTCGATTTTGGAATTCAAGGTAAAGGGTGTTCTTAAACGGATTTTCGGTGTTCAAGCGGATTTAATTATGTTATTGTCGATGATGCTATTGTTTGTTTTTTTTTTGGAAATTAGGGATAAGGGCACAATGTGGAATATTTTTAAGTAACAGGACAACTACATATTTTTTATAGGCGAAGGACAACTGCATAATTTGTATAGCAAGAAGGACAAACAGTGAATCTCGAAAATCAGTGAATTTCGACATTGAATTTTGAAAATTAGTGAATTTCGACAGTGAATTTCGGCAGTGAATTTAAACAGTGAATTTCGACAGTGAATAAATAGTTTTGTCCTTTATGCAAATGTTTCAAAAGACTGTCTTTCTACTCAATTGATGAAATATTTCTGTCATTATCCCTCATTCCCCCTTATTATATATATATATATATATATATATATATATATATATATATATATATATATATATATATATATATATATATATATATATATATATATATATATATATATATATATATATATATATATATATATATGTATATAAATTTCGGCCTGGGTAAGCTGATGAGGAAAAAGAAGAGGGATGGGTTTACAGTATGTCTTTATTTTCCATGGCTTTCGATTGGCTTAAAAAAAGAGAATAATAAAAAGAAAGCTAGACCAAATTATGTTGCTGTGGCCGATGGTGTCCAAAAGGGAATTAATATTTTTTTTTAACAGCAAAGAAACTTTTCATTAATCAGCAAGATGCTCAAAAATTACAACTAAATTTCAAAGTTCTAGGTAAAAGATACAAATTTTCAAATCAAACGCTATAAAAGAAGCAACCTCGAACTAAATCATTCCACAAACAAACCAAGTCACAGCAATAGCCTTGATCTCCACATCAATGAAAATCGAAACCGTTTTCCTAATGTCTCAAGAAGCCGCAATCATCGGATTTGCCTTCCAATCTTCCCATTCTAGCTTCTTGAGGCAATTAGCATTCGAAAGCCAAGAAAAAAACAACCTCTGAATCTCTCTGAAGATCAATTCCTGATTAATGACAAACGAATTAAAAATGACTTTATTTCTCTGATTCCATATGACCCAAGTAGTGACACCAACTATTGCTGACCACAAACGGGAGTTCAAAGACGATGGAGACGGACCGTAAAGGAGAATGTATTTAACCCAGCTAACTTACACCAGCTTAAAACATGCAAACAAATCAAAAATGAAACATCGCAAGCGAACAAAAGATGATTAACAGATTCTTCAAACATGTAGCACAATAGACAAAGAGAGTCATGAATATCAATACCGCGATAAATGAGATTCGGTTTTGTTGGAATTCGGTGGAGACTTGCCTTCCACATGAATAAATTAACTTTCGATGGTAGAAGTTTGTTCCACTTTGCAACCTTCTCCTGCTCCGAAAAAGTAATTTTAAAAATTCCAACTCTAGCTTTTTCCTCAGAATGGCCACCGAAAAGATACTATTTGTACATACCTGTGAAGCCACAAACAGAATTGATTAAGTTCTCCAACTCCCTTACCTCCTCCTCCTCCTCAAAGCCCATCAACCTTCTTCTTCATGACCAAAAAAAATTATGTCTATTTCCCACCCAAGTCACCACCCTTCCAAAAGGGAATTAATGTAATCTGGCATTTTGCTTGGTTCCAGGAATGAAGTTGATAAATAAATAAATAAATAATAATGATAATATAACAGTGAAAATAATAGTAATGATAAAGAGCAAATGTGGTATTTATGTTCCAAAATATTATTCAATGCGATAATGAATGAGTTATGGTTTGGTATGCATGTCTTTAAGGACATTATGTGTTTATTTGCAATGTCTAACATTGACTTCTGGTAGTTTTGGTATCAAATCGCACCACAAATGAGACCCTCTGCAGGGAGAAGATGGGAGCACCGGAAGGATTTGTTTAGGCCTTGTGGGACATTGACTTAGTAGTCAATGATTCTTTTACAACGTGCTAGGTTGTGTAATTAGATGTCTAGGACTAGAAGTCCCTAAGAAGACTTATATGTGAATGAACTTAGGTGGTTAGATTAACTACAAAATAAACATATACGATGAGTCTAAAAGCTAAAACGTTCTATTCTTGGTGAGACTCGTTTATGATTTGCAGCATGGAATCATTTCTCATATGTAACGGACACTATTCGGGTTTTGGGAAATGTTCCACACGGAACCATCCATGCCATATGAGGTGCTGAATATGTCCCGGTGCATACCCATCATTCAGGCATTGTGTCCTTGAATTACAATGTAACATAGATAATTGCTCGTGATGGTGCTAATAGACCTAGCAGAGGGGAGTGTATTTTAATGCAACCTATGTCGTAGAGATTGTAGAATTTACTTGTTGTGTATGATATATTATATATTGTGTGTAACCGTTTTTTCTACCCCTTGCTGAGTACGTAAGTACGTACCCCTTCTCTTTCTTTATTGTTCCCACCCCGAGAAGGTGGTTATTAGGACGATGATGAGTATGGATACGACGATGGAGTGGATGGAGCCGATGTTTGAGATCGGGATAATGTGATGACGTTGATATTTATTTTATGCATTTTATTATACTGTTCTGAGAGATAGACTTTAGTACCTTTTCAGTTTCATTCGGGATGTACTTAGTCACAACAACATTTATTTCATTTTTTGTCGTTTCAGTGTTCTTAGACGTAGATTTTGGGACTTGGTGATCCGTTGTTTGTCGTTTGACATTCTTTTTTCCGAGTTATCTTTAGTTTTACTTTATTCCTCTTTTACTCTTATTAATTGTTACGAGGGTTATGTATATATTAATTTTGGCAATATAAAAATTAATATATGCATGCCGGGCATTCTTTACGGATAAGTACTCAGTATCCGTAACGGGGCGTCACAGTTGGTATCAGAGAAAAAACTCCTATCTTACGTCTAAGTTCGTAGCTTAAGTTGGATTTTATAAGTCTCGTTAGCAGCTTAGCTGACCCTTTCTTATCGACAGAGGGCTAAGAAAACCACAAGGAGCACTAGTAAGTTAGTTCGTTAAGCAATCAATCCTTACGGTTGAAGTCTTTAAACCAAACCATGTCACCTACGATTAGGTGAAACCTCTTTTAAGTAAATCATTGGGATCGGAGTGTTATGCCTATACTTTTCAGTTGTGGTCCTCTTGGTTGAATACTCCTTACACTCGCTATTGTGATCTCTCCACTTCTTTCTACACCTCAATGTCAAATCCTACACTTTGGCTTGACCTATTCCCGTAGAGAATGATGTCCGACTTAACTCTACATATCCTGCACTCCCTCTTCTCACTATCGCTTGGTTTGTGTTTACCAAAATTCTTTGACCTTGCTTTAATCGAAATGGGTTCTACACGAACTTCATATACAATTCTATCCATTCCAAGTGCTTCTCACTCACTTCAACTATTAGTGTTAAAGGTCTTCTTCTTTGGCACATAGTTTTCATCATCCTCGTGGTTGGCGTAATTCAACACGAGTGAATGCCTTTTGTTTTGGTGTTTTCCTTTCATGTAAACCCATTTCCCCTGCTCCAAAATGTCTGAAAATTTTCAGAATGATAGATCACTGTTTTATCTACAACTTCTCTTCTTACATTAACTCGATAATTATTATGGATTGTTCAGAAAATTCATGTTAATGCTGGACACTCTGTCTAGAAAATCTACAGCATCACTTTCACTTCTTCTTCTGTTACAGGTAAACCACATTCAAATGACCTGAATTTTTGATATGTTGCAGACAACACTTTTATCTATAAATTCCCTTTTGGGATTAAGTTCAAATTCCTTTTCGTTCTATCGAAATCTGCAATTCAAATCAGTGTTTACTAATCTGGAAATTCTGACAGCTTGTGCATTCAGCAAAAATAAATGTTTTTGACCGACTTCTTCTCATTCAAAAATTCTAATATTTTTCTGTCACATGTGAAGCTCCAGAATCTATATCTTTTCTCTTTTGATCATGCTCAAATTCATTCTCGTTTGGGCTACACATGTCGATAATAAGAGATCCGGAATAAAATATCATTGACAACAGCTTAAAAGGAATCCTCACCTCCTTGACTTAGGGTTTGGGCTAAGAGAGTAATAAGTTACTATTGTTATGTTTCAGAAGTTTCCTTGAAGTTTGATCTTCTTCTAGAGTAAGTCTCTTAGTAGATGTTTGTAAGCCTAACGTTATGGTTTCTTTTGCAGGTATAAACAAGCACTAACACGTTACCTTCCACTATGACATGTTTGAAGTTCAAAACCTTTTATGCATTTTCTAGCAAATTACTTCCATTCGATTCCTCACTTGAGGTATTTGAGTTCAATAACTTCTTGCCATCTTCTGTCACGAATTATCTCAGAAACATATCTCCATAAGCATTTCTTTTGAACAAGTGCATACCTTTATCTTCCGAATCGAAGAAGCAAGTCCCCTCTAATTTTGTATCGTTGCACTCCTATCATTCCTCTCGAGTCCAATTTTACTGAACCTTCCAATGTTAAAACATTCCTCTTACTTGTGTTCATTCTCAGCTTCCCTCATAAGGGTAGTGTCGATGTTGTAACATTTTCATCTATTGTTGGTTGTTCTTTTAGGGTAGTCATATCTTTTTTTTCCAGCCAAATTTTTAAGCCTACCATGACATCCATTTTCAATTACTTATAATTAACCTTCTGGCAATCTATGATAAGCCAGTTTCAAGCAGATGGTAGTCCTTGTCAAGATGCCTTCCGAACCTATCTAACCAACCAACATTTGAATTCCAAAACTTTTGATTTTCAATTCAGATTAATGCACCATGTACCTTTTAGTTTTAAATCTCTTATAGGTCAATTAGAGCCATGAACCACCAAACACACCTTTTGACATTTAATCTTTTGTCTTGGTGTTTCTATTACAATTTTGTTCCACCAATTGAATGCATGTTTTGTTTTAATTTTTTCATGTGGAATGACCTTGAGCAGTTATTCCTTGGCAGTGTACTATTTCTCTCGAGTAGTGCAACTTTGAAACCTTGAATTGGATCATCAATGATTTTTCACACTTCCCTTGAAAGTTTGAATTAATTCTTTGAAGTCAAACTTTATCCAACAATTCTTATGTGTCTTTTCCTCTTCACTTAAAAGCTTGTTTACCGTTTACTCATTCAAACTTTTGATATTCTTTTAAAATATCTTGAGGAAATCTCTATTCCCCTTTCTATTTTGAGATGACTCAACCTCTCTTGAATAATGCAAACCTTGACTTTTCTTGACAAGTCTATTTCAATCTAAGATCTTTTGGTGTACTCGATTTGTCTCCATAGTCCTTCATGTTTAGATTTTTGCTCCCTACTTGATTTCTAAATTGTCTAGTCTTTTTGGTGCTCGACCTCGCACCTTTGCTTTGCTTCTCAGTTGTATGATGATTTATATACAAAATTCATGCGAACTGAGGATTCTCCTAGCTCACCAACAACCACTTTGTTAACCAAACTATTAACAATCAAGGTCACCTTCCCAATGCTCTCAAGCTTAGTGTTCTCTTTCCATGCATTGAGAATATTTCCAAGACCATCATGTGGCGCTTCCCTTGATGTCTCCACTTTATAATGGCTGATGTAAGAGATCATTAACTTTCTTTCAAGTGGCCTAAGTTCCCTCATTGCAGAATTCCAATCTCTCAAAAGAATCTCATCTGCAAGATAATCCTTTTGCTTCTTCTTTGGTGGCTATCTTTTGTATTATGATACAATTCTTCACTCATCAGTTTGGAACCAACTTCAACTTTCCTCGACCTAGAATCATCATGTTCTGTTTGTAACCCCTACCACATCTCTTGTTTTAAAAACTTATTGCCCTTCTTCGGCTTACCAAGTTGACATACCACTCTGGTACTCGACTTGTCACTCTTCAACTTTATTTGTTCTCCGAGCTAACCTTTTTTGGCAAAAGAACTGGTTCAGACCATCAGAGAAAAATTATGGAAAATGCACGTTCTCCATCTCTGAAAGTCTTAGAAACCCTACAGCCGGAATCCTTGCAGTCCTACATCAAGCTTGTGCCGCAGTGATGGAGGTCGAGATCAAAAGAAGTCAAGTGTGCCAGAAGTTGTGAGTCAGTTGGGGAGCTCAAGCACTCAGGACATAGGTCAGCAAGAGCAAGCAATGTATGTTGTACTGTTGATTGCAAGATGCGAGGCAGTTGTGGAGATCGTGAAGAAAAAAGACAAAGGTTCTGTTATTTCTGGTTACAAGTGAGTGGCTGGAACCAAACCAGCCAATTGTCAGAAGATGGCAACCGTTGGCATCAAAATCAGCTTTGTGTCCCAAATCTAGGAGAGTTGAGGTAGACAGTGATGGATGAAACCCACAAGATAGCAGTTGCAGTTCATCCCGGAGCAACCAAGATGTATAGAGAGAGTTGGAACAATGCTACCGATAACCTTTCATGAAGACGAGAGATAGCGAGTTGCCTACATCACTAGTTACCATGCCCGTATCCAGATGCCACCTTTTGAAGCTCTGTATGGAAGAAAGCATAGAATGCTAGTTTTCTAAGTTGAAGTGGAATAGTAACAGAATACAAGACCATAGTTGATACAGCAAGAAAGCGAGTAGATTGAAGTGGACCGTCGCAACCTCAAGATGGCGCAAGACGGGTAGAAGAGTTGGGTAGATGGAAGAAGAAGACCGTTAGAGTTTGAAGCTGGAGTTAAAGTGTATCTAAAGGCGTTCCCAATTAAAGAAGTAAGACGGCTTGGGAAGACATGAAACTAAGCCCCAGTTATGAAGGCACTTACGTGATCTTTGCTAAAGTCATAGCTTTAGTTTATCCATTTTGAGTTACCAGAACCCCTTTCACGGGTGCATGACGTCCTTCATGTGTCAAGGATAAGAGAATGCTTAACCGACATTGATGTGGAAGCAAACTTCGACCTTGAAATGGTTGAAATCATCTTGACCTATATGGAAGAATCAACTGCACCCTAGAATAGAAGATGAAGAATGTTGAGAAGGAAGACGTACATCCAGTCTTGGTTCAGTGAAGCAGTCACACACCGGCAGAGACGACATAAGAGTTAGAAGACGAGAAGCTTTGCGATGTTTTAGAGTTTAAGTACCTCCTAGATACGTTCAGTTTCGGGGACGAAACTTGTTTTAAGGAGGAGGGATGTAGCACCCCGGATTTTTAGTAAGGGTAAGATAGTAAATTGGGTTTAATTATTTATTTAAACAAATTGCTATTTACCAAAATTAATTAATTAAAATGAGTTATTATTTATTAGTATTTAAAGAAATAAACCTCATTATTTACCTAACACTAATTTACGTCAAATCTGATAAAAATAAAAAGAGAACGACGGCAACGCGAGAAGAAGAACGACACAAAGAGCCAAGAATCGAAGGAAGGGAATCTTCAATCATGCACACGGCCAATCCGTCAGGAATTTGGGCAGGCTGTAGAAGACGAAAATCATCGTCTCGTCGAGACGAACGTTTCCACATCAATTGCTCTCAATTCCGTAAGTTTTTAGTTTAGCCTTAAATCTAAAAATTTGATCGTTCTTCAGAAAAATCTGAGCTTTGATAGAATTAGTAGTTGTCCTAATCAGATAGTATCGTTTAATGATCGTAGGTTATTCGTAGAGGAGATTGGGATTAAGGATTTCAAGCTTTTACTTCCAATTTTGCTTTCAAAGTCGATTTTGGAATTCAAGATAAGGGGGTGTTCTTAAACGGATTTTAGGTGTTCAAGCGGATTTAATTATGTTATTGTCGATGATGCTAATGTTTGTTATTTTTTTTATATATATTATATGTATATAAATTTCGGCCTGGGTAAGCTGATGGGGAAAAGAAGAGGGGTGGGTTTGCAGTATGTCTTAATTTTCCATAGCTTTCGATTGGCTAAAAAAAGAGAATAATAAAAAGAAGAGGAAATTGTTTATATAGTGTATTTTTCAAAGTTTCTTCTTTATATGGTACTCCACAAAGCGGAGTCCATAAAAAATAATGCAAAAAGATTATTAAATGGAAAAGACAAAAATATCCTTCATTAAACTATTACAAATTTGAAAATTCAAACACGGGGCTACAGGAAAAAGGAGAGAATAATTGAATACACTGTTGTTAGTGGGAAACGTGTCAGCCACACAAGCAAAACCAGTAATATTACATGGATTTGTGTGGCCAGAAATGAGCCACGTGGCAGTACATGAGTGGCTCACACCCAGGACTATATAAGTCGTCAACTCGTCACCAAAACCATAGTAGAATAGAAGTTGAGAACCCAAAAATTTTCCCTCTCTACCTTCTCTCACATTCTCTCTCTTAAAAATATTCTTGCAAACCCAAATAATTTCCTGAAGGTAAATTATTAATTGAAACTGGGTTAGCCCGAATGAATAAAATATTAAATTTTGTTGCTCCCGCCCACCTCTTTTTTAAATTAACAATTACATTTAAAATTTTCATTAACGAAATGTTCTTCTGGAATTAATTCAGATATCATGGAACTATTTGAAAATATTCATTCATTAATTTAATTTTTTCAATTACAGTGAAGTCTTTTTGATCACCTAACAATTTCTTTTTATAAGAAAGGCATTGAAAAAATTCATTCATTAATTTAGAGTGTTGGATCTATGAAACTGATATCGTTTATGAGAACGAGATAAAAGGAAAACTTAACCCTCCTTCAAACCCTGAATCTATCTGCCATAACTTCCTTAACCATTACTTGTCAAACATTAATCCATGAATCCTCCTTAACCATTAATGTTAATTCAACAAATGTGAACATCAGGAACTAAGGCTTGAATCTGAACTGGTAGCCTGATTAATATTGTTTATTAATGCAGGAGAATGCAATTGGGTGAATGGCCATTTAAACATGAATTTATTAAATCTATCTGTTGTATCTTCCTTAATCATGGGGCAATTGATCAGAGTGGTGTGTGTAAGTTAGTAAACCATATTAATCCCGAAAAATGATATATGGGGGTATTTATGGAATATTAATTTATTTTGGATAAGGTTGTGTTCACAATACTATATACACTAGAACTCTTGTAGACATACTATTTAAACAAAAATCTTTTCAGAAAATAGTAAATAAACAATTGCCCTAAAAAGAAAAGCTAGACTAAATTATGTTGCTGTGGCCGATGGTGTCCAAAAGGGAATTAATGTAATCTATTATTTTCCTTGGTTCCAGGAATGAAGTTGATAAATAAATAAATAAATAATAATCAGGGACGTTCCTGTCCAAATTTAGGCTCAGGGCCAAAAAAAAAATAAATTAGGGCCTCGCCCTTCGAAAAAACAGTAACCAAAATATATATAAAAAAAATAAAACAAAAATGCGGCGTGAGATAGTCATGGGTGTTTGGAAGGAAAAAAAAACATACTTATTTGACTCCTAGTCCGAGTTTAAAATAACAAAAATTATTATAGCTAGCAAGATTCCAAACCGAGTCTCATGTCTAGTATACTAAAGTGCTAACCATGGCCCCCTTGGCCCCCTCCACGGGCGCCCCTGATAATAATGATAATATAACAGTGAAAATAGTAGTAATGATAAAAATAAAATGTGGTATTTATGTTCCAAAATATTATTCAATGCGATAATGAATGAGTTATGGTTTGGTATGCATGTCTTTAAGGACATTATGTGTTAATTTGTAATGTCAAACATTGACTTCTGGTAGCCTTGAAATCAAATCGCACCACAACTGAGACCCTCTACGGGAAGAAGGTGGGAGCACCGGAAGTCTTTGTTTAGGCCATGTGCGACATCGACTTAGTAGTCAATGATTCTTTTACAACGTGCTAGGTAGTGAAATTAGATGTCTAGGATTAGAAGTCCTTAAGGAGCCTTTTATGTGAATGAACTTAGGTGGTTAGATTAACTACGAAATAAACATATGTGATGAGTCTAAAAACTAAAACGTTGTAATTCTTGGTGAGACACATTTATGATTCGCAGCATGAAATCATTTTCTCATACGTAACGAACACTATTCCAGTTTTGGGAAATGTTCCACACGGAACCATCCGAGCTATATGAGGTGCTGAATATGTCCTGGTGCATACCCATCATTCGGGCATTGTGTCCTTGAATTACAATGTAACATAGATAATTGCTCTTCATGGTGCTAAATGACCTAGAAGAGGGGAGTGTATTTTAATACAATCTATGTGGTAGAGATTGTAGAATTTACTTGTTATGTATGATATGTTATATATTGTGCGTAACCGTTTCTTCTACCCCTTGCTGAGTACATAAGTACTTTACCCCTTATCTTTCTTTATTGTTTCTACCCCGAGAAGGTGGTTATTAGGACGATGATGAGTATGGATTCAACGATGGAGTGGATGGAGCTGATGTTTGAGCTCGGGATAATGTGATGATGTTGATATTTATTTTATGCATTTTATTATACTGTTCTGAGAGATAGACTTTAGTACCTTTTCACTTTCATTCGGGATGAAATAAGTCACAACAACATTTATTTCGTTGTTTGTCGTTTCAGTTTTCATAGACGTAGATTTTGGGACTTGGTGATCCGTTGTTTGTCGTTTGACTTTTTTTTCCGAGTTATCTTTAGTGTTAATTTATTCTTCTTTTACTCTGATTAATTGTTACGAGGCTTATGTATATATTAATTTTGGCAATATAAAATATAATATATGCATGCCGGGCGTTCTTTACGGATAAGTACTCGGTATCCGGAACGGGGCGTCATAGCCTTCAACGAGATGGTCTGACCGAATGGAAATTTTGACCCATAAAAGAGCTTGTAGTGGATGTATTAGGGGTGTAAACGATCCGAGCAGCTCGCGAGCCGCGACCGCTCGACTCGGTAAATACTCGCTCGAATATGGTTTTAATCAAACTCGAGCCGAACTCGAGCAGCTCGTCATAGTTAACGAGCCGAACTCGAGCAGTTTAATGCTTGACTCGATGCGCTCGCGAGCCTAATCGAGCATTTCATTACATTATATATATATATATATATATATATATATATATATATATATAATACACACACACACACACACACACTTATTACTATTTTTTAAAATTAATTTTTATCAGTAATACTTAATATAGAAATAATGTTTGGTATTTCTATATTTTTATTGTTCTTTGTTTTCAGGCGTTGGGTAGTAATCCTTCAAAACCCGAGTTTTCTTTTGAGGTCAACATGAGCAATGCCAATGATGAAGATTAATGACTATATTTTGCTTGATATCTTGCACTTTATTGTCGGATGTAATTAAAGTGCACAAATGCATTTGACATTGTGCCACTTAATTCTATGCATGTTGATATTTAAGCATTAGCTATGTAATTTGATTATTATTGTTATGCTGCTAGACTTGATATTTTATGTTCATATCTTTAAATTTGAAATTGAATCATTTTTCCGAGCTGCTCGAGTTCGAGTTCGAGTTCGAAAGCGCTCGAATTTTATCGAGCATAATCGAGTCGAACTCGAGCAAGATTAATGTGTTATCGAACCGATCTCGAGCATTTTTTTTCATGCTCGATCGATCTCGAGCCGAGTTCGAGCAGCACTGTTTTATGAAGATTGCTCGACTCGATAAGTAAATACTCGATTCGGATCGGATCGTTTACACCCCTAGGATGTATCACCGATCTATCCCGAAGTATGCGTCGAGGATTTTACGGAAAACATTCACTATGTGAAAGAGAAGAGAGTGAATCATTTGGCATACTACAAACTTCAAAGCTACCATTTACTTCATCGATAATTCTAAAGCTTTTTTATTTCTGGAAAACAGCAACCAAAGTGATTGTGCCGGCAACGACAATGAAAATTTAAAGTATTTCTAAACCTAAAGTATTTGTTACAAAACTGAAGAAATATACTGGATAGCACTGCGAATGCTGGTGGTTATGCAGCATATCTAATCACCATTGACACTGCTATCCAACTTATTTTCTTCAGCTCTATAACAAATCATTTATATTTGGGAACACTTTGAATCTACCTAGTCGCTGCACAATCACTTACGTTGCCATTTTGAAGAAATAAAAGGTTTTGGAATTACGTTAGTGAGGTGACAATTGATGCGCCTGTAGGAGGAAGTCTTCCGAGATGACTGACCGTCATCGTGGCGGCAAAGAAGTGTTTATTTTCATCATCAGAGATAGAAAAAGCATATATTATACCACCGTATGTAAATCATCACCAACTTTGATCGTAATCTTTGCAAATTAGTGAAATGATGAAAAGATTGTTGAAACTTTTTATATGTATTAGTTTTTGTACTTTTGCTAAAAGAAACGCCCATAATTTTATCAGTAACCAAAAAAAAAAAAAAAGTTGATTGTGAAAAAATAAGACGGATAAAAGTTAAAAAATTACATCTCATGCCATGGAAGTATTAATATATTTTCTACTTATTTTTTTTTACTATAATATCATATTAATATGATAATCATTGATTTATAGGTACGTAGTCACATGCTATGTTAAAGAACCTAAAAAGTCTATGTATACCCATCCCCAAGTTTTTCTCTTTTACCATATCCATTAATTTCTTTGGAAGTGGGAAATTGAAGCTTAGCAATCCGAAAATGACAAAAAGTATAAGTAAAACATAGTACAAAGAAGAAAAGGACCGGATGGGCTGATGGTTGGGACAAAATTGTGAAAGTTTATACGTAATTTTTGAATGTTGTGTATTATAACTATACATTTTTATTTTTATTCTATTTTATTTGAACGAAGGTAAAAATGTGTGGTTATAAATTTAAAATGAATGTTATTTGATATGAAACACGTTCCAACAGTTGTAGGATAAAAGAATTCTGGGATAGCAGGGCTCGGGGAGACAAGACTTCATTTTAAAATACACATATTATAGTGTAATGTTATGTACTGTTAGTCATGTGTTATTTAAAACATTATTTATGTATAAATATGTTACTCAAGATGGATGATAAATATATAAATTATTTTTGTATTACTTTTGGAAAAATGATAGGTTATTCTCAAAATTAATATCTACATCACACACATTATTTATTAGTGAAAAATAAATTAAAACATAGAAAGACTCGTAACAACAAAATGATGTTAGGAATAGACATGACCTAGATTTTAAGAGTATCTTTTTAGTAAATTCATTGTGTGATTATATCAAAATAAATGCCCACACTTATGTCCTCATGTACCAACACATCATTTATCAATACAAATGACAATAAAAATTTGGAATACTAACGTTATAAATCACTAAGATTTCTAACTACAGTTTCATAAAATAAAATCTTGATTCAGTAACGAGATGTGATGAGAGTCAACCGTGTTTTCATTTTATGCACGTTTCCCCCCTTATTTATGAATTATTTGACATGATTCCGGAGTATTTAGTCGATATTTGACGCATTCTTCCCATGTACCGCATGTCACGGGGTTTAGAGCATTTTGGTCAGGATACTTCCCATCTCGAGATAATTTATGATTTACCTTTGTCTCTCACATGTTTATGTGTGGTATGGTTCTTCATGGACGCAAGACATTGGCGTATTAGAGCCCGGAAAGCAATGAAAAATATCGGGATGGAAGCTTGGCCAAGTCGGAAGTGTACGGAAGATAAGAAAATGTGTTGAAGTGAAGAAAATAGTCCGGTCATGGCGCACCCCACATGAGCATAGTGCCCACCATGAGTAGAAGAAGCATTCTGCCAAGTTTTTTTACAATGCGGCGCACCTCAGGATGGCATGGCACGCCATGCCCTGTTTTAACACGATTTTCTACTTCGTTTTTAGCACTATTTAAGTGTTTGACACCATTTTCTTTTGCAAAATTCCGATTTTCTAAGGTTGGGTAGTGACCGTGGAGCTGCACCATCTCTAATCCATGCTTATATTTCCCTTAGAAATCGGTAACTTTCTAAATAGGGATATGCATTTTTGGATGTATTCGGTAAGTGAAAATTTTGTATTTATTTCTTTAAATATTTAAAATTCATCCAATGATATTTGTCTATCAAAAGATATCACACAAGAATTTCCCATAAAAATCACCAAGCCAAAGTACTCCAACTACTACCTATCTTCTATGAATTGTGCATATGAAAATATTTTTTATATTTATTTTAGATCCCATAGTTATATCTTCTTCTTTTTGATAAACTTTTAGAACATGTAATGTTGGATTTGTAACCTCAACGGCGGAACCAAGAATTGGTGTGTAGGTGGGCTAGTTGACTATATTTATATGGTCGGGTGACTGGATTAAGACGATTAATTGTGTTGAATTGAATTACATATATAGACTTTTCGATGTGGCGGAAAAAAAAAACCGGATGATGTGCACACCTAGCCACCCCTGGTTACGTCATTGCGTAAAGTGTTCAAAACGAAGACGGACCCGAGAAAAAATCTCAATGGGGCATCGGAATAAATTCGAAAGGCGAGTGGGGGCATCAATAGTGTTTTTACATTTTTTACCTATAAAAACACGTCGATTTTCGGATCTCAGTGGGGGCGAAGCACCCTCCCCTATTTGCAGCTGGGTCCGTCCCTGGTTCAAAAGTGTATAAGAAATATGAAGTTAGGAGACAAAAAATGTTACTATTAAAATGATAAGAGTTGTTTAAGAGACAATACATAAATATAAACAACCAAAAGCGTCAGATTTTATTAATTCTCAACCAATTTTAATGTGACACGTGAACGACACATGCAATATAGTTAAGCATTAAACGTTATGCTTCCACTAAATGTCTTAAAAGTGTAACGAGAAAGCATAGTTAGGTGACGGAAAATTTCAATATAAAAGATATAAATACAGAAGAACCTCGATAAATGAATGTTCGATAAATGAATAACCTCATCAAATGAATAATTTTCTCCGGTCCCGACTAGGGCAAAGGGACTAAATGAATAACCTCGCTAAATGCATTAACGAATAAAATTTTTTGAGTCCTTAAGGACCCTATGTAAACATAAATGAATAATCACTAAATTTCATAAATATATAAATATATATATATATATATATATATATATATATATATATATATATATATATATATATATATATATATATATATATATATACACATACATATAATGAAGAAAAATATTTCATCCAATCAACAATTTTCATATAAGAATTCATTTCTTCTCAAAAAATGCATCTAAAGTTGTTTGTTTTTGCCTACCACCAAAATGCATTCAATCTTTAATTTTTTTCAATGCATGCACAATTTCTAGAATGTTTTGCTCGTGTTGTACCAAGTAATTTTGTATGGTGACTACTGCCTGAAATCCTTCTTTTGATGACACATTTGGTATGACGCTACTATCATTAAGTTCAGGATCATTCTCATCATTTAGTACGGACTCAATAATTTCTTCGTTTGTAGGCGATTCCATTACTGCATCATTCTCGTTAGGATAGTTCAAAAGATTTTCAACGTCCATCACATTTCTATAGCGTAATTTAGAAATAATATCAGTTAATCCTTGGATATCTTCTTCTAATTTACCAGCTTCTAATTCAGGAACATCAATTTCTTCAGACCGCATCTTGCAATGCTAGAAACAATTTGCAATTGTTTTCTCCGTCACATCAAATCTCCAAGCCATGGTAGCAAAAGTAATAGCATCCAAAATGTTAATCTTTTCAAGACTTAGTCATAAAAATGATACGTCTACTCCGTTTTATACATAAAAAAAACATATTAACCTATTTTTATAGCAAATATATTAACCTATTTAACCACTCGTTTTCTGCCTCGTGTCCGTTGATAGTTAATTATGTGTATTTTATTTTAAAAAAATTGGGATAACAGCCCCTACACTCCATTAAATGGAAGTAATTTATTTTTCCTGAAAAACCTATATGATTATTTCAAAGCTTTCCATATTTGCCGGCCTTTACTTTTTATTTTTATTTTCTATGAGGGGTCTGCTGGTCTTTAGTGTATAACTACAGAAAACAAGTTGTGTCACAACTCATAATAATTCAGAGTTATATCATATATTGATCATAATGTATATAATGTATGATCATTGGTTTATATAAAACCAATGACGAATCCAGAAAATTTGTTTAGCAGAGTCTATAATTTTTTTTAAAGTTAATTCCTTTTTAGCGGGTCTATAAATGATAATTTTTATCTGTAAATATAAGTAATTTATAATTTTAACGACGTCCGTGGATCCCGTATGGGTACACGTAGTTCCGCACAAAGGGGTGACTCCACACCGTGCGAAAATAGTTATTTACACTTTGGAAAAACTCCTCGTGTGTGAAGAGTAGATATACTGCTTCCGTCCTAATTCGTTTGTGACTTATTCGATTTATGTCTATCCCGAAATAAGTCTCATATCTCTAATTAGACTCAGAGTTTTGCTTTAATTGCCTAAATTAACCCAATGTATTTTATAAATAAAAATTGGTGCTAAATAAAAAAAGGACAAAAAGGTAAAATAGTCAAGTTTTAAATGACTAGCCAACCTATTAATTGATGTCTCCTTATATATTTTGAGTTCCAAAATATCCCACACAAATTGGGACGGAGGGAGTACTATTTACACCGGAAAAACACTAGTGATGGACGTCATTCTTACGTGTGAGAATTATGTATGTAAATGGTATATATGTAAAGTTATCTTAATTGTATTTAGGGTTTTTGTGATATATTGTACCATAAATATTTGGCTTGTGTAAATATAGAAATCATCTTTTTTTCCCAATTGTGATGTATTTAATATGGTATCAGAGCGAGAGGTTGTGAGTTCAAACCCCGCTCCAAATGCGATCACCCAAACAAACAAAAAAACCAAGTCTTTGGGCCTCGTTCGCGAAAATCACAACTATACTAGCTAGCGGACTAGGTCAACTGTAGTATAGCTCAATTCGTGAGCAATGTCGATCCCTTAGGGACTTGTTCGATAATTATGCAAACTTAGTAATAAAATTCAAGATTACGGATGGTTTGTGGTCTTTGACCAAAATAAATGCGGAAAATTAGTTAAAAATCACGGATTATCAAATCAAGATGAGTTTTAACCACGTTTAAGAAAGTAGAACGAACCGAACTAGTTTATTATTCCCTAATCGTTTCCTATATTGATTCATACATTTTTTTCTTTAAAGTTCCAAGAATCGAGTCAATTACTGGTGTATCTCCCTAAAGTGGTTCATAGATCGTGTGCGATTCTAAAACCGTATGAATAGCTAAATGCCTACCGTCCGCGGGCTAGAACAATATTAACTAAACACGAATAAACAACTTGGAAATACCGATAATAATTATCGTAAACCTCGCTACGTAACTACCGTGAACGGGCTAGTTAACTAATAAAGATCTAATTTTTTATTGTCCAATTACTCTTTTCAACCTTAGTTCCTTCAAGAATAATTTACGAAAACATGCAACAGTGTTGATCAAGTTCTAAACATGTAAATTAAAACGAAACAATAGAAATAACCAAAACAATTCGTATCGGGGAAACTAAATCATTAAGGCTTTTCTCCAATATAGACCGCTGGGTACTCTTCCAAAACAAAGTCTTTTCCCCGAGACCGGGAGTTTCTCATGTATGTATCATCTCGTGTATGAATCAATATAAATCACGATTAAGTACAAATTAACATCGTTCAATTCGATCTACAAATAATTTAACCTAACATGCTTGTAACAAGGATAATCATCACAAATTCGTGAAACATATAAGAAAGAATTGACATGATTACCAAGAAACACGATATCAATCATCTAGATATTTCCTCCGCAATGAATCACCAATTGAACGAACATGTAAAGGCTAAACTACTCTCAAATAATGAAGAAAACAAGAACTTTTATTGATAATACTTTAAGTAAATTGTCTGCTCTGAAAATCATACATAAACTGATGTATTACATCTTATTTATAGCTAAATAACCAACCTAAGACCTAAAGGGGGTAAATTTGGAAGTTTTGGGTTAAAGTCGGTGCGGCTCCCCGGTAGATTTCTAGGGCACTCGGCCCAGTGGACAACTCTGGACATGTCTAGAACGTGTCCCAGGGCAACATTCTTGAATTTTTGCTAAGCATTGACACGGTTTCCCGACCATGAACTCGGGACACCGGCCCAAATATTAAGGTCTGGACTTGTCTTGCTTCTGGACATGTCTAGGACATGTCCTGGACTGATCCTTCGGCTGCCTGGTGAGCTCCCCGAGTGCTTACTCGGTCTACGGGGCTGGGCTTCTTCTGGGCTTGTCCATGACTGATTTTGGATTCGTCCAACAGCTCAACTTGGATCTCTCATGGTTTGATCTTGGTCTTTCTACATATCTTGGCCCAAATCCACTACGGCTCAAATTAGTCAACCACATACTCCTACAAAGAATCATAAAACGTGTAGTAATATAATTCGATATAGAAATAATAATGATAAAAACTCATACGCAACTTCCAATCAAATTACGCACTTTTACATATCATTTATCATGAAATAAACATGTTTAAATCCGATTTCGCGGGTGAATTGATATGGAAAATGTCATAAAGTTGATTCGCATCAACTACCCCCCACATAATCTTTTATCATCCCGAGCAAACATATAGTTGAAACGTACTTCTCGAAAAGTCCTGCACTCCTAATAGCACCTACTAAAATCGAGATACAAACACAATATGTGAATCAACTTCAATCGATAATCAAGTCATTAAGCATCCCTATATCAAGAAACCAATGTGTGTGTGTGCATAACTCATCATGACATTGTGATTCATAAAAAGATTCTTATTATACAAGTCTCATGTCTCAACTTATCTCCCAATGGACCCGGTCTTCTTCTGAGAAACTCAAGGTTACAGGAAATGAGCATTGTTCGTTGTTGGCCAGAAGGATTCGGAAACCGAGCACATTGCCCATTTCCTTTTTTTTGTAGAGTCGTGCAACTGACGACGCGATGATCATGCAATGGTGGGTGCCAAGCAAGCCTTCTCCTCGAAATGTCACACAACTCTTTTTTTAATTTTTCAATTTTTGATTTTTTTTTTGGTCGAATGCTCTTTTTTTTTTCTTAACCAATGCCAAACCATGCGTCGACTTCCTTCCACCGAGTAATAAGAGAATAGAACGAGTCAAAGATCGACAAGTATGTTGACACTAAACCCGCATAATCCTTCATCTAATCATGAAGCAAATACATTCAAAGTCATATGTGCTTCAATTTTGTTCATAATCGATTTCATGACACAAAAAACGCTTAATAAAGTGCTACTTCAAGAATCAACACACATGATATGATCGATCTTTTCATTTTGTTTGTACTAACTCGGGTGTAAGAGGTGTCGAGGTTCCACTTTCAACATAATGCATGCACCGGAATTCACATAAATCAAGTCATATTATTATAACAACTTTACCCATGAAAGTGTACCCTACCCCCACTTAAGAACACACAATGTCCTCAATGTGAAAGAAAAATAAAATGAAAGTCAAGACACTTAGCTTTGGTAAAGGCGGTGGAGCAAAAAACCGAACACGAAGAAAATCCGAGCGTGAAACAATAATACTAAACCAAGAGATCCGTCAAAAAACCAAAATGAACCAAGAACTGCCAAAAACCAAGTCTAACACACTCCAAAAAATGATCAGTGCAACACGGGACATAACACCCGTGCCAGAAAACAATGTCATATTGCCGGCAGTAAGGCGACCCAATAAAAAATAGAATGAAATATTAAAATGCACCGAACAAGATTAAGCAAATACTAATTCCATTGCAATTCACCCTAAAAACTGACAGACAAACCGACTCACTAAATAAAAGGAATCATATAGACTCCAAATAATAATTAAGAATAAAGGAAAATACGGACTCGATACAAACTGACTTGATACTAAAAGGAAAATGCCAAGCATCCACTAAAATGTCACAGACTCGCCACTACTCCCCGAGTCAGACTCATACACAGACTCTGGATCAATAGTCATACCATCATACCCTACCGGAGGAAATAATGGCCCCATACCCGTACCCGAGCCTGAGCCAGGAAATGGATCTGCACCATCACCAAAATAGCATTCACATGTGATTTCTTCATAGGCACATGGCGGCAAAGAGGCGGAGGAGGAGCCGCACCGGAACCGTCCGAAGCCAACTTCACCGCATCCTCGTCTAAATCCATCGCCGGGTGATGATAAATATCAGCCCCTAACTCGACCACACCAGCTTCCCAGGCCAGATGGTATACTAAAGACCCATAAGGCAGCACAATCCGCGTGGACTTGGTGGCCTTACGCATCCTCGTATGGATGAGCTGCCCAAGATCAACTAGCAATTCAAGAGCTATCCAATACAGAAGCACGGCCTTTTACCATGGCACTGTGTCAAATGATTAGCCGGATGGAGGTGAGAGAAAATCAAGGGGTGCCATATACGCCATGCAGGATATTTCAACTCTCGTTCTAGAAAATGCAACTTCTTTCCTCCCTCACCCGTAACCCACGTGATGCCGAAGAATTCCCCGACCATGTCCAGAAGCTCATCATAATATTTCTAACAAGCACGCATAAACTCATTATCGTCGCCCCCAACAAACTCCAACCCTTAGAAACTCATTCATTTGCTCAGAAAAGAAACCGAATTCCATTTGCCTAACCCGGGCTAGCCCGCTACGGACCATGATTGGGAATTGTTTGATCGTCTTTCTCTGTACTTCCTAACATCCGATCTTGGAAGCTTCTACTTCATGGTAGTTCGTTTGCCCAAGTCCATCTGTTTCCATAGTATTGCAGGGAATATATCAATCACCCGATATTTGATTCGAAGCTAGTCTCCACCCTGTTATCCAATAAAACCCTAAAATTCCTAATAATAACTGCTTGTTAAGAGAGACTCCACGGATGAAACTGCCGGGTCGAATCAATCAAACGAGCCACAGACTATTCCAAGCCTAAAAAAGGTATGAACACGAGAGCCCTTCTTAGGACCCCTTGAAAAAAACCAATGCTTTCTAGGTCATTTTTCTTGTTCCTTCTGCAAGCAGCCTACTAACATGGTTCTTGTTGTTACACACCTCTAAACGGAATAAGGCCAAAAGCCTAAACAAAAAAGTCATCTATTCCTGATTCAGCAAAGGAAAGTGGCCGAATTGACTCGATCATCAGATTATAAGTTCATTCCGCTCACTAATTATGACGATTCACCATGACTTCTTTCCACCTCCCTTTTCAGCTCACTCGTAGGGCTCCGGACCCCCAAAAAGGGGGAGGGAGTCGACTGAACATTATCAACAAGAGTAACGATTTCTACACAAAGAGGTTAAAATTCATACTTACCACTTAAGACTTCTGATTTGATATTTACTACTGCCCTGGATTAACTCAAAAGGATAATGATAACCCCACCCTTAACTACTTTATTTATGAATTTCATAATGAATTTCATAGTAATAGAAATACATGGCTTACCAAGATAGAATTTTTAACTTGCTATCCTTTGGCCTAGCAGTCAAAGATTTACCTCCGTAAAAAGGATGATTCCTTCGAGGTGGTGCTTAATATAAGCGTAGAATTCCTGAAGTATCGTCGCATTAAACTTCGCCGTATCATTCAAGAATCGTTCCAATCCATATAGCGCCACCGTATCACAAACATGATAACCGTCATTTTGTGCCTGTTATTCTATGATTTTTATCCCCGATTCTAGTTTAAAGGAGCTATAATAGAGCAATAATAAGTTGTAATATGCTTAATTTGCATATGCCGAGAGTTATGATTCGTTATTATGTATTAGGAGGTTTTATTATATTATTTGATGTTACAGACTGTATTTCATGCTATATTTGTAGTAACTCATTTTGGAGCACAAGGATGGACTTCGGAGAAGCTTTAATGGATCATAGCCAAGTTCAGAAAGCCCAAGGCATAAAAGAAGAAGAAAGCCCAGAAGCATATAAGGCTCGGTGGACCGAGCCTATCCATTCGGTCGACCAAGTGGGCTTGTAGTCCAGAAGAAGTTCGGCACATTGTTTGAGGCGGTTAGGGTTCAGTAGTGTCGGCATTTAAGTCGGTTTTCTATGTCGGCTGAGGCTCTATATAAACACAAGTCCTTTGTATTTTTTATTATGCTTTCACCAATATCAATTCATATATACAAATAAGCAAATAAGGATTCATTAGGCTTGAGAAGGAGCTGAGGGTGCAATCATGTAAGCACTAGTTCTTCTTTTTATTTTCTTTTAGTAATCAATTTCCCAATTATGCTTTGATTGTTTGAGTAGTTATTCATATCTAGATGATGTAGATCTAGGCTATGATGTTAGGGCAGTGATGATATCTTGTCTATTAGGATCTCATACCCTACGTCCTCTACCTAATATCTATGGATGAATCTGCGTGTTTAATTTACGTGCATTTAGATTAATTTATTTGATGTCCTGATGATTCACTATATAATCCGATTCGTATAAGAAACGCTGAGAAATATATTCGGGGATGTAATATGGGGAGTTAAGTACTCGGGTGACCGAGAGGTGTCACTCGGTCGACCGAGTGTCCCTATTCGGTCGACCGAGAGCTTCCGAACCTGTTTCATCCGTTAATCAGTCACGTCTTTATGATTAGGTTAGCTTAATTGAATCTGTTATCTCAGTAGGTATGGCTATGGCTACGTCACTCGCTTAATTTAATTAAAACGTGTAAGAAGGAAATACCGATATAAAACTCTTAGGTAGGCTCATGAATTGATCTTCGGACGTTCAGCGTTATCTAGGTAGGTTTATATTAGGGAATTGCGTGCACCTTGTTATACGTAGATCGTAAACTAGCATGAGACTATAACTTGGTAATTGTTAGTTGGACGAGAGTTTGAGTGATCGTTTAGGAAGTACGCCTAACCATAGGAATGTTGCCTGGACGAGGTGTACGGTTAATATCGGCATCCTTAGAGTCGTAAGCGTGTGAGTTATATGAGATGGAGGCACCAAAAGGCGAAGTCACGTAACAATACCACAGTGATCTAGTGACCTACCGGTGCTACATCAAGTTTTAGGGGATGACTCCCGTAGCCAATATAAATAGATATGAACGGATTAATAGTTGGAGAGTCTTGTTGTTATATAAATTGTCTAGATCCAAATGATTACGGTTATAATTGGGGAGTTGATTACGTTATTTGTTTACATGTTATTTGTTTATATGTTTGAGTGTGTCTTTCTTTTCTCGTATTCTATGTTGGTCGTAGACCGTCTTTGTCAAACGAAATAAATAGGTTGACTATTTAAGTCAGGATCCACAAATTGATTCTCTGTGGGATCGACCTCGACTCTATCTAGCTATACTGCGATTGAACCTAGTTCACTTGCTAGTGGTTATTTAGGCATCGAGTTAATAATTTAACTTGACCGCAATCAAGTTTTTGGCGCCGTTGCCGGGGAGGGACAAAGAATTGAAAATTGAGTAATCACATCACATAAATCATATGGTTCGGTCGACCGCAATCAAGCTATGTCATTCACAGATTTTTGGTATTTAGCCGTTTTCATAATTTCCCCCACTATACATCGGAGTTTAATTAATGATTTTCAATTAAACCGCAGTCAAGTTGTTGTCTGTATTTTTATTTGCGTGTTTGCTATTCCTATAATTAACGAGTTTTTATTTTGACTCAATTCTACTAGTGTGTCGTGTTATATAGAGCAGGTTTCATTGCTTCCTAAATTCGAACTCATGTGATGTTTTGGACTTGCTGAAATGTATTGAAATGTAATCATTAATTTATGGACTTGAAAATGTTTAAAGAAATTGTTTTCCCTTTTACGGGCCCTTTTTTTTCTGATTATTACTGATTGGACTAATCCTGTAACGAATTTCGAGCTTTGTGTAAGATGCATGTTGCAGCGATTATTCTTCCGCCCTGCTAGCGGCCAATGCCTGTGCCTGTTACACTTTGCCGAATTCCCAAGACTTGTTCAACTTCCACGCTTATCCAGAGCTAAGTTCCTTTTCTGAGTTTGTTCTTTCGATTTTTATACATTGGGGACAATGCATGGTTTAAGTGGGGGGTACAAGTCACTTAGCTCAAATAAGCTTTCATATACTCCCATATATCAAATAATAAACAAAAGGAGTAAAAAAAATATATTTAAAACTTTTAAACTTAGAATCACATTTACCTTGGTGAGTTCCTGATAATTATATCTAATAAGAAATAAGCCATATTTCATGAGTACGTGATCACTTTATGCTTCTGCGATTTATTGATTAGTAAACTTAATGATATTCATATTGTCCGTTGCGAGTAGTTGTTTATTATTCAAGTATTCGATAACTGAATCGAGTTGTACTACGCTTATTATAAAAAGTGAGAAATTATTATGTGTACATTGCATAGATAATTGGTTATGCTTACCTAGTGTCAAATTTATCGTCTGATGTGTTCCTAAAAATTCTGGCCACAAAAGCTGAGTAATAAGCTTGAGACGTACCTGTGTTTGATAATGTTAAAACACTGGACTTGTAGTAAGTTACCAAAGTAGCCTCGTGCTTGTGGTAATATTCGATGCTATGTTTGATCTAAGATAGAGGGGTGCACTAAAAAGTTTTCCTTCTTGAGATCGATAGTATCTGAAAAATATGAAGATATGAAAAGAATATTCAACTCTTTAAGAGGCTTTGAGTAGTACTCGGTCTCCAAGTCCAAAAACCCTATAGATACGCTCTTGCTTATTATTCTAGCGCTTCAACAATTAAAAGGCTTAAGAAGTGGGAATACTAAAGTTGGTAGGTTAAGACTTCAAAGTTTGCATAAACTCTAATCTTGCTACGAATATTTAAAACTCAATGCACATGCACACAACACATCGATTCATGATGAATAGTGGATAATGGATAGCTGATGAGCATAGAGGGTATGAGTTGATTCGAGTTTCTTGTGTTAGTATACTGTGACCACGGGAAAGCGGTTTATGGGGAATGACTTATTGATATTTTGATCGGGACGATCAAAGGCTAAGTGGGGGGTAGTTGATAACGGTCATTTTGTGCCCGTTATTCTATGATCTTTAGCCCGATTCTAGTTTAAAGGAGCTATAATAGAGCAATAATAAGTCGTAATACGCTTAATTTGCATATGCCGAGAGTTACGATTCGTTATTATGTATTAGGAGGTTTTATTATATTATTTGATGTTACAGACTGTATTTCATGCTATATTTGTAGTAACTCATTTTGGAGCACAAGGATGGACTTCGGAGAAGCTTTAATGGATCATAGACAAGTTCAGAAAGCCCAAGGCATAAAAGAAGAAGAAAGCCCAGAAGCATATAAGGCTCGGTCGACCGAGCCTATGCATTCGGTCGACCGAGTAGGCCTGTAGTCTAGAAGAAGTTCGGGACATTGTTTGAGGTGGTTAGGGTTCAGTAGTGTCGGCATTTAAGTCGGTTTTCTATGTCGGCTGAGGCTCTATATAAACACAAGTCCTTTGTATTTTTTATTATGCATTCACCAATATCAATTCATATATACAAATAAGCAAATAAGGATTCATTAGTCTTGAGAAGGAGCTGAGGGTGCAATCATGTAAACCCTAGCTCTTCTTCTTATTTTCTTTTAGTAATCAATTTCCCAATTATGCTTTGATTGTTTGAGTAGTTATTCATATCTAGATGATGTAGATCTAGGCTATGACGTTAGGGCAGTGATGATATCTTGTCTATGAGGATCTCATACCCTACGTCCTCTACCTAATTTCTATGGATGAATCTGCGTGTTTAATTTACGTGCATTTAGATTAATTTATATGATGTCCTGATGATTCACTATATAATCCGATTCGTATAAGAAACACTGAGAAATATATTCGGGGATGTAATCTGGGGAGTTAAGCACTCGGGTGACCGAGAGGTGTCACTCGGTCGACCGAGTGTCCCTATTCGGTCGACCGAGAGCTTCGGAACCTGTTTCATCCGTTAATCAGTCACGTCTTTATGATTAGGTTAGCTTAATTGAATCTGTTATCTCAGTAGGTATGCCTATGGCTACGTCACTCGCTTAATTTAATTAAAACGTGTAAGAAGGAAATACCGATATAAAACTCTTAGGTAGGCTCATGAATTGATCTTCGGACGTTCAGCGTTATCTGGGTAGGTTTATATTAGGGAATTGCGCGCACCTTGTTATACGTAGATCATAAACTAGCATGAGACTATAACTTGGTAATTGTTAGTTGGACGAGAGTTTGAGTGATCGTTTAGGAAGTACGCCTAACCATAGGAATGTTGCCTGGACGAGGTGTACGGTTAATATCGGCATCCTTAGAGTCGTAAGCGTGTGAGTTATATGAGATGGAGGCACCAAAAGGCGAAGTCACGTAACAATACCACAATGATCTAGTGACCTACCGGTGCTACATCAAGTTTTAGGGGATGACTCCCGTAGCCAATATAAATATATATGAACGGATTAATAGTTGGAGAGTCTTGTTGTTATATAAATTGTCTAGATCCAAATGATTACGGTTATAATTTTACGTTATTTGTTTACATGTTATTTGTTTATATGTTTGAGTGTGTCTTTATTTTCTCGTATTCTATGTTGGTCGTAGACCGTCTTTGTCAAACGAAATAAATAGGTTGACTATTTAAGTCAGGATCCACAAATTGATTCTCTGTGGGATCGACCTCGACTCTATCTAGCTATACTGCGATTGAACCTAGTTCACTTGCTAGTGGTTATTTAGGCATCGAGTTAATAATTTAACTTGACCGCAATCAAAACACTTTGGGGACACCCCGCCCAATTGAGCCCTTACTCAAAAGAAATGGGTCAAGCCAAAAAGTGTGTATGATACGTGGTGTATATAAACATGGAATCAAATTGAGGTTCTCCGTTAAGAATGGGAGGCTCATCAATTGATAAAACAACATGACCACCATGAGCCGAGCTACCCAATTGACGATTCGGCATTTTCCAATAAGCTGAATTGATTCTGAAAATGAGCTAATTGGAAATTTACAAACTGAAATCCTAGACCTGGACCGGCTTCCCGAGTAGATTTTCGGGCATGCGTGCCTTCCTGGACTCATTTTTAGGCTCGCTGTCAGCCAGGAAGGCGAGGAAATAGATGTCGGACCTGCTGGACCTGAAGCAGACAGCTCTGTTCGGGTTCCCTAGAGGTTGTGCGGGAAAGCCGGGCTTTCTGAGCTGGAATGGAGCTGGGACGTGTTTCTTTGCCCGGTCTCCCCTGTGAGCACCCGGGGAAGCGGGTTCTAAAAGGTGAAATGGAGAAAAAAGCTAGTTGGAGATGGAATGGAAGAAGAAGGTGAAATGTGGAATGGAAGAAAATTGTTAGAGATGTGTGGATTTTATAGATGGAAGTGGAAGAAGAAGATGAATGAAATAAATGATGGTGTAGTTTTCTTGGAGGTTTTGTGGAGATGGAGGTGGTTTTGTGAGGATTGAGGTGGAATTTTAAAAGGATTGAGGTATAGGGAAGAGAAAAAATTGTAGGAATCGAGGTAGAATAAATGGGTGAAAGTGCAACACCGATTACCGTATCCAGACATTTTGAATGGAACTTAAAACCCCTAAAAAGTATCGAGTCGAACCCAAAATGCTTCCGAAATTAATTAAATACATGCCCATTCGAAAAAAATTATTTTCCAAATTATGACACTTAAATAATGTATTCCATGATGAACACAAAACACCGTCAGATTGTTTTATAAATCCTATTTCCCATTAAAATATGTTACAACCGAAGAAGAAGGATTAAGAATCTAACTTCACAATAGGATCTCCGATGAATTCGCCGATGAATTCGCCGGATTAGCTCCGATCGTTCTTGATCATCTCCGGCTCCTTCATTTTCTTGTTTGCTGTTTTTCTCTGTCTTCTCGCTTTAATTTTTCGTTGTTTGTTCATTTCTCGTTTTTGATGGCTTCGGTAAAGAAATCTTATGCTCAGGCGGTGCGCCCTACTCAACCTCCGACATCGGAATTCATGCCTGAAATTGCGTCGTACATGGGGGAAATTGCTATTCGGTTCTCTAAGGAATAGATTGATTTGCTAGCATCACCATTTCAATTTGCTCTGGTTGGAAAATTTTCGCAGGGGAAACCTAATTTGGATGCTATTAAAAGGTTTTTTGAGGTACAGAACTACTCAGAGCAATATTCGATAAGTGTGTTAGATTCGAAACACATTCTTATCAATTTCACTGGTGAAAAGGATTTTATCCGGCTCTATTCAAGGAATCAATGGTTTGTCACTAGTAAACCGATGCGGATTCTCAAGTGGACACCCGACTTTCATGTTGATGTTGAATCATCGCTAGTACCGTTATGGATCTTGCTCCCAAAACTGCCTGCACATCTGATGAAGGTGGAAGCCCTGAAAGGGATTATTTCAAGCTTTGGGAAACTTCTAAGAGTTGATGCATCTACAGCAACGCTCAAGAGACCGTCTACTGCTCGTGTTCAAATAGAATTTGATCTACTTAAGCCTTTTCCTCGTCGTTTTTGGATTCAGCAAGGTGAATCTTCTGGGTTCTGGCAATTTGTGGAACTGGAGACTGAACTTCCACAATATTGCGTTTACTGCAGTCACATTGGACACATGGAAACAGACTGTCGAATTAAGGATCCTTCTAAGTCTCAGCCTCAACAGGAACACACCACTGATTTTGGACACAACATTCGGAGGGAACGAAATGTAGGTCCTCCAGCTCAAGTGTGGAGACAGAAACAGAGTGCCACACCTGCTACTGAAGAAGTTCAGCCGCAGCAATCCAGGGGCCAACAAAGTAGCAATGAACAAGCAGTTTATACCCAGCAGCATTCGACCTCAGAAGTTCTAATCGATCAACAGGTAGAAACACTCATTACAGGGTCGAGTAAGGATATAGCTATTCCAGAAATGGTTGAAGAGGAACAGCATTTAGAAGGGGTAAATCAGGTTCAGGGACAGGTACAAGAGCGGATTGAATACACACAGCATTTGAATCCCTTAAGTGGCAGAGAAGTTACTGATGATACCATGCTCCCAAATTTAGATAAGGAGGCCCATAGACAAGGTAATGTTTCAGAAAATGATATGCCAGAGCATAATATTTTGACAAAGCATGCTCAGGTGACTAGTCTAATGGCTGCCCAAGAAGAACTTAACAGCAGATTTCAAAATCAATTAGGACTGGACAAGGGTAAAATGACCCCGATTGAAGATGATGGGTTTAGAACTGTTAACAGAAGGAAAAAGAGGAAGAATTATGCGACTCTAAGACCTACAGTAAGCACAAGATCCTCAGTTCTCAAAATCAATCAACCACCATGATTAATAGCCTTTTCTGGAATATTAGAGGGCTAAAGGGTAAGTCCTCATTTAGACGCCTCAAAAAGCTTGTCAAAATTCATAAAATTTCCTTTTTAGCCATCTCTGAGCCCATGATTTCTTCTAATTCTCTTAATACTTATAAATTTAAATTAGGATTTGATAGTTGCTTTGCTTCCCCTGGGGATAAGCTTTGGGTGTTCTGGACCTATAGTGCCTCTGTTGAAGTTGTGGCTAGTATGGAGCAAGCTATTACTCTTAAATTTCATGGGAGTAACCCGTTTTTAATCGGCTAACTGTGTATGGTAAATGTACCCGTATTCTTAGAACTGATTTGTGGACACACTTGGAGTCTTTAGTGGATTTAAACATGCCCTGGATGATTGGGGGGATTTTAATGCCGTTTGTACCCTGGCAGATTACAGTGGAAATTCACAACCAAATGAGAATTCCATGAAGGACTTTAATACTTTCATCTCTAGTTGTGGTTTGCAAGAACTCCCTGTTACTGGTTCCCATTTCACTTGGACTGGTTGGAGATGCAATGGTTATGTCAAGGAAAAACTTGACAGACTCTTGTTCAATACTCTCTGGTTGAGTACCAATAATACTGATATGGTGCAAGTCTTAAATAGATCTGGTTCTGATCATGCTCCAATTCTCTACACTTTTAAAGATAAAAGCAAGCGTGCCTCTTCCTTTAAGTTTCAAAATATGTGGCTTTTGCACTCTAATTTTCAGCAAACTGTTCGTGACAGTTGGAGTAAGCCCTATGTTGAAGTTGATGGTATGAGTAACTTGGTGTTCAAACTTAGGAGGCTTAAACAGGACCTTAAATTTTGGAACAAGAATACCTTTGGTAATATTCAGGACAGAGTTAAGGCCAGTGAGGATGAAATCAATTATCTGGAAACTGTCTATGATCAATCTCCTAATGATTCTAACAGAGCAGCTTTGTCTCAGGCTAAGGCAGTCTATAATCTCCATCTTGCCCAACAAGAAGAATTATGGAGACAGAGATCAAGGTTTAAGTGGTTTAAGGAAGGAGATAACAATACTGCATTTTTCCATGCCACTGCCAAAGATAAAATTAGAAGACTGGAAATTCACAGGATACAAGATTCCAGTGGTCAATGGTGTACTTCCCAGCATTCAATTGGCCAAGTTGCTGTTGATTTTTTCAGCAATCTTTTCAGAGGGGACCTCTCTACTGATACTAATGCTATGGAAGACCTGCTGCAGTTTATTCCCTCCAGTCTTACTGAAGACCTCCAAAAGAATCTGATGGTTGCTCTTACTCCCTCTGAAGTCAAGCAAGCTGTTTTTGACCTTGATCCATCTAGTGCAGCAGGTATGGATGGCTTTTCTGGATCCTTTTATAGAGCTTGTTGGGATGTTATTGGTCCTGATGTCTTTAATGCCACCAATCATTTTTTCTCTGGAGGTTATATTCCTCAAGCCATTGGCTCTACTGTTATATCTCTTATCCCCAAGAAGAATACTCCTGTCACTTTTGCTGATTATAGACCTATTGCCCTCAGCACTTTTATTAATAAAGTCTTCACTAAAGTTTTGTGTTCCAGATTGTCTACTGTTTTACCTCAGCTTATCTCCAATGAACGATCTCGATAATGTTCTGTTTGTTCAGGAGTTGGTCCAATTCCTTCATAAAAAAACCCGTGGTCATAATATTATCTTTAAATTTGATGTTACCAAAGCCTTTGATAGAGTCTCTTGGCCTTTTTTGAAAGCTCTTCTCTTAAAGTTTGGTATCCCTGCTTCTTTTGTCCAACTTATCATGAATAATCTGACTTTCAGCTGGTTTTCTATCCTTATTAATGGTACCCCTGTTGGTCTTTTTCAGAATACTAGGGGTATTAAACAAGGTGACCCCCTCTCACCTTATCTTTTTATCCTTGTTTCTGAAGCCTTAACCAGAGGCCTTAAACATATTTTTCAGGCTCAGGTTGAACATTATGCAACACCTAGAGGCTTCCCCCTGGTAACTCACTGTCTTTATGCTGATGACCTTATTGTTTTTGCTAGAGCCACCAAAAAATCTCTTACTAACCTTTTCCTGTTTCTCCACCAGTATGAATTAGCCTCTGGTCAGCAAATTAATGCTAATAAAAGCTCCTTTTTTTCTTTCTAAACATGCTCCAAATTCAACCATCAATTTGGTTAGTCAGATCACTGGTGTGAAAAAAGGCTCTTTCCCTTTTACTTATCTTGGTTGTCCTATTTATGTAGGCAGGCCCAAGCATAGTTATTTCATCCCCCTCCTGCATAAAATGGAACACAAACTTCAAGGTTGGTATGCTAAGTTTCTTTCCCCTGGTGGCCGGCTTATACTTATAAAACATGTCTTGTCTGCAATTCCTATACACATCCTTGCTGCACTTAGACTACCTGTTTCTGTTTTTAAGAGAATTGAGCAGATCCTCTCACATTTCTTATGGTTAAATACTGACACTCAGAAAAGACATGTTTGGAGAAAATGGGAGAAAGTCTGTTTTCCTACCTCTGAAAATGGCCTTGGCATCAGGAATCTTGCAACTTTACAACAAGCTTTTTCTTGTAAGTTGTGGTGGAAATTAAAAAAAGGCCAAGGTCTTTGGGCAAATACTGTCATGAAGGGCAGCTTCCCTCTTTATAAACTTTATGCCTGGAAGTTGCTAGCTGAGGTGCAGGACATTGCTGAGGATCATATGAGATATCTTGGTAGAAATAGATGGGTTTGGATGCCTTCTGCTAGTGGTTTATTTAGCATAAAATCTGCCTATGATATTCTCAGGAAGAGGAGTCAGACTATCCAAGATCTGCAAATTATTTGGCATCCTACTATGCCTAAGAAGATATCCTTTTTCATGTGGAGATTACACAATGATCTGCTTCCTTTTTCTACTCAGCTTCACAGATTTGGTATTAATGGCCCTTTCAAATGTGCTTTCTGCCAGGAGGAGAAACTATTGATCATGTGTTTTGGCACTGTGATAAGACTCAACAGATTTGGAGACATTTCCGTTATCCCGCACCGGGGCTATAATTCATCTAATCAACGTTAGAATCTTGCTAAATGGTTTAATCCTCAGTTGAAAGGTGCTTTGGGGAAGATTTTACCTTTGGTGCCTCATTTGATTTGTTGGGAAATATGGAAGGCCAGAAATAAGATGTTCTTTGAAGATATGCTCACTGGTAACAATAGTATTATCTATGCTATTCTTGATCACCTTCAGATGCTCTGTAAGAATATGAAAGTGATTAAGAAGAATACTCATGATGACATCCTTATTCAAGCAGGTATTCTCCATCATTTTACTCCTAGACCCCCTGTTACTTATATTTCTGTCATGTGGCAGTTTCCTCATGTTGATGGTTACAAACTCAATACTGATGGATCCTCTATTGGAAATCCTGGGATTCTTGGGGGGCTTCATTATTAGAAATCATGTTGGACAAGTCATAAAAGCAGGGTATGAAGCTTATGGGGTTGATACTAATATGCAAGCTGAGATCTCTGCCATGGTTTCTGGTATCAACTTATGTATTCAGCTCCAGCTACATGATGTTATTATTGAGACTGACTCTCAGGCTTTGGAACAAATGATCAAAGGGAAGTATCAAATTCCCTGGAAGTATCAGCAGGACATAGAGATCATACAACATCTTATTGCAAGTCAGAATTTTCAACTCCAGCACATTTACAGAGAGGCCAATGCTCCTGCTGACTATCTTGCCAAAATTGCCAGCTCCACACAGACTACTGGTATTATTGAGGGCACTAATCTTGATGCTGAGCTTGGACTGCTGGTCACTAAAGATGTCCTACAACTACCTATTATTAGAAGGAAAAAATGATGTTTACAAACAGCACAGCAATTTTGGAAGCACCCTTCATAGTCATGAAGGGTGCAGACAGGTGGTTTCATACAATTTCCTCTTGTAGCTCTGTTTGGCCCTCTGCTTTTTCTCTACTGCTATTCTGTGGCGCTTGCTCTTACAGGTCTGCAGTCAGGATGGTGGAAAATACGGCCCCAGGGCAAAGCATAATCATCCTGGAAGCACCCTTCATAATATTGAGGGGTGCAAACAGGTTGTTTCTCTCTATTTTGAGTTATTGGTTTTATACATCTGGCATCTGGTTGCTGTGGTACATTTTAGGGGCCCTTTGTGATCATTTTTGTAGGTGCACTTGTTGGATTCTCGTTGGCCCCAGGAAAATTTGGATAATAGCTTGGACAAGGCTGTTGTGGGCTGCTGTGGTCTCCAATTTGCTGTTTCTGGGCAATGCTATTGATTGATATTGCTGAGTGCCTGGATAGAGACTGATATGGAAGAAGGCTGCTTGTAGTTATTTGATGTTTCTTGATTGTAGATCTTTTGTGACTGCTTTCTTTAGTTTTTTTTGTTCCAATACATGGGAGATCATACTCTTCCCTTAGCACCCGGTTTTTCCCACAATGGGTTTTCTGGACTAAGGGTTTAAGGAGGTGATAAACATGTATTGATGACGCATGTTTTTTGGAGGTACGGTCAGGGGTTGGCCATGTAAAACTTCAGTTTATCTTTAATAAAATTTTCTCGAGGTTTAAAAAAAAAAATTAAATGTATTCCATAAAAAATTCCATGGACATCCCTTTAGTGACACGATTCTACGACTCAACCACTATGAAAAATGACACTACCCGATTAAAATAGCGCATAGAGTAAAAAAAATCCACCTATCCTTTGCTTAAAAAGCTCCGGACTGTGGTGAATGAAAAAAAACCTCTACACGATAATTTAATCATGACTCGATCTAAAAATTTCCTAGACTCGATGACTCGATCTAAACTACAAGAAAAGGGATCTACGAAGAACATTCATCCATACACAGGGTCATCTAAGTAATGCACTTTCTCCAGTTTGTCAAAGCGAGCCTCCATATAGTGCTTCAACCGATGGCCATTGACCATCAAGGTCTTGTCCCTATCCAGATGTTTTACTTCAATGGCTCCCGAAGGAAATACCTTACTCACAACATATAGGCCACTCCATCTAAACCTTAACTTTCCCTGAAATAGCCTCAATCCCGAATCATAAAGAAGAACCTTATCATTAACTTTAAACTTACAATCTGGGATATTTTGTTGTGAAGCCTCTTAGTGCGTTCCTTACAGATTCGTGAACTCTCGTAAGCACTCAACTGGAACTCCTCTAGCTTGTTCAGTTCCCGCAATCTCTTCTCACCCGCTAACTTCTCATCAAGATTAATGGTCCTAGTGGCCCAATAAGCTCGATGCTCAAGAAAGACAGGGAGATGACACGCATTCCCGAACACGATCATATAAGGTGTCATACCGATGGAGGTCTTATAATCCATTCTAAAGGCCCACAAAGCATCATCTAACTTAAGCGCCCAATATTTCCTAGATGGATTTACGGTTTTCTCTAAAATTCGATTGACCTTACAGTTAGTTACCTTTGATTGTCCATTACCCTGAGGATGGTAGGCAGTACTAACCTTGTACGTGACTCCATACTTACTCATGAGTTTCTCAAAGATACGGTTGTAGAAATGACTTCCCTGATCACTAATGATAGTCCTGAGGGTCCCGAATCTTGGAAAGAATGTTACTTTTCAGGAACTTCATGACTACCTTGGAATCATTAGTGGAGATGCTATAGCCTTAACCCACTTTGAGACGTAATCAACTGCCACAAGTATGTATTTATTGGAAACAGAGGACACGAAAGGACCCACGAAATCAATGCCCCATAAATCAAATATCTCCAGCTCAAGAATCGGATGTAAGGGCATCTCATGTCTTACGTATATGTTTCCCCTCCTTTGACACGCACTACAAGATCTAGAAAATTTATGTGAATCATTGAAGATAGATGGCCAGTAGAAACAACTTTGAAGGACTTTGGTAGCAGTCTTTTTAGCCCCATAATGACCGCCTACTTCTTTCTCATGGCAATGAGATAGAATAGAAGGAATCTCATCATCATGTACGCATCGTCTGATGACATTATTAGGACAGAACTTATACATGTAAGGATCGTCCCAATAATAGTGCTTCAGATCCATGAAGAACATTTTTCTCTGCTGCTAAGTAAGCTCATGGAGGATGTGCTTGCCTGCTAGATTATTTGCGAAGTCTCTAAACCAAGGCTTGACTTGCTTCCTATCAGTAGTCACTGCGAATAACTGCCCATCAGGAAACTCGTCCACTATCAACCCCTTTTGCTTGTCATCCGTTAAAAGTAACCTCGATAGATGGTTTGCCACTTGATTTTTTGTGCCATGCTTATCCTTGATTTCCACATCAAATTCTTGAGAAAGCAAGATCCAACGTAGAAATCTCGGCTTAGACTCTTGCGGAGTGAGAAGATAATTCAAAGCAGAATGATCAGTGAAAACTGTCACCTTTGAACCTACAAGATTGGATCTAAACTGATCAAAGTCGAATATGACAGCTAGAAGTTCTTTCTCGGTGGTGGCGTAGTTTTTTTGAGCGGAGTTGAGGGTAAGGCTAGCATAATAAATAGGTATAAATATATTATCCCTACGCTGCCCCAATGCAACACGTAATTCCGTATCACTCGCGTCGCACATCAACTCGAAGGGAAGATTCTAATCCGGTGCTACTAAAATAGGAGTTGTGATAAATTTCACCTTTATGGTACTAAAAGCTCGGATACAGGCCTCGTAAAAAATGAAGGGGGTGTCTTTAAGCAAAAGATGTGTAAGAGGATTTGCTACCTATGAGAAATCCTTAATGAATCTCCTATAAAATCCTTCATGGCCTAAGAAACCCCTAAGAGTCTTCAAGTTTGTGGGTGGTGGAAATTTCTCTATGACCTCAACCTTCGCTTTATCTACTTCAATTCCTCTCCGTGAAATCTTAAAGTGAAATTTTTCCCAATTCAGGACTAGATTAGTCTCCTCACACCTTCTAAGAACTTTGCCAAGATTATCTAAGCATGAGTCAAAGGAGTCACAAAATACGCTAAAGTCGTCCATAAAGATCTCGAGAAAATCCTCAACCTTGTCTGCAAATAAGGATACCATGCATCTCTGAAACGTATTAGGTGCATTTCACAAGCCAAATGGCATCCGGCTATATGCAAACGTACCATACAGACAAGTGAATGTCGTCTTCTCACGGTTTTCCGGAGCTATTGGAATCTGATTGTAACCCGAATATCCATTAAGAAAATAGTAAAAAGCATGTCCATTAAGTCTCTCGAGCATTTGGTCAATGAAGGGCAAAGGAAAATGGTCCTTTCGGGTTGCATCATTCAGTTTCCTAAAGTCAATACAAAACCTATGTCCGGTAATAAGCCTAAAAGGTATCAACTCATTAAGCTCATTAGCTTGAACCATAAAACCACCTTTCTTAGGGGCAACATGCATAGGGATCACCCACTCACTATCAGAGATAGGAAAGATAATACCCATTTCTTGCATCTTAATCACCTCCTCCTTGACCACATCTTATAGTTTCGGATTTAATCTCCTCTGCGGCTGGGCTATGGGTTTCCTTTCTGGGTCTAGAAGAATCTTATGCATGCAAACACTAGGGCTTATGCCCTTAATATCAACAATGGTCCACCTGAATGCTCCTCTGTGCTCTCTAAGCACTCTAATCAACTTATCCTCATGTTCTAAAGTCAAGCTAGAAGACACTATTAAGGGCAAAGACTTATCCTGAAGGTACATATATTTTAAATGGTCAGGTAAAGGCTTCATCACTAAATTGGTCGGTGGCTCTTCTGAGGAAGGAGTAAGCTTCTTTCCTGTCAACTTCAAGTCAAATGACTTGTGCCACATCGGTCATTGAGGGGGAAGTTGTTGAATAGAGTTCACACTACTATGTCTGAATCGGTTTGGTCCTCTACGCCTACGATTGTAATGGTACTCATCAGCTTCTTCTTCCTCATCTATGGTCTCAAACAAGGAGAAATCATCTTCAATCTGGCTTGAAAAGCCAGTCTTCTGCTGAAATTTAGAAATGACCTCATCTATGCCACTCATCATATAAAAAGCATCCATAGTGTCCGCGGGGTACTTCATGGACTTAAGAACATTGAAGGTCACACTCTCACCATTTACTCTAAGAATCAGCTCACCGTTATGCACATCTATAAGGGTCCTACTCATGGCAAGGAATGGGCTACCCAGAATTAAAGGAACCTCATAGTCCTCCTCCATATCAAGAATCATGAAGTCAATAGGGAAAAAAAACTTATCTTCCTTAACGAGAACATCCTCAACTACCCCTATCGGTCTCTTAACAGAACGATCGGCTAGCTAAATAGTGATCGAAGTTTCCTTAAGTTCCCCTATCCCTATTCTATGGAATGTCGAATAAGGCATGATATTAATACTAGCACCGAGGTCACATAGGACTTTCTTAAAGCACACGTCACCTATGATGCAAGGGATCAAGAAACTTCCTAGATCCTTTAGCTTTTGTTGCAACTTGTGCTGTAAGACATCCGAACACTCCTCATTCAAACAATAAGTCTTAAAATCCAATAAACGACGCTTATTAGAAACAATATCTTTAAAAAAAAGCGTAATTAGGCATATGTGCAATTGCTTCAACTAAAGGAATATTAACTTGCAACATTCGAAACATGTCAATAAACTTTTAAATTGCATATATGCACATTAGGACTACGTTTAGGTGGATACGGAAGAGAATTCAAATCAGTAGCAGTTGAATCAGAAGACTTACCTGAGGACCTAGAAGCATTTCGAGGAGACCCTAAAATTTCTGAATCTTCACAGGGCCACTTTTGCAAGTCACTGGCCAGGAAACCGGGCGTGTCAACAGTGTCTGGAAGCTTTCCAGAGTCGATGTTGGTCCTGCTCGCTCTATCCTCAACTGCAACTTCGGAGCTATTTTCTCAGAATTTTCGTCACCTTTTATCCTAACAACCTCTCCACTCCTAGTAGTTATTGCATTAAAATCTCGAGGGTTCCTTTCTTTGTTGCTAGGCAGCCCTCCCAGAGGTCTACTAGTCAATTGCTCTGCAATTTGCCCAACTTGAGAAGACAATGCTTTCATTTGTGCTTCTTGGCTGGCAAGAGTATTATCGGTGCTTGATCGATATTGATTGAAAGACTTATCCATTTCATCCATCGTCTTCGTAAGTTTTCCAATGTTATCCTCAACTGTAGTACTCAAACACTCAATAGCATCCTCCCATGAATTTCTCACATGTGGTGGCACGTAAGATCCCGATTTTTTGCCTTTTGGATATTCACCACCACATTGATCACTATACCGGAATCCAGGAGCATCATGTGACCCGGGATAATACTTAGGGTTTTGACCTCCTGTCCTCTCTCTTGCCCCATGTAATTAACATCTTCTTCCGTAGTCTCAACTTGGGCCACATCTGTTTTCTCACTAGCCACCCCTTTCTCGAAATGATCCATATGGGCACTCACCAATGTAACCTGCGTCGAGATGTTTGACAATTGTTGAAGGATCTCTTAAGAAACATTATAATCTAATACCCCAGCTACCTTCTTAACCGAAGCTTTACCATTCCACTAACTATTCATCATGATCATTTCCCTTTTTTCCCATGCTCTATCCAGTGATTGATCCATAAAATCCCCTTCACTTGATGCATCCAACCGAATCTGGTCTGTTTCTTCAATAGCATTTTAATATGTGTGCATCAAGAGCCGAAGGGCTATATCCTGATATGGACATTTCTGGAGTGCTTCTTTGAAACTTTCCCATGAGTCGGCCAGAGATTCACCAGGTAGTATCTTGAACTGTAGAATTTCGGTTCGTAACTTATTCGTCTTGCTTGGTGGGAAATAGAGGTTCATGAACACTCACAATAACTCATACCAAGTCATGATCGACTCATGAGCCAACGAAAATAACCATTGTTTTGCTTTTTCCTTCAAAGTGAAGGGGAATAGTGTCAACCAGATGTTCCCTTCTGGTATGTTAGGTGCCCTGACGGTATTATAAATTTCCAAGAAATTTTGAACATGGGTACTTGGGTCTTCAATTGGTGAACCAGTAAAATTAGCATAATTCTGCACCATCTGTATTACATTAGGCTTAGGGTGGTAAGCCACAGCCGGATTTGTCGGTGGCTTGATTGCTGGGACAAACTGTTCAATGGATGGAGTAGCATAGTCAAAGAACGTCTTTTCATGAGCTTCAACCACTGCCTCATTACCGTTAGCATTATTATTCCGTTGTTTCAAAGCCATATCGCCTTCAGTTTCAATCAAATCTGGGATCTCTCCTTCAAATTCTTCCTTACTTTGAAGTTCGGCTACGCTCAAGTCAACCTCTAAACTCTTACCCGAAGATGTTAAGGCCTTTTTCCGCAATGCGTTATTAGCCCAACAAGTTGCTTCGATTTCAGAATCCAAAGGAAGTAGTACAGTTTTAGAGCATCGAGTCATGTACTGCAATCATAGAAATGACAAAAGCACTGTTAATATCTGAGTGGGGCCGGCTTCCCTAGCACTGGCTTGGGAAAGCGCACCAACTCTCAGTGACAATTTCAAAAAATTCGACTCTAGTTGGACGAGACTGCACAAAACAATTTTTTTTTCAGAATATTGTTGTGTCACAACTAGCTGTCATCCGGGCCGGTATCCTTAGCCAAAGGACGGGAAACCTTTTCAATGGTTAGAAGAACAAATCGGGACACAACACAATTGCAGTTTTTTTTTATAAACTACTTTATCTAAAATTACTTAGAAGAATGAAAATAAAGTAAACAAAAAAATAGAATGGGGATTAACGAAAAAAACTATAACGTAAATTTTGCAACAAAGCCTTCGTTACCGAAACAAAATCCCTGGCAACAGTGCCAAAAACTTGTTCACGAAAATCAAAACTACACTAGCAAGCGGACTAGGTCAACTGTAGTATAGCTCAATTCGTGAGCAAGGTCGATCCCACAGGGACTTGTTGGATAATTATGCAATTTTTTTTATAAAATTCAAGATTACGGATGGTTTGTGGTCTTTGGCCAAAATAAACTCGGAAAATAAGGTAAAAATCACGGATTATCAAATCAAGACGAGTTTTAACCACATTTAAGAAAGTACATCGAACTGAACTAGTTAATTATACCCTAATCGTTTCTTATATTGATTCATACACTTTTGTCTTTAAAGTTCCAAGAATCGAGTCAATTACTGGTGTATCTCCCTAAAGTGGTTCATAGATCGTGCGCGGACTCGAGAACCCTATGAATAGCTAAACGTCTACCTTGCGCGGGCTAGACCAATATTAACTAAACAATAATTATCAACTAGGAAATACCGATAATAATTATCGTAAACCTCGCTACGTAACTACCGTGCACGTGCCAGTTAACTATTAACGATCTAATTGTTTCATGTCCAATTACTCTTTTCAACCTAGTTCCTTCAAGAATAATTTATGAAAACATGCAAAGATTTGATCAAGTTCTAAACATGTAAATTCAAACGAATCGATAGAAATAATCAAAACAATTCCTATCGGGGAAACTAAATCGTTAAGGCTTTTCTCCAATATAGACCGTTGGGTACTCTTCCAAAGCAAAGTCTTTTCCCTAAGACCGGGCGTTTCTCATATATGAATCAATATAAATCACGATTAGGTGCAAATTAACATCGTTCAATTCGATCTATAAATAATTTAACGTAACATTCTTGTAACAAGGATAATCATCACAAATTCGAAAAACATAAAAGAAAGAATTGACATGATTACCTAGAAACACGAGATCAATCTTCTAGCTATTTCATCCGCAATGAATCACCAATTGAACGAACATATAAAGGCTAAACTACTCTCAATTAATGAAGAAAACAAGAACTTTTATTGATAATACATTAAGTAAATTGTCAGCTCAAAAAATCTTACATGTTCTTATAGCAAAATAACCGACCTAAGACCTAAATAGGGTAAATTTGGAAGTTTTGGGTTAAAGTCGGTGCGGCTCCCCGGCGGAATTCTAGGGCACCCGGCCTAGTGGACAACTTTGCACATGTCCAGAACATGTCCTATGGCAAGTTTCTTGAATTTTTGCTAAGCATTGACACGGTTTCCCGACCATGCACTCGGGACACCAGCCCAAATATTAAGGTCTAGACTTGTCTTGCTTCCGGACATGTCTAGGACACGTCCTGGACGGTTCCTTGGGCAGTCTGGTGAGCTTCCCCGAGTGCTTACTCGGTCTACCGGGCCGGGCTTCTTCTGGGCTTGTCCAGGATTGATTTTGGATTCGTCCAACAGCTCAACTTGGCTCTCCATTGGTTCGATCTTGGTGTTTCTACATATCTTGGCCCAAATCCACTTCGGCTCAAATTAGTCCTGCACATACTCCTACAAAGAATTATAAAAAGTGTAGTAATATAATTTGATACAGAAATAGTATATAAATAGAAATAATCATGATTCAAACTCATACGCAACTTCCAATCAAATTAAGCACTTTTACGTGTAGTTTATCATGAATTAAACATGTTTAAATCCAATTTTGGGGGTGAATTGATATGGAAAATGTCATAAGTTGATTCACATCAGCCTCTCTAAAAATATAACAGGTGCAGACTTAAGCGGACGCTTGAAAATTATACATGTAAGGTATGTTATTTTTATTTATGGTTTTGGTGATGTGTTGTACTATAAATACTTGGCTTGTATGAATATAGAAATCATCTTTTCTCCCAATTGTTTTGTGTTTAACATTACGCTCTAATTTTTTATTTAGGTTATTGATGTATCATTTCATTTCGATTTGATAAAAAACTTTATAATTTTGTGAAACACATTTCATCCTCCCTTACCCTCAATGTTGTGAAACACATTCCCCCCTCCCCCAAAACCCATCAAAACAAGTTCCTATTGTATCTACATTCATATATATATACACACTAGTCAATAATCCGTGTATTGCACGGGACGTTTGACAATGTGATTACATTTAATTAATATGCATATTATGTACTTCAAAACAAAGACCCATCAAACTTATTGTAATGCTAGCTATTAAAATTGTTTATTTATGATTAGTATTCATTTTGGCATCTGATAGAGTCAAAAATAGACAACACAATGACAATGCTGGAAATCATCGGGTATTAAATCCGGTGGTTTCCTTCCTCTGAGTGATAATCTGATCAAGACAGAACCCTAAAAAGAGATGAAACATGAGGAGTTTTTGTGGTGGCATAGACTGCACTTGAGAAACTGCATCTCAATCTGTCTACGTATCCAATGTGTGTATTGGAATCAAGTCTCTGTAGTTCCTAAGGGATGGTTTATATAGGAGGGGATTGTGACCTAGCATTGCATGTTGCGTGTCCATGTTGGAATCTAATGCCGTGTTCTCTAAGGAATAGATAATGATGATTTGATCTCCTTGATTTTAGGAGATACTAATGGTTATATTTTGATTGCCAAGATCAGAGTCTTTATAGCTAAGGATTCTTTCCGGATTTATCTGATTTAACATGTATGCGGGTCAGACATGGGTTGTTATATTATGAAAGATGATGGGAATGCTGAGTGCACTTTGCTGATCATGTGATGAGACCAGCAGCCTGCTGACAGCATGAACGCCAACAGCCTGCTGACAGTATAAAGACTCAGCAGCCTGCAAATTAGTTTAATATAGTGTAATGTAGAAAACGGTCATTCTGTTGAAATCCTTTATAACCCTTTGTAATTTACTTCCAACTGATTCATGAGGAGTATGAAGATATATATAACACATGATCATTCATATTGTAAATCCAACTTGTAACTTTTAGTTCATCAATAATAATTCCGAATTCTGTTTTCAATTTATAATTCTATAAACTTCATAATGGTATCAAAGCAGAAATTTGAGACTTTTGAAAATGCTTTCCTGCATTTTTTCCTCCAATCTTTGAAAAATCTTGAGAGTGTTCTTCATTTTTCTGGGTTTTTAGAGAGTAAACTGTCCTCTCTTTTCTAGATTTTTGATCAGGTCTTGAACGTTTTTTCACTATCATAGATTGATTTGTGAATAATGAGATAACCATTACAAAATCCTAGCACTATGACAGTCCTTCACGACACCCTAGTTTCACTGTCTACACAAAATGAAGAAAGGTGAGATTGCTCCCTTCACTCTGCACACTGATCCTTTGGAGGTGGAATTGCTCCTTCACCACTCACCACTAATACCAACACACAGTCCTCAGACTGCACCAACAGCTGTAGCAACACCGTATGAAGAAAGGTAGAATTGCTCTCTTCAAACTTTGCACAGCCAACCCTTTTTCACAAAGGTTAGGTTTAGAATTAATCAAGGATTAATTCAGTGAGCTGTCTGATTCTTCTGGATCTGACTTGTAGCTCCAAGATGCCTTCTTTCCCCCTTGATGGGTTACTGAATCTTTCTTTGAAGTCTTCAAGGCAATTTCGTTGGCTTCCCCTTTTTCTGGATATATATGATCTGATTTTATAGATCTGGATTTGGATCTTTGAATATATGCTTGTAAAGCTCTTTTTCTGATCCTCCTCTCTCTTTTCTTGAATGAATCTCTTGTGTATTTATAGGGGTGATGTAACGGTCACTAGCTCTTGTAGCCGTTACACTTGTCGTTTTGCCAACGTTCACATGTACGATATTTTGTCATATTCTCAGTTTGAATTCAACAAGGCTTTAACTCAGTTTTCTACTCTTCTTCAAAACTGAGTACCTTGTATACTTAATATCTGACTTCAATTGGCTATGTCAGAGTACACCAATCAGTTTCTTCTTACTTGGTAACTGATAATCTTTGTCCTTAAGATTATTCAGTTATACATGATCTATAACTCAGTTTCAGGTCACCACAGACTTGCCTGAATCCTGACTTATAGTCACGACTTAATCAGCTTCTAACTGAGTTTGCCACCTCAGTTCTTCAATCCTCAATAACTGAGTCTGTGTCCCTCAGTTCTTCAGTCTTCTAGATAAGCCAACTGAGTCTGTGTCCCTCAGTGAACTTATCTTCTTCAGTTTTAGCATAACTGAGTTTGAACCCTCAGTTCTTCAAGTGCATATACAGTTTTCTTGTTATAACTCAGTTTTCTTGTTGTGACTCAGCTATTCGCCTAGTTCATATTCTATTACAATGCTTTTCTAAAACAACCTATACAATGTTCAGACTCTAGATAGAACTTATACATTTATTTCTAGACCATTTCTTGCTTCTTCTTTTATTATGCACTATAACAGTTAGTTACGACTTCATCATCATAGGTTGTAAATGATTTGTCTAATTTCATGACGAATCATCATCAAAACATAAATAATATTTCCAACAATTTCCCCCTTTTTGATGATGTATCATAACCCTCCTTAAAAGCAATAATGAAAGAATGGTGCAAGAAATCGTAACGAAACATCTTAAGATAGCAAAATAGAACAGCCAAGTTTATCACAAGATTCAAAATAGAACAGACTGAGTTAAAAACTGAATTAGATTACATCTTTTCATTTTCCAGTGCCATTAATTTTTCACCAGCAAATATACTCCTTTTTGTCTCTAAAGATCTTCTTGCTTTCCCTTCTTCTTCACTTTCACCATCTTTAGGCTTGATTTCCAGATATTCATTCAGCAATCTGTTTCCTTCTTCATTCTCTTGGTTTTTGAACTTGATCAGAATTTCTTTGAGTTCTTTTTCCATCAATTTCTCTTCTTCTTCTGAGATAAGATTAAGTTTTTCTTTTTCCTCTTTTCTTTCTGATTTCTTTTCAGTTTCCCCCTTTGTTTGTGTCTTCTTATCTGCCAACTTGTCAAGGGATTTGACACAGGTTACAAGCTTCTTTCTGATACTCAATACTGCTTTAACTGCGGCTTCCTCATCATCCTCAGTTCTTGTTTCTTTAAAATCTCCTTCTGCAATCAGCTCTTCAAACAGACTATCAACTGCTTCTTCATCAAGTTGAGTAGTTAGTAGATCAGCATCTACTTGTCTGTCTTGATCTTCCATCAGTTGTCTGGCATAAGCCTCTTCAACTTTAGCTGCATCCTCTCTTGTAACTTCATCACCTACAGCTTCATCTTCCCCTTTGTTTGAAGATAAGCGAAAGCAATCTTCAAATAACTTACGTAGGGTGATGATGTTTGAGTATTTGTTCAAACCTGAATAATGTATCTTTCCAATTAATTCATGCATGTTGAACAGTTTATCCTGTAGATTCTGCATTAAACATTCAATGAATTCTTTCAGATATTTCAGTTTCTCAGCTTCAGTTTCTTGAACCAGAGATTCTCCAAATGCTGATTTGCTTGTGGATGCCTCATGAGCTTGTGATGAGGAGCTAGTTTCAGGATAGTAAAAGTGAGTATCATGAACTGCCGGTTCCTTTTCATACTCAGTTTCACAAAATTCTACGTCTTCCACAGCTTCTCTCTGTGTTTCAGTGTATTCCCCAAACATAGTAGTGAGAAATTCACTCCCTTCAGATTCTTCATCAACTACTTCTTCACCAATTTCTTCATCATCTTCAAATTCATCTGCCTTGCTTCCTTTGTTTCCCTCACTTCTTTCTGATTCTTCAACATCATCAGTTTCAACATCACTTTCATCAATATTGATTACCACTTTAGGTTCGGCTTTCATTGCCTGAAGTTTGTTCCATAACCTCTTCTGTCTTCTCAGAGTCCTTTCATCTAAATTCACAGTTCCACTTGAACTGGAGTCTGAAGCTTCACTCAATTCCTCTTCTTCAATGATTTTCCTTTTCTTTGTCCCAGTGGACACTGATTTGAGTTTTGCTTTGGCTTCTGTAACTTTTGATATGGAGAAATGATCTAGTATCCTTTGCACTAGATAAGGAAATCCCTTTTTCAGTAAAAACGATTCTCCAGTATCTTCTCTTTCTTTGACTCTTTCTTTCTCGTCTGAAATTTGCTTTATCAACTGATTGAGAACAAATTTGTTCCAATCAAATATCTTTTCAAGCCAAATAGCATAAATCATCTTCATTTTATCTGTTGAGAGAGTATAGAAATTTCGAGCATGGCTAATGACGTTTCTGGTCAGAAGTATCGTCAAGAATGCAAACTCTCCTTTCTGCTGATAAATAGAGCCACTGTAATTCTTCTCCTTCTTGTTGATTGCCATGATGTTCCAAAGCTTGTCTTTTTCTTCTTTCCCAAAAGTGAAAGATGGAGAGCCTCCAATTATATCTAGACGGAACACTAGGGAAAGCAATTGTTCATCAATGGTGAAGCTTTTGTTTTGAACAGTTGTTTTGAAACTTTTTCCATTGTTGATGATTTCGGCATTTCTGTAGAAATCTCTAATGCCGTCTGGACACTAAGTAGTGACCTTTGTATCAATCAAATTCTCCAAACCTCGAATCTTTTTAATCTTCTTTGTAATTTGAATTGAAAGAGTGGAGTTTGAGAATTTTTGACAGAAGTTGTCTAGGCTGGTGGTGATTCCATCGTCTATGTTGTATCGCTCCATTGATTTTTGAGTTAAGGATGCTTGAGTGCTTGATTTTGGGTGAGCAGGATTTTGTCAAGATTTTTCAATCGTTTTCAAATGAGAGTCGTGTCACAATCAATGAGATTATGTAGGGATGTACATCTACTTTTTCTCCCAGATTGACACGTGGCTTCGAGTGATTTGCCATGTCAGTCCAAACGTCAGATGGTAGCTGGAAAGTTTTTACTTCTTTTGACCAATTTGTCCTTCATCAGCCTTTGCCTTCTCAGTTTCAAATATATATCAGTTTTCTGAGGATTTTGCAAAGTGAACTGACTTTTCCTGCAAAACAGTTTAAGTTTTCTTTGGTACACATAGATTTTTGGGTCCGGTTGAGTTAGTTACTGAAATATTATTTTCAGTTTCTTTGTTGAGAGAATTAAACCTTCTCAACTCTTTTCTGGATAAACCATTGCGCTCAATCTTAGTTGATTTCACAAGGATTCTTTTAGATTTAACATTTTTAGTTTCCTTGTGTAATCCACTAAATCTTCCAGTATCTTGATTTCTAGAGTTTATACTTTTTGAAGTCTCAAGACTGGGTAGGGGTGGGGGATTATCATTGCTTTTGTCAAATTTACTAGACATTAATCTATCAGCTAGATTTGACACCTCAGTTTCAAGAAACTCATTCCAAACTTTTGCTTTGTCAAGTTCTCTGTCCTTTAATTTTACTTCCAACGTAAGTTTTTCAGTTAACTTGACAAGATCAAAGTTTTTCAGACTGAGTTCAGCTAATGATAACTGATTTGAAGAATGTACCTTTCCTTGATGATTTGATGCAGTTTTAGGATTCGAATGTACACTCTTTTGTTGCTGAGATGAATCTTCTATATCAACAACCACTTGTAACTCCTTTCCTTTTTCTTTTGAGAGGTCTCTTAGTGATGGAACTCCTCTGATTCGTTAATATGAACATTGAAGTTTGTATCCACATCATCACTGAGTTGAGGTTCTGAATATGTATATGAATCTGTCGCACTGAACCTTTCGATCATTTGATCTTGAAAATCAGATATATTATGCAAGCAATTAGTCAGGGGGTGAATAAGCCAACTTCTAGCTTTAGATGTAGACATTGAAACTAAGTGAACTGATACAGTGAACGGTCTTCAACAACTGGTTTAAAAAGGTATTCTTGGATCTTCTTTCAAATGAAAGAACCGCTCCGATACCAATTGTTGGTCCCTTGGAAAGGCTAACACAAGTTTAGAGGGGGGGTGAATAAACTTGTCACCAAAAACTAATCCTAAGCGGAAAAGTCCCAGGAACTGAGTTTCTCTGAAACTTAAACTGATCTTCAGTTTTGTTCCTGTCCCTTTAACTTGTGCGGAGTTCAGTTAGCTCAACTGAATATAAGTTATTACTGACTTATATTTAGTCTAGTTAACTGGCAGCGGATAAAACTAGCCTTTAGTGCAAAAGATGTGTAAATAGAAAACTAGACCTTCTATGTATCAGTTTTGTGTTGTCTCAGTGTCTGATGTTTGCTGAGAGTTAATGCAATAAATAAAACAAACACAGATGCAAAAAGTAAATCAACACATGATTTGTTTATGGAAGTTCCGGGTGGTGTAATCCCGTACGTCTCCCCTTCTCCTGTGGCGTAGGAGGTATCACTAGAATAATGAGATAACCATTACAAAATCCTAGCACTATGACAAATCCTTCACGACACCCTAGTTTCACTTTATCTACACAAAATGAAGAAAGGTGAGATTGCTCCCTTCACTCGCACACCGATCTTTGGAGGTGGAATTGCTCCTTCACCAGCTCACCACTAATACCAACACACAGTCCTCAGACTGCACCAACAGAAGTAGCAACACCGTATGAAGAAAGGTAGAATTGCTCTCTTCAAACTATGCACAGCCAACCCTTTTTCACAAAGGTTAGGTTTAGAATTAATCAAGGATTAATTCGGTGAGTCGTCGATTCTTCGGATCCGACTTGTAGCTCCAAGATGCCTTCTTTCCCCCTTGATGGGTTACTGAATCTTTCTTTGAAGTCTTCAAGGCAATTTCGTTGGCTTCCCCTTTTTCTGGATATGTATGATCTGATTTTATAGATCTGGATTTGGATCTTTGAATATATGCTTGTAAAGCTCTTTTTCTGATCCTCCTCTCTCTTTTCTTGAATGAATCTCTTGTGTATTTATAGGGGTGATGTAACGGTCACTAGCTCTTGTAGCCGTTACACTTGTCGTTTTGCCAACGTTCACATGTACGATATTTTGTCGTATTCTCAGTTTGAATTCAACAAGGCTTTAACTCAGTTTTCTACTCTTCTTCAAAACTGAGTACCTTGTATACTTAATATCGACTTCAATTGGCTAAGTCGAGTACACCAATCGCTTTCTTCTTACTTGGTAACCGATAATCTTTGTCCTTATGATTATTCGGTTATACATGATCTATAACTCGCTTTCGTGTCACCACGGACTTGCTCGAATCCCGACTTATAGTCACGACTTAATCGACTTTTAACCGAGTTTGCCACCTCGCTTCTTCAATCCTCAATAACCGAGTCCGTGTCCCCGGTTCTTCGGTCTTAGATAAGCCAACCGAGTCTATGTCCCTCAGTGAACTTATCTTCTTCAGTTTTAGCATAACTGAGTTTGAACCCTCAGTTCTTCAAGTGCATATACAGTTTTCTTGTTATAACTCAGTTTTCTTGTTGTGACTCAACTGTTCGCCTAGTTCCTATTCTATTACAATGCTTGTCTGAAACAACCTATACAATGTTCAGACTCTAAATAGAACTTATACATTTATTTCTAGACCATTTCTTGCTTCTTCTTTTATTATGCACTATAACAGTTAGTTACGACTTCATCATCATGGGTTGTAAGTGATTTGTCTAATTTCGTGACGAATCATCATCAAAACATAAATAATATATCCAACATAACGTATTACAAAGCACTACACGTTCTCTTATGTGTAATGCTCAGTATATGAATCGTATTTTCCCTATGTAACAACTTCTTTTGCTTCTATTTCTTATATTGTAATGTTGCCTGAAATCCTTCCTTCAGAAAACAGTGTATCGCTTAAAAAATTTCAGGTTTTGTATGCAAGCTTTTTCAATCAACCCACACTCAATTCCCAGAAATCTGCTTCATTATCATGTTTTTAATAGTTTATTTATGCTGGGCATCTGGTTGCCGTGCCTTGCACGGCCGGCAATCACTAGTATATATATACCCTTTCAGAAGTATCGTATCTTGGGAGTCCGACTATGGTGGCATTAACAATGCCAAAAAAGAGAGGGAGTGAGAATAAAGGATTGTGTAGTATAAAAATCGGAATTAGGAGAATGAAAAATTGCTTTGGTTAGAAGGGTAAATCCATTGTTCGTTACCCCAAATCAATTGTTCGCTTGGAATAAACTCGAAATCCATTGTTCGTTGCTTTTTAACGAAGATATCCTACAAAATGGGATCGGAAAAATATCAAATTAAATGTCAGAATGTAGAGATGAAAAAATGAAAAATACAACGAAAGAATTACAACTTTTTTTAGGTTAAAGGTTGTAAATGACTGTTTTTTATCTAAAATGAGGAAAAAAGACAAGAAAAAAAGATAGTGGTCGAGAAGGACAAAAACGCGCATGTTACTACATATGTTACTACACGTATTCTTCTACAACCAAACGTAGTAACACATACGTAAGAACGTTGCGTTTTTTGTCCTTTTCGACCATTATTTTTTTTTCTTGTCTTTTTTTCCCATTTTGTATATTTTTTTGTCCTTCTGGCCTCTGACCCCAATTTTTTTTCCCCCAACTTCTCCTCACAACCGGTCGGTATTTTCGGTCAATCTCCCTATCCTAAAATCTTTCTAGATAGACTGGTTTCACCGGGAGAGAAGCAATGGCGACAACCCTATCTGCTCTCACCTCCTCTATAGCTTCACTTTCATTCAGTTCTCTAATATCCCCAAAATCCCATACCTCTGCTCTTTGCCTTCCTCCTACAAAATCCATTTCTTTATCCACAACCCGAACTTCCGTAATTGCAGCCTCTATCGTCACAGCCCCTTCGTCGGTGGATTTGGATACTGTTGACCTTGAAAAGTATGTCAAGTCCAGGCTTCCAGGTGGATTTGCTGCCCAGACAATCTTCGGCACCGGTCGACGGAAGTCGGCTATCGCCAGGGTTGTCCTTCAGGAAGGTACCGGAAAAATTATCATCAATTATCGTGACGCTAAGGTAACTTACCTTGCCTCATTGTAGTAGGAGTGGGTTATATTTCCTTTGAAATGATAATTGGGTATATTTACTTTGAAATGATAATTGCTATTTGGGGATTGTAATGATATTTCCTTTGAAACAATGATAATTTGCTATATTTCCATGAGGTAACAAGTTTCTGGGTATAAATGTTGTTATGCAATGAAGGAATATCTTCAAGGAAACCCGTTATGGCTTCTTTATGTGAAAACTCCTCTGGCAACCTTGGGGTATGAAAACAACTATGATATCTTTGTCAAAGCACATGGTGGTGGTCTGTCTGGCCAGGCTCAAGCAATCTCTCTTGGGGTTGCTCGTGCATTGCTTAAGGTGAGCGAGAACCACAGGGTTCCTTTGAGAGCACAAGGCCTGCTTACAAGGGATTCCAGAGTCGTGGAGAGGAAGAAAGTCGGTTTGAAGAAGGCCCGAAAAGCTCCTCAATACTCCAAACGTTGAGGGTCTGGTTGCATCTCGTAAGTTTTTTTCTTTAGTCTCTGAAATTATTTTCTCCCTTGTCAAACAAAGATTGTGTCTTGGTTCAGTTTGAATGTTGTTCGTTTCACTAAATTGGTTCTTTGATGCCTAGAGGTCTCAAGAAATGTTTGCCCCTTTATGCACATATATGTTCTTATTTGGACTAAGAATAAGTAAGAAGATAGAGTACTAGTTTCCCTGTTTTCATGCGGCTAGGAGATCATACATGAATAATACGACATCAAGCTGACTCTTTTTATGTGCCCCTTATACTCTGTATGAATCATTTCGTGTTTCTTGGTCACAAAGTGGAACAAGATAAGTATTGAGTATGTCATATAGCAAGTTGGGCACTTGGGGGTGCATGATATCCCATGCTTCAACTTGAGAGGGTGTGTTACAAAATAAGGGGAAACGCTGAAGGGTTAATATGGCGGTTAGGATAGAAATCAAATAATGTTATAAGATAGAGATAAAACTCTGAGATTGTCGGATGGGGTTTAGTAAATAGATATGATATAAGTGTAGTCATGATATAAGTCTATTTGTTCCTTTGTAATTATCCCGTAAGCTTGTCCTGAAGGGGAATGTTTTTCGGCTCGTGGAGTCAAACGATGAATTGTTCTTGGGGGAAGAAAACCAATAATTTATATGGGAGGGTCTGTCTGTAGCCAAAGAATTTCTGACATGGTTATCTACACGATTTGATGTCTCATGGACCTACATCTTTTCCTCGTCATCCTCTTATTATTTTCATCATCTGTGGACAATGCACGGTCATCCGCATCAGCCAAACACAAATAAGGTCCAATTGTCAGGAAGATTGATGTCCTTGAACTTGTTCTCTTGATTCCCTAGAGGACATTGCTGGAAAATACTCAGTTTCTTGACTTTGTAGTCAAGAAGATTATGACATTACGTTACGACTGCGAAAAGCTTCGTTTTGATTGTGATACACATATTTTTTTCGACAGTGATGGTAGGACTTCTACTATGGCTATGTTTTAGGGTAGCGTGGAATTCGTGAGCAAGTTTAAAGGAAGAAGTGGATCTGAGATTTTGCCTTCATTAAGCCAACAAACATCAGTCCATACGTAATGTTTGACTCGAGATCAGTTAGGAGACTGATTGTATTATCATGTTAGACCCTATCGGCAGTCTCCGTTTGTTTTGGGTTGGAGTTTTTTTTGCGGTTTTTTTTTGAAAAAGTGATTGAAGTAATGATTAGAAAGTTAATATGCTTTTTTTAAATTTGTGTAGATTATGATTTGATTGGTGAAAAATAAAGTAGTATAGTAAATAAAATAATGGTTAAAAAGGTTATAAAGTTGATAAAGTGAAATGATTAGAGATGATTTAATATTTTTTTATTTGTAGTTGAAGAAATGATTGGTAAGAGAATCGTAAGATATGATGGGTGAAGTGATATAAAAAAAACTTCGAAAAAAACTCTAACGAAAACAAACGGATAGAGTTTTATCCCTATCTTTTAACATTATAATCATAGTATACTTGTTACTTTATAATTGTCCCATATGTTTATCTTTTTGTAATCTATCCTATATCACAACTAAGTGATCGCATGCTTCTCCTTATCATAGGTATTTCTAACTATAAACAATACTTTTTTTGTTTCATTCAAAATACTTAACATTATTCTTGTTTACAGGTGATATTTTTCAGGGAATGTAACCTTTTCTTCCCCCTGTTTATGATGATGGACAAGGAAAATAGATACAAAACTTCAATTGATGAATGGTAAGAGTAATTTCGTTGTAATCGTTCACTTCACGTTGTAAGTGCATAGCACCTGTTTAATGTTAGGAGGTGTATGTATGTGTTAACAATTGGCACTCAATATTCGGAAGTATTGTATTGTATCTAAGCGTTTTACTTGCAGTCCCTGAAAAACAGAAACCTCTCAAAGGTATCTAATAAGTTGTGATCCAGCTTTTGAAGAAATAATCTGACAATGGGCTACTGAGTGAATTTATTATTTTTTTTTTCTTGGGTTGCTAAAATCAATATATTTTGCAGGGTATTCTGCCCATTGATGTATCTTTTAGTACGAGTTAAAGCTTTTTTAACAAAATATACCGAAAGGTGTTGCTCTCTCTTTTTATTTTGTTAGACGAAGAGGCCAAAGGTCCGCCGGGGGGGGGGGGGGGGGGGGGTGTTGTTGTTTGTGAAAGACTACTCACTTGGAAGATGAACTCTTCTAAAATCTTCTTCCAAAATGGCCATATCACCTTTGAGAGGCTCTTCCAAAGTAGTAACACCCATGGGGCTATCATGACCCATTCTTCATAAGCATTGATCACACTTGCATCAGTATTAACTTTTAAAACCAGCCCTCCGGGTGAGGATGCCACCCAATTCATCGAATTTCCATCGAAGAAACATGACGGGAATTTGTATATAACAGTTTGAAATAAATTCATTGGCACAATAAATGATAGAGTTCGTGGATTCTAGAGAAGTAATTATTTTTCTGTCAAACACAATACTCCCTGCGTCCTATTTTATTTATTTACGTTTCTTTTCTGGTTTGTCTCAAAATAAATGTTTATTTTGTGCATTAATTGTTAAATTTCTTCAATTGCTCTTTTATGTTTACAATATTTACAATAAAAAGTTTGTATCGTTAGATGCTCTAACAACTACTTATAAAGCATAAATGTACAAATATTGGAACATTTAATGAGATTCAAAGAATTAACTATATTTTTCTTAATCTGTTTTAAAAGTCAAACGGGACAAATAAATTGGAACGGATGGAGTAGCATTTTTCTTTCCATATCTACCAGATGGCAAAGAGGAAAAGAGTATTTTTGGGTCCAACAAATATAGGACTTGTGTCTCATAATCACTTTGTCATTGATATTCTAGTCCAGCCATTCCAGGCAAGACAATCCCAGGAAGTCCACACCTTGGCCACCCAAGACAGCTTTTAAGTAAGTGATTCAGATATGACCTAGTCGTAAGCGGTTGGGGTGGTGTAATGTCACGTTGGACCGAAAGCCGGAGTGTGGAGGTTCGAGTCCCGTAAAGGGCCGGCCCCTTTTGGTAAGCGGAAAAAACAGCAAGCCTCTTCCCCGAGCTGCTAGGTCCCTGATTAACCTCTCATCGCACTCCTGTGGGATCGGGGGCGAGGGGACTCTTCCGGTTAGGGTTTAACCGTTTTTTTAAGTAAGTGATTAAGATCCTCTTTTTGTCTCCCACATCTTTTGCACATACTATCAGCTGTCATCTTCCTTTTCGGCCTACCAGCATTGGTCAGGATCATGTCATAAGGCAAAAAGCAAAAAAATAAAAATAAAAATAAAATAAAAAAACTTTTACCGTATGAGGAGCCTTGGCTCTCCATAAATTATTCCAACTAAACCCAGAAAGCTGATCAACATTGCCCCATCAACCAAGATCGTACAATGAGACTTAGCAGTATATTTGCCATAAGAGTGCTCAACCCAGATCCTGCAATCAGATAATTCAATACACTTAGAGACATGCTTCCCATGTATCTCTCACACATCTATTAGGAAATTTAGTAGATATGCAAGAGAGATCCCATTTGCCAATAACAATAATATCATTAACAGTTCTATTCATGTCACTCAAACATGTATTACCATCTAGTCTGTCATCAATGGTACACTTACATACCCAAAATATCAAACCAAATAGATATATTATTACCATTACCAACTCTCCACCCAAACATGTTCTTAACCGGGGAAAAGGATTTAACAACACCTTTCCAAGAATGAGAATCATACATCTTAACTCTAACACTCATCATATCATGTTGTTGCAAGTAAATGTTACTCAAAACATAAGCCCATAATAATCTAGAACCTAAAACAAGCCCAAACCTTATTGAAATTGATGAAATTAAATTTACAAGACAAAATGAAATGTATAATTCTCATTAATTAGTAAAAATAATCAAGTTAAATTACATGATGTTGATGATTGTGTATTTATAGTTGATACTCGTCATAATTCAGTCAGGAGAAGTTACAAATGTTTGTAACGGAAAACTGCATGAATATACTTCAGCTTCATATACTCAGTTGTAACATGCTTTGGTGAATATGAAATATGCTCTGTAGAATTTTCAGCTCTGAAGACTTCTCACCTGAAATCTTCTCGTCTGATTATGTTTAGTCGACTGATTCAACCCTTAATATGATATCAAAAGTGTATGCACATCCTACTTGAATCCAACACTTCTTTAACCATATTATATATTGTAACACCCCCCTCAAGTTAAGAGTGATGAATGAATCAGCTTGCACATCTTGCTTGCTCCAACTCTCCTTTATCAACCTGAACAAGGTTGGAAGATCTTTGAAATGCCTAGCTTGTCAAACAAATAACAAAACGCAGGTGCATCCACAACATTTGTGAGAATATCAGCAAGTTGTTCCTTGGTATGAACAAACATGAGCTTGATCAAGCCTGAATTAACTTTATCTCTCACACCATGACAATCAATATCAATATGCTTGGTTCTATCATGAAAAAAAGATTGTGAGCAATGTGAAGAGTACTAGCGTTGTCACAAAATTAAGCATCATGAAGCTGAACTAGAATCTTCAAATCCTGCAAAATGTTGATTAGACAGTGAATTTCACAAGTAGCATTAACCATTGGCATGTATTCAGCTTCAGAAGAGCTTCTCGCAATAGTTGTTGATGCGAATCATGATCCGTTAACCATTCATGTTGGGCCTGAAACAAGATTGCAACGAAAGAATAGGGAAGAAGCCCTAAAAATTATGGTGACATCTACATTTGAGGAGCCCAAGTCCAACAAGCAAGAAAAGGCTAACATGTTCATTTTAAGTGTTATTGGGCTTGCTGAATAAATGGCCCAGCATTAAGGCCTTTATTTTGGTATTATAAAATTTATTTAAATAATCAATATTATTTAAATAAACAACAAAAACATGGCTGAATTTGGGGAGTAAATGGCGCCATCTTTTGAGTTCAAGAAGTCAAGAAGGCAAGTTTTGGAAAATGCAAATACATTGAATCAAGATGCATGAACCAAGATTTCAAGAGTCCAATCATTTATTCAATATACGTTGATTCATGATGCTTTGAAACTAGCTTATTTTGGGCGCCCCATTTTGTGATATTTGAGGAAGACTTTTCATCTTATTTATGCCATTATTCATGTATTTATTTTCCTATAAATATCCAAACTTTTGTAACCAAAAGGATTAAAAACATTCAATTTTTTATCTATAAAACTATTAAGTTTTCTTTCCAAAGTATTTTTACTTTTGGTGTGTGTTTCTGGATAGAACACGAAATTTACCGGATTTATCAACAAACTTGAGCAAGTTGTTGTGGCATCCATCGATCCAAGGTCCTTAGTAACGAGATTTCTAAGCTTCCAAGGACAATACCAAGATCCCTAGAAACAGGATTTCTAGGCTTTCAAGGTAGCTCCTATCTTTTCTTGTTTTTATTTACTTTCCTTTTTATTCAAGAAAACAACTTTATTTCAATCCGATCCATATTCTTCATAGTTAAATTCTTATCAGTTGGTATCAGAGAAGTTGATTGAAATAATCTTGTGGAAAAAAAAAAAAAAAAGAAAAATATATTAGTTCAAAAAAAAAAAAAAACTTTCATTCAAGTAGTGCACAAGTAAATTGTGGGTATGTTAGAAGAATAAGTAGTACTTGTTCCCCACAAGCATCTACTTGATTTCCTGGTTGTTTGAGTAGTACTCCAGCCATCTTATCACAATTCTAAATAAAAAAAAAAAAAAAAAAAGTGAGGTGGGAGTTTCTACAAAGCTTTAGCTCTTTTGATTTCTAGTTCTTGAAATTATTCTTTAAAGTTTGGAAATTTTGAATCTTTTGATTTTGAATCTTTGGAGAACTCAAGAGTTTGTAAAACTTTGTTGAAAGAATCTAGAATTTATAAATTCTATCCAATTACATATACAATGGAAAATACTGAGGGGGAAGAAAGTGCTGCTCGTGTTCCTAGAACCACAAGGGATGTAGAACTCTTTCTACGAGCCCAAGAGGGACAAAATAGAATATATGAACAACGATTTGGGGAAATTAGCGAAAATTTGGCCGCACTCATGACACATTTGAACGTTAATGGCGGACGTGGTGGTAGAGGAGGCCGAGGTGGTCAAGGTGGCCGAGGAGCTCAACAAGGAGCCGTTAGACATATTGAGTTTGAAGAAGAACCATATGAAAAAGGTGACCAAGAGAGGGCTGAACCCAATGATGAGGTAAAAAGCATTAAGCAAAAAATTCCACCCTTTAAAGGTACATCTAATCCTAATGATTATTTTGCATGGGTATTACGTATGGAACAAATCTTTGTATGTCATCACTATTCTGAACGTATGAAAGTTGCCCTAGCCACTAGTGAATTTGAAGAGTCTCCTATGTTGTGGTTTATGCATACTAATGAAAAACGCAGAAAAAATAGGCAAACTCCTATCAATTCTTGGGCTGTTTTGTTAGAGGAAATGCACGGGCGATGGGTACCGGAATCATATAGGCGAGAGCAAGTAAGACACTTGCAAACTTTGGAACAAGGTGACAAATCAGTTATGGATTTTCATGGAGCACTCGAATTAGCATTAAGGAGGACAGCAACGGAGGAAGATGAAGAGCATACTATGGCACGCTTTCTTGGAGGACTACGGGCTGAAATTGGCTTTACAGTGGAACGACAAAATTGTAAGACTTATGACGACTTGTTGCATGCTACAATCAATGTTGAGAGGCAAATAAAACAAAGAAAATCAACCCACTCAAGTCGAAACGATGGAGGTTCTTTTACCAAGCCTACTTATTCAAACACCGAAGGAGGTAAGTCTTTTCGTCATAATTCGTCTAAGTACACCCCTTCGCAATCTAATTCTGAACGACACAATGCATCACAAGTCAAGAAACCCGAATTTGACAAGGGTAAGTCGGTTGTAGCTTCCGGTAGCACTATTACATGTTATAAATGTCAAGGTGTTGGTCATAAAGCAAATGAATGTCCGAACAAACGTGTTTACACAGCCGTTGGTAAGGATATGTATGAATCTGCATCAGAAGTTGAAAATGAACCTAATATTCTTGACAATAATTCGGACATGAGTGAGGATGAGGGACTTGATTTCGATGATCGATCAATGTTGGTAACAAAAAAATACTTAACACATTTGTGAGCATTGATAAAAATGAACTACAACGAGAGAACATTTTTCAAACCCGCTGTTTGATTAAAGGAAAGTTATGCATGTTAATAATTGATTCTGGAAGTTGTACCAATGCCGTAAGTACCGATGTTGTGGAAAAACTTGGGCTTGAAACAATTAAACACCCACAACCTTATAAACTTCAATGGTGAAAGACCGAGAATCAATTAAAGTGGTGAGTCAAGCTTATGTTCCGTTTTCTTTGACTAAATATGAGGACCGCATTCTTTGTGATATTGTACCAATGACCGTGACTCATATACTTTTGGGCCGACCTTGGCGAGTTTGATAGAAAAGTGACTTATGATGGGTACACGAATAAGTACACTTTCTTGCATAATGGCAAACGCTTTACCTTGTCATCCTTGTCACCCGAAGAGGCGCACATGGACCATGTAAAATTTAATAAAAAGAGGCTGAATGAGGTCGTTAAGGTTGACACTAAGCTTGTGGATTCCAATAACGCAAAATCCGAAACAAACTTGGCAAAAAGAAGCGAAATTGTGGTACCTAAAACGAAAATTGGGAAGTCTTTGCATTTGACCTTGAAATCCGAGAGGTTTCCGATTCTTTTCATGTATCAAGATACAAATGAATTAATTCCACACACAAGTGAAGAGAGCCTGTCTGAATTCCCTTTCCCTTTACTACTTTCTGTAAATGATCTAACCGATTCTCTTCCTAGTGTGGTGTGCACTGTTTTGCAGGAATTTGAAGATGTTTTTCCCGAGGAGGAAACTAAGGGATTACCACCTTTGAGGGGAGTGGAACACGCAATTGACTTCATTCCGGGGGCTGTCCTACCTAACCGACCAGCCTACCGAGTCAATCCAACTGAGGCACAAGAAATTCAAAGGCATGTCATGGAGTTGCTAGCCAATGGGAAGATAAGGAAATCTATGAGTCCTTGTGCTGTTCCTATCTTAGTTGTTCCTAAGAAGAATGGGGAATGGAGAATGTGTATGGACAGCAGGGCCATCAACCAGATCACGGTAAAATATCGATTTCCTATTCCTCGTCTCGATGACATGTTAGATGAGTTGCATGGATCAAAATTTTTTTCAAAAATCGATTTGAAAAGTGGCTATTTTCAAGTTAGAATTCGAAAAGGAGATGAATGGAAAACTGCATTTAAAACCAAGTTCGGATTATATGAGTGGTTAGTAATGCCATTTGGACTTTCAAACGCCCCAAGCACTTTTATGAGATTAATGAACGAGGTTTTGCGTGAGTTTATTGGAAAGTTTGTGGTTGTGTATTTTGATGATATACTCATTTACAACATTGATATGGAAACGCATTTAACTCATTTGAGGGCTGTTTTGAACACACTAAGGCAAGCAAAACTCTATGCTAACTTAAAGAAATGTTCATTTTGCATGGATAGAGTTGTTTTTCTTGGGTTTGTTGTAAGCGCACAGGGTATCGAAGTCGACAAGGAGAAGGTAGAAGCCGTGGTGGGCCGGCTCGAACAAAAATTGTCATGGAAGTTCGATCCTTTCATGGCTTAGCAAGTTTCTATCGGCGTTTTGTGAGAAATTTCGGTACCATTGCGGACCCCTCAACGAGTTGGTGAGAAAGAATGTAACATTCCATTGGGGACCAAAGGAAAGGGAAGCATTTCAAACTCTTAAAACTCTATTAATTTCTGCACCTATTCTTGCTCTACCCGATTTTTCGAAAATGTTTGAAATTGAGTGCGATGCTTCGGGTGTTGGGATTGGGGGTGTATTAATTCAAGAAGGAAAACCGATTGCATATTTTAGTGAAAAATTAAAGGGAGCAAATCTGAATTATGCAACTTATGATAAAGAGTTATATGCGTTAGTTCAATGTTTGCGTACTGGCAACACTATTTGCGTCCTAAAGAGTTTGTTATACATTCGGATCATGAATCTTTGAAGTACTTAAAAGGACAATCAAAATTGCATTCTAGGCACATTCGTTGGCTTGAATTCATTGAATCATTCCCTTATGTCATTAAATACAAGAAAGGAAAAGAGAATGTTGTGGTGATGCCCTATCCCGTCGTTACACCTTGATCACGCAAATGCAAACGAAATTGTTGGGTTTTGAGCAAATGAAAGACTTGTATGATTCAGATTTTGATTTTAGTGACATTTACAAGTTGTGTGACAAATCTGCTTTCGAGAAGTTTTATAAGCATGATGGGTTTTTATTTAAGGAATCTAAATTGTGTATTCCTCGTGGTTCAATTCGTGAGTATTTGGTTTGGGAAGCACATGGGGGCGGTTTAATGGGGCATTTTGGAATTGCTAAAACACTTGACATGCTGCATACTCATTTTTATTGGCCTAAAATGGTTAGGGATGTTCGACGTATTTGTGATACTTGCATTAACTGTAAAAGGGCTAAGTCTAAGTCACATCCGCATGGTTTGTATACCCCTTTGCCAATTCCCTCATTTCCATGGGAGGATTTGTCTATGGATTTTGTGCTAGGCCTACCCCGTTCCCAAACTGGTAAAGATTCTGTTTTTGTGGTAGTTGATCGATTTTCAAAAATGGCACACTTCATTCCTTGTAATAAAACCAATGATGCTTCGCATATTGCTGATTTATTCTTTAAAGAAGTGGTTCGTTTACATGGTGTGCCTAAATCAATCGTAAGTGATCGTGATGTTAAGTTTGTCAGTCACTTTTGGCATGTTTTGTGGATGAAACTTGGTACATCTCTTTTGTATTCAATCGCATATCACCCTCAAACTGATGGCCAAACCGAAGTTGTGAATCGAACTTTAGGACAATTATTGCGAGTTGTTATCCAAAAGAACTTAAAGAATTGGGAATCATGTTTACCATTTATTGAGTTTGCTTATAATCGTGCTACGCATTCTGCCACAAAGTATTCACCTTTTGAACTTGTTTATGGTTTCAACCCTACCGTACCTATTGATCTTATTCCCTTGCCTGTAGGAATGCAAACACATTTGGATGGTGAGAAGAAAGCACAGCTGGTCCGAGAGATGCATGAGAAAGCAAGGAAGAACTTGGAAGAACAAACGAGTTCGCTATGCGAAGAAAGCAAACAAAGGCAAAAGGGAGTTGATACTCGAACCTGGCGATTGGGTTTGGATCCATTTTCGCAAAGAAAGATTTCCTCACAAACGTAAATCAAAGCTACACCCAAGAGGAGATGGACCATTTCGGATTTTGGAGCGATTAACAACAATGCTTATAAGGTAGACATTCCGGATGATTGGGGCATTTCAAATTCTTTCAACATCTCAGATTTAAAACCATTTGACAACCCTCTTGATTTGAGGACAAATCCTTTGCAACTGGGAGGGAATGATGCGAATCATGATCCGTTAACCATTCATGTTGGGCCTGAAACAAGATTGCAACGAAAGAATAGGGAAGAAGCCCTAAAAATTATGGTGACATCTACATTTGAGGAGCCCAAGTCCAACAAGCAAGAAAAGGCTAACATGTTCATTTTAAGTGTTATTGGGCTTGTTTGAATAAATGGCCCAAAGATTAAGGCCTTTATTTTGGTATTATAAAATTTATTTAAATAATCAATATTATTTAAATAAACAACAAAAACATGGCTGAATTTGGGGAGTAAATGGCGCCATCTTTTGAGTTCAAGAAGTCAAGAAGGCAAGTTTTGGAAAATGCAAATACATTGAATCAAGATGCATGAACCAAGATTTCAAGAGTCCAAGCATTTATTCAAGATACATTGATTCATGATGCTTTGAAACTAGCTTATTTTGGGCGCTCCATTTTGTGATATTTGAGGAAGACTTTTCATCTTATTTATGCCATTATTCATGTATTTATTTTCCTATAAATATCCAAACTTTTGTAACCAAAAGGATTAAAAACATTCAATTTTTTATCTATAAAACTATTAAGTTTTCTTTCCAAAGTATTTTTACTTTTGGTGTGTGTTTCTGGATAGAACACGAAATTTACCGGATTTATCAACAAACTTGAGCAAGTTGTTGTGGCATCCATCGATCCAAGGTCCTTAGAAACGAGATTTCTAAGCTTCCAAGGACAATACCAAGATCCCTAGAAACAGGATTTCTAGGCTTTCAAGGTAGCTCCTATCTTTTCTTGTTTTTATTTACTTTCCTTTTTATTCAAGAAAACAACTTTATTTCAATCCGATCCATATTCTTCATAGTTAAATTCTTATCAGTTGTCTATTTATTGTCTTCCATGTTACTGGAGCATCTCCTAAGAACATCATATATCCTGAAATAGATCCTGGTCTCAGGACATCTTGTGCAGTCACTGTCAGTTAATCCTTTCAAGATGATGTTGTTTTCAGCTGGAAAGAAAATTCTTTGTCCTTGATTGGATTTCAAGATGAGAATTCCATATTTTATTGTCTTGTATTTTCATTTTAATCAATTTCATCATGGTATCACATCGTTTCCTGCTCAGATTGGGATAACTCTGGTGTTTAGCAGAAGAAATTTAAGAGATTTCTTCGAGTTTACTGTTTTTTTGTAGAAGTTTGGGAGTTTTATATGATTTTGTCTTTGTTCTGCAGGTAGAATATAGTCTTTGATCAATTCTTGATCATTTTTTTAGCTTTTTGAAATTTTGTGTGAATAAAGTTCTTGTTATCCATGGCAGTGAAGAAGCAAGAATCTAGTCCTTCTAATCCCTTTTATCTCCATCCCAATGAAAGCAATGGCTTTCATCACAATGACATTGGTGTTAGTTCAGTGATGATAGCCGACCCGAACTACGCCACGTGTCATCTTTGTAAGACGTATAATAAATGACTGGCCTTTAAATATAAGGCATTAAGGGCAAAGAGCCCTAAACACATATCCTAGGGCAGGTCCCCAACCCCAGGTGGGATATCGGTAAAAGCTTCTCCTCCAGCCACCGCAGGTCAGCGTAGGTTTGATGAAGAGGAGCTGCTTAGTTTTGCCATAGTGGCCTTGGGAGCTCGGCGCAGGATGCTTAAAGCAACCCTGGATGTTATTCCACGTGATGGGTAACTAGAGACAAGTAAGGAAAGAATCCTAAGTCATAAAGACTGTGATCTTGACATTCAAATATGTCCATAATTATCCCTAAATCATAGGGATTTATACATGTATGTCCTTAGGGAAATATTAATAATAATAAATGTGATTCCTTGCAGGACAAGGAAGAGGGATGAGACTTCTCCTATATAAACAACCCTAAGGAACTATGAAAGACTTGATTCCAATTAAGCTATTGGATATATAGGCAACTCGAGAGAAATAACTCATGAGCTCAGTCTAAAATACACCAACAAACACATTCCCAACGAATACCATTTAGGGTTCGTGGGATTTAAGGTCATTGTCACAAAGGTAAGTGGCCCGGATTATATACAGACAAGATCCAGCATCGTTAATTGGCGCTGGAAGGAGGGCATTCTTTCTGGCAAATCGATCAATAAATCTCAGAATCTTAATTGACAACAAGGATGGTGAAGAATACCAGCAAGAAAACCAAAGATCCTGCGGATCCGACTCAACAGGGTGGAACAGCTGCAACCACCCAAGGAGAAGGCCATGCTACAGCTGCTCAAAAAAGAGCAAACATCCCTGAAGATCAAATTCATCAGCCTAATCCAACCCTTCCGGATCCAGCCAACCAGGCGTTGGTTGAAGCCTTGAAAAACATAGATAATGTCACCCTTAAGGCCATACTAGATGAAACCCTCTAAGGAAGGGATCCTCCAGAAGTTTCAGAAATGACCCGCAGAAAGAAGCTCCTAAAAATCCGGAGGTCGTAGAATCTAGCACTCACACGTAGAGCACAGAAACGTGCATCAACCCAATCACACGGCAAAGGCCGAACTGGATGTTCTTCTCGCAAGGCGATCAGCCAAACGGATCTGCGCTTCACCCTTTACCGAGTACATTGACAACTACCCTCCACCAGCGGGGTCCAAGATTCTGAAAATTGAGTCTTATGATGGATCTAATGATCCTTATGATCATATGCATCAATATATTTCACATATGAACCTGTACAACGCCTCAGATGAGATGAAGTGCAAAGCTTTCCCTGCACTGCTAACAGGAAGGCCCAGAGAAGGGTTCAACAAGATTCCTCCAAGGTCGATCTCTGACTTCGGAACCTTAACTCGGAAGTTCATCCATGAATTCATCACAGCTCATCCATTCCAGAGAAATCAGACTCACCTTCTGACTTTGAATCAAAAGCATGATGAGTCCGTTCTGCACTTTATAAAGTATTTTAACAAAGAATCCGCACAGGTGTGGGATGCTGATGATTGACTGTTGGTCGTTGATGGTAGTCAACTTTACGTGATTCCGGTGCATTTTCTACCCCCGTTAACCACACGTTTAGCATGTTTTTGGGTGGTTTAGACCGTTTTCGGGGTAATATCGTGAGTTTATGGCACGGGGAGTAAATCCGTCACTTTGATGGTTTATTCCCCCTAATTTTTGTTAATATTAACCCTATTAACGAGCACTTTTACCCTCTGGAATTGTTTGGTTGTTTTGGTCGTTCATGATGTTGTAGGGTATTAGTGTCTCCAGGACCCGGAAGGTGATGATTCAAGGTGAGAAGCATGATCGAGGCTATATGAGTGATCAAAAGGGAGAATAGATGAAGTTTCGGAACAATTGGGGGTCAAATGCGCGTTTGAACCAACTAAACTCGCGTTTCAAAAACACAATTTTGGACAGAGTGCACCTGCCCCTAAACGCGCGTTTCAAGCCCCCTAACCGCGCGTTTCAGTTGAAGAACAAGCAAGAGCCTACCTAGAAATGAAGCGAAACGCGTGTTTGCCCTATGCGAAACGCGCGTTTGACCAAGTGAAAAGCCGGTTTACAGTAGCTAATTGAAGACGAAAACCTGCAGATTTTTCCCCACCTATAAATACCCCCCTTAGACCATTTCTTCAACAACTTTTACTCTCTTAGCAAAACCCTACCCCATTTTAGCTCGAATTTTGTAATAGCTTAGAATACATTCTCTTAGCTTAAATTAGTATAATCGTAGCTTAATCTTTCCATTTCCTAGCTCAAATTTCTACTCTAAACACTATGTCACCACCTTTTAATTAGTTCTTAAAATTGTACTTTTTGGATCTCAAATTCGAAATTCTCATTTATATGGTATATTTCTTCTCTCTTTCACTCATTATGTCTTTAATTTACTGTTATATGTATGTTTTAATTAGTATAATGAGTAGCTAATTCCTTAACATAGTCGAATCATGTGAAATTTGGTGAAATCACCCTTTGGGATGATGAGTGGGTAAACTAACTCTCTAACCAAACAGAGTACCGGATCAATTGCTAGGATAGCTACGGGAGTACGAGGTCGATCCCAAGAGATAAGTGGTTTGTAAATACCAAAGTGAACAAAGACAAAAATAATAATTAAAACAACTAAGACGCACCATTGTTCCACCATCCCACCGAAATTAACAAGAAAGACACATTCATTTGTAAGTCTTGGATTAATAATCTGCTAAAGAGGCGGTACTTTCTCTTTCGGATTTAGCGCCCGTTGATTAGTTTACCACAGGGTACAACTAAAGATTTTACGAAACAAAGATTTGGATATAAAATCCTAATCTAACAACATTCTCCCTCAACTTTCGTATGTTCGGAAAATATCATCATTCTCCTTCACGGTAATCGACGAATTTATCAACTATCGTGTTTCTAAATTCGAATAGCATGCAACACTACATTACACTTTAAACAAGTCTAAACATGAAGGAAGAACAAGAAAGCTTACGAATAAATGCATAAATCCTTATTTAATCTGATGAGGGTGGCTTCACAAGGGTGGTCCTAGCACCGAGCCTTAACCACTCATTACAACAACGAAAGTTACAACGAGATATAAATACATATATAGATACATATATATATATGAGTATATAAGTATATAGATATATATATATATATATATATTTATACTAATTGCATAAAAATGAAAGAAAGCAATAAAAGAAAAACGGAAACGAAATTATATTAAAACGATAACTAGTCGGGTTATTACACCGACATTATAACTACATATATAACTACATATAGGCCCCCCCCAAAACATAATAAAAAGAAAGGAGTAGGAGAAGAGGGCAATCTTGAACAAAGGGGCCGAGAGGAGTATTTATAGAGGTGGTCACCGGCGCGTGCCGGAGCTTCACCGGCGCGTGCCGGTGACCCAGTACATATTCGATTGTCAGGATAAGGTGGGCCCAATGTCAGAGATATTTCTGCAAGATTCGGCCTTGTCCGGCGCGTGCCGGCCATCCAACATATCAGATGTTCGTAAAAACCTATCTCGAGCTGTAGACCTCAGATTGATATGATTTAATACTCGTTGGAAAGCTCTTCTGAAGATCTACAACTTTCATCCAGGACTTTTTCTCTGAAAATGCCTCTAAGCTAGGTCAAATGTCTGTTGAAGATGAATTACGGTAGAAGCACTGAGGACAGTTGATCCGTTCTGAACTCGTAAGCTTGTGGCATCTTCTTCTATCCCTCAAAATACCTCTCTTAGGCCCCAAAACATGTCGTTACGTGGGATACTTGGTCATCTTATAATTCTGCAATAAAACACCAAAAATACCCACGTAAATCTGACACGACACTCCGGTTACTAAACCGGTACAAAAACATATAAAAACACGATATTTTATATAATTATTACTACAAACATACTTAGATAAATCTAAGGAATTTATGACTCGAAATGATATAATAATACTCAAAATGATATCAGAAGTGGGGTAAAAAGTTATAATAATAACTATGAATTTGTCCCTTAACAACAACCCCCACTTAGCGTTTGATCGTCCTCGAGCAAAGCAAGCGATAAAATAAAAATGAATAAGGGATAAATTCATGAAAAGATAAGATGTAAAGGACAACCATATGATGCAACCTTTAGAATTACAACCAGGCGTTAACCTTAATATAAATGTATAACGAGTGAGTGTGTGACAAGCCTTTTCAATTTCCACTATCCTCTCGTTGAATGATTCAAGCAATACGCACAAATATCCATTCGAGACGAGTCCTAATGACTTTCCTAGGTATAGGCAGTAACAGTTCCACACAACGTCCTCCCGTGTACTTATTAGGATAATCCCTAAAGCATATCATTCAGTTTATACTGGGGATAGTCAGAAGATAACTAAGTTTTCAACCATATTTCCATATTGTCATCAAATTTATTATTTTTTTTATTTTTTATTTTTATTTATGAACTATATTTTTTTCACATTTTCAGCGTATGCCTTCATTCCCAGCAATAGGACGTTTCGTGATAACCCCTAGGCCGGACTACTATCATCGGGCGGTTGCCCTCATTCCCAGAAATAGGATGTTTCGTGACAACACCCTAGCTGGACTACTATCATTGGGCAGTCGGGAGCTTTTAAACCTCATAGTGGTATAGGACGTTTCGTGATAACGCCCTACCGCACTCAAATCATTGGTAGCTACAACGACATATAAATATAGTTCATCTTTTACTTTCATTTCATTTTCCCAATAAACTTAACTTATATCCTTCCTATCACATTCAAACCTTCAGATATTCACAGTACATGTTCAGAAGTTAGGTACTAAGTTACTTCTATCTCTAAAATAACCAGTAGGCTACTGAATGGATACAGTTTAAAATTTTCGCTTCAATATCAAAGGCTTACGTGAAGGATGAATTCATGTTACACAAATAAATTTGGAATTACAATGCACTTACGGTTCACGTTGGTTATACATATCCAAATTGATCATTACATCATCAAATCCATGAAATATATGCCTTATACAATTTATTTTAAACAACTCATTAATGCTCAAAAAATCAAAACTAAGGGTTTTAAATTTAAAGCCATTTATAAACCAACCAAGACTCTACCCCCCACTTACGACCCTGTAGTGTCCCAAGCGTGTGAATAAAATAGAGAGGAAGACTTAGCTTATAAACCTGGCAGAAAGGTGCTACCGAATCCCGTAACAGCCATGTGTAAGCACGACCCGAATCCCTATATAAAAACAACCAAAACAAAACAAACACGAGACATGGTCCTCGTGCCAAGACATCGAATAGGGATATGGGAATAATAAGTAAATGGCCCCGTCACGTCGGAAAATTCGATAGGCAAATAGAGAGCATCATACGTGCATATATATCATATTTAAGGCATAAATTCATATTGGAAACAGACTAGATCATAAAATGAAATGTACGAAAAAGTATTGAGTCTTTTATACCCAGATCCTCAAGGGTTTAACTGTTAGGTGTGATGCCCGAAAGACAATTTTGTAATTGTTTTATTTAATAAATGAAATGATATTGTTATTCATATTTATTATTCTCATATTCACCGATGTGACAATAGTAATTACACTACAGAAAACCCTAAAGTATATCGTTTATGTAATCACTTAACTCGGTGTATGGTATATACACGGGAGGATTGAGTTAGTGAAGATGTACTTAAAATACAATTAGCCCGTAGTGAAGTTAATCGAGAGTATCGGGTCTCTCCTTTAACGTGCTATTAATGCACCCGAACACAATAGGTGTGATTGTCTTATCCGGACTTTCGGTTAAGAGAACCTAATGGGGCATTTATATATGATAGATATATCATATAGGGGTGGACCGATTTGATTAGAGTTCACGATATAATTCCATAATCGAGAATTCTTATCGAATCAATGGATGATCATATTTATGGATATATCTTAATCCCGAGGTGATCACGATCAACCGCTTGAATCGGTATGAAGTTTGACTTGACGGTTAAGGATTACACCGAGTCCGTGGTCCGAATTACCCCATCTTGGCATTGTACTTGGATTGAGTGAGTAGTCGTGTTATCACGGATACGGAATCCATTCCTTCCATTTATGGAAGTAGATAGACGATTCCCTTATTTGTTAATCCTAGAAACCGATCGATCGCGCGAGTTCATATTACACCGATTAGCTACCGGTGAGTTGTATGAATTAATTGATCACTAGGGGGTTAATGGTAAATAAGGATAAGATGTTCTAAAAAGGGTTAACGGTAACTTCCCGATTTAGAATGAACGATCTATGGAGGATTAATCCATATGTAATGATTATATCAATGGACGCTTATTATTGTTCTCGTGAGGAGATAAATATAATCTTATAATCGGAGGAGTGCGATCACGGGATTATGGTGGCATATTCCCGTGATTGATTTATCGAATATAATTATTCTGTTCGTAAGATAATTATTTATTTGATTTATCGGAGCCGCCGATTATTAGTCCATGGTCCCCGACGTGCCTCCTAATATAGCATAGCTATTCTCGGACGTCGAATCCTAATAATATTAATTTAGTTCTTGTTGGACTTTATTAAAACGATATGTGAATTAATTGTTTAGTGGACTATTAAATTAGTTGGGCTAAATAATTAAATATGTGAAAAAGACATTTTTCATAATCTTGGCCCAATTTAGTGTGTTGGTCGAAATTATTGTGACTAGGTCACAAGCTACAAATTTCGCCCCACAGCCTTGTTTTTGGAACAAGAAATTATTTTCTTGTGATTAATAAGACATGTGCACAAAATATTTATTGGATAAATATTTATGGAAATAAATAAAGATAAATATTATTCTAGATTTGTTCTAGAATATTATGGGATTATCTTTTATTTAATAGGATTATTATAATTGATTTTGTATTAATTATTAAATCCTTGGAGGCCAAGTTTTACTCTCATATATAAAGAGAGTTCTTCCAAGCCTTAATATACACAATATTCCGACCTACACCTCTTAGATAGGAGAAGGTGAAAATTTTCGGCCAAGGGGAATATGGGGAAAACCTTGGAGATTTTTCCGGGTAGCATGTCGGAAGGATTCGAGACGAGGATTTCCTTCCACCGGGAGTTGCTTGGATCACACGTACGGAAGATCGTGGTGCTCTTCACGCTTTCCTTCGTTCATCCTATTGCGGTTCTTCAACTTGAATTTTGAGATTCAAGAGGTATGTTCTACAAAACTCTTGTAGATGTAGATCTAATTATTTTATTACGTGTATTTTATAGATCTAGATCCTTAAAAATCGCTTCCGTTGCGGATGATATTACTAACGAGTGGTATCAGTCGCCAAGGTGATCTATATTTATACGTATAAAATATTAGATCTAGGAGTGGTAAACATGTAGAATTTTTGTCCCAATTTTTGATAGGGGCCGAAATTTGTTTTATTATTTTTTTATGATTATGAATGTCTTGGTTGAAGAGATGGATTGGGGTTGGTACTGTTTACTCGTTAGATCTATTGTAGCTCCTTTGTTTAGTAATAATTGAGCATAGGAATTGTATTTTATTTATGTCAATTTTCAAAATTTATATGTAAAAGTAGCATCTTTTATTGTAATTTTGTACATCCGGGCTCGAAAAGATGAAGATCTTGAAGAAATTATGAAGATCAAGGCGAAACCCAAGGTATGAATGAGGAGAAACGGATCAAAACCCTATTTTTTAATCAAAATTCGTTGCTATAAGTCCTGTATAATGAAATTAGCAAGCAGCTAGGGTTTTCCGGCGGCTGTGCATAAATATATGTTTTTTCCTAATTTTTTTTTCTTTCCTTAAATAATCTGCCGTATGGCAGAACATTAACAATAAAAATAAAAATAAAAAAAACTTTCTGGAAATAAATTTTTTTTAAAACAGCAGAGAAAAGAAAAAAAAAAAAAGGTTTTATTTATCAATTAAATTGGATTTATTTAATTAAAAGTTTTTCTCCTCTCGGGTGTTCGTGGTTCGTGATCCGGCGGTTCGAGTTCAAGATTCGAAGATCAAGACTCGAAGACATAGATTGTAATTTACTGTTTCCTAGGATAGATTAGATAGGGGGGTACCAACAATCCATCTCGGTGTTTAAATTTTCCGCAATTTATTTTTTATGTGTTTGATCATAAAATAGATATAAAATCGGAATTGCCATGACATGCATCATATCATAAATCCACTCCATGCATACATGTAGAATTTTAATTTTGGTAATTAAAATAGGCATGTATACAAACTCGTGTAATTAGTTGAAATTTAATTAATACGTGGTAATTAATTAATTTAGTAACTAATTAAAGATCCGAGGACGGGTTATGAAATCGTTAAGCCTTTCGGTGTGTGTTCTCGGTGAACCGCCTTAAAGCCCAAACGAGATCACGTTTTCGATTCGTAGTGTCTACGAGATTGAATGATGGTAAAAGAACAATAAATCTTGGATAAAAACGGTTCGCTTATAGGTTGGGTGGTCAACTGAGCTAGGCTCGACCGACTTAACCCACCTAGTGTGATGTATGCACGGGGGTCCGGCAAGACTAAGCTACACCAACGAGCGGAGGGGTGATTCCTTCTTATCTCAATGGGGCTCTCTTGACCCGACTTCGTCCGACTGTCACATATGTTCCAACGAATAGGACGGGTAGGCTTGCCTACGTTACCGACACCATTCGGAATCCTTGATTTGATGTACTTTTATGTTAACATCAAAAAGACGTGGTTAGTTAACCCACCACCACTTCCAAAATATTGAGTGGGAGCGGGGGAGGCGACACCAACCCCACGGCCTCTACTATAGATACAAGTAAGTGAGAGAAGGGTGACGCCTCGAGGCGCTTTGATTTCGTCCCCAAGGATGGTGTTCACCCCTATCAACATTCATGGCTTGGTCTCCGAAAGGATAGGATTTACGGGTACTCGTCGGGTCACCGACCTATCATAAGACGGCACACTCGGGGCGTACCTAAGAGATCCGATATAGTAGGTCACACTCATCATGGGTATTTTCTTGATAATATCTAGGCTAAGAAAGGAAGGTAGTCAATGAATAAAGGGATGTTCGATTCTCGTGGGATGTTCGATTCTCGTGGGATTATTCATTGATGAGATTGTCTCGATTTAACCGTCATCTCTTTGACCTACCCTAAGGCGGCACTGAGATGCGAGGTTAAAACCTTGGAATGGTAGAGTAGACTTATTTTTAGTTTACAATTCCTAAAATAAAATAATATAGTAGTGTTAAACTTGAATTAATTTATGTCATTTTATTTACAGCATTATCCCTTACTAAATTGCTTAAAATTTATAATTGACTAGTATTGACTTCTTTAAAAAGTGGAAAGTAACTAAGACGTTGAACTAGTTGATCGATAATGCAATTAATTTTCGGAAGAGATATTTTTCTCTTAAGCCTTTTAAAAACCAGAGTGACATACAAGTATGTCACTAGTGTCATTCGTGTCAAACGGAAGACAAACTTAGTTTGATTTCGGATTTTGAAATTCTTCTAGTGAATTTTGAGTGTGTGCACGAGTACTTTTCTAATTGAAAAATCGGAAAATCATGAAGTGTTACTAGTTGGACGATATTTGGAATCGATGAACTAGTGGGAGCTTTATGATTTGTTGTTTTTCTAGAACATTAGAAAAGTGTAACTGACTACATACGTAACCGTTCTAATTGAAAAACCGGAAAGTCATGAAATATCGCTAGTTGGACGATATTTGGAATCGATGAACTAGTGGGAGTTCTATGATTTGTTGTTTTTCTGGAAATATTGGAACTATGAGATTTTTTCTAAATCGAAAAAAATCGGAAAATCATAAATAAAGCATTGCTCGTTAGACGGTATTTGGAACCGATAAACTAGTGGGAGCTTTAATATGATTTGTTGTTTTTTTTCGGTATATTAGAAAATCCGAGAAGTCCCGACGAGTAACACTCGAAATAGACATCCCACGGTTCAAGAGTAGTGTCTACTCAAACGAACCGCCGGTTCAAGTTTCCATTCACGGAAAGTCAAGAATGGGAGAATATGTCTAAAAGTGTTAGTCATCTAAACGAGAAAACTTTAAGGTTTGAACCGAAAATTAATTAACTAAAAATCATAGGATAAGGACAGTGATTTTGGATCACCAACCTATGAATCCTTGGCGATTTTCTCGAGCTAAGTTCTTTGGCAGAACAAGGTAGCAGTGCATTTAACGATTAAAGGAGTAAACAACGGGCAGTTAATTTTAGCTAGAATAGTGGGAGTGATATAAGGAAATGAATCTCGGATTCAATCCTTGGATATCGCGGAAAATTTATTTTCAGTTTAAGATTTGTTGGAACGAATGGATTTACCTTCTATTTGATAATTTGTTTGTCATATAGAAAGTGAATGTACCATTTGTAGTACGAATCCAAGACTCGGACTTTTGTTTGATAAAGTCAAAATCACTTAGAACTGCTGAAATATGCATATAAAACACATCTTAAGAACTATTAAAAGCAATTGGTTTCTATATTTAAATAAACGCTTCTTCATATTCCATAATTAGTGCATAGTCCCTAATAGACAAGACCTGAAGACTGGCTCAGGGTGATTCCTTTTCTCCCAGTCTGGTTATATTGTCTCAAAGGTTCAATGACTAAGTTTCTTTTCAATCGGGAAAGGATAATGGTTATAAAGAAGTAACATAGCTTGTTCATGACGACCTTCGGAGTCTGATGAAAGATACAAGCTAGTAGGAGCTTCCGAGTAGTGACTTCTTGTCTGATAACTATTCAAACACTCCGGTCAGTTTATCCAAAATATTTTGAGGTTTCTCTGTTTTCAACAGAGATAGAGTATTCTATACTCGGAATAGGCCATTCATAGTCCTCGAGACTGATGCTTAGCCTGCCTCATTGTGACATGTTCTCACTAAGTGAGAAACCGTTAAATTGCCTTACATAGTTTTAGATGTGCTACAATACACTGCTTAACTCAATAAAGATATTGGAAGAGAAATAACGGTTTACATTGAAATGTAAGACCGATAAGTCTACATAGAATATGCTTTGGAATTTACGGATAAGGTGTGGATTCGGTTCACCCCACTTCCATAAATATAAGCATTTAGCACACGGTGCTTGAAGGTAGGTCTGGGAATTTCGCGAACACGTTCGGTCAGTGACCAATCGTTATATATCTTGTAGCATTGAGAAAAAGGTTTGTTATAAGATTCTTGAAATCGGGAAGGGACGAGTTATCTTTGTTGCATCCTTCCCGATAGAGTCCATGAACAACGAAAAACCTTGAACCTTGAAGTACGTTTACTCAAGGTAGTTACTAACGATTAAAATCGGACCACATCCAACATCGGTTGTTGGTGATAACACTAAATACTACTAAACTAGATCGAATTTCGATCCACCCAGAATGTAGTGGGAGCATGGTTTATCCATTACCCATTACGGGTTCGCGGACTTTGTAGTCTGAGGATCGATTGATGACCTATGGCTCTTTTGTGAGCAGTATAGGATTCTGATAATAGAGGTTGGTTTAATAGCCATAACCCTGTGAATGGAGTTCGGTACTCCAGTTCTGTTCATACTCTTGTAGAACCACCTGAGCGTCTCAGGCCAAGTGGGAGTAATTGGATCTACACGGAAAAGAGTTGAATGCATAGGAAAGTTTATCTTTCAAAGCAAAGCTTGAGTGGTCTAGAGAGTTAATCAGACCTTGAACTCTCTTACCACTTAGTATTGCATGATTTCGTTCAGAATCAGAAAATAGGGGTGATTCCCTGAGATTTTCTTGCCAAACAAACGGAGTCTGGATTCATTCGGAACAAAAGGGTATTGCCTTATGAACTCATGACAGGATGACTGTCAAGGCTTATGTCCTTTGTGGATAAAAAGCAAACCTCTCGGTCACTAGAAGTCATATATTTCTACAATATGTGTAGTTGACCGAATACGATAAGTCTGTTCTAGACGGATATCAATTTAGTGCGTAGTGAATATATATATATATTAGTGTTTGTGAAGGATAACACCGCACCGAGTTGGAATCAACATGGGTGTGTTATCGAAGTCGAATACGACAATGCAACAATTCTCGCAACGAGAGATTTGGACAACATTCGAAGAGCTTGACTCGGTCAAATTCATTAGAATCGATCACTGGTTTCCCATCCATCTTATTGGTTAAGATGATGCATCCGTGTATGCAACATTCAACGAGGAAGTTCTACCCTATGCCTCGGGATGACTCTCGAAATCTTCGGATCAAGAGAAATGGGATAGATTCTCTTTCAAGTAAGAGATGGTCAGGTTATTGAACGTCAACTTTGATCGAATCTTAGATTCGGCGGTTAACAAAGCAAGTTTAGTATGTCCTTTAGTATCTTGGAGAGAACGAGGAATAATATGCGGACATATTCATGTGTGAACTTGGATATGTGTGATACACTGATTTTGACTTTGATTCAGATTGAGGATGATCGTTAAGTCGATCTCGGGCTCAGTGTTTACTCAGTACCACATGATTACATGGACCGGTAATGTTTCGATTCTACGGATCGTCTCGAGCCGACAACCTGACTAATCATTAAGACCCATGACATTTAGATGTAGGTACTCCCCGAGTCACTGACCTATCCTACGACGGCACACTCGGAGTGTATTTTGGAATCTGAAATGGTTATGATATGCTTAGTGGGTACTAGAATACAAGATGAGTCTCCATTGCTTTAGAGCAAGTGGGAGATGTAGTTTGTTGTATTTTAAATAATAGGGTGTGCTCTAAAACAATTAATCACATGCTTTCGTGCAAGTGGGAGATTGTTAGGTGTGATGCCCGAAAGATAATTTTGTAATTGTTTTATTTAATAAATGAAATGATATTGTTATTCATATTTATTATTCTCATATTCACCGATGTGACAATAGTAATTACACTACGAGAAAACCCTAAAGTATATCGTTTATGTAATCACTTAACTCGGTGTATGGTATATACACGGGAGGATTGAGTTAGTGAAGATGTACTTAAAATACAATTAGCCCGTAGTGAAGTTAATCGAGAGTATCGGGTCTCTCCTTTAACGTGCTATTAATGCGCCCGAACACAATAGGTGTGATTGTCTTATCCGGACTTTCGGTTAAGAGAACCTAATGGGGCATTTATATATGATAGATATATCATATAGGGGTGGACCGATTTGATTAGAGTTCACGATATAATTCCGTAATCGAGAATTCTTATCGAATCAATGGATGATCATATTTATGGATATATCTTAATCCCGAGGTGATCACGAACAACCGCTTGAATAGTATGAAGTTTGACTTGACGGTTAAGGATTACACCGAGTCCGTGGTCCGAATTACCCCATCTTGGCATTGTACTTGGATTGAGTGAGTAGTCGTGTTATCACGGATACGGAATCCATTCCTTCCATTTATGGAAGTAGATAGACACGCTTCCCTTATTTGTTAATCCTAGAAACCGATCGATCGCGCGAGTTCATATTACACGATTAGCTACCGGTGAGTTGTATGAATTAATTGATCACTAGGGGGTTAATGGTAAATAAGGATAAGATGTTCTAAAAAGGGTTAACGGTAACTTCCCGATTTAGAATGAACGATCTATGGAGGATTAATCCATATGTAATGATTATATCAATGGACGCTTATTATTGTTCTCGTGAGGAGATAAATATAATCTTATAATCGGAGGAGTGCGATCACGGGATTATGGTGGCATATTCCCGTGATTGATTTATCGAATATAATTATTCTGTTCGTAAGATAATTATTTATTTGATTTATCGGAGCCGCTGATTATTAGTCCATGGTCCCCGACGTGCCTCCTAATATAGCATAGCTATTCTCGGACGTCGAATCCTAATAATATTAATTTAGTTCTTGTTGGACTTTATTAAAACGATATGTGAATTAATTGTTTAGTGGACTATTAAATTAGTTGGGCTAAATAATTAAATATGTGAAAAAGACATTTTTCATAATCTTGGCCCAATTTAGTGTGTTGGTCGAAATTATTGTGACTAGGTCACAAGCTACAAATTTCGCCCCACAGCCTTGTTTTTGGAACAAGAAATTATTTTCTTGTGATTAATAAGACATGTGCACAAAATATTTATTGGATAAATATTTATGGAAAGAAATAAAGATAAATATTATTCTAGATTTGTTCTAGAATATTATGGGATTATCTTTTATTTAATAGGATTATTATAATTGATTTTGTATTAATTATTAAATCTTTGGAGGCCAAGTTTTACTCTCCTATATAAAGAGAGTTCTTCCAAGCCTTAATATACACAATATTTCGACCTACACCTCTTAGAGAGGAGAAGGTGAAAATTTTCGGCCAAGGGGAATATGGGGAAAACCTTGGAGATTTTTCCGGGTAGCTTGTCGGAAGGATTCGAGACGAGGATTTCCTTCCACCGGGAGTTGCTTGGATCACACGTACGGAAGATCGTGGTGCTCTTCACGCTTTCCTTCGTTCATCCTATTGCGGTTCTTCAACTTGAATTTTGAGATTCAAGAGGTATGTTCTACAAAACCCTTGTAGATGTAGATCTAATTATTTTATTTTTTTATTACGCTGTATTTTATAACATTAACAACCTAAGTCCAAGAAATGAAGCATTTGAATTTTATCTTTGCTATCCTTTTTCGGATAACCACCTAATCGTTCCCTTTAAATGATATTCAAACATTCATCATGAGACTTAGATATTACGGATTCTACATTTCATTAAAACTAGTCTTATCCAAATTATTATTATTATTATTATTTCACATGATTTTATTAAGGCGGGGTTGCTTCCCCCCAAGCGCTTTTGTTTTACGTCGTTGGCTCGACTAATTACAAATCATCAACCAAAATCTGAACTCAAGAAGATCAATAGCTTAAGAAAAATTAACAATGCGAGAACCACATAAATTAAATTGTCTAGAAACGTACCTCTTTTGGTCCTCGATGCCAACTCCTCCCAGCCATAGAGTCTTCTTTTATCAGGCTGTCGAGCCATCTTCTTTGCTATTCCATAAAGTTCATCCATCGGGGAGTACACAAAGCGGACCGCATAAAATTCATCAGTGGACGAATATAGTAATCCGGGAAAGTTATATCAAATATTACCAACTCTCCCGGTGGCTTTACCAAAGATGGCCGATCTTGCTCCTCTAACTCTGTCTTATAGCAAATTGAATCATCAACCTCATCCTCAACCTGAACTTCTTCAATGAGCACCTCATCATCCTTAGCCACCTCTATTGCACCTGCCCGTTTTTCCTGCTCGAACCCCATTATTTCAATCAACTGCACCACCCTCTCTTGAAGATTTTTTATGGCGGATACAAAGACACTTATATTGAACTCTTGCATGTTTTGCAAGATTTGTTCCAATCGATCTAGTTGTTCCATTTGACTGTTGGTAAAACTTTCTTGTGGCACGGGAACAACCTGATCATACTGACTTCGATTCATCAGAGGTGAGTAGTAGGCTTCTTGCCATTCCAGACATTGATCAAGTGGCTGAATATGGGTGAAGCTATCAACGCGTTGAGTATGAACACCGTAATCTTGATAAGTACCAGAGTTTGGACAACCCTCATAATATTGTGGTTCATAACTTGAATAACCATAATTCTGGTCCTGGTATGCACTAAAGCAATTATAGGACCAAGAATCCTGGTTACTCTCCTGTTGATACTGAGGCTCAGGCATATACTGTTGTTGATAACATGGTTCAGGAGCCTGAGATTGGTAAGGGTATTGTTGTTCAGGTGAGTAATATTGATTGAAAAATCCCTCCATTTCAGCTCAAACTGCAAGATCTCAGAAAACAACAAGAAAACAATAATATTTTTTTTCTCTCGGTAATTACCGAGTAAGTTTTTATTATTATTATTATTATTTTTTTTTACGAAAATTGAAAACAAAAAACAGAAAACACACACACGAAGATATTACAAATAGCACACTTATCCCCGGCAACGGCGCCAAAATTCTGTTGAGAGAAAAACACGTCAACTAACTGTTGAGCGAAAAATCTACCCTTCAAAATTTAAATTTATAAAAGACTCGAAAACAACCGTGGGTAAACTAACTCTCTAACCAGCAGACAGGAGTACGAGGTCGATCCCAAGAGATAAGTGGTTTGTAAATACCAAAGTGAACAAAGACAAAAATAATAATTAAAACAACTAAGACGCACCATTGTTCCACCATCCCACCGAAATTAACAAGAAAGACACATTCATTTGTAAGTCTTGGATTAATAATCTACTAAAGAGGCGGTACTTTCTCTTTCGGATTTAGCGCCCGTTGATTAGTTTACCACAGGGGTACAACTAAAGATTTTACGAAACAAAGATTTGGATATAAAATCCTAATCTAACAACATTCTCCCTCAACTTTCGTATGTTCGGAAAATATCATCATTCTCCTTCACGGTAATCGATGAATTTATCAACTATCGTGTTTCTAAATTCGAATAGCATGCAACACTACATTACACTTTAAACAAGTCTAAACATGAAGGAAGAACAAGAAAGCTTACGAATAAATGCATAAATCCTTATTTAATCTGATGAGGGTGGCTTCACAAGGGTGGTCCTAGCACCGAGCCTTAACCACTCATTACAACAACGAAAGTTACAACGAGATATAAATACATATATAGATACATATATATATATGAGTATATAAGTATATAGATATATATATATATATATATTTATACTAATTGCATAAAAATGAAAGAAAGCAATAAAAGAAAAACGGATACGAAATTATATTAAAACGATAACTAGTCGGGTTATTACACCGACATTATAACTACATATATAACTACATATAGCCCCCCCCCAAAACATAATAAAAAGAAAGGAGTAGGAGAAGAGGGGCAATCTTGAACAAAAATTTGAGAGGAGTATTTATAGAGGTGGTCACCGGCGCGTGCCGGAGCTTCACCGGCGCGTGCCGGTGACACAGTACATATTCGATTGTCGGGATAAGGTGGGCCCAATGTCAGAGATATTTCTGCAAGATTCGGCCTTGTCCGGCGCGTGCCGGCCATCCAACATATCAGATGTTCGTAAAAACCTATCTCGAGTCAGTAGACCTCGGATTGATATGATTTAATACTCGTTGGAAAGCTCTTCTGAAGATCTACAACTTTCATCCAGGACTTTTTCTCTGAAAATGCCTCTAAGCTAGGTCAAATGTCTGTTGAAGATGAATTACGGTAGAAGCACTGAGGACAGTTGATCCGTTCTGAACTCGTAAGCTTGTGGCATCTTCTTCTATCCCTCAAAATACCTCTCTTAGGCCCCAAAACATGTCGTTACGTGGGATACTGGTCATCTTATAATTCTGCAATAAATCACCAAAAATACCCACGTAAATCTGACACGACACTCCGGTTACTAAACCGGTACAAAAACATATAAAAACACGATATTTTATATAATTATTACTACAAACATACTTAGATAAATCTAAGGAATTTATGACTCGAAATGATATCAGAAGTGGGGTAAAAAGTTATAATAATAACTATGAATTTGTCCCTTAACAGTGATGAAATTAGGCGTGGGTGGTGCTTTTTAATGTTTTATCTTGCATATTTCACATCTTAGAACTTGTTTTAACGGATTTGGACTAGATTAGCTACCTAGGTCAAATATCACACACAACAACCTTATATGAGTTGTTCTGCGGGAAGATGTGGGATAAGGGGTTCTAGGATCACGGAGTAGACCCGGCTTAGTTGTTAAGCCCGGGCCCAAAGTGCGGTTACTCGTTTTAACGTTTAAGCGGCTCTAGTGCGTATCATGTCTTGTTAGTGAATCTTCTAAAGGGAAGGGTAGTTAACATGGCATAAGATGTTATGAGAGAGTTGTTCAGACCTTAGCACCGGAAATAGGAGCACGCACCCGTGAAATTGAATGCGAGAGTTCGTTTGTTATAATGCACACTCCAGGTTTTGTCTACCCTTAGGGTTGAAACTAGCTACTTTGATCATGGTTCGGCTAAGTCCCTTACTATAACGTTAAAAAACCGAGTAGTTAATCTTCTTTCTTCCTTTTCTATCTTTAGACTCGTTAGTAAAAATCACCTTAGTGTCGTTGTAATATACAAGCACTTTTAAAAGATTGATAACCTAGACTAAGTAACACGTTCGCTTTGGTACTCACAAACACTTTTCCTTTGGGTTTGACCTCGTACTCATGTAGCTATGCTAGCAATCGACCCGGTACACTTCCGGTTAGAGAGTTAGTTTGCCCACGGTTTCTAGTCTTTATAAATTAGTTTTGGAGGGTGAATTTTAGCTCAATCAGTTGCCTCTTTTGTGGCAGGTGCCTCTTTTTCCTCAAACGATGGAAGAATGTCCCTCAGTTCTAGGGATGGCAATGGGTCGGGTAGGGGACGGGTTTAGCTCCACCCGACCCATACCCACTCCTAAATTTTTTTACCCATACCCGACCCATGCCAAGTTAAACGGGTAACGGGTAGGGTACGGGTACATGAACTTCCAAAATCAAACGAATTGAATGTCCTAAGAATGTCCCTTAGGTTTAGTTCTTTTCTAATTTCTTAACCTCAAAGAAAAAGCAACGGGTAATTGAGTTTGTTCCCTCCCGACCCGATACCCGAACGGGTATAGAAATTTTACCCATACCCGACCCATTACCCGAATGGGTAGTTGAAAATCATACCCGAACGGGTAGGGTAACGGGTAGGGCAGGGTCGGGTTGGGCGAGATTGCCATCCCTACTCAGTTCTTCATAATTGAGTTTGTTCCCTCAGCCGTCAGTCTTTAGTTTGGAATCATATCAATGCTTGTCTGATCTAATCTATACAATAATCAGTCTCTAATAAATCCTATACATTCTATTTCTAGACATCTTTTTGCTTAGCACTATAACAGCTAGTTATGACACTTCATCACTAGGGTTTAAACAAACATTAAAAAGATGGATGAATCATCATCAAAACTAAATTTTATTTCCAACAATTTTCCCCCTTTTGATGATGCTAATACACTCCTTAAAAAAATGCAAAAAGATAAAGATTCAAGGTAAAAACACACACATTAAAACCGATCTGCGCAACACAATTGACACACCAATCTGCGCCACTTTCATTTGAAAAGAAGAGAAAACTTAGTTTCATGTACTAGTCATTAGGAGAAAAAAAACTAGGGTTTTTCTTGAGCATATTCGAGGAGGCTCCAATATGGGGGTCGACGTCCACCATTCGTCGCTTGGAGATACAATCCGGAAGACTCCGGCTTCTCTTCTAATGGGTAGATCTTCAATCTTCTTGTCTTATAGATTAATTTATTATGTGAATCTTATCATAGTAAAATCGTAAGCAAATTTTGATTCGTTTCTTCCGTTGGGCATGATCGAGTGTCTCGATCAGTGCTGTAAATTAAATCTGACGATCTGAAGAAAAAGGGAAAAATTACCCCGGCAATTGCGAGCACCCCCTCGTAGTTGCGGGAACCGGAAATTTTTCCGGATCATGTTTTTCCACCTTTTCGGATCCTGATTCAGTTTTATGTATATCCAGCATGTCGTAGTCGAGCGAGGTTAAAGAGATTTTGTGAATATGATTGCATACTTAATTAATAAGTGGTGGAATTTCATTATAATAAAAGTTGCATCTTTTAATTCGTATTATATATATTGCGTGATTGAATGCTTTGGTTGACGAGATGGATTGTGTTGGTATTTTTTACTAGTTAGATCTGTTGTAAACCCATTTTTCAGGTATAGGAAAATTATTTTAATTTTAATTTCCTAGAAAAGTTGTGTCTTTTTTCGGCTATGTTGTTATTTATCGATAGTCGAAGCTTTTTATCAACAATCCTGACGGCGGCACAATGGTTGAGAGTGCAGTTTCAGATCCGGACTTTTAGGGTTTAAATAACCGTAGACGCGTTTTTATTCAAGTTTTCTAGAAAAAGGTGCTTTTGGTGAATAAAAATTTAACTTGCAACATGAGGTATCCGAACCCGCATGCTGCGAGTAGAATGAAGAAGAGTTGAACCAACTCGGATACGAAGCAGTTTGTTGATGATCCCAACGAGCTAATTAATATAGAAGCATATTCTGTTTTCTATTGTAAATAGTTAGTAAACCCTTTAGATTGGGTCTAGGGTCTTTTCTTTATGATAGATTAGATACGGCTGTACCAACGGTCCATCTCAGTGGTTTATTTTACGCATTTATTTTCACCGGTGATTATTTATGTGATATAACCATGTCATACCATGCCATTCATCATATTCATTCATTCCACTCCTAGCATAAGCATACATGTAGATATTAATTTTGGCATTAATTAGACTATGAACACGTAATTAATTTAGAATAATTAACTAAATTAATTGAACCAAGGGAATTTCATCGGGATATAAAATCCGTGTGGTGGAAACTTATTCTCATCATAATTATGGGGATTGGATAAAATTCTTGGTGAGTTTTGTTGTGTAGTGTCTACACATAGAAGCTTGATGAATCCGAGAAATTGGAAAGTCGTGGATATAGTGACACTAGTTGGACGGTATTTGGAACCGATGAACTAGTGGGAGGATTTAATAAATATCCATGATTTATTGTTTCTTGGATGATTATCATTCTTCAACGAAATCCACAATAAGAAATTTGATACCTATTTTGTCAAAATCACTCCTCATTGAGTTAAAGGTATATAATAAGGAGTTGAATCTCCTCATTAATTATATCATACATTTAATGAGAATATATCCTCCTCATTAAATATATTGTGACGACTAATCTCCTCATTAAAAAGCCATTTACCTTCACGGCCTTTATTGAAATTAAATGACACTCCTCATTGTAAGTTACACATAAGCTACATACATATGTATATTTAAAGGATTTCTAATATCATATCCCCGAAAGAACCACATTTCTTTCACTACTAGAAATTAGGCTTTTAACGAGGAGATTTCTCCTCATTAATTGTCCATTTCTCCTCATTAAAGACTTTTAATGAGGAGAAATCAATCCTCATTGCCGCCTCCGCCGCTAAAGACATATAATGAGGAGAAATGGAACTCCTCATTAATTTATTCATACATTTAATGAGGATATATTCTCCTCATAAAAATTAGTTTTAGTGACTAATAACCTCCTCAGTATTAGGTCATTTACTCCTCATTAAATAAAGATCATGCGACAACATAACTCCTCATTATAGGGTTATTTGCTCCTCATTAAATCATGAATTATTGACAACATATCCTCCCATTATACGAAATTTTAGCCTCATTATAAGAATACAAATGTTCACAAAACAAGAAAGCGGTGGCGGGATATAACCACCCATCAAGCAAGCAAAAAAGGCCGGGCGAGATCACATCACCGAGAGGACAAAAGAACTTTATCCATTATTCCAAAAGCATGTAAAATTACATCAAGTAAGAACAAACTAAAACCATATCCTCCGCACTTGAGGAATCAATCCTACAATGTTGCAAGATGGAATGTTTACCATAATGCATAACAAAAACAACAATAGAATCATCATACGTGCCCCAACCTTCGACATTTTTGAATCAACCTCGGTTGGAAGTTGGATAGCCATATTTCAATATTTCATGATACACCAAAGTACCGGTGAGAGTACCTTGGTAGCTCCGGTCTTCTTGGAAATGATGTAGCATGTCCACCTATACGACCTTGCTTTATGGACCATCCATAGTCTTCTAAGCGGCTAAAATTTATATGAAAGGTAATTTTAAGAAACATAAATAGGTTAATGAACCCTATGCATAAAAAATAGTTGAAACATAAACGCACCGGTAATCGAGTGCACGCTTTCATAAGATCCTCCGCGATTCCAAATGCCATTGGAACCCGCAAAAGAAGACGCGGTACAACCGAAAAGTAATAAACAAAAAAAAGCTCTTGAAATGAAGCATCAACATACACTTATCTAGCAATAACTTAAACGGAAAAAAAAAAAACGAATTGACAAATACCTTGACAACCGTTTTCTTGAACTCGTCATAGCAAAATCTGGTAAATCTACTCAATACAAACGGAACTAGAGGCTTATCCGGTGCCACACCTCCCGAATCCATGGATGACCTGCGGAAAACCCAAGTATTGAGTTTTTCGAACCAAAAAGTATCTGGAAATAAAGTTGCGGATAAAAAGTCCGGAAATCATAATATAAACTCACGGAGAACTTCGTAGGTGGTTAGCCTTATGTTAGGATCTCTTAAAAGCATTTTTTGGACCAAACCTTTTGCACTTTCTAAGATACGGGGCCGGGGGCCCAGATGAGTAATCAAGCCTACATTGCAAAACCTCCTTAAAATTATCTTCGATAGTTTCGCTCCAAAGATAAGTAAAGTCAAGAATGATGAAGTCTAGAAACAACATAGACATTCTAATAAAGGGCCCAAAGAGTTTCGACATATATAAATACCTCCCCAAAATGGTGGTACACCACTAAGAAGAATGTATAGGATTACACCTGCACTCCACATATCGACCTCAAGACTGTAACACTTTGAAACAACTTCGGAGCAACATAACCTGGACTTCCAACAACTTGGTCACATGTCTCCCCTTGTAGACAAGACATTGTAAAACCATAGCCCCAACTAGTATACAATTCGGATAAAAAAGATTTCGGTACAATAGATGGCAAAGGCACTTCGGATTACAAGGGCCTAAAACAGTCCGATCCAAAAGATACACCAATTTCAAGAGGAGCGAGACTTACAAATTAGATCGAGGTGCGGACCACAAGTTATTACAAGATTATGCGGCAAATGAGTACAAAACTCAAGCAAATTAAAATACAAAGAAAGAGCTGATCGGCTGAAAGCCGAACTCTCGGTGACTTTCGGGAATGATAGTCAAACTCAAGAAGTAAGGCTATCGGGGCCGACAATCGGTGCGAGAACGAAATGTTCAACGAGATCAACAAAAACGGATCTAAAGCCTATTACAAAAGCTACACAATATAACTCAACGAGCCACAAGGCGAGTGCACCAAATATGTCACCACAACGGGTTTAGCAAACCGATTTAGCACCAAGGATAAGTGCGGGTAGCACACTCGGCGAGCGAGTTCGACTCAAAGCAAAGGATCGGCAACAATTTAAGGTGCGGTCCAACGGGTTTTCGGTGCACAAAGAGTTCAAAAAATGTGATAATGCGCGGGTGATGTGCACAATAATTCAGCCAAAAGGCGAGCGGACACAAGGGATCAACAAGGTGTGCTTCATCAACGTGCAAAGTGCGGGTGCAAAGTGCAATCGGTGCTAGGCAACGGCGGTGTGTATAGCGAGATTAGCAAATCAAAAGAACGACCAATACTTACAAACACGAAGCCGAATCGGGATTAGTACACACTAAAACGACCAAGCACGAGATTCAAACAAGACACCGAATCGAGAGGATTTCTCAACCGATTCGACCAACTAGACAAAGGAGTAAAACAGGGGTTAACACAACAACTTAACCTTGACCGATCTTACTCTCGGTGGACCGACCCTTAATCAAAGGTTAATAGGGCTCGGTGACCTAAACCAGCTATTAATCGATGATTAAACCGGATATCGGTGGGTTGCAACTCACCGGTTCGATTCGTAGGGTCCGAAATGAGGAGCCTAGCTTTGAATTGGAAACCAATGACCGCAATCCTCGTTTTAATGCGAGAATCAACGGCTTCGGATCTTGCACATGTTTTGTTGATTACAGAGCCGTTAATTCACCAAAGAATCGAGTCATTACTTCCCCGATTCTTTTCACCTAATAAAACATCACGAATGGCAATTACGACCACTCTAAAACCCTTTATGACACAATTACGACCACTCTAAAACCCTATATGAATATCTCGGAACTAATAATAATATATTATAAAACAAGTAATATATGAGTAACTTACTTGAAAGTCTTTCTCGTTTATTTCTCGAAGACTTGACAAAACGATAACAAAGGACACAACATTTTGCCTCTCACGAGCTTAGAACTGAAACGGAGAGAGGCCAACCACACCAAGCATGAATCCATCGGCATTGGATAATTCTTTCCACGAATGACAACAAATGCCTGCAAGAAGAAAAATAAAAGCAAGATTTCCCAACTTTACCAAGATTTCCTTTGTCGTATATGCAAAGAGCCTAACATATTCAAAAAATATGAATGCGAGAACACAACTTGTGGGAATTAAATCGTATCTTCAATTGTGACAATAATTAAATGCGAAACCATATTGGCACAAAAATGGATAACGAAGACAAACTCGAAGGTAGGTTATGATTATAGAATAAATTGACATGGGCCCTCGTAGTACCGGAACATAACACGCCGGCTCATTATCAAAATGAAAAAGGACTTTTCACGACATGATGGTAAGGCGACACCGCAAGCTATACTCCGGGTAGGGAAGTATATTATGCCCATTAGGTCCTAAAACCATGCACATGCACATACACACGATTTACATATCGACGTCGAGTCAAATAAGCAAAGAATGCAATCTTGTTAGTTTAGTCCATTGCAACAATAGTTCATTGAATTCCAAATGCTAAAAGCAAAACGACATCTTGAATCGTTCACTTACCTAATATAACTATATAAGTTTCTTCTTTTCAAGGACAATATCATTTCCCGTGACATAAACGAGGGAAAGGTTTGGGATATACACATTCAAGGAAAATGGAAAACTATATATTTTTGCTCAAGAAATTTATTGAAAAAGCACTTCAATAAAATAAAGAAAGACATCTAAACAAGCAAATAATCAAATGACGGACTTAAATATATTAGCTTAGAACATTGAAGTGATATTCTTCATAGTTTTACAGAAATGAAGAACTCACCGAAATGAATCCATTAAAAAAATGTGTTTCACATTACCTTGAGAATATCAATGATGCTAGACCTCCGTAAATCATCACCGATAACCTTCCAAGCAGGAAAAATATCTGAGAAAAAAAATGCACAACATAAACAAGAACAAACTCAGTCGGCCTCTAAAGAAGTTAAACAAAAGAAAGAAAGAAAGAAAGAAAGAAAGAAAGAAAGAGAAAGAGTAAAATGAAGCAAAGAATAGTAGTACCTGGATAAGTGCAAATAGCACGAGAACAAGAACAAAAGCAAAAAGGAATGGACCAAGGAAATTGAAATCATAGCCATTTCTTGCAGCCTAGAAGGAGAACAAGGTGAGGGCAACAACCACCACTGCGGTCAAAAGTTCAAATAGAAGCAAGATCCGCTTATATATTTAATCTAAAGAAGCAATTATCGAGCAGAATGAACATAGCATCAAAAGTTCAAGAATAAATATACAAATTGGAGACTAATCAATTGCAAAAAATTTGATATGTCGTCGAATTATGATTTCCTTGAGACAAACACCCGAAATGTTTATTCATACATTAGTGGACTCCAAAGTGCATTGCCATTTAGTTGTGGACGCATATGCTTCAAAAAGTTAGAAAAATTGGAACAGGAACATGAACAAGTAATATATGTTGTAGAGCTTTTGGAAAATCGATATCTTACTCCCCGATACGATCTCTTAGCTCATCATCGAAAGCTTAGATCTTCCGTAGCCAACAATGTGGACGTCGTTTGAATTGAAAGAACCCCCAGTAAGAACACCGAATCAAAATCTATAATTCACATAAAGAGACACCCCAAATTAACACTACATTAAATAAGAAATTTTACAAATTCGGTATTTAGAAATACCAAACTCGATATGTATATTTTTTTAATCATCTAAAATATTGGTTTCTTTTCGCTTAGCATCTTCCAAGTTAGAACGTAAGATTATATCTACTAGACATAAACCTAAAGTTCTCAAAACATAACCTTACTAGCTCATACTATTGTTTAAGGGTCTCGATCCGCAAATTACGCACATCACTTGTAAATGGCCACAAAAAAAACATTAAAACATCTATGACCCATCAATGGGATGAGGCGAAATTCAAAAACGGTCGATCACTATTCGATAAAATAACGAAATAACACATATGTCCATGTATAACATAAGTATTTGAGTGGTAATTAATTACCAATATTCCATCCAGGCAACGCTATACAAATCACCTAAGCGAGGTCGTGTATTCTTCGGGCGGTCTAGGAATGAAGTCGTGCCAATAAGTTCCCCACTACTTTCGTCTAAATTTGAAGCGGTGGTAGCATAGATGTTTACACCTTCGGTAAGAGTCCTTCAAAGATGGTCCGGATTCGCAAGCCTCCAAGTAGAAGACCTACCTATTCATATTATTCATAGGAAACCTTCGAGATCACACCGATCAATTTTCAATGGTGCAAACGATCTAGAAGGGATAGTTAAAGGGAGTACCAAGATTTTATATGTCCCGGACGCATGTTTCTTCTTCAAAACGTCAACCAAATCATTTGCATAAACATCACGGTCGACGGCATGCCTAACAACGATAAGGTCATGGCTTAGCATCAACATTTACCGGTAGTTAAGAAAACAATTCATACTTACACTCTTTCTCCTTCAACTCGCGAGTAAATGTAAAAGCAAAGCGACACAAAATTTGTAATTTAATCCCTACGATCAACACTATTATAACACACCCCCATTTCATTTTTTAACAAGCAAACACAACCTTTAGCAATCAAGAGAAGCAAAAACAATCCCTTCCAATAGAACCAACATACATAAAGAAAAAAACAACTCGACAAGGAGAACATTTCATGATAAGTCGCCGCACATAATTAGCAACCGTGTTTCGCCTCTCTTTAGAAGGTTCGTTTGGTTGAATGCAACCAATATGCTCTGTGATTCTCTCCTCTCGCCTTTTACCATCTCTCTCGAGTCAAAAACACAAAATACTTGACCTAAATTGGACAATAAACATTTTCATCCCGCAAACTAATTTGGGGAAAAGACGAAAGCGAATTTGCGTAATTGTAGGTCGAACTTAATGCTTTCCGACCGTGATGGACATACAATAGGAAGCACTGGAGGCGGTAGGAAAGCGGGTAAAGAACTTTGTCGGCCGGAAATGAGTACAACGGCGGAGAGCCGAATCGGAGGGCGTTGGTGGTCGGATGAACCTCGAGGCCGAAATTTGAGCCGAAAACGAAAAGAAGCGTTTAATTCGGATGGATACAACTCTCTTACAATGAAGATTTAATTCGGGTGTGATTAGGGCGGTAGAGACGGCGGAGTTAGGAGAAGTAGACCGAGTTATGAATAAAAAAATAGTGAGGAGATGTAAAAAAAATTAAGGAAATTTAATAATAAAAAAATAAATTATGAATAATGAGGAGATTTTATTATATAGTATATTTTATGAGGAGAAGTAGGACAATTAACGAGGAGAATTTTGATTTGGTCATCAATCAACAAAACTATTTAGATCTCCTCATTATATGTATCAATTAATGACAAAGTTTCAGCTCCTCATTAAATTCTCCTCATTAAACGGCAAGTTTCTTGTAGTGTTTGGTCGTTACTACAAAACACCTTCCAAAATATTCTTACGTACTACAACATCCTAGGATATGATACGATAACAATCCTTTTCATCTGTTCAAAAGCCTCAAAGCCCTGCAAAACCGGCATAAAAATAGGAATAATAAATAAAGAACACATTTATCGACAAACCATCACTTTTTCATCATGAACTTCCAAAACACCATAATGCAACCTCCATGAATTCAAATACAGACTAAGCCCACCATACAGAAAAGAAAATCATTTTCATAACAACCTATACATTAAAGACCTCCTTATTTCCCGAAGCCATAATATATAGACAATAAGCACCCGTAGGGACACATTAAATCTGTCCCAGTTACTAAAAAAGTACTTAAACTACATCAACTAGCAGCTCAGGAATCAACACGTTCTGGTCAAGAAAATAGACACCTAATCCACCTAAGTTAAAAGTTGAAATGCGAAATAAGGCAGAGCTTAAAACCAATAGGAAAATGAAGGCATCAAAGGTTTTGAAAATGGCCACTGTCGAAAATAACAAGGCCAAGGACATGATCATGGCTACAGCAAAAAAAAAATTAAGTTCATTAAGTCCAAAAATAATAACCCACCTTAATGTGCCATCTCTGCTTGCAATGCAGCAAGTTCATCCTTTTCGACAGTGTTCTTTTGAGGAACAGGCCGTGCCGGTTGCCTACTCGGCACATTGATTGAAGTTGCAGGGGCAGTCGTGGCTGGCTGGAGCATTTTATTCTCTAATTCATCAGCACCTATCAATTGGCCTTCCAATTCGTCTAATTCTACTTCTAATTCATCATTGAAAAGAAAAAAGAAAAAAAAGAAGAGAATAAATATATCTATTGTTTATTAAGATCTAAGGGATTTCGATGGGTACTCTCTTTGAAGCTTAACACGAAGGCATGACCACTTGATTAAAGCAAATTCTATCTCTGGTAAATGGAGATTCTGGATATATATATAGGAATGTAGAATATCATTACTTGTTCATTATCTCAATGGAAAAGAAAATTGTTGATTTGTATTAATTGTCACATCATGAATTTACGAAAGCTTTTCGGCTCACTCATGTTGTACATGTTGCCTTCTGTGTAAATATTTTTTTTAATTGCACCATATTTAGATATAAAGATGAGACCCCTAATGTTGTTGAATCAATAGTAGCCAGAGAAGATTTCTTAAGTCAAAATAAACTGGACACATGGCCTAAAAGTTTTTTATGTTAAAAAGTTCAGAGCAAAACATTCATATTTTAGCAAATCAAAAAAAGAAACATACTCACAGATTGTAATAAAAAATCTTTGAAGAGAGCAAACAGACTTATATGGCCGGCCACCTATGAAATACTCATAATCTAGTCTAGAAGCATAATTTTAGTGTTCCCTTGTTCACAAAAGATCAAACTTCATTCAATATTAAAAGGGGAACGGAGAAACGAGGTCATATAAGGGGCGGGGAAGAAGCAAGTACCAGATTGTGGAGACCCATCAGTTTCCTTTACATCATCATCCTCATCCTATGATTGAATATTCATGAGGGCAACAAAACCAGTCACAGCTTCACCTTGAGAAGGCAATGGGTTGTTTGGAAAAGCCTGCCACCATGGTTGAGCATACCGTGATGTGGATTTGATAAGTTGTTCATAACAGTTTCAGTTTGCCTGCCTTCATCTGTGGCAGGTGGCGGCATCCTTCAAATCTCTCTACCTAATAACTAGAAGCAAAACAGCCAAATAGAAAAGTTGATTGCATTTTCTAAGAGCAGAGCACCCCTCCCCCTCTCTTCCCCGTATCTACTCAGTCGAACAACCAGAATCTCGCTACACGTTCCCCTAATAACTGTATCAAATTTTCCTTTAGTCTAATAACCCATCAGCAACATTGAGACTCCAAGTTATAATAGCAATTACATGAATCAAGAGAATAGAGCTTATATCAAAAACAAATTGATCATATTGGACTAAAAACAAGACTCAAAGCATATTAGCAAGATGACTTTTTAGCTGATGCAAATATAAGACTTGAACTTGATCAAGAATAGTCAGCCAAACTGACTCAAATTCGAGATAAAAAGGCACTCGGACCGTAACATATTGTTTCATCACCAGGTTTCCGAAGATCAACAGATATAGCACAATACCTTATGAGCACGGTAGGTTCACCACGTAAATTCAAAGCAAGGCGGACCAACAAGCCTAAGTATTCAATAGGATTATTCCAAAGTGAAGCACATCAAGAAACACAAGAAATGCGAGTGCTTTAGTGTGCGGCAAGAAAGTGTAATGACAAGATGTGCAAGTGTGCAAGGTGTTCAAAGTGCGGCAAGAAGGTGGGATCAAAATTTATCACAAAAACAGCCAATGCACACGGGTTCATAAACAAAACGAGAATCGGTGAATTTCTTCACCGATACACCAAAACAAAGGGGTAAAAATAGAGAACAAAAGAACAAATTTAGACCTTGAGTAATCTTATTGAAAATGAACAAAATCGAGCTTTAATAGCTCGAATCGGCACCAAATCGATGAAAGGTCAAGCCTTTCATAGTCCAACCTTCATTAAACACGAGCCAAGCCTCGAATCGACATCGTATCAAGAGCAAGACGGCACTTTTTCACAAACGAACCTTCACGAGACACACGGGACAAGAAATCGGGCGATTTCCGTAGCAAATCGAGTAATAATTATAAAGAAACGATAATAACAAGAAAACGGGTTCACCTTTATTGTGAATCAATCCAATCGAGAGAATGAATGCATCGAATGCGGCCTTCGTGTTAATCCACACGTTGCGAAACGAAATCCGCATTAAAGCGAGAAGCTTTAAGCTTTGAACTTTCCATAAGAGATTTTCACACATGGCAGCTCGAATAGAGAGTTAACACGGCCTCGCTTCTAACCAAAACAGGATTAAGCACGTGAGACAGATGAACAGAGAGAGTGAAGAATCAGAAAGCCAATTGCAGAAAATCGGTGCTCTGATTTTGCAGTAATTGCAAAGAAGATTTTGAGGGCAACGTTTCGATTACTGAGGAGTACAAGACGGAGGAGAAAAGTCGGAAAACAGAATGACCAAAGTGTAGAGGATTTTAGGGTTATAAGGTAGAAATAAAAATATATTGACCAACTTTATAAATCCAATAATGAGGAGATTTTTTTATTGTACCATTAATGAGGAGCAATATGATCAACAATGAGGAGAATTGTCATTTGGTCATCAAACAACAATATAATTTAGTTCTCCTCATTATTACTACCATTTAATGATGAAATTTTGACTCCTCATTAAATTCTCCTCATTATAGACCCTTTTTCTAGTAGTGCACGTGAGATAATGGTGACGCCTCATGCCACATTCATTTTGGCCCCCTAAGGATGGCCTTCACCGCTATCAAAATTCAAGGCTTGGTCTCCAAAATCATAGGATTTTGGGTACGTGTCGGGTCACTAACCGACCTTAAGTCAGCCCGCTTGGGGCGTACTTTGAGATCTGAAATAGTAGGTCACACTCATAAGGTTATTTTTGGAAACATCTTGGCTGAAAAAGGAAGGTAATAAATAATTAAAAGGAGATGTCCGATTCTCAGCTAATTGTTGAGAGTGTTTGTCTCAATTTAATCGTCACCTCTTTCACCTACCCAAAGGTGGCATTGTACTTGTGAGATTAATTCCTTGGAATGGTAGGATAAACTGCATGCATGACATCACGTTTCGTGTACCTAAAATCAATTTTAGTTGTGGTGTATTATATGATTTACTTCTGTCATTTTATTTACATCATCATGTCTTCTCAAGAAACTAATATACTGAATGAAAATTGACATGTAACAACTTTAACAAGTGGAAAAGTAACATGAATGTTGCGCTCATCTTCAAAAACGTTATGTTTGTCCTGTCTGAGGCTTGTCCTCTGACTCCTCCCATGAACGCTTCGCGAGCTATACATGATGACCGTAAGCGATGGGTAGAGGTGGACAATAGGGCTCGTGGCATCATTGTTGCGGAGATTTTGCATCAATAACAAAAGAAAATTTATAACCCTAACCTATATGCAAAACTAACTCCTAACCGACCAAAACATCGGGTTGTTGCTAGTAAAGCGTAATGAGTAAGGGTCGATCCTCAGGGAAAAGGTATGTAGAATCTAATCTTATTAATCCTACCAATTGCTACTCAAGAAAAACAAAATAAACGAAAAGCAAAAGCATAAAAACGAGAAAAACATAAAAGAACAATCAAAATAAATCTAACCTAAGAAACATGGGAACAACCAAAGTACAAACCTAAGTGATTTCAATTCTAGTTAATCTCATGATTCTAATTCGGTTTGTGGTTTCACCCTATCGCGAGACATAAACCCCTAATTCCTTAGTGAATTTATTCTCAAGCTATGAAAGCCTACTTCCGTAGTGAATTCAATTATCTATCTCTCATCTTTCGAGTGTTGAGACCGATTTACCAAACAAAACTCGGGTGTAGATTCAATTAACTCTCGTTTTTAAAGAACCTAACAACCTAGGAATCTAACTCATTAACTTGTCATCATTAGTGGCCAAAAACCTATCTTTCTATGGTGATCTAGCGTTTATGCAACTTCCGTATTATAAACATCAATCGTGAACTAATCTTTCGATTCTAATTCACATGGCATACAAATCGCATAGAAAAATACAAACTAAATCAAACGTCATGAAGAAAAACTGGAATTAAATTAATCATAAGAGAACTCACATAGTCTTGGATACAATGGTTGAAACACCATGGAAACGAAAAGAAAAGCTACATAATCTACTCCTAATCTAACCTCGGTTCACCCGAGCACAAGGCTCGGGTGACCGGCCTTCAACTCTCCAAGATGCGGCTGTGCTCTCTTTTTGATGTGAAAAAAAAATATTGATGAATTAGGGTTGGGGCGACGGCTGTTTAAATAGAAGATTAAGTCGGTTTAGGCAAAGGCGGCGGCGGACGCTCGTTTGAATACATGGACGCCCGTCCATTTGCCTTGGACGGAGAGTCAACGCTCGTTCAGCTTGCGTCTGGAGACTCGAATGTAAAATCTCTTCTAGGACGCTCGTCCACTTCACCAAACGCCCGTCCACTATTGCACGCTCGTCGCCGGATGGACGCTCGTCCATATTGACTTGAAATCGAATTTCTTGATTTTTCCATCTTTATCTTGATTTATTTCTTTCCTTATCTCTTTTATTCTTCCATATCTTTAATTGATCCTCTTCCATCTCGAATTTAGCCTTTTAGGATCATCTTTTCCATCATTAATTGGGTATCTACAAATATAAAAAACATACCAAAACGTAATAATTTCCAAAATAAAATAAAAACATCAAATAAACATAAAAATCGATACGTTTTCATATTTAGTCATTAAAAACCTCATTTACTCAATATTTGACTATAAGGCCCGATATCTATGAAAATAATCCATATATGGGGAAATTGATTCATAAAATATATATGAAAATCACTATAATTTGGCCCTAAACAACACCCCCACACTTATCTTTTGCTCGTCCTCGAGTAAAACAAAACAAAGTCAAGCTCGAGACAAATAAACATCAATACAAATATAAAGTATATTCAATAACTTAGAAGTTCACCCGTGTAGTGTGCGCATAGCCATAATAAACTTCCACTAAGTTCCACAATTTGAAAGTTATTCAAACCAAAACTAGCCCGGTTTCCCATCTAAGTTAGAAATATTCAAAAAACTATAACAGGCACTTTACAAGACATACATATCCCGGAAAGAAATAGTAGAGAATATCTAAAACATTTACGACGGACTCGGAAGGATAATCCCTACAACATATCTTTCGGTTTATACTTGGGGATAAGGTCGACGATAACTAAGTCGTTACTAATTCATAATAATATATTTCAATATTTTCACTTTTTCACACATTTCTAACACACATCGAATAAGCTTTTGCCCTCATAGCGAATAGGACATTTCAAGATAATCCCCTACCTTACTCCAATCATAAGGCGACTATAAACCGACGTCGTGAGCTTTTGGTCATCATAGTGGAATAGGACATACGTGGTACACCCTACCTCACCCAAATCATAAACCGACTTCCGACACACACAATTACAATTATGTTTACTTAGAGATTTACGGGCGGTGGAAAAGATTATTTTCTAGTAGCACGGACCACGAGCATAACACCTCAAGTAAACAATTTATTACTATTGCAAAGACTTAATCACGTTTCACTTATCACATTCAAACTTACGGATATTCACGGTATGTCATACTTTAATCCTAGAATACAAACTACTAAACTTTTCAAGAATTGTACATAAGCAAAGAAACATGCTATAATCATCAAAAATCTCCAACTAAAATGGGGTAGGCTTTCAACATTTAGCTCATCATTTACTATGGCATGTGAAAAAGAGTGTCGGGTGAAACAACTAAAATTACTAAATATACAGAATATAGCAAAAATGATATAAACTCAAGCAAAGATATGCCTTTGTCTACTCGGGACAAAACAAAATTTTTAAAAATTAAGCACTTTTCATAGAAATACTATAAATTAAGCAAATGAACGTAGATACATAAACCATCTATCCCTTCCCCCACACTTAGATTGCAACTTGTCCTCATGTTGTGCAAAATAAAAGAAAAGAGAACTTAGGCGATTGTAGTTCTAAAGAAGCAAGCACGGAATGGGTGCACCTCACCCGAAATGCTCGACGAATCCGATGAGATCGTGGACCATCCACCGGAAAACGATATCGTCCGAAACGCACAATTGCTAACGAAAACATCCCGCACACTTGAACAAACATGAAATACCTCGGGGCTAGGGGAGTAAAACATATAAAGCACAGGAAAAGAAAGGTCGAAGAGATTTTTCAACTTAGGCTCACATAAAGATGGAAAACACATACATGAAATATTACAAAATAGTAGGCTAGGTGCAATTACATGTAAATGCAAACTACATGAAAAAATCCTAAGAAAATAAAAGAGTGATGGTATATGGAAAGCCAACAGTAACCATACTCGAAAAAAAAAACGAGGTAGTATTACGGAAACCGACGAGTTAACTACACTCAAGAAAAATAAAAGAAAGAAATAAATGATGTGGTGTTACGGGAACCGACCGACGGTGACCACACTTAAGAAAAATAAAAGGAAAAATAGAAAAACAATGCAACTATATGAAATGCAACTAAATGAAATGCATTTAAATGATATGCAAAAAGAAAATAAAATAAAAGAAAGAAAACTAGCCCACTTATATGCAACACGACATATATATAATAAACGTCTACCACATAATGACGGGTTACGATAAACGACAGTCTTGTCACTAGTGCCGACGCGCCTTAAGACTTATCGAAAGTGATAGACTTATGGAAACCAACAGTCATCTATCTAAACAGGTATAACTCATATGGAGAAAGGACGTAGCATACGGAAAACCGACAGTAGCTACTCAAGTGAGTTACAAAAATAACAAGGAAGCACGCAAGTCTTAAAAGCTTAAAAGATTCATCGGAGCGGTATGTAGCATACGGGAACCGACATTAGCTACTAATTAACCATAAGAACAGTTATAGCTTACGAGAACCGACAGTCACTATAACATGCCTAGATGAATCATATATAAGGAATTGATCAATTATCTAACATGGATTCATAGATGGAAAGGTAAAAACATTCAAATTCAGGACATCTATGTAAAAATCAATTAGCCACAGAAGCTCGAATGAAAAATCCACATCAAATAAAAGCATTGAAAATAAAATCAAGAAATTTAGAACCTGGACTGAACCCCGGACGAACGTTCACTTAGCGTTCGGGCGGACGGGCGTTCCACTTTTCGGACGCTCGTACGCCTTGAAAACCGACCGGACGGGCGTTTAGAATTACGACGCCCGTCGGTTCTCTAAATCGAACGGGATTGAAAATATTTGAACGGACGAGCGTCCAATACTTCCCAACGCTCGTTCACTGCGGATGAAGAACGGACGGGCGTCCAACGAACGAGACGCTCGTCCATACAACAAGAATGCACGGACGAGCGGGAAAAACACGGCAAAACCCTAAATACTTATGAACACAACACGGCAACACGAGATCACGGCACATCACGGCCTTATCAAATTAAGCACGGGGGTTAGACTAGGTAACACGTAAACATATAAACTTCACGTAAAACAAGTTGAGTAAAAAACGTTTGCACATTCTTAACCTAACGGTCATCGAAACACGGCAAAATAAAAACTCTCAACTTGGTATACGCTACTCTTATTAAAAACAAAAATAAAACGTAACAAAATCGAGAACTAACAAAACTAGATTCAACATGACACCTATTCCCCGGCAACGGCGCCACTTTTGTTGCGGAGATTTTGCATCAATAACAAAAGAAAATTTATAACCCTAACCTATATGCAAAACTAACTCCTAACCGACCAAAACATCGGGTTGTTGCTAGTAAAGCGTAATGAGTAAGGGGTCGATCCTCAGGGAAAAGGTATGTAGAATCCAATCTTATTAATCCTACCAATTGCTACTCAAGAAAAACAAAATAAACGAAAAGCAAAAGCATAAAAACGAAAAACATAAAAGAACAATCAAAATAAATCTAACCTAAGAAACATGGGAACAACCAAAGTACAAACCTAAGTGATTTCAATTCTAGTTAATCTCGTGATTCTAATTCGGTTTGTGGTTTCACCCTATCGCGAGACATAAACCCCTAATTCCTTAGTGAATTTATTCTCAAGCTATGAAAGCCTACTTCCGTAGTGAATTCAATTATCTATCTCTCATCTTTCGAGTGTTGAGGCCGATTTACCAAACAAAACTCGGGTGTAGATTCAATTAACTCTCGTTTTTAAAGAACCTAACAACCTAGGAATCTAACTCATTAACTTGTCATCATTAATGGCCAAAAAACCTATCTTTCTATGGTGATCTAGCGTTTATGCAACTTCCGTATTATAAACATCAATCGTGAACTAATCTTTCGATTCTAATTCACATGGCATACAAATCGCATAGAAAAATACAAACTAAATCAAACGTCATGAAGAAAAAGCTGGAATTAAATTAATCATAAGAGAACTCACATAGTCTTGGATACAATGGTTGAAACACCATGGAAACGAAAAGAAAAGCTACATAATCTACTCCTAATCTAACCTCGGTTCACCCGAGCACAAGGCTCGGGTGACCGGCCTTCAACTCTCCAAGATGCGGCTGTGCTCTCTTTTTGATGTGAAAAAAAAATATTGATGAATTAGGGTTGGGGCGACGGCTGTTTAAATAGAAGATTAAGTCGGTTTAGGCAAAGGCGGCGGCGGACGCTCGTTTGAATACATGGACGCCCGTCCATTTGCCTTGGACGGAGAGTCAACGCTCGTTCAGCTTGCGTCTGGAGACTCTGAATGTAAAATCTCTTCTAGGACGCTCGTCCACTTCACCAAACGCCCGTCCACTATTGCACGCTCGTACGCCGGATGGACGCTCGTCCATATTGACTTGAAATCGAATTTCTTGATTTTTCCATCTTTATCTTGATTTATTTCTTTCCTTATCTCTTTTATTCTTCCATATCTTTAATTGATCCTCTTCCATCTCGAATTTAGCCTTTTAGGATCATCTTTTCCATCATTAATTGGGTATCTACAAATATAAAAAACATACCAAAACGTAATAATTTCCAAAATAAAATAAAAACATCAAATAAACATAAAAATCGATACGTTTTCATATTTAGTCATTAAAAACCTCATTTACTCAATATTTGACTATAAGGCCCGATATCTATGAAAATAATCCATATATGGGGGAAATTGATTCATAAAATATATATGAAAATCACTATAATTTGGCCCTAAACAACACCCCCACACTTATCTTTTGCTCGTCCTCGAGTAAAACAAAACAAAGTCAAGCTCGAGACAAATAAACATCAATACAAATATAAAGTATATTCAATAACTTAGAAGTTCACCCGTGTAGTGTGCGCATAGCCATAATAAACTTCCACTAAGTTCCACAATTTGAAAGTTATTCAAACCAAAACTAGCCCGGTTTCCCATCTAAGTTAGAAATATTCAAAAAACTATAACAGGCACTTTACAAGACATACATATCCCGGAAAGAAATAGTAGAGAATATCTAAAACATTTCTGACAGACTCAGAGGATAATCCCTACAACATATCTTTCAGTTTATACTGGGGATAAGGTCGACGATAACTAAGTCGTTACTAATTCATAATAATATATTTCAATATTTTCACTTTTTCACACATTTCTAACACACATCAGAATAAGCTTTTGCCCTCATAGCAGAATAGGACATTTCAAGATAATCCCCTACCTTACTCCAATCATAAGGCGACTATAAACCGACCGTCGTGAGCTTTTGGTCATCATAGTGGAATAGGACATACGTGGTACACCCTACCTCACCCAAATCATAAACCGACTTCCGACACACACAATTACAATTATGTTTACTTAGAGATTTACGGTGGCAAAGTGGAAAAGATTATTTTCTAGTAGCACATACCACCGAGCATAACACCTCAAGTAAACAATTTATTACTATTGCAAAGACTTAATCACGTTTCACTTATCACATTCAAACTTACGGATATTCACGGTATGTCATACTTTAATCCTAGAATACAAACTACTAAACTTTTCAAGAATTGTACATAAGCAAAGAAACATGCTATAATCATCAAAAATCTCCAACTAAAATGGGGTAGGCTTTCAACATTTAGCTCATCATTTACTATGGCATGTGAAAAAGAGTGTCGGGTGAAACAACTAAAATTACTAAATATACAGAATATAGCAAAAATGATATAAACTCAAGCAAAGATATGCCTTTGTCTACTCGGGACAAAACAAAATTTTTAAAAATTAAGCACTTTTCATAGAAATACTATAAATTAAGCAAATGAACGTAGATACATAAACCATCTATCCCTTCCCCCACACTTAGATTGCAACTTGTCCTCATGTTGTGCAAAATAAAAGAAAAGAGAACTTAGCTGATTGTAGTTCTAAAGAAGCAAGCCTGGAATGGGTGCACCTCACCCAGAAATGCTCGACGAATCCAGTAGACTGTGGACCATCCACCGGAAAACTGATATCGTCTGAAACGCACAATTGCTAACGAAAACATCCCGCACACTTGAACAAACATGAAATACCTCGGGGCTAGGGGAGTAAAACATATAAAGCACAGGAAAAGAAAGGTCGAAGAGATTTTTCAACTTAGGCTCACATAAAGATGGAAAACACATACATGAAATATTACAAAATAGTAGGCTAGGTGCAATTACATGTAAATGCAAACTACATGAAAAAATCCTAAGAAAATAAAAGAGTGATGGTATATGGAAAGCCAACAGTAACCATACTCGAAAAAAAACGAGGTAGTATTACGGAAACCGACAGTTAACTACACTCAAGAAAAATAAAAGAAAGAAATAAATGATGTGGTGTTACGGGAACCGACAGTGACCACACTTAAGAAAAATAAAAGGAAAAATAGAAAAACAATGCAACTATATGAAATGCAACTAAATGAAATGCATTTAAATGATATGCAAAAAGAAAATAAAATAAAAGAAAGAAAACTAGCCCACTATATGCAACACGACATATATATAATAAACGTCTACCACATAATGACAGGTTACGATAAACGACAGTGCTGTCACTAGTGCCGACGCGCCTTAAGACTTATCGAAAGTGATAGACTTATGGAAACCAACAGTCATCTATCTAAACAGGTATAACTCATATGGAGAAAGGACGTAGCATACGGAAAACCGACAGTAGCTACTCAAGTGAGTTACAAAAATAACAAGGAAGCACGCAAGTCTTAAAAGCTTAAAAGATTCATCGGAGCGGTATGTAGCATACGGGAACCGACATTAGCTACTAATTAACCATAAGAACGAGTTATAGCTTACGAGAACCGACGATCAAATACTATAACATGCCTAGATGAATCATATATAAGGAATTGATCAATTATCTAACATGGATTCATAGATGGAAAGGTAAAAACATTCAAATTCAGGACATCTATGTAAAAATCAATTAGCCACAGAAGCTCGAATGAAAAATCCACATCAAATAAAAGCATTGAAAATAAAATCAAGAAATTTAGAACCTGGACTGAACCCCGGACGAACGTTCACTTAGCGTTCAGAACTGGACGGGCGTTCCACTTTTCAGACGCTCGTCTGCCTTGAAAACCGACCGGACGGGCGTTTAGAATTACAGACGCCCGTCTGATTCTCTAAATCAGAACAGGATTGAAAATATTTGAACGGACGAGCGTCCAATACTTCCCAACGCTCGTTCACACACGGATGAAGAGGACGGGCGTCCAACGAACGTACGCTCGTCCATACAACAAGAATGCACGGACGAAGGGAAAAACACAAACAAAACCCTAAATACTTATGAACACAACACGGCAACACAGATCACAGCACATCAGCCTTATCAAATTAAGCACAGGGGTTAGACTAGGTAACACATAAACATATAAACTTCACGTAAAACAAGTTGAGTAAAAAACGTTTGCACATTCTTAACCTAACGGTCATCGAAACACGGCAAAATAAAAACTCTCAACTTGGTATACGCTACTCTTATTAAAAACAAAAATAAAACGTAACAAAATCGAGAACTAACAAAACTAGATTCAACATGACACCTATTCCCCGGCAACGGCGCCACTTTTGTTGCGGAGATTTTGCATCAATAACAAAAGAAAATTTATAACCCTAACCTATATGCAAAACTAACTCCTAACCGACCAAAACATCGGGTTGTTGCTAGTAAAGCGTAATGAGTAAGGGGTCGATCCTCAGGGAAAAGGTATGTAGAATCCAATCTTATTAATCCTACCAATTGCTACTCAAGAAAAACAAAATAAACGAAAAGCAAAAGCATAAAAACAGAAAAACATAAAAGAACAATCAAAATAAATCTAACCTAAGAAACATGGGAACAACCAAAGTACAAACCTAAGTGATTTCAATTCTAGTTAATCTCATGATTCTAATTCGGTTTGTGGTTTCACCCTATCGCGAGACATAAACCCCTAATTCCTTAGTGAATTTATTCTCAAGCTATGAAAGCCTACTTCCGTAGTGAATTCAATTATCTATCTCTCATCTTTCGAGTGTTGAGACTGATTTACCAAACAAAACTCGGGTGTAGATTCAATTAACTCTCGTTTTTAAAGAACCTAACAACCTAGGAATCTAACTCATTAACTTGTCATCATTAATGGCTAAAAACCCTATCTTTCTATGGTGATCTAGCGTTTATGCAACTTCCGTATTATAAACATCAATCGTGAACTAATCTTTCGATTCTAATTCACATGGCATACAAATCGCATAGAAAAATACAAACTAAATCAAACGTCATGAAGAAAAACTGAATTAAATTAATCATAAGAGAACTCACATAGTCTTGGATACAATGGTTGAAACACCATGGAAACGAAAAGAAAAGCTACATAATCTACTCCTAATCTAACCTCGGTTCACCCGAGCACAAGGCTCGGGTGACCGGCCTTCAACTCTCCAAGATGCGGCTGTGCTCTCTTTTTGATGTGAAAAAAAAATATTGATGAATTAGGGTTGGGGCGACGGCTGTTTAAATAGAAGATTAAGTCGGTTTAGGCAAAGGCGGCGGCGGACGCTCGTTTGAATACATGGACGCCCGTCCATTTGCCTTGGACGGAGAGTCAACGCTCGTTCAGCTTGCGTCTGGAGACTCTGAATGTAAAATCTCTTCTAGGACGCTCGTCCACTTCACCAAACGCCCGTCCACTATTGCACGCTCGTCTGCTTCAGATGGACGCTCGTCCATATTGACTTGAAATCGAATTTCTTGATTTTTCCATCTTTATCTTGATTTATTTCTTTCCTTATCTCTTTTATTCTTCCATATCTTTAATTGATCCTCTTCCATCTCGAATTTAGCCTTTTAGATCATCTTTTCCATCATTAATTGGGTATCTACAAATATAAAAAACATACCAAAACGTAATAATTTCCAAAATAAAATAAAAACATCAAATAAACATAAAAATCGATACGTTTTCATATTTAGTCATTAAAAACCTCATTTACTCAATATTTGACTATAAGGCCCGATATCTATGAAAATAATCCATATATGGGGGAAATTGATTCATAAAATATATATGAAAATCACTATAATTTGGCCCTAAACAACACCCCCACACTTATCTTTTGCTCGTCCTCGAGTAAAACAAAACAAAGTCAAGCTCGAGACAAATAAACATCAATACAAATATAAAGTATATTCAATAACTTAGAAGTTCACCCGTGTAGTGTGCGCATAGCCATAATAAACTTCCACTAAGTTCCACAATTTGAAAGTTATTCAAACCAAAACTAGCCCGGTTTCCCATCTAAGTTAGAAATATTCAAAAAACTATAACAGTGCACTTTACAAGACATACATATCCCGGAAAGAAATAGTAGAGAATATCTAAAACATTTCGACGTACTCGAGGATAATCCCTACAACATATCTTTCGCTTTATACTCTGGGATAAGGTCGACGATAACTAAGTCGTTACTTATTCATAATAATATATTTCAATATTTTCACTTTTTCACACATTTCTAACACACATCGAATAAGCTTTTGCCCTCATAGCAGAATAGGACATTTCAAGATAATCCCCTACCTTACTCCAATCATAAGGCAAACTATAAACCGACCGTCGTGAGCTTTTGGTCATCATAGTGGAATAGGACATACGTGGTACACCCTACCTCACCCAAATCATAAACCAGCCTTCCGACACACACAATTACAATTATGTTTACTTAGAGATTTCGGCCGGGCAAGTGGAAAAGATTATTTTCTAGTAGCACATACCACCGAGCATAACACCTCAAGTAAACAATTTATTACTATTGCAAAGACTTAATCACGTTTCACTTATCACATTCAAACTTACGATATTCACAAGATGTCATACTTTAATCCTAGAATACAAACTACTAAACTTTTCAAGAATTGTACATAAGCAAAGAAACATGCTATAATCATCAAAAATCTCCAACTAAAATGGGGTAGGCTTTCAACATTTAGCTCATCATTTACTATGGCATGTGAAAAAGAGTGTCGGGTGAAACAACTAAAATTACTAAATATACGTAATATAGCAAAAATGATATAAACTCAAGCAAAGATATGCCTTTGTCTACTCGGGACAAAACAAAATTTTTAAAAATTAAGCACTTTTCATAGAAAACTATAAATTAAGCAAATGAACGTAGATACATAAACCATCTATCCCTTCCCCCACACTTAGATTGCAACTTGTCCTCATGTTGTGCAAAATAAAAGAAAAGAGAACTTAGCCGATTGTAGTTCTAAAGAAGCAAGCCCGGAATGGGTGCACCTCACCCGTAAATGCTCGACGAATCCAAGAGATCGTGGACCATCCACCGGAAAACCGATATCGTCCGAAACGCACAATTGCTAACGAAAACATCCCGCACACTTGAACAAACATGAAATACCTCGGGGCTAGGGGAGTAAAACATATAAAGCACAGGAAAAGAAAGGTCGAAGAGATTTTTCAACTTAGGCTCACATAAAGATGGAAAACACATACATGAAATATTACAAAATAGTAGGCTAGGTGCAATTACATGTAAATGCAAACTACATGAAAAAATCCTAAGAAAATAAAAGAGTGATGGTATATGGAAAGCCAACAAGAACTATACTCGAAAAAAAAACGAGGTAGTATTACGGAAACCGACAGCTAACTACACTCAAGAAAAATAAAAGAAAGAAATAAATGATGTGGTGTTACGGGAACCGACAAGGACCACACTTAAGAAAAATAAAAGGAAAAATAGAAAAACAATGCAACTATATGAAATGCAACTAAATGAAATGCATTTAAATGATATGCAAAAAGAAAATAAAATAAAAGAAAGAAAACTAGCCCACTATATGCAACACGACATATATATAATAAACGTCTACCACATAATGACAAAGTTACGATAAACGACAAGCAGTCGTCACTAGTGCCGACGCGCCTTAAGACTTATCGAAAGTGATAGACTTATGGAAACCAACAAATCATCTATCTAAACAGTATAACTCATATGGAGAAAGGACGTAGCATACGGAAAACCGACAAGTAGCTACCCATGAGTTACAAAAATAACAAGGAAGCACGCAAGTCTTAAAAGCTTAAAAGATTCATCGGAGCGGTATGTAGCATACGGGAACCGACATTAGCTACTAATTAACCATAAGAACAAGCTTATAGCTTACGAGAACCGACAAATACTATAACATGCCTAGATGAATCATATATAAGGAATTGATCAATTATCTAACATGGATTCATAGATGGAAAGGTAAAAACATTCAAATTCGTGACATCTATGTAAAAATCAATTAGCCACGAAGCTCGAATGAAAAATCCACATCAAATAAAAGCATTGAAAATAAAATCAAGAAATTTAGAACCCGGACCGAACCCCGGACGAACGTTCACTTAGCGTTCGAACCGGACGGGCGTTCCACTTTTCGTACGCTCGTCCGCCTTGAAAACCGACCGGACGGGCGTTTAAAGTTACGACGCCCGTCCGGATCCTTAAATCGAACAGATTGAAAATATTTGAACGGACGAGCGTCCAATACTTCCCAACGCTCGTTCACCCGCAGATGAAGAACCGGACGGGCGTCCAACAACGTACGCTCGTCCATACAACAAGAATGCACGTACAAAGAAAAAAACAAAGAAAACCCTAAATACTTATGAACACAACACAAGAATACGTATCACAAAGACAAAGAAATTATCAAATTAAGCACAAGGGTTAGACTAGGTAACACATAAACATATAAACTTCACGTAAAACAAGTTGAGTAAAAAACGTTTGCACATTCTTAACCTAACGGTCATCGAAACACGGCAAAATAAAAACTCTCAACTTGGTATACGCTACTTTTATTAAAAACAAAAATAAAACGTAACAAAATCGAGAACTAACAAAACTAGATTCAACATGACACCTATTCCCCGGCAACGGCGCCACTTTTGTTGCGGAGATTTTGCATCAATAACAAAAGAAAATTTATAACCCTAACCTATATGCAAAACTAACTCCTAACCGACCAAAACATCGGGTTGTTGCTAGTAAAGCGTAATGAGTAAGGGGTCGATCCTCGTGGAAAAGGTATGTAGAATCCAATCTTATTAATCCTACCAATTGCTACTCAAGAAAAACAAAATAAACGAAAAGCAAAAGCATAAAAACAAAAAAACATAAAAGAACAATCAAAATAAATCTAACCTAAGAAACATGGGAACAACCAAAGTACAAACCTAAGTGATTTCAATTCTAGTTAATCTCATGATTCTAATTCAGCTTTGTGGTTTCACCCTATCGCGAGACATAAACCCCTAATTCCTTAGTGAATTTATTCTCAAGCTATGAAAGCCTACTTCCGTAGTGAATTCAATTATCTATCTCTCATCTTTCGAGTGTTGAGACTGATTTACCAAACAAAACTCGGGTGTAGATTCAATTAACTCTCGTTTTTAAAGAACCTAACAACCTAGGAATCTAACTCATTAACTTGTCATCATTAATGGCCAAAAAACCTATCTTTCTATGGTGATCTAGCGTTTATGCAACTTCCGTATTATAAACATCAATCGTGAACTAATCTTTCGATTCTAATTCACATGGCATACAAATCGCATAGAAAAATACAAACTAAATCAAACGTCATGAAGAAAAACTGGAATTAAATTAATCATAAGAGAACTCACATAGTCTTGGATACAATGGTTGAAACACCATGGAAACGAAAAGAAAAGCTACATAATCTACTCCTAATCTAACCTCGGTTCACCCGAGCACAAGGCTCGGGTGACCGGCCTTCAACTCTCCAAGATGCGGCCGTGCTCTCTTTTTGATGTGAAAAAAAAATATGATGAATTAGGGTTGGGGCGACGGCTGTTTAAATAGAAGATTAAGTCGGTTTAGGCAAAGGCGGCGGCGGACGCTCGTTTGAATACATGGACGCCCGTCCATTTGCCTTGGACGGAGAGTCAACGCTCGTTCGGCCTTGCGTCCGGAGACTCGAATGTAAAATCTCTTCTAGGACGCTCGTCCACTTCACCAAACGCCCGTCCACTATTGCACGCTCGTTCGCTTCGTACGATGGACGCTCGTCCATATTGACTTGAAATCGAATTTCTTGATTTTTCCATCTTTATCTTGATTTATTTCTTTACTTATCTCTTTTATTCTTCCATATCTTTAATTGATCCTCTTCCATCTCGAATTTAGCCTTTTAGATCATCTTTTCCATCATTAATTGGGTATCTACAAATATCAAAAACATACCAAAACGTAATAATTTCCAAAATAATATAAAAACATCAAATAAACATAAAAATCGATACGTTTTCATATTTAATCATTAAAAACCTCATTTACTCAATATTTGACTATAAGGCCCGATATCTATGAAAATAATCCATATATGGGGGAAATTGATTCATAAAATATATATGAAAATCACTATAATTTGGCCCTAAACAATCATGATGGCTTCCATGTCGGATGTCATAAGGACCAAGCATGAAAACATAGTGTAAGGAATATTTTATTGGTTTTGATGATGGCCATACTAGCTGTTATAGCATGTCTAAAATAAGTTAGTCATATATGTATAAGACTTTACTTAGATTCTGACATGTTGTATAAGTTCAGTCAGACAAACATTGTACTAGACTGGTAGGATGGCTCAGTGAATTAAAAGATAGAAGATCAGCTAAGTGAAGACAACCAAGTACCAGTAGAGTAAAGTGAAGACTTATGGACTGACATATAACCAGGGAAGTATGTGATGACCTTGGATAAGTCTAAAGATATATTACAAGTGACGGAATCTATTCTTTTAATACGGTGTACACTAACCTCACCCAAATCAAGGATCAGTGAAGTGCAAACATACATTGGACATTGAAATTTAAAAGAGAAAGAAAACAGCAAACCGGCTAAGTAAAAGTTGTACCGGATGACTATAATGAATAACGGTGAAGAGAATCTCAACAGCAATGTAATAGCCTATGGCAGCCAAGTGACTAGAAGATAAGTAAAAGAGTCACTAAACCGGCAAAGCAACAGCCAAGTGAAGACATGCAAGTCAAGTATGATGTCTTAATTTTATTCAGAACGTGGAAATTAAGGAGATCAAGCAATTAATGCAAAATCAATCAAGGACGGAATTTATGAGGAACATTTGAAGGAAATCCAGATCACTGAAATCAAGGAGAATAAAATCAAGGAAGAATCAAGGATTATTCTCCGCATTGAATAGCCAACGGACAAAATCTCAAATCAAGGAGATCAAGGCTATAAATAGAAGGCATTGACAGACATTCAAAAAAAACAACAAGCGAGAACACGAATACACATATCCAAGAGCAAAAACATTGTCAAACTAACATAAGCCTTCTAATTGTTCTTACAAGACATATCTAGAATATCAATTCAGAATTCAGAGTTACAAATCTACATCAAGCACTGAGATTGATCAAGCGTTTGTGAATCTTATTCACACCCAACTGAAGCAATTGAATCAGATTGACTGAGAAGGAATTGAAACCTTTTGTGATAGCTGCTGAAAGATTTGTTCTCAAGGAGTAGTGTTGAAAAATGAGTCACTGAAGCTTTTGTAGACAGGGAGTGATAGTCTTGAGATTGTGAAGCTTGTGTAGCCAAGGACAATCATACTATTTATTGGTGAAAGAATTCCTCAAATCATCACAGGAGAATAGTGGACTAAGGGATTACACCACCCTGAACCACTATAAACCTTGTGTTATTTACCTACATCATTTACTTTCTGCATTTCTTTATATGTCTGTGATTGTTTAAATAGTTTGAAAGTACACTTTATAAGGGTTTTAATTTTCCGCTATCCAAAAGCTTTTAATCAGAATTTTTTTTGCAACTCCTGAGGTTTAATTTTTTTAACTCACAATATAGTCATTCTCCCCTTATGACTATATTTCACCTTTCTCTGCGACCAACAATTGGTATCAGAGCAGTGTTCATTGTATCAGAACCTTTTTAGATCTGATTTCTTGTAACAAGGAGATCACCACTTTCAAAAAGTATTTTCAAAAGTTTTTTTGTATCTTTTATAAAATTTCATCATGGAGTCTTCAAAATTTATGTCTAAAATTCATGTTTTCATTGTTAACAATTTTGATGAATATAAAATAAGGATGTTATCTCATCTTGTAGCAACTCTTGACGATATGCTAGATGTTATTAATGATGGCCCTATCAAGATCATGACTGTGGAAACCACAGGTCCAGGTCAAGGTAAATCTATTGAAAAACCAAAGAAGGACTGGAACAAAGATGAAAGGAGGAGAGCAAATCTGGACTTTGTTTCCAAAGATATGATAATGAAAACTCTTGACAGCAATATGTTCATGAGGATCAAGACTATAAAACAGCAAAGGAAATGTGGGACATATTGCCTCTTGTCAACGAAGGATCAGAAGCAGTCAAAGCAAACAAATTATCTCTTGCTAAACATAAATTTGAAAATTTCAAAATGAAGACAGGTGAATCCATTGATCAAATGGATAATAGATTTTCAAGTATCATCACCGAACTACAACAACTGGGGCATACATATCCTCAAAATGAAGTTTGTCTGAAATTTTGAGAGGTCTACCAGAAAGATGGAAGACCATCAACAAGCTATCAAAGAACAAATTAGTAGAAGGCCTACCAGGCATCACATTCAAGAAAGAGAGTCTTTATGATGCTTGTTGGAAAGGGAAACAGATCAAAAGCTCCTTCAAATCAAAGCCACATCAATCAACAACAAGAATCTTACATCTATTGCATATGGATCTATTTGGACTAGTCACACCAGTAAGTGTAAGTGGAAAGAAGTACACTTTAGTAGTGGTTGATGACTTTTCCAAGTTCACATGGGCCATTTTCCTGATTTACTGAGAAGAATTCAGAATGAAAAGGAATTGAAGATTATCAAGATAAGATCAGATAGATGCACAGAATTCCTAAATGAAGTCATCAGAACCTACTGTTAACAAAATGGAGTACTACATCAAGTATCAGCAGCAGGAACTCCAAAACAAACTATTTGTTGCAAAACAGAAATTTGAGAATTTCAAAATGACGACTGGTGAATCCATTGATCAAATGGATAACAGATTCTCAAGTATTATCAGTGAACTACATCAGCTTGGACATATATATCCTCAGAAAGAAGTGTGTCTGAAAATCCTGAGAGGTCTACCTGAAAGATGGAAGATCGTGACATCAGTACTCAGAGGCACGATTAGATCTTCCAAATATTGACACCTTGACATTGATGTCATAGTTTAAAGCTCATGAGTTTGAGTGTTTGTTGGGAATAAAATTTAGTTTGATGATGATTCATCGTATTCAAGAATATGTTTGTTAAACACCCCATTGATGAAGTGCTGAAACTAACTGTTATAGTGGAATGCTAAAAGATGTCTAGAACTTAATGTATAGGTTTTACTAAAGTCTGATAATTGTATAGGTTATATCAGACAAGCACTGTAATAGATAGAAGTGTTTTAGAACTGAAACTGGAAATCATCCAAGAAACTGAAAAACACTTAGACAACTGGAACTGAACTTAAGACTGAAGATATACACCTTGAACTGAAAGTTCACTCAGAAACTGAAGAAGGTAAGTTCGTTGAGGGACACAGACTCGGTTGGCTTATCTAGAACTAAAGGCTGAGAGAACAAAATCAGTATTTGAAGAACTCGAGGGACTCAAACTCGGTTAAGGAAGATTGAAGAACTGAGGGTTCAAACTCAGTTATGAAGATTTTAAGCCGAGACTATAAAGTTAGAATTCAGGTAAGTTTGTGATGGCCTGAACTGACTTTATGGATCTTGAAAGAAGACTTAAGTATCATAAGGACAATGATATCTTAGAAGATCTTTAAAAGGAATGGTGTAATCTGATACAATCACATATAATCTGATAAACAGAGTACTGAAGTTTTTGAAGAAGAGTAAAAACTCAGTTAATGCTCTAAGTCAGTTAGTAAACTGAAAACTGACATACTCAATATAAAACTAATCAGGAAACTCAGTTTTATAAGTCAGTCATCCAACAAACTGAAAGTACATTCGAACGTTGTAAAGGAAGCAACTCTATTGGATAAAATACTGACAAGTCAGAACGGTCACTAAATATAGCTATTACAAGATAGACGTTGATACAATTTGAATTCAAACGAAATGAATGTTGGACCTCACACTATAAATAGAGGACTTTGCACCAAGGATCAAATACCAAGAATTAACAAGATTACAATCATTTTTGTGCACAAGTCTCGTTCATTCGAATTGTTATTTGCGCTTAACAAGATCTTATGTACAATTCTTTAAGTGTTCAAGATACATCGATCTTATCCAGATTTCACCATTCCTTTGAGGAACCACAAGCGAGAATCAATTCAGCCCAACTTTGATTCTTAATCAAAGGCTTAGACTGTGAAGCAATCTGGTCAAGGAGTTGCCAAGGACAGTTGTGACATTTGCAGTCGGGTAGACTGACCAGTGGTTCAAGCAATTGAAGAGTAGCCATACAACCTATTCTTTAGTTGTTTAGATAGTGACACTAGGGATTAGTCAAGGACTATCATATAGGACTTTTTGTAACAGCGTATCTCAAGGAGTTCTAGTGGAATTTTCCACCTACATCACAGGGGAAGAGTGGACCGACATGATTACACCACCTGGAACCACTATAATTCTTGTTCTAATTACTTTACGCATTTACATTCTGTTATTTACTTTATAGCATTTATATTTGTTTTTACAACATACTGAAATTGATTGTTATAAGCATACACAGTTCACAAACAGACATTCACTAGAATTCAGTTTTGCATACAATTTTTTCTTATAGAATAACAAGATCCAGATAAAGGCTAAAATTTATATCCGCTGCCGGTTGACTCAGTATTGTATAAGTCAGTTTGACTAAAACTCAGCTTTGTCAGTTCAACTCCACACAAGTTAAAACTGAACCTTAATTGTTAATCAATCTGCACGAGACTCAGTTCTCAGTTAGGTTTTTGGTGACAAGTTTATTCACCCCCCTCTAAACTTGTGTCAGCCTTTCCAAAGGACCAACAATTGGTATCAGAGCAGTGTTCTTGGACAAGTTATTGTTGAAAACTCACCTGCTCTAATTATCTCCTCTAGTTGTTCTCCTGAAAAAGCTCAGTGTTTCAGATTCCAGTATTTGCATAATACAGTTCTCATTCACCCACACAATGGATAACAATCAGTATACCAGACAAATGCTGATGTGCAACATGGACAGATTTGATGAATATAAACGTTGTTTGTAGGCTTTTCTAGCAGCTTCTCATGATGAGATGATAAATGTACTCACTGATGGACATATTCAGATCACTGATGACGGTCAATTTACACCATTAATTATCTATTTATTACCTCCGATTCTAGCTTAAATGGGCTTTAAGTGGTTACTAATCAGTCGTCTCGTGCATAAATTACACCCGAACCGAGTTACGACTCGTTATTATGTAATTAGCCATTTTATTATATTATTTGATATTACAAGCCTTGTTTTATTGTTTATTTATAGTGGGCTTGATTTGGAAGCGATTGGAATGGACTTCGAAGGAGAAAAATGCACAGAAACGGACCAGGCAAAGCAGAAAAAGGCACATGGAATTCAACAGGCTCGCTGGCAGCGAGCCCTGCTCTGGCTGCCAGCGAGTTGGCTAAAATGCCCTCGCTTTTCCAGACGCGTTTTAGGTTTCATTAGGGTTTAGGAAACATGATTTAGGTCGGTTGACGGCTATTCTAAGTCGGTTTACAACCTATGTAAACTCCTTTTCATTAGTCAATTTATATACATCGACTCATAACACAATTATAAGTTTTTCAGAGCAGTTTTAGTACAAATTTCCAGCAGCATTATGTGAGTTATTTGTATTTATTTCTTTCCTCTATGTTGTAATTAATCCCCCCCAATTATTACTTATCGTTTGAGATTGTTTGTACTTAGTTAAACGATGTAGATCTAAGATCACGACGTGAGGAAGTGGGGATTCCTCGTCTATAAGGATCCACATGCCCCACGCCTAGATCTTATGACCTATATATGACTTTGCATAGATAGACAATCATGTTATTAGTAGATCTATATAATTGCTTTATGAATCTCTATTTTACCCGTTACGTATAGAGAAATGCTGAGATTTAGGTTATCGCCGCGTCAATCTAGCCACGTCTTTTGGTGTGATTGTCCACCTAGAATTTCTTATCTTAGTAGGTATGGCTACAGCTATGTTGCTCGTCTGTTTTAATTAAACCGTGTAGTTAGGAAATAGCAATATAGTACTCCTAGGTCGGCTCATGAAATGATCTTCCGGGACTTTCAGCGAGATCTAGATCTGTTCTGTATTTGGGAATTGCGCGCACCTGATTATACGTAAATCGTAGATTAACATGATACCTAAAAAGTTAGTGTTAATGGGACGGAGACTGATGCGATCGCCTAGGAAGTATGCCTAACCACAAGATTGTTGCCTAGGTGAGGAATACGGTTAATATCGGCATCCCTAGTTTTGTAAGCGTGCGAGTTATATGAGATGGAGGCCTACGAAGCGAAGTCACGGAATGTAGCACAGTGATCTAGATGGCCTACCCGGAGCTAGATCTAGTTTAGGGGATGACTCCCATAGCCAATATAAGAGAAATGCGAACCGGGTTAATAGTTGTGAAGTATTGTTTAATTATATAGTTCATTAATTCCAAACGATAACTTAATAATTGGGGAGGTTAATTACTTGTACGTTTATGTGTTGTGTCGAGTCGTGTCCTTTATCTTTTCTTGTTATTTGTTGGTCATAGACCGCTTCTGTGTTCTTGGCATGATTAATTAGTTGTTTATATATAAAAGATTCACTATTGGTTCCCTGTGGGATCGACCTTGATTTGCTATAGCTATACTACGATGGACCTAGTCCTCTTGCTAGTATTGGTTTTTGGTGATCGAGTATTTTATTATCACTTGACTGACCACCGTAATCAATCACGCACATGCAAACTGTCAACGGTGAACAAGTTAGAGTTCCCAAGCCTAAAGCTGATTGGACCAGTGATGATCGAAAGAGAAACAACCTGAACAATGTCGCCATGGACATCATACTCAGAACTCTTGACTGCAATATGTACCTGAAAGTCAAGGATTGCACTACTGCAAAATGGATGTGGGAGAAACTTCAGTTAGTTTGTGAAGGAACTGATTTTATTAAAGAGAATAAGATCTCTCTAGCAAATCAGAAGTTAGAGAATTTCAAGATGAAGTCAGGCGAAAATATTTATCAGATGGAAACAAGATTCAGTGATATCATGGATGAAATCACAATAGAATTTTGAAAGCTTTACCAATGTGCTGGAAGATGAAGGTCACAACAATGGAAGAATCAAGAAGACTTGACATAGAAGAGTCCTTCAAAGTGATGACCTGAACTGACTTTATAGATCTTGTTTAGAAGGTCTGAGTTACATAAAGACAATGTAACTTAGTTAACCTAATGATATTTTTAATGGTGTACTCTGATCTCATAAGAGAAAAGATCAGTGAAGAACTAGGAGTACTCAAATTATGAAAAAGAGTAAAAACTGAGTTAATGCTCCAAGTCAATTGAAAACTGAGAACTCAAATGAATTAGTTCTACTAAAATATAAACATTGATGATCAAACAATTTGATTGCACAACAATCTGTCCATTGTTAGAAAGGACCTGACATCTGACATATTCTAAGCAGGACCACCAACAACTATAAGAATTCAAATTCAAACGTTGGAAAAATCCCCTATAAATAGATCCCAATTACTCCAAGAACAAGTGCGGAGTTCTAAGGTCTAAATTATCAATAAAGAATAAGAATCAAGGGAAAGTGAATTTAAGAACTTCTTTTAAGAACTACAAGAAAGATCAAGAAATCTTCTATGTGTATGAAAGCATTCAAGAAATCATCTAGTTAAGAAAAACACTTGAACAAACAGAGCTCAATGTGCTAATTATATACATCAAGAAGAAGAATTTGACACACAAGTTGAATCATTAAATTGATTCAAGTCTCAACTTTTATTTAAATAAATGTTGGACTGGGAAACACCAAGAATGTGTGAAGGAGAGTTGAGGTGCATTCAAGAAGACTGTGTTTGTGGTGGAGCTGGTGTAGAGGCAATACTACCCTTAAAGGACCACTGGAGCAGACTTAGTGATACAACCATTCAACATGTTAAAGACTAAGGCTCGAAGATGTGAAGCTAGAGATTAGTCTAAGACAATCGTTATTTACTTTCTGTCTTGTAACGTTAACTCAAGAACTTAGTGAATTTCCTCCAACATCACCAGAGAAGGGGACTGACCGGATTACACCACCTGGAACCTCTATAAACCTTGTATTATTTACCTTATGCATTTATTTACATTATCTTATATCTATGATTGTGATTGCTTATATTATTAATTATCTAGTTCAGCACAACTCAGTTTACACTAGTAAACTGAAGAATCATACAACATATTTCAAGAGAATTTAATAACGTATATTATAGATTGATATTAAGATCATAAAAGGCTTTAAATGATTTATTCCGCTGCATTTAACTAAGTGGCTGATTCAATCACTAGACTTAATCTCAGCCCAATTATTTTACACTCTAAGTTCATTAAGTTTACTAAAGTATGAAAAGTGTTAAGTGAAATGTTTATTCACCCCCTCCCACTCTGTAAACTTGTCCAAAGTCTTTACAAGGGACCAACAAAAAACAATTTTCAAAAATTGTCTTTCGGATACTACATCCAACAGTTGATAGGACTGGTCAACACAATGAGACATTGGTCTCAATAAGTGATTGAGATCAATTACAAAAGACAACTACTACTAAGCCGAGTGATAACAACCCTAGCATCTCATGACAGCCTAAGCAGAATCTTTCTGAAATGATATTTTGAGCGTTCAACTCATATAATGAGAGCCGTCAGGACAAATGCTTTCACATGCCAAAAAGCATTAACAAGCATAAGGCAGTGGATAATAATGGAACAAGAAAGATTCTTATAGTTGGCCTTAATCTCGTGGATAAACAAGAAGCCCCTGAACAAAAGCAAGGTGCCCTTAGTTTCCTTTTAAGACAACTTTATCGAATACCTTGTAGTCCCCAAAATTGAGATAGGCCATTGCAGCTGCAAACAACCCAAATTTTTTTTAACAAAAATATCTTAAAGCAAGGACCTTAAACCACCGACCCTTCTCCCTTTTGTTGAATATGGATGGGGCTCTTAAGGCATGGATCCATAATAGTAACAGATGTTCTCATATGTTGGAGGAGGATTAGGGCTTTGTAATAATGGAACTAGTTCACAGAGCCAATGACTTCTTCCTGGTATTGGAAAAGAAAAAGATGAAGACTGTATGGTTCCAAAAGTAAATAATTAGTTGGATTTAATTTGGATATCTTAGGACTAAATTATTTCATTATAACGCCTTGCTCCCGGATACCGAGCCCTTATCCGGAAGGGAAACGTTCGGCGCGTATAGCATTAAATAAATCTAATATTATATGCAAGTCTCTACGTCGTCGTATCAAAATAAAGCCAACTGAAGCTACAAAGACGGGTAAAAACATAAATGCTACTAAGAATAGATTACAACCATTCTAAAGATAGAAAGTTAAATTACAAAGACGAAAAACCCAAAGACTTCCACAATACGAGCTCTTAAAAGTACAAACATAACTTTCAAAAGTCTATGAGTAAAATAACAACAAGTCTAGTACAACCCTTACGATAAAGAAAATAAAGTAAAAGCATTTTCAAGGCAACAATGTCATTAAGCCGTCAACTACTCTTGGTCAATATGTTCGTCTTCTCACGCAAAGTATAATCCTTAGTTTTTAATCTATCAACTTCTATTTGAAGAGCTTCTTTTTCAGCCTTCACAATCTCATAACCAGATTGTATTATCCTCAGTTGATTAAGGATGACATCCAAAGTTTCTTCATTGTCAGAAGTTTTAGGATTAGAACCACAAGTTGATTCACAATCACTTTCAGCAGGAGTATTTATGGATACAGAATTGTATAACGCCTCTATTTCATCCATGTTTGCCATTAAAGAATAATAATCCATATCAGCAACAAGTGCAGTATCATCAGATTCATTTCCCTTTTCTGATTCTACTTCATATCCTGATTCATCTTCAGCAACCATAGCTTTCTTACCAAATCTTCTTTGCTGACTTTTGCTCTTCAGTAGGTCTGGACAATCAGGTCTGAAATGTCCAGGATTTTTGCAATTGAAGCAAAGATAATCAGGTTCCTTCTTCTGTTTTAGTTCAAGACAGTCAGGTTTGAAGTGTCCTGGTTTCTTGCATTGATAGCACAAGTAATCATTGTCTTTCTTGGATTCTTCCTTCTTCTTTTCACTAAACTTCTTTGTGAAATTCCATGGAGAACCCCTTCCATTTTTCAATATTATGATTTTCTTGCTTAGTAGAGCAATTTGTTCTTGCATTTCATCCAGTAGGTCATCTTGAGCTCCTGATGTTTCTTCTTGATTTGTAGCAGCCAAAGCAATGGTCTTTGGTTCTTATTTTTCAGTCTAAGGTACAAGTTTCTTACTGAATTCATAGGCCTTAAGATCCGAAAACAAATTGAAGTTGTCTTCTTCATGTAGACTTCTCATTTCTTTTATGGCAGGCACCTTCATTTGCCAAACTTCTTTTGCAGGTAATGCTTCCAAGATTTTTGAATTGATTTCTTCTTTTGAGTATTTTACACTCAGTAGAGTGAGCTCATCCATGATTGCGTTGAATCTTGACTCCATTTGTTCAATAGTTTCATTTGGTTTCATTTTGAACTCCTGGAACTTCTTCTTTGCCACACTGATCTTGTTCTTCTTGATAGCATCAGTGCCTTAACAAAATAATTGCAACTTATCCCAAAGTTCTTTTGTAGTCTTGCAGTCTTTCACCTTCATGTACATATTGCTATCCAAGGTTCTGTATATGATACCAATAGCAATATTGTTGAGGTTTGCTCTTTTTCTATTTTTAGCATTCCATTCTCTTTTTGGCTTTGGAATGTACTGAGTTTGATTATCCACAGTTATAGCTTTTGTAATGTCCAGTGGTCCATCAGTCAGCACATCCATCATCCCATCATGTGTTGCAGCTAGAAAAGCCTACATACGACGTTTATACTCATCAAAACGATCTAAAGAACACATCAACATTGTTCTAGCATACTGGTTGTTATCCATGATGCAAATCTTTGAAAATCAGAAACTTGAAAAAGTTTTCAAAGTATTTTTACAAGCACAACAAGTAGGATTACATCAGAACTGAAGCACTGCTCTGATACCAATTTTTGGTCCCTTGAAAAGGCTTTGGTTAAGTTTAGGGGGGGGGGGTGAATAAACTTAACACTTAAGACTTTTGGAGTTAACAAACTCAGCAACTTCAACAGAATCTGCTTATCACTCAGTAGTCTGCTGACTATTGAATTTACTGAATTTTTTGTAGTGGAATATATTTAAATTAAGCCTTATTTCTTGTTGTTAAAATATGATACCAAGTATTGGATACTCAGTAGTATATGTGTGTGATTCAGTTGCTAGTTCAGTAGATTGATGTGCTAAATGTACTAGATGCAAAATGTAAATGCAGAAAGTAAGTAGGCAATTTTTATTGTGGTTCCAGGTGGTGTAATCCTGTCAGTCCACTCTTCTCCTGTGATGTTGAGGGTAATTCACTAGAGATCCTTGAAGTAGCAGCTACAAAAATCCCTAAGTTGTTTGTCCTTCACCAATAACTATGGCTTCACAAACTGAACACTTGGAACTGGTAGGATTGCTGCTCCAAAGTCTTCCACTGGTCCTTAAAGGGTAGGATTGCCTCTTCACCAGCTCCACCACAAACAACAGTCCTTGACACCCAAAGATGCTTCACTATCTTCAGTAGATTTCTTATAAATGAAAGTTTGAATCAAGTAAGTGATTCAGCCTTCAGCAGCTTGATCAGGATGATATGATCAGCAGCTTGGATTCTTCAAGTGTGTAAACTTGATGTAGCTTGATAAAATATTACACTTGAAGAAGTTTTTTGGATCAGTAGATTTAAGTTCATTAGGGTCAGCAGGGTGATTTCTTGATAAGAATCTGAAGCTCAAGATTATCTGTTGTTTTTCTCTCAAAAAATCATCATCTATTTATGTAACAAGTGTCTTCTATTTATAGGTGAGACTCCTTGTGATTTATGTTTGAAATTCAAACATAGCCTTTTCAGATTTGTCCCATCTTGACTTACTTTCTGTCTCTGTACATAGTACTGACACTGTCAGTTTACTTTTTGACAGTTTTCAGACTGTCCACCATTTTGACTTGTATCCATTGGATAAACCTCTGTTTCTTTCCAACGTCCCTTTAATCTTGGCCATTGATTTGTTGATAAGATCAAGAGTTGTTATCTGTCCTTTTCTTTGTATTCTTCGAATGTAACCTTTTATTAAATCGAAATATGTGTTTAGCAGGTTCCTGTGAGTGTAAATCTACTGAAGTACATTTTAGTCAGCTGATCCAAAGTTTTTGTGTTTATGAAAACACTGCAGCTGACTTCTCTTATATCTAACTTTTTATTATGAAGTTATATTACACCATTTTGAAAATAACTAAGTTCCAATCACCACTTAACTTGTGGAACTTAGACCTTGTACACAAGGTATATGAAATCAGTTTAGGTCATCACAGACTTCCCTAAATTCTGATTCCATATCCTTGACTTTAAATACTAAGTTTGATCCCTTAGCCTTCAATAACTGAGTTTGAGCCCTCAGCCTTCAGTCTTCAGCAGGTTTCTAAACTAGTCTACTGACTCAGGTACCCTACTGATCTAGACAGGTCTGCTGATGAAACTCAACTGACCTTTTACAGTGCTTGTTTGATCAAACCTATACAATACAAACTCTAATAATCCTATACATTTGATCTAGACATCTTTTTGCCTTTGCTCTATAACAACTAGTATGGCACTCATCAATAAAACTTAAAATAAGTCCAACACTTCTGCTTCAAATCTCTGAAGAGATTTTTCTCCTATAATTGGGATTTTTGTCAAAATATTGCTTTATAAATCCTAAAAACTCAATTTGTGGGATCTTATAAAGATTATTCTCAAAATCACTGGTAAATGCTGATAAATCATAAATATTGCATAACTGTAATTTAATGAGGCGATCTCTTGCCTTTTGTTGTTGTTTAAGAATCTCATTAGCTTTATCGCTAGTATAGTTGATTCCTAAAAACACAGTATAGAAGCTATCTATGACACCTTCACATATATTTTCTGACTCATAATTCCAATTTGTTGTTTTAACAAAAGATTGGACTATTCTGGCAGTTTTATGTTCTATTAAAAGAAGTATATTTTTGGTAGTCCCATATGCTTCTTTGTTTGTCTGAATTATTAGACTTAATTCTGTAGCCCAATTATCTATGAGCTCTTTCCTGTTCTATCTACAATCTTTGTTAAGATAGAAGAGATAAAAGAATGCAAAACTGAACAAGAATTTAATCAAGAGAATGAAAAATTCAAAAAGATTAAAAACCTGTTAAAAAAGTTTGTGGCGAAAATCCTATAGACCCTAAGAAGTCTTAAAATGGATGACAGCTACCATCAAACTTATAGATCCAAATAAAATAGTCAAGGTTAAACCCATGATCTATAGTCCATCGGACAGAGAAGAATTTGGTAAACAAATTGAAGAATTATTAGACTTAAAAATAATTAAGCCTAGCAAATCACCTCATATGTCTCCAGCCTTCCTAGTGGAAAATGAAGCTGAGAGAAAAAGAGGAAAAAAGAGAATGGTTGTCAACTATAAAGCTATTAATACAACAACTATAGGTGATAGTCATAATCTGCCAAATAAAGATGAGCTCTTAACTCTAATAAGAGGAAAGAAAATCTTTATTAGTTTCGATTGTAAATCAGGATTCTGCCAAGTATTGCTAGATAATGAATCACAATTATTAAATGCTTTTACATGTCCTCAAGGACATTATCAATGGAATGTTTTACCTTTCGGGTTAAAACAAGCACCATCTATTTTTTCAAAGACATATGCAAAATTCATTTAGAACCTTTGAAAAATACTTATGTGTCTACATAGATGATATACTCGTCTTTAGTAACACAAAAAAGGAGCATTATTTGCACATCTCAGTTGTACTCAAGAAATGTGACGAATTAGGAATAATTCTTTCCTTAAAAAAGACACAGCTCTTTAATACAAGGATTAATTTCCTTGGATTAGAAATTGATCAAGGACAACATCGTCCTCAAGATCATATTCCGGAACACATTCATAAATTTCCAGATAAAATTGAAAATAAAAAACAATTACAGAGGTTTTTAGGAATTTTAACTTATGCTGAAACTTATATCCCTAAGCTTGCTGAAATTAAAAAACCACTAAAGGTTAAACTTAAAGATAATATTCTTTGGAGGACAGAGGTTGACACAACCTATGTAAAGAAGTTTAAAAAGAATATAACTAGCTTTCCAAAGCTATATCATCCTTTACCAGAGGATAAACTGATCATTGAAACCGATGCATCAGACGAATATTGGGGAGGAATCCGCAAGGCAAAAAAACTCTGATTTAGAGTTAATTTGCAGATACACTTGTTTTGTCGATCTGTGGTGTAAAATTCATTAGAGTTAAATCATTCTTCATTTGCCTCTCTTGCATATCTGAAGAGATAAGAAAAGCTTTCCTCGTTAAATACGAAATTAACTTGTGTCTCAATGTTTTTAACCGTTGAGATTCTTCCAATTGATACCATGGTTTGTGGCTTAACAAATTTGTATTTATACTATACCTGTTAGGAACATTTTATGTGTTTTGATGATGGCCATACTAGCTGTTATAGCAAGCCTGAAATAAGTTAGAAATCCATGTATAAATCTTTACTTAAAGTCTGACATGTTGTATAAGTTGTGTTAGACAAGTATTGTACTAGTTGGTAGGATGGATAAGTAAGACAGAATATCGGTGAAGTGAAGACAACCAAGTACCAGCAGAGAAGAAGGATGACTAATGGACAGACTTATAACCAGGGAAGTCTGTGATGACTTTGGATAAGTCTAAGTTATATTACAAGTGATGAAAATCATTGTTTAAATTTGGTGTACATTGATCTAAAACAAATCAAGGATCAGTGACTTATAGAAAATCAAAAAGACAAAGAATGCAGTAAACCAGTGAAGTAAACACTCTACCGGCCGAGTAAGGAATAACTATAATCAACAGCTGAGTAAGAAAATTCACTAAACCGATTAGACAATGGTCAAGTAAAGGAAGAGTAGAGTACGAGATACCATCCATACTTATTCTGAACAAGGAGATCAAGAATTAAATGCAAAATCAATCAAGGACGGATTTCATGATAGACGCTTGAAGAAAATCCAGACCACTAAATCAGGGAGAATATAATCAAGGAAGAATCAAGAATTAAATCAAGGATTACTCTCCACATTAATTAGCAAACGGACGGATTTTCAAATCAAGGATTATCAAGGCTATAAATAGAAGGAATTGAAAGACAGACAAAACATGATTTAAATAAACAAGACGAAGCAGAAACTCTATCAAAATCCTAAGCCTTCTCTTGAAGCTAAAGAACACATCTAGTGGTCAACTCAACATTCAGAACATAAAGTCATATCAAGTACTGAAATTGGTCAACACACTTGTGAATTTCATTCACACCAGTTTGCAGCAATTGAATCAGAGAAGTCCTAGAAGGAGTTGCACCCTTTGTGATAGCTACTGAAGGATTTGTTCCCAAGGAGCAGTGTTAAAGACTGAGTCACTGAAGCTTTTGTAGTCAGGGAGTGATAGTCTTGAAGATTGTGAAGCTTGTGTAGCCAAGGACAATCTTACTCTTGTATTGATGAGAGACAATAGTGAATTCCTTCAATCATCACAGGAGAAGAGTGGATTACGGGATTACACCACCCTGAACCACTATAAACCTTTGTGTACATATATTTACTGCACTTAACTTTACAGCAATTACTAACTGCATTTTATTCATACTTTGTGTGTGCATAATCTACTTTGAAACAACTTTTAAGAAGGGACTTATCCGATGCCCAAAAGCTTTTATGTACAAGAAAAGTTTTGAAACTCGAGTATAGTCAATCACCCCCCTCTGACTATACTTTTACCCTTCTCTTGGACCAACAATTGGTTTCAGAGCAGTGTTTCTAGTATCAGAACCGGTTTAGATCTAATTTCCGGTAACAAGAAGATCACATATTTTCAAAGTAGTTTTCAAATCAGTGTTTTCTATAAATATATCTTTTCTCTGCAATTGGATTCTTCAAATTTCATGTCTAAAGTACCTGTATTCAATGTCAATTATTCTGATGAATATAAAATATGGATGTTGTTTCATTTTGCAGCCACTCATGAGGAAATGCTGGATGTTATCAATGATGGACCAATTCAGATGGAAAAGACCAAAAAGGATTGGACCAAAGATGATTGAAAGAGAGCAAACCTTGACTACGTTGCCAAATATATCATCTTAAAGACTCTGGATGAAGGATTTGAGGCAATCAAAGAAAATAAATTAATGTTGCCAAAAAGAAATTTGAGAATTTCAAGATGAAGAATGGTGAATCCATTGATCAGATGGATAACATATTTTCTAGCATCATCAGTGAACTGCACCAACTTGGTCATAAATATCCTTAGAAAGAAGTTTTCTTGATGATGTTGAGAAGTCTACCAGGAAGATGGAGAATCATCACATCAGTACTCATGGAAACAATAGATCTTGAAAAGACTGATACCTTGACATTGATGTCTCAATTGAAAGCCCATGAATTTGAATGAACAATGAAGAAAGTGCACCAGCAGAGGCACACAAGACCAGTGCACTGGTTGTTAGGAAATCTACACGGGAACACAGTAGAATTCAAAAATTTATTTCCTTTCACCAGGATCGACTTCGTTTAAACAATAAAAAAATATGAGAGGGGACGGTAATACTACCTTCGTTAATCTAAAAGATCGATGCTATGACCGTCCGGTAGTAGTATATGTGCGCGAGCCGTCCACGTGTCCGGCCTCTACCAGTAATCCACATGAGCACCTCGCCGGAATACCTCCAAGGATTGTTACTAGAAAAACTCGACTGCTAGGTCGACATTTTCTCTCTCTATAATATCTCTCGGGGAATTATGGTGTACAAAAGAGCTAGCCAATCATCCTATTTATAATAGAAAGTTGTGCCCTCTAGTCTCCCCAACTGATTGGGATTAGCTTCTAGTAGATTAATGAGAAAGAAAATATTTTCCTAATAAAATATGGAAAATCCATTTTATTGATTTATCTCATTTAATATTCAATATCTTATATTAAATTTCCAAAATAAATATTGACAATATCTTATATTGAATATATCATTATCTTATTACCAAAAATGTAATTTTCCAAAACAAATTAATATCTAATGTTAATATTATGGTAATCATATTAATTAAATTGCACAATCCAAGTGTATCTTATACACTACAAACTTGCGCCCCCTTTAACCACTATTTGGCTTCCGGAATATTCTTTAATTAATATAATGCTATGATTAATTAATTCAAAAAATACATGTATATCATATATATATATATATATATGTATGTGTATATATATATATATATATATATATATATATATATATATATATATGTGTGTGTGTGTATATATATATATATATATATATATATATATATATATATATATATATATATATATATATATATATATATATATATATATATATGTGTGAAATATATATATATATATATATATATATATATATATATATATATATATATATATATATATATATATTTCATACATATCTAATATCTTGTATTATATTTAGTCATAATAAATAAATACCACCATATTAATTTACCACAATAATCTTTATAGTATGAGATAAATTCTTTCCTTATTTGGTCATCAACTATAACCACATTTTAATCCGACTTGATGTTCATATGTGTGTGACCCGATAGGCTTCCGAATATGTTTGCCGTCGACATAAGGTTCAATTACGAAAATGGGCATCACCTCTAATGATCATGGATAGCGTCTAGCAACACGTCCATGACCCCCAATCATCAGAAGAGTCAATATGCAATGACTATGACCTTTCATGTGCTCGGTTAGCGTGTAAATAGAATCCTATCGCTGTAGTAATATCCATGCCATTGTATCTTGATTGTATCTCATAATCTGGATATCAAGCCCTCTCGGAATAACTCATTTACTCCCAATTTTCAAAGATTCACGAGAACTAGACATTCTTTATGGGAACGCCCTTTCGGATATTCACCCCTTCTATTAGGGTACGCGATTTCCAGACGACCAAATATGTATGCTCCGCATGCTTCAGTATCACACTCAATCACTACCACATGATCACCCCGTGTCTACAGGAAACTTCAATAGTGTCAAAGCGTGACAATCCACACCGTGATGCTGTGTAGACTCCTGTCTTAAGGATAATTACACAACCTTCACATAGTGCGACACTTAACAGTGTAAGCGGGTCAGTCTAACGTATGCATTCTCTAATACACGTCCACGTACAGTCTAAGTGTCTATACACTTTGATAGACGAGATCTATCCCTGCCCTTAAAGACTTAAGACACCTAATACGTGCAAGCATGTTTGTACTATCAATGCCCTGTTTAATAGTACAAAAGCCTTGAGACATTTAAGTATCAAACATAGTAAAGTGATTAGAGATCTTATCAACCATAATTGCCTATCATGGTTTCTCTATCATAGTCTAATACTAAGGACGTTATCATACAACAATTCATAATTGGCTCTTTAAAAGAACAAATATATGACAACAGAAAAGCCATTTATTATATATGCATATTAATAAAAAAATAGTAGAAATGATCTGACTTGGTCGGATCCAGTCGAACCCGATTGGGTTTAGGACACTATATCAACAATCTCCCCTAGGCCTAAAGCCAATCACTCATACACACATGACCAAGTTAAAACTCAAGAATCTCATGCAATACTCAGAACCAACCGTAGCCGTGAACGGATCGCTATCCATGGGGACTCGGACTATCTTCATATCATACTCCAAATGATCAAGTCAAAGGAACCGCCTCAACACACACATGAATCTCTGACGAGACCCTTATCCTTGCTTCAAGAAATGAATCCACTTACTATGTCAGCTATATAGAAAAGGTGGAAGAACCGTACAAGGTTCAAGAATGAAACTTTTAGATCCATGCACTGCTCCTGCTGCGCCTCCAAGGCACTACTGTGTCTTGGACTAGTTGCAGAATCTCCAGTGATTTCTAGCTAAAAACATTTTCTACCCACTGTATCACTCAATCAAAGTGACTGCAAACCCAGACTGTAGCTCCCAGTCACCTTCATAAGGCTCAGGATATCCGTCTTATATTTTTCTAATACCAAGTTTCGATAAACTAGGAAACCATCCTTAACTTGTTGAAGGATATTCTCTACTTCCACCAGATTTACTTTCATACATACTCATGACTCTTCATGGACTATGAACATCTGGCAATACTTTTATGATGGTTCATATCGTAGTAGCAAATGAAACCTTCCATAAGCATCATCTTTCATCTTATCTTAGGACTAACGTCCTAACATAGATAGATCTTGAGAACACTGGCTAGTAGTATCCCCTGTCACGATCTATGCTAAACTCTTTTAGCATCATATTTATACAGTTAAACAATAAACTAAAAGCAGTTAAATCTATCACTATAGATTCTTATTTCAAAAATAAGAACTGCTAATCCAAGTGCTTTCATAAAGACCTTGAACTACCAAACTTTAATTGACTATGACATGGAGTGATAATTCCTGAGAGAGATATCCAATACCTTACTCACAAAATCGTAACACACTCCCACTATCCCTCTTGCACATTGGACATATCCCTTCTTTTGACTAAATCAAACTCATTTGATTATCAAACAAAGAAATTATCTAGAGAAACTTGTTTGTGTCCATAAATGGATCTCGTGGGCTCACATATCATGTTATCATCTAGGAACATCAAGTTTTTTGCCCAACGTCTTCAACACTATCATATAGCAATGATACACAATTATAACAAGTATAGACTGAATGGTGTCTCCAAGAAACACCAGGTGGATGGTGTTTCAAGCCGCCGGACCTCCTCGATAAGCTACCTTAGAAAACCCAAAGTTTTCTAAAACTCAAACCCCAAGTATTTAGTCAAAAATTCAAGGCTAGAATACTGACCAATATTTCGAAAATAATGTGGGTCATTTGGCTTTGGGAGAACTTTCTTTATATAGGAGAGTAATCCTTGTCCTCCAAGGATTTAATAATTAAGAGATAATTATTAGATCAATCCTTATTTCAAATAAAAGATAAATAAAATAATTATCCCAAACAAAATTAGGATAAATATCATTATAATCTAACATTTCATGAATTATCAATTAACAAATAAAAGATAAATCACATGTTAAATAATTATCCAAGAAAACTAATTCCTTAATAATTAAATAACACAAAATGCACCCAAAAAAAACCTAGAAATAAAGGCCACACATTTTACACACATATTGGGCCGAGTCCACGAAAAATTTCTTTTCCATTTATTTAATTATCTAGTCCAACTAAACAATTAATCTGCATATCAATTAAATAGTCCAATCCAACTATTTAATTATAATTGAGGTGAAACGACGAGAAAACGTATATGCTATATTAGGAGCCACGTCGGGACCATGGACCCATATTCAGTAGCTGCAATAAATTAAATAAAATTATCCGTTAGACCGAACAATAATATTCAATCTATTAATTCCGGGATTACACCACCATAAACCCGAAACTTAACTCTGCCGAATATAGATAACTTACACTCAACTATGAGTTATAAGGTGTCCACTGATATAATCATTAAATACGGATAAATCCTCCATAGACTGTTCACTTCGATTCGGGATATTTCCGTAAACCCTTCTCGAAACATATTATACTTATTTACCATTAACCCCCTAGTGATCAATTAGTTCATAACTAATATAATATGAACTAGGACCATCGATCAGTTTCTAGGATTAAAAAATAAGGGAACTGTCTGTCTACTTTTGAGGGAAGGAATGAATTCCATATCTATGATAGCACAGACTACTCACTCATCCTAGAATAGAGCCAACGAGAAGTGTTGGACCACATACTACGAAGTGATCCTTACTAACACATCAAACCCTACCCTAGTCTAAGCAGTCTTCTGTGATCACCTCAGGATTGAGATTAATCCACATATGATCATCTTGTGATTCGATAAGACTTCTCGATTACGGAATTATATCAAGAATTCAAATCAAACCGGTCCAGCCCTATATGATTATCACTATATATAAATGCCCCATTAGGTACCCTATTACCGACAGTTCGGATAAGACTGTCACACCTAAAGTGTTCTGGGTGCATTATTAGCAAATCAATCTTGAGACCCGTACTCAGATTAACAAACGCTATGGACTAAGTTAATTTTAAGTACATTTCACTAACTTAATCCTCTTGTGTATAGCCATACACTGAGTTATGTGATTACATAAACGAGGTACTTAGGGTTTTCGGCAGTGTCTTAATTATAAGCATACATGCATATAATAAGATGAATTATTAATTCTGTCATAAAAACAATTAGATAATTGTCTTTCGGGCACTACACCTAACACCAAAGATGTGAGAAATATAAAGCTGAGCATAGCAAGAAGAGATAAACATTTGGATGAAGAGTTTGCCTCAATACACAAAAAGCTTGACAAGCTTGCTGAGGCACCCAAGCCTGCTGTGGCTCACCCTACTGAAGCACCTCAACCTGCTGCATTGGATCCTAAGGTTACTGAGAGGATCAATCTGCTGGAGCAAACTATGGAAGGAAGGATCACAAAAGTTGATACAAGGACAGAGATTATGGAAGGCCAACTTGCTAACTTAGTGATCACACATGAGAGTGTTCATGGTCTACTGTCCCGGTTTATTGATGATGTCAATAAGGGGGAAGAGGAACTTACAGCAAAAGCAAAGGAGGCTGCAAGGATTTTTTCCAAGAAGAGATGGAAGAATGATATTAATGAGTTCAGGAAACCAGAACCTGGCAGGATTCAGTTGACTGATGACCTCCTGCAAGAATATAAGAAGCTATACTATAGAAAAAAGAGACCCTATCATAACATGGGATTTTAGGAGGGACTGAATTCCTTTCTGGGACTGAAACTTTAGGAAACAAGGGTCAAGGCACTGAGAGCTTCCATTATAGGTGGAAGAGGATGAAGAGGTGGAAGAGGTCAAAGACTGGGATCACTTCAGTCATCAAGAGATTCACTGGATGAATTCAATCATTTCTATATGGGATAGGCCTTCAATGTCCATAATATAAGATTAACTCTACCAGAAGCCTGGAAATGGTGGAAAGAGCTGAATCATTGGGTTGACATTTCCCTAATTGAACACAAATGGATGCTGGTTGTTGACAGAGAAATCTAGGAGTTCTATGAGAAGAAGGAACGAGACAAAGATTTTAACTAGATCAGACACTTTCATTGTTCATTTCATTCTGCCGATCCTTGTTTGTAATAATTTTGAACGAATATGATTATAATGAGAAATGGCTAAATTTGTTCTGTTTTTGTTTATACCTATTTGCTTTGCTGTAAGGAGGGTATTGGCATCATCACTAAAAAGGAAATTGTTGGACATATTTTAAGTTTTAATGATGAGTGCTAGACTAGCTGTTATAGAACAAAGGCAAAAAGATGTCTAGATCAAATATATTGGTTTATTCAAGTTTGATCTTTGTATATGTTTGATCAAAGCATTGTAATTAGGTCAGCTGATTGTATCAGCAGACCTGCGTCTAGGTCAGTAGGGTAACTAGGTCAGTAGACTAGTTAGAGACCTGCTGAAGACTGAAGGCTGATGGGTCAAACTCAGTTATTGAAGGCTAAGGGATCAAACTTAGTATCTAAAGTCAAGGATACGGAATCAGAATTTAGGGAAGTCTGTGATGACCTAAACTGATTACATATACCCTGTGTACAAGGTCTAAGTTCCATATGTTAATTGGTGATTGGAACTTAGTTATAATCAAAATAATGTACTCTAACTTCATAATAAAAATTTAGATGAAAAGCAGTCAGCTGAAGTGTTATTGAAACACAGCAGACTTGAGCCAGCTGACAGATATGTACATCAGCAGACTATAATTAGTCAAACATCTGCTTGGTATAATACTCGATTTAATGAAGGGTTACATTGGAAGATTACAAGGATAAGGATTGATTACAAGCCTTGATATTGTCAACAAATCAATTGCTAAGATAAAAAGAACATTGGGAAGATTCAGAGGATTAACCAATGAACATAAGTCAAAGGGTGGACAGACTGGAAACTGAAAAAAGCAAACTGACAGTGTCAGTACTATGAATAGTTTGACAAATCAAGTCAAGATAGAGACAAACCTGAAATGACCATTTGAATTTCAAACAAGAAGTCACGTGTTTCCTACCTATAATAGAGGACTTCTGACTCAGTTTGAAGATGAGATGAAAAGTGATGAAAAACAAATAATCTACTCAAAGCTATCAAGTTTCTGATCAAGAAATTCACCCTGCTGACATCGCTGAGCTAAAAGCTACTGATCCAGAAAACTCTTCAAGTGTAACCTGCTATCAAGTTACATCAAGTACACACACTTGAAGACATCAAGCTGCTGATCATTTCATCCTGATCAAGCTGCTGATAACTGAATCATTTACTTGATTCAACTTTTCTTTTACAAGAAACCTGCTGAGGACAGAGAAGCAATTAGTTGTCAAGAACTATTGTTTGTGGTGGAGCTGGTGAAGAGGCAATCCTACCCATCAAGGACCAGTGGAATACTTTGGAGCAGCAATCCTACCTGTTTCAATTGTTCAGTTTGTGAAGCCATAGTAATAGGTGAAGGACATACAGTTTAGGGATTTTTGTAACGCCAACCTTAAAGATCACAACTGAATTTCCTCCAACAACACAAGAGAAGAGTGGATTGACAGGATTACACCACCTGGAACCACTATAAATATTTGCCTACTTACTTTTTGCATTTACTTTATGCATTTAGTATACCAATCACATCAACATACTGAAACAAGCAACTGAATCACACGCTTACACTACTGAGTATCTGATACTTAGTATCATCTCTTTAACAACAAGTAACAAGGATTAATTTGAATATTTTCCGCTGCAACAAATCAAGTAATATATACTGTCAGCAGACTATTGAGCAGTCAGCAGGCTACTGACTTTGCTGAGTTTGTTAACTCTAAAAATTTTAAGTGCTAAGTTTTTTTCACCCCCCTTCTTAACTTAACCAAACCCTTTTCAAGGGACCAACAGTGTGATCAGGTGCAATATAAGCTTAGATTCAGAAATTTAATGCATAAAGTAAGTAAGTAAATAAGATAGAGATTATTGAGGTTCCAGGTGGTGTAATCCTGTCTGTCCTCTCTTCTCCTGTGATGTAGGAGGCCAAATCCACTATGTTCTTGAGGTTTACAGTTACAAGACACAAAGTAAATTCTAAACGCTTGATTGTCCTTCACTAATCCCTAGCTTCACAATCTCCCAGCTTCAGTCTTCAACAGGTACAATTGTTGTTTGAACTGAGCTTGCTACACTGGTCCTTAGAGGGTAGGATTGCCTCTTCACCAGCTCTACAAAAACACAGTCTTCCTGACTGCACTCAACTGTCCTTCACACCTTCTTGATGTTTCACAGTCTAAACCTTTGATAAAATCAATGTTGAGGCTTGAATCAATAACTATGATTCAATTGTGTTTCAAGCTTCTTCTTCTAGATATAAAATATGCTCAGGCTCGTTGTTTCTCTTCTAGTGTTGTTCTTGATCTTTCTTTGAATGCTTATAAACACTTGAAGAATTCTTGATCTTGATCTTGCAATAATGTGCACAACAGGAGTTCTTTTTGATTGAATTTCCCCCTTACTTGAATACAATTTATCTTAGAACTCCACGTTTCTTGTTGAGGTAGAAGTGATCTATTTATAGAGGTCTCTCCAATGATTAGATGAAATCGAACGTTATCTGATTTTTTACTCTTCTTCAAAAACTCAGTACTCCATTTCTCATCTGATTATTATTGACTTAATCAGAGTACACCATAACTCACAACTCAGCTAAGATATCATTGTGCTTATGATACTTAGTCCTCATTTCAAGATCCATAAAGTATGTTAGGTCATCAGAGACTTTCTTGAATTCTAACTTTATAGTCTCGGCTTAAGTCTTCAAAACTGAGTTTGAACCCTAAATTCTTCAATCTTCAATAACTAAGTCTAAATCCTCAGTTCTTCAGTTCTAGATAAGTCAACCGAGCCTATGTCCCTCAGTGAACTTACCTTCTTCAGTTCTTCAGTGGGTGTGCTCTTAGTCAGTTCTCAAAGCTAGTTAATCTTCCGCTATAAACTCAGCTCAGCAAGTCAGTTTCTCATTTTCACAGTTTTGATCCTAGATCTATTACAGTTCTTGTCTGATTTAACTTATACAAATATCAGACACTATTAAATCCTATACATTGATTTTTAGACATTGTTTTGCTTTGCACTATAACAGTTAGTTATGACACTTCATCAATGGGGTTGAATATAACAATTAAAATAACTGATGAATGATCATCAAAGCGTATATTTTATTTCCAACAATTTCCCCTTTTTGTTGATGTCAATACCCTTCTTAAAAGATATTAAAAAAGATAAGGACAAAATAAAGTAAAGAACACAAAGAACTGAGAAGCTGAGATTTCATTGATAACTGAGTTAAAAAGTATTAGAATACAAGTACATGAAAAGAAACTAAGTTCCAACTTCATCTCCTATCCCTTGAACACCTTCACTTATCTTGTTGCCAAAGATTTCAGCGGTTTCTTTCATAGCAATGTTAGTTTCCGTGCTCTCGATTCCATGAATGTTTGCCCATATGTTCCATTAATCTGTCATACTGTGCTTCCTGAAAAACATGCTTTTGATTAACACAGCAAATTCGAAAATAGCTCTCCTTAATCTTTCACTTGTGGCTGTTTTCAGTAAATTCTGAACAAAATCAAGTTCAGTCTTTTCAACCTGATCTAAGGCCTTATCTAGAGTACCATTTCTTTCCCATTTACCCAGTTTCTTCCAATATTGTACACGAATCTTTTGCATGTTCAGAAATGTCTCTAAGGCTTGTTCCCTTGATTCTCCTTCTTATATATGTAGTTCTTTGAAAACATTATACATATGTGAGTCTACAGCGAGTCTTTTCTCAGTTGGTTCCGAGAACTTTGCAATCAGTTCCATTTCTTCATCACTAAACTCACCTTTAGCTTTCTTCAATTCAGTCATTTTCTCATCAAAACATCCAAGAACTTGAGGCATATCAACTGCAGTGACTTTCCCCTTATTGACATCATCTTTGTTGATCAAGCTTCTGATGTAAGAGTTCAGATGCTTCTGATTTGTTGCCAATATAGTTTGTGCAACAACTGAGTCCTTCATTGCATTCTCTAGGAAAATCAGTCTATCAACCACATTGTTGAGAATGCCTTCCAATCTTCTTTGAGTCTTAGTTTTTCTTGCGTCAGATTCAATGGTTGTTTTCTTGATGGCAATTAAAGTGTCATGACTATCTTCATTGACATTGTTCAGTTTCTTTTCCATATTGTCTCATTCAGTTCTTCTTTCCTCCATTGACTTCAATACTTTTCCAAATATACTTAGATTATCTTTTTGAATCCTCACAAGCTCATTGAAGTAGAATCGGATGGTATCAACTTGGGTGGGCACTTCACTTTCAATTTTCTTTTCTTCAGTTTTACCATTGTCAGCTCCAGGTGCTTTGATAGCTTCATTCTGATATTTGCTTACAACATTCTCAGTTGTCTTTGATTCTTTAAGGGGAGAGAAAGCAACATGTTTTAGTTTATGTTTGAAGTCCTCAGTCTTCTTTCTTTCTTTTTTGAAACAGCCTCCCTTGCAACATTTTCTTCTTCAATTAGATTAGCCTTAGCTTGGTCAGCTCAACTTTTGCTATTTCTATAATACTTTTGTTAGTCGGAGATTAATATCCATCCTTCTCTTGGTCTTCAGATTGATTATCTGAGCCAGTTTCTGTTTGTTCACTTCCATCAGAACTTTCTTTTGATAGATCTTCTTCATTATCATATTCCTTTGTTTCTTTTTCTTGCAAAGATGCAAGAATCCCTTTCTATAAATCAGGGTCTTATTGAGAGTCATCATCATCATCATTTTCATTTTTCTTTGTTTTTGAGTCTCCCTTTTTGGCATATCTCTCCCAGTATCTGTTTGTAATGAGTGAGTATCCAGTACTCAGAAAATATTCAGATCTAAAAAGTTTGGATAGATGAGTGATGTTGAATAGCTCAAAAACACATTTTTTTAGTTCTTTCCATTTCCGCAAGTTGACCTCTTTGATTTGGAATTGAGCTGAACTTCCAATACTGATAATAATCAAGTTTTCTACAGTTAGCTTGAATTAGTTTTCCAATGTTAATGCATGGATCTTCAGCTTCTCTAGGAGCCTCCAAATTTTATTGAGCTAGATTCTCAACTTGTCCTAACACATTCTCAGCTGCAGATTTTTCAGCTTCAGTTTTTCTAGATTCCCCCTCAGCAAGAACCGGAAAGATATCGATTAAGTATTAACTTGTTCAGTTTCCAGCTTTTCTTTAGCGACAACTTCTTCTGGCAGAGTTTCTTTTACAGTGATAGATGCGAGTACCATTGTTGGTTCAACTTCAGCTGCAAGTTCAACAACTTGTTCAGAACCCTTCGTTTATTCGGTTTTCTGCTGCTCATCAGCAATAGATTCTTTGACTGGTTCAGTTCCCAGTTCTGTAACTGGTTCTTTTTCTTTAATATCATCAACTTCTCCTTCTTTAACAACCTCATCCATAATGTTGACTTGTGGTTGTCTAAATTCAACTTCAACAGTTTCTCTTTCTTATGACTGAGAAGCTTCAAGTTCTTTGATAGATTCTTCATACTCGAGTATGGATGCTGATTTTTGTGGTGTTGATCTTGATAAAGATATCAAATTGAGCATAGCAATTACTCCAGGTCCAAATAGTTCCTCATCACTATCAGTTTCTTCCTCATCAACTTCAGCTCTCAGGGTTTGTTCCCCCTGAGTTATAGTTTCTAGTAGTGACGGAACAACTTCTTGAAATTCCCTTGATGGGTCTTGAACGGGTATAACTTCAGCAACAAGTTCTACTTCAGCAACGACTTGTTTGGTGGGAGTTTCCGCAGTTCTAGATTTCTTTGTTGGCCTTTCAGCAACTGAGGTAGCTGATTTTGGTGGTGAAACTTCCGAACCTTTTTCAGCTAAAGCCATAGTACTCCCTTTTTCTAACTCTTCCAGTTTCCTTTTCTTTTCGCTTAACTATTCAAAATCTTCCAGTGCTTCTCTAGTTCTCATTTTCTTCTTAGATGATCTTTTTCTCTTTTTCTTAGGTTCAACTTCAGAACCTTCAGCTTTCCTTTTCTTGGATTTCTCTTCTTTGGCTGCAATTTTGCCATCAACAATTGCAGTTACTTTCCTCTTTGCAATTCCAAGGTGGTCTAAAATTCTTTGAACCAGGAGTGCAAGAGTCTTCTTATTGTAAAATCTTCCTTTCTTTTCATCAGATTTCTTCTTAAGTTCATCAGATGATTGTGCTATTAATTGATCCAGGATATATCTTTGCCAGTTGAAAATTTCTTCAAACCAAATCACATATAGCAAGTCAATCTTGGTGCCACAGAGATTGCTGAAATTGCATGCGCTCCAAATTACGCAATTTGCTAAAATCTTGGTCAAATAACCAAATTCTGGTTTGAGAACACATATGCTTCTAGATAACAACATGTTTGAGTCTTCTTTGAGTGCAATAACCTTCCATAACTTATCTTTTTGTTTTTTGGTCACTTTCAACATTGAAGTGAAACCAGATTTCTCAAATCCAAAGATGTCTGCAATAAGGTCCTCAGTAACCTTGACTTATTTTCCATTGACTTTGGTGGAGTAGGTAAAGATACTTTCTTCTTCAATTGTTTTGCATCCAAACTCATAAAAATTGCCAATGTCGTCCAGACAAACATCCTTCAGATTTATGTTGAATACATGCTCTAATCCTTTGATTTTTATGATTTTCTCTGCAATTTCGTTTGGCTAAGGTTTGATCTGTGTATTCTCCATTTAATCTGAAAGCCATGTGGTAGTTTAACATATACTTCTACTTCCAAGAGTCCATTCAGAAATGCACTCTTTACATCCATTTGATAGACTTTGAAATCTTTGTGAGTTGGAAAGGCTAGGAAAAGTCTGATTGCTTCCAATATTGGTACTGGTGTAAAGGTTTCACCATAATCCATCCATTTTTCTTGTGAGTATCCTTTTGCTACTAGTCTTGCTTTGATTCTAACAATTCTTCCTTGTTCATCCATCCTGTTCCTAAACACCCATTTTTCCTAATGATGTCTATCAACAAGTTTCCAAACTTCGTTTCTCTAAAATTCATTGGCTTCCTATTGCATGGGTGTAATCCAATCAGCTTCTTGGATTGCATCATCCATTATCTTTGATTCCACATGTGAAAGAAAACAAGTTAACATGCTTTCCAGTTGTCTCTTCTTGTTCTTACACCAGCATGAACATCTCGAATGAATTGTTCTTTTGGATGATCTCTCAGAAATTTCAAATCAGGTTGAAGTTGAGCTTTATTTGGTGCGTCTTTTGTGTCTGTTTGTACATAATATTCCGGAGTTTGAGTTGGTGACTCTGTTGGAGTGTTAACATGTACATCACCTTGATGGATGGTACTATTATATCCATATAAATTTGTCTTTGTGTAGCTTTTTCTTCAAGTGTGTGTAAGTCTTCACCGTTAGTCTTTGGTTCATAAAACACTACATGAATTGATTCTTCGATCACTAAGGTACTTTTGTTTAGTACCCTGAAAGCTTTGTTCGTATCTGAATATCCCATGAATATTGCTTCATCAACTTTTTCATCAAAGATATGCAACTGATTCCCATTCAAAACAAAATATTAAGATCCAGTCACATGTAATTGAGATATATTAGGTTTTCTTCCATTCCATATTTCATAGGGTGTTTTCCCAGGATGTTTATTGATGATAGATATGTTTTGATTGTAAGATGCTGTGTTTGTTGCTTTAGTCCAAAATCTCTTTGGCAAGTTTGCTTCTGCTATCATTGTTCTAACAGCTTCTTTAAGTGTTATGTTCCTTCGTTCTTATACTCCATTCTATTATGGTGTTCCTGCTACAGATAGTTGATGTAGGACGCCATTTGCTTCATAGTAGGATCTAATTGCCTAATTTAGAAATTATGTGCCTCTATCTGATCAATCTTGATAATCTTATGTTCTCAATAAATCTGGTAGTTTCTTGAGAGTTTCTCTTTTCTTGTTCCTAAAAATTGACAAGTATATTTGGAAAAGTCATCAACCACCACTAAAGTGTATTTCTTTCCACTTATACTTACTGGTGTGACTGGTCCAAATAGATCCATATGAAACAGCTGTAAGATTCTTGTTGTTGATTGATGTGGCTTTGTCCTGAAAAAGCTTTTGATCTGTTTTCCTCTCTTTCAAGCATCACAAGACTCTCTTTCTTGCATGTGATGTTTGGTATTCCTTATACAAGTTAGTTTTTTTGATAACTTGTTGATTATCTTAAGCTTTACATTAGTAAGTCTTCTGTGCAAAATCCAGCTAGGTGATTGTTTGTTCTTGACAAGCAAGCATATTTCTGCTTTTGCTATCTTCCAGTCTACCACATAAATGTTGTCCTCTCTTTTTCCTGCATGTACAACTGTGTTCGTTTGTTTGTGAATCACCCTGCATCCTTCTTTGCTGAAACACACATTGTAACCTTTGTCACAGAATTGGCTGATGCTCAAGAGATTGAAGTTCAATCCTTTGACATAAGAAACACTCTGAATCTTCAAGTGCTTCATTGTCATGGTGCCTTCCCCTTAATCTTGCCAGGGTTTTCTTTGCCTCCAAGGGTAACTTTGGGTCCATAAAAAGCTTCAAATTCAGTCAACCATCCTTTATTCCATGTCATATGTCTGGAACATCCACAGTCAACCATCCTGTATTACCTGATAGAAGTCATGCCTCATACTCCAAGTTTATATCCAAAGGATCTTCTTGTTGCAGGGTTGAAGTCATGAACTTCATATGTATAAGGCATAGAAGAATAGCTTCTAATAGGCTTACTTATGGTAATCTGATACATTTCTCTACTTTTTGGTGCTTTTGCATTCTATTTTACTCTCTAATATGCAGGAGGTGACCTTTTTTCATATTGCCTTTTGTATTCAGGAGCCTTTTTTGACTTTTCCCAAATACATTTGGTTTTGTATGAAATGGTTTCCTCTGTATTTTGGGGGTGCAATATTCCAGTCATCTCCTGACGGGTAAAGTCTGCCCTTGCCTTTCCGCTTGCCTTTGCCTTTAGTAGGCTGGTAAGATGATTTACTCAATTTTTTTGCTGCAATAGTCATTGGTTTTACTGTTGTAGGATGATTTCCTGCCATAGTGGTCTGTCCTTTTATGAATTTTGACCAGTTTTGCCCTTTGATTCATTCTTGTGTTGACCATTGTGTCTTCATTCATCTTGACTATTGTAACCAAGACCAGATCTACCAAACATTTTTGGGGGTTTGTAAGCTGATACAAACACTTTCTTTGCTGGTAGGTCAGTTCCCTTTGTTGGTCTGTCAACATCAGATGTTTGACCATCTGCTGTTTGTTGAACAACTATGTGACTTTCCTTACTAGGTGAGTGAGACTTTTGCATATCCAATTCTCTTTTTAATCTTTCATTTTTCATTTCTCAGATCATTGCATTCTTGTTCCAAAATTTCATGATTTTATTGAATTTCTTCAAATCTATTCATGAGATTTTTAAATCAATCTTGCAGAATCTAAAGGGAGAATGGAAATTGTATGGTGTCAGAAGTAGATGCATTAAATGAATATGCACTAGATAGTACCTCTATTTCTTCAATACCCTTTGCCATTAGACATAAACAAGCTTTGTCATTGTTTGAGATTGTGCCTTAATTGGCATCTGAGTCATTATCAGATGATTCTGCTACATCACTTTCAATGATGGTTTTAGCCTTTAATGCTTTCTTGCTCTTCCATTTGTCTGAGGACCTGTATCTTTTCTTTTCATCATCTTTTTCTTTTTCTTCCGGACAATCAGCCTTGAAGTGTCCTTTCTTTTTGCAGTTGAAGCATTTGAGTTTATCATCATTCTTCTTAATGTCTTTGATGGATGAAGTCTTGTCTTTAGATGAAGAACTTCCCTTGTACTGTATTTTCTTAAATCTGCCAAATCTTTTGATTAGTAAAGCAATCTGCTCCTCAAGTTGCTTTACATTGCTGGGTGCAACCAGTGCACTGGCCTTGTGTGGCTCTACTGGTGCACCATCTTCATTGTTTAACTCAAATTCATGAACCTTTAGTTGTGACAATATGGTCAGAGTGTCAGTTTTTGCAAGATTTTACGTACAAATGTTATGATCTTCCATCTTTCAGGTAGGCTTCTCAAGATCTGCAAACAAACTTTTTTTTTGAGGATATGTTATGCCCCAGTTGTTGCAGTTCACTGATTATATTTGAAAATCTAGTATCCATTTGATCAATGGATTCACCTATCTTCATTTTGAAGTTTTTAAACATCTTTTTGGAAACGGATAATTTATTTTCTTTCAATGCCTCTGATCCTTCATTGACAAGTGCAAATTTATCCCACAGTTATGTTGCTATTTTACAATCTTTGATCCACATGAACATGTTGTTGTCAAGGGTTTTCATGATCATATCATTGGCAACAAAGTCTAGATTTTCTCTCATGATCTTTGGTCCAGTACATCTTTGGTTTTTCAATAGGTTTACCTTGATCTGGGCTTGGGGTCTCCACAATTATGATCTTGATAGGACCATCACTAATAACATCCAACATCTCCACTTAAGTTGCTGCAAGATGAGATAACATTATTAATTTGTATTCATCAAAATTGTTAACAATGAAAACAAGAATTTTTGACATAAAATTTGAAGACACCATAGTCACAGACAGGGTATATATATATAAATTCACACGCTCCCAAAAGAATTATTAATTGAATTCACAATGCCATGATCAGACTCAGTACTTGATATAGATTTGATGCTCTATTTTCTAAGTTTGATCTTCTGGATATGTCTTTTAAGGTTAGAAAGAAGGCTTGTGAATTTTACAGAGTTTCATCACTTAGAGTTCTTGATGTTTCATCGTTAATCTTGTCTGTCAATGCCTTCTTTATATAGCCTTGATTTCATTGATTTGAAGTATAGTCCATTGGCTATTTAATGCGGAGAATAATCCTTGATTCAATCCATGATTTTTTCTTGATATTATTCTCCTTGATTTCAGTGATCCAGATTTTCTTCAAACGTTCCTCATAAATCCGTCCTTGATTGATTCTGCAATAATTACTTGATTCCCTTATTTTCCATGTTTTGATTCAAATATAGACAATATACTTCACTTAGCTGTTGCATTACTTGGTTGTTTCATAGCTGGTCTAGTGACTCCTTTACTTATCTGCTGGTCACTGGGCTACAATAGGCCTGATCTGCTAGTACCGATGCAGTTGATAGAGCTTTACTTCACTGATCCTTATTTTTTGTGAGATTTAGTATACACCATAACTAAAAATATAACTTAGACTTATTCAAGTTCGTCACAGACTTCCCTGGTTATAAGTCAGTCGATAAGTCTTCACTTTACACTGCTGGTACTTGACTGTCTTCACTCAGCTGCTCTTTTGTTCTTCAGTTTACTGAGTCGTCCTTCAAGTCTAGTACAATGCTTGTCTGACTAAAATTATACAACGTGTTTGAATCTATGTAAAGTCTTAATACTAACTTATTTCAGGCTTGCTATAACAGCTAGTATGACCATCATCAAAACAAAAAAAAAGTTCCTAACAAACTCCCTCATTAGCGGCCAGGACAGGGCACTCCTCTACCAATGCTAGTGCATCAATCAGTCTCAATTACTGTAAATTCACTCTCCTTATCTTAGAAACCTCTCAAATCTAGTTATGTATCTATAGACCGACAATCACATCATTCTCGATATCGAGAAAGTATCTGAGCTCAGCCTGTCGATAAGTGACGGAATCATTATGAGCTTTAGGTAGAAGGTGACTAATGACAAACCGGTGCAGCATACGAGTGTTGCATGGAAAATCACATGAATAGAAGATTGTGGGAAGTCATCAGCACAATACTGCCACTGAATACCATAGTGATCCGCAATATTCCGCAAGCGCTCCAGATTGCACTCCGCCATGGAAGTGGTATATTGTGCCCATGACATAGTGCGTTCTAAATGCCATAGTGAGCATTGATATTCCTAATGGAGAAATCAACATTGAACCCTCGGATGATAGAAACATGAGACTTAGGGTTCGCCACCACATAAGCAAAGAACTCGCAAACAAACAGTGGTGTGGTTATGTAAATAAGAGAAGTTAGTTGTGAAGGTTGAAGGATGGTGGTGGGAAGATGTGGTGTAGTAAAAAGAGGGAAATGATTGAGTTGATTAAGGGGATTGAGGGGGAATGGAGTAATGGAAGGTTAATGGGGGAAAGGGAATGGTGGGATAGTGGAGAAGGGATGGGATGGCTGACTGACCATGTCAAACTCTCAAAGTAGTGTGTGGGGCACACGTGCTTACGTGTGTTCCCCGGATGTCTTCAAACCTTGGGAACCTTGTCTAAATAGTCTTGCAAATTCATAAGTATGCTTCTCAAGTGCGGGAACACTAGCCTCCAAGATTCTTTCAAACATCAAAACAACTGACACCTTTACTTAATCCTTGACAATTATCAATCCAAATCTGAATCCTTGTACATTCCTTGTCCATTTTCTCCGATTCTACTAACCTACTTCACCGAACTGATCAACAAGTAAAAGAAACCTTCCCCCCATCATTTGGCTCATGGCCTCAGGATACCTAGAATGATAAAAAGCTTGTTGGTCTGTCTAGATACTTTTATTTGACTCAATATAACTCAGGGTCAAGAAGTAGTTCTAAGATTAAAGTCATCAGCTCGACTTGCCTTTTGACCATATCTTCCATCAGACACTCGGGTTTTCACCCGCCAAACATGCACTCTGGAGGCCTTCACATAAGTGCGACTTCCGTCTCTTTCTACCCGTGCTTTTACTCATCTTTTTATGCTGAGGAAGAAGCATTCTTCTTTCCATCTAGAAGCGCACCTTCTCTAACCTACATGGTAGGACATCGAGCACTTTGCCTTGCAAGTATGGCCTTTCTTGTCGATGCACTAGGCTTACCTTTCCTACATCAAGATTTTCCCTTGAATCTCCAAGAATTCAGTGACTCAACCTTTAAATTCAAGCTTGCACTATGCGGCGTGGGCATGTCAGAATTGAAAGCCTCCATTGGCACATTGTAGTGAACCTTATCAGTTTTTTTCTTGAAGCATAACCATCATGAACTCTTGCTCACCGGTTCCTACCAAAACTTCTTTCTGCCTGCTTCCAATCCCTTCTATCTCTAGGATCTTTACCTTTCAAGAGCTCAAACTCTTGTGGCATTTTCTAGTTCTATTAGGTAGCGGCTCTAAGATCTTAAATTTATAGCATCATTATTGACCCTCAAAATAATGTCGCTGCTGTCATAGTCCAGAATTGCTCTGCTCTTACCTGAAAATGGACGTCATAACAATACATTTGCACTAGGGTAATAGGGAACATCTAAGACTTGAAAATCAATGGGAAAGTAAAAACTTCCCAACCTGATGGTATAGTCTTTTAGCATACCAGCTACCATATCTATCTTACAATCTACAAAGCGCATGGTGACCTTAAAGTCTACCGCTCGGAAAAGTGAAAGTGGGATATGTTGCAACTTGAACCAGAGTCACATAGCTTAATCCTAAGGTTGCTCTATTGACTGAAATAAGGAGCCTAAATGTGACAGATTCTCATAATTTCTCTAATACATCAGAGTCCTGGTAATCCTATGGATCCGACTCAGAGGGTGATATGTCATACTCCATTAGGCTTGCTTCAATGTCCCTTTTGGCTCTAGTTGCATCCTCCTCCAACTTAACTCTTTTCTTATCTTTTTTATACTGCTCCCTTACTCTGGAGCCTGGATACATCGAGATAGGCTTAATATTCAAAATTGTGTGAGGCATTGCACATGTTTGATGTTGAATTCCAGAATCTGACTGTGAGAAAGTCAAAATTGTTCTGCACTTCATTTGGGTCCAGACCCAACTACCGTGTACCTACCAACTATTAAATTTTAGGGGTGAATACAGAAATACAATAAGGGAATCAAAATTAGAGTCTTAGACCCTTGCAGTTTTGGCAATGTTTGTCACAGTTTCAAGAGCTGTTTCCTTTCTTTTGAACGTTGAACAGTACAGGAATTATGCAAAACATGCTCTGGACTCGAAATTTAAAAATAACGAACATAAAACAAATAGTTCTTTATTAGATTTAGTGAATTTTCTATCTAAATTGGCCATAGTCTCTGGCAACGGCGCAAAAAACTTGATCGCGTATAAGTCACTTCTATTCACAAAATACTAGCAAGAGTACTCGGTCAATCATAGTATAGTAAGGGCGAGTCAAGGTCGAGCCCACGGAGATGATGCAACACAGATAACACATTCACAAATCTAATTAAGATTACAATGGCGGTCCCTAGACAAACATAAAAACATTAATGAAATTGGTTTCTCCCTCCTCACCGATCTTCTAACTTGGTGTAACTAATTGTTATGTCTACTTTTCCCTATAAATCCCTGATTCAACAAGAACACATGTTTCTAATTCAGTTTTAGCTACGGGTGCCGTCTCCTAACCTTACATATTTTCATTGAAAGGACAATAGACGTCTTTGTGTATTTAACCTCATTCGTTGGTTGTATTAACCACACACAATATGTTCTAGAAAGTGCCGGCTGAAGACCGGGAACCTCCGTAAGCTATCATGGATTGACTAGCACGTTCCTATGGATTGATCCAAAATACGTAAACAATTCACTTTATCATCATTCTTGTTAATTTACGAATACGAGTACTAGATTGGCCCAATCTAAATAATCATGAATTAAACTTGTTGATCAATGCACCTGACCCTATATCTCTAGATTTAGGGTTACCTAAGTTGTCTTGTAGTTGCGGTAAAGACCGTCACAGTTGCGGCAGCGGTGGTTCCTACTTCTGGAATATCATCGTTCCTTTTTGATTAATTCTGGTGTACTACGGTTCATTTAAACATGCAGATTAATTACATCCCGTAAATCTAAGAAAATCTACCATGGTAAAAACATAAAGGAACATTCAAAGCTTCATACGTTTATCGATGGGGGATCTATCTTGATCTACTCAAGCTAGTTGGTGCATTGGAGAAGAAAATCAAAAGAAAAATCTCAATAAAACTCAAGAACTCTTTATTTCATAAGTCTATATGATAGTTGTAATATTGTATGTCGTATATGTTACAATGAACTGGCACAACCATTATATAGAGATGTAAACCAACTTGATACATATGAAAGCTTCAACAGACTCTTCACAATCAGCCTTGACTTTGGCCCAACGACTTGTTTTAACTCGGATCCTCTCTTTTCTAGCTCCATAATATGGTATACCATAAAAGTATTCAAAATGAGATAGAACATTATCATATTCACGGGATGAAATATATAGATGCAGAAGTAATGACCAAGGAACCGACACTAAGCAATCGACCCGTATTTCATACAATAATCAAATTGTCACTCCTAAATCACGTATAATTTGGGGAGAATAAAGGTATAGTTCATAGTACTAATTTCAATGTGATCACGAACCCACAATATGTATAGAATTCAAAAGACAATTTCCTTCCTAATGAGGAAAGGAAAGCAAGAACAAAGATTAAAAAGATATGAATGGTCAATGTTGTAGAACCTGGGTCAACAAGCAAAACTTCAACGAAGTAGAAAAATAAAATAACTGGAACCTCCAGATTTAAAGACACCTCTTCATCAACTGTTGCTCCTCTTCAAGTTAATCTAAATCACATACATTCATCAGAAGAGGACACTTTCACTCAGGATGAGATTAATAAGAGTGTAAACGTTGATTCACTTGATGACATTCCTCTATCTGAGAGAATGAAAACGTTTCAAAAAAGTTCATTGACAGTGACTGCATCCACTACTGAGAACATTCCAAGTTCTATAGGCATAGTCACAAAATAGACCGGTGGACTGACTAATGATGATTCTGAGAATGTTATTGCACAACAGTGTGCACAAAAAGTGAATGGAGATATTCATATTTAGAGATAGAGCAGCATAAGGAAATAGAAGTAGTAGATGAGTCTATCACTCAAATAGACCAGACTCCTCTACCACTCAAATAGAAACAGACCATAAGGAACTTATCGGCATCCCTGCTCCATGAGTTACTCCTATATCTCCTCTAATAGAAGAACCTGAGGAGAATCAGCCTCAACTAGACCCAACAGAGCTAAGCATTTGTATTGATAAATTTTTGGAAATCTGGGGCCTCAGAGAGCTATGATATGATATATACAATGCTCAATAATTCCAATAGTTGATCCCTATCATGTGGATCAATTTGATCCCCTGTGTGATCCAAAGATAATAGTGGTCTGTTGGATGAAGTGGAAAGTGCGTCCAATTGAAATTCAAGACTTAGCGACAGAGAAGTGATGAGACTAGAAGAAGCCCGGGTACGAGATCTACTAAGATGTGATGCGGTCCAAACACACTCCGAAACCAGCTTCCTAAATCTATTTGACCCTTGTAGACAGATCAATGTCACCTATAACATTCTTAATGAATTACAACAAAGAACTCCACTTCCAGAACCCACTCTTCCCGGTGATGACACCGATGATAAAACAATGATGATGATGATGGTAACGATGTCAATGCTGGAAGAAATGTAGTTGTAGAAAACATTGAACCTACTCAAGAAACTGAACCTATTAAAGAGACTGAGGTTCTTGAGGAAAATGAGCCAAGGCAAGTAGTAAACCATGAAAAGAGACAGCCAGCACAGGGGGAATCATAGTGATTCCACAACCAGATGAATACACCGGTCCCAGTCTGATTGATATCATAAGGGATATACAGTATGATGTTCACTGCATCCACACACATCTTCAATACATATATGATCTATATGGAAGAGCTCTGATCAGTTTGACAAACCAGATAACACAATAAATAGCTGAAACATTGGGATTAAGGGATGAAGTTGACACTTTTCCTTTTTGACATTCTCATAATTCTTTTGAGTTTCCTCTAATTCCATCATGAGTATGTCTAAAGTTTCATTGAAATCATTTCTCTGATTGTTCATGGCAGTGTTACAATTGGATGTAGAAGCATTTACCTCAGGACAATTTTTAGTTCTAGCTTCTTCACATTCCATTATTTGTTTTCCTTTACTTGATTCAACATTGTCTTTTACTGGTTCAGCTCCAAAGAGTATGATTTCTTCATCACGATATTCTGCTGGAAAGCTTATTGGTAATGCCTCAAAATTTTTTTCCTAATAGTAACAGATGGATCCTCGATTAATGTCTCAATCAACATTTCCTGATTATAATCAACAAAGTCCTACAATTTTACTTGTATTCATCAAATCCTAAAAATGAGCAGCTAAGGATATTCCTAAAGTGATTCTTTGAGTTCATGATGCAGTTTTGAAAATATGCTTTGAAAACAATTTTCTATAACAATCGATCTCTTTGGGTATGAAGGCCTTCTCGGATACCAATTTCTGGATTGGTAATGAAAATAACTGAATAGCAGTAAACAAACTGATATTTAGATTCAACTATGGATCTCTTCAGAATAGAAGCCCTGCTCCGATACAAATTTTTGGTATCAAAAATAACTGAAGACCAGTTACTTCTGTTGAAGCCTAAAAGCAGTCATATTTGGATCACTTCTAAAAGGAAGACCTAACCTGATACCAATTGTTGGTCCCTTGAAAGGCTAACAAAAGTTTACAGGGGGATGAATAAACTTGTCACCCAAAACCCAGACTGGATGCTTGAGAACAATATCAGTTTTAAACTTATGTGGAGTTAAGCTAACTAAGCTGAGTATGAGTCAAACATACTTATGCTCGAACTGAGTTAACCGGCAGCGGATTTATTAAATCCTTTATATAAAAACATGAGTTATCTATTTGTGTGTGAGAAATGCAATGCTTGATTCAGTTTCTTGTGTTTGCTAAGTTTGTGATCTGATGAGATACAACTAGAATGCAGTAGATAAAGGCGTAAAGTAAATAAGTAAATAAGACAGAGTTTATAGAGGTTCCAGGGTGTGCAATATGTCAATCATCTCTTATCCTGTGATGTTGGAGGAAATTTAATATGTTCTTGAGGTTTACAGTTACAAGACACAAAGAAAATTTGAACAATGATTGTCCTTGACTAATCCGTAGCTTCACAATCTTCGAGCCTTAGTCTTTAACAGGTGGAATTGTTGTTAAGCCAAGCTTGCTCCACTTTTCCTTAGAGGGTTGGAGTGCCTCTTCAACAGCTCATCACAAACACAGTTTTCCTAACTGCACCTCAATTGTCCTTCAAACCTTCTTGGTGTTTAACAGTCTAAACACCTTTGATAAAATCAAAGTTGAGAGTTGAATCAATAACTTTGATTTAACATGTGATTTGAGCTTCTTCTTATGAATGTATACATAATCTGCACATTGAGCTCTAATTTCTTCAAGTCTAATTTTTGATATTTCCTTGAATACTTATAAACACTTTGAAGACTTCTTTTTCTGGATCTAGCAATATTGAATAAAGCAGGATTTATGTTCAATTCACTTTCCCCCTTACTAAAATATTTCTTGATATGTTTCTTCTTAGAACTCCACATGTCTTCTTGATGTACAAGTGGTCTATTTATCGGGGTTATTCCAAAGTTCAAATTATTTGAATTTGAGTCCTTGTGTCCGTTGGTGGTCCTGCTATTTTGTTGATTGTCAGTGTCCTTTCTGATAGTTCTTCAACCAATTATATTGCTTGCTTACTAACGGTTAGATTCTTCTTCAGTTTTTAGTGTCTTCAGTTTCAAACTGATTTTTTGGGGTCTTGTCAGTTTTCAGCTGGCAAAACTGAGTGTTTCAGTTTGAAGAGCATTAACTGAGTTTTTACTTTACTTCAAAACTTAGTACTCATCCTTCATCTGATTTTGAATTAATCAGAGTATACCATAACATATAAATCATCCAAAATATCATTGTCCTTATGTATCTCAAGTCTTCATACAAGATCCATAAAGCCAGTTCAGGTCATCACAGACTAGCCTGAATTCTAACTTTACAGTCTCGGCTTTAATCTTTATAAATTGAGTTTGAACCCTCAGTACTTCATTCTTTAGTAACTGAGTATGTATGCCCCAACCTTCTTAACTAAGCTTGTCCCCTCGTCTTCAGCATCTAAACAAGCCAACTGAGTCTGTGTCCCTCAGCGAACTTACTTTCTTCAGTTCATGTTTGTGTTCTCAGTTCCTTCTAAGTTAGTTCCTTTGACTTGGTGTAAACTCAGCAAGTGAACTCCTTCTCCTTCATAAGCTCATCAAGTCAGTTTCTCAGCCTCTCAGTTCTGAACCTTAAACTTTTATAGTGCTTGTCTGATTTACATATTCAAGTATCAGACTCTATTAAATCCTATAAATTTTTATCTAGACATCATTTTACTTTGCAGTATAATAGCTAGTTATTACACATCATCAATGGGGTCTAAATTAATAACTGAATAAGTGATGAATAATCATCAAAACATAAATTTTATTTCTTACAATTTCCTCTTTTTTGATGATGCCAATACCCTCCATAATAACAATGCAAAAAGATAAGGACAAAACAAAAATATCAAACAAAAAGAAATGAGAAACGGATAGTTTTATTGATGATGTCTACTTGAGTTACAAAGTAATAGAGTACAACAAATGCTATGAAAAGATCTAATCTCAGCTTTATTTCCTTTCCCTTTGTCAGTTATAAAAAAATTCTTGTCAAATTTTCAGCAGCTTTTCTAATTGAAATATTCGTTGGGCTCTATTCAATGCAGCTGATACGCCCCGATTTGCCAAGATGTTGTCAAGTCGTGTTTTCCAAAGAAATTGTTGTTAAATATGACTATGAACTTCAACACAATTATCTTTAGATCTTCATCTGATGTTGATTTCTCTAACACATCCTTGAAAACCCTAAATCAAGTTTTCCAGCATTCTTCTCTGCCTTTTAAAAAGTCCCATATTCTTCCCATTTGATTAGTTTGTTCTCGTAATGAACAAGAACATTCTTCATTGTTTGAAAATTTTCCAAATATTGTTCTCTTGTTTCATTTTCCTCAGGGGGTAGACTTTTGAAGATATTGTACAGTTCTGAGTCTAATCCAAGTCTCTTCTCTTTAGGCTCAAAAAATTTTGCAATCAACTTCATTTCTTCAACATCCATGTCAGGTCCGGATTTCTTCAATTCATTGAGCTTCTTGTCTATGCAACTAAGAACATCTATCATATCCTTAGCATTTGCTTTTAAGATATCCACACTTTCCCCTTACTGGCATCATCCTCCTGAATCAAACTTATGATGAAATAATTTAGATGATGTTGATTGGATGCCGATATGGTTTGGGCAATGTCTAAGTCCTTAATTGTGTTCTCTAGCAACATCATTCTATCATGTACATTAGTGACAAGATTCTCAAGCCTTTCCCAATTCTCAGTTTTTCTTGCTTCTGAATCAATGGTAGTTCTTCTAATTTCGATCAAAGTGTCATGACAGTCTTTCTTGACTTTATCCATTTTCTTCACCAGATCAGTTCTTTCAGTTTTGTTTTCTTCCATTGATATCTGTACTTTTCAAAAAATGTCCATGTCTTCATTTTGTATCTTTACAAGTTAACTGTAATTGTACTTGGTAATCTCAGCTTGTGTTGGCACATCTTTCTTATCAGTTTAAGTTTTAGACTTCTTCTCAGTTTCAACTTTCTCATCTTTCTGAGCCTTTTTAGATTCAGCTTCTTCAAACAATTTTCCTTAGGATGGTGTAGAAATGATTTCTTTCAGCTTCACCATATAATCTTCAGACTTCCTTCTTTCTTCAGATTCTCTTCTTATCACTTCCAGTTTTGATATGTTAGTTTCTTTTACTGGTGAGAGTTTCACATCAAACTTATCATCAGTTTTCTCTTTTTCTTCATCAGCTTCAGATCTTGCAATTTCCAGAACTCCTCTGTCAGTAGGGGGTTGAAAACCTTATGGATCTTCTTCTTTTCCTGATTTAGACTGAGTTTCAGAATCTAAATTACTTCTTCCTTCCAAACTATCTCCACTTGATTATCCATCTTTGACAACTTTTCCTGACTCTTTTGTTTGAAGAGAGGAAATGATCCCTTTTTGTAGGTCAGGTTCCCCTTGGGAATCATCATCATCATCATCCTTCTTTGACTTTGAGGTCTCACCTCTTGTAACCTTCTTCAAATTTTTTTATCAAAGAATGTCCATTTCTCAAAATATTCTCAGTGTTGAATAGTTGTGACAAGTGAGTGATGTCATACAGACCAAAGACCAATTTCTATTCAGTCTCCAGGAATTCTTGTACTTCTTTCGGATTTTTGATTGAACTGTACTTCCAATGTTGATATGCATCCAATTTTCTGCAATCAGCTTCAATCAGTTTTCCAATGTCAGTAGTAGGATCAAGTGATGTTTCACAGCTTTAGTTTCTTTGGGGACATCCAAGGTGCATTCAGTTAGAGTCCCAACAGGTTCATCAACTCTCTTAACTTCAGTTTTGCTGGATTCGTCCTCATCAACAACTGGGATGATTAATTTTTCAGTTTTAGCTTCAGGCAGTATTGTAGATTCATTAGCCCATTCAGTTTCAACTTTTTCAATTTCCTGAACCTTTTTTGCAACCTGTTCAGTTCCTTGAATTTCCTCTAGTTCATCAACTAGTTCCTCTTAAACTTTTTCAACAACTTCTTCAGCCTCTTCTCTTTGTCTTTCTTCTCCTACCTGTTCATCCATGGAAATGACTTGTTGTTGAACTGATTTACCATCAACAACTTCCCTACTCTCAGACTGGGATGCTTCCGATTCCTTGACCGATTCATCATAATCCAGTCTGGATGTAGATTTTTACGGTTGGACTTGGATTTGGATAGAAGATTGAGTATGTTTGCAATCTCATGTGTAATCAACCCTTCATCACTTTCAGTCTCTTCACCTTCAACATCAGTTCTCAGAACTACATCCCCCTCAGTATCAGCTTATGGTAAGGTTGGAACGAGTTCATGTGTTTCTTTAACTGATTCATTTTCAGCAACAGGTTTTATGGGGGTTTAATCATCAGTTTTTGTTTTTTTTGCCATTTGACTTGCTGTATCCAATACTAATGATTTTCCAGGTGAAGGTTCCTTCTTTTTCTTAGCATTCCTGGCCTATTCTAATTCATCCAGCTTTCTCTTTTTCTCCTTTAGATCCATAACTTGTTCCAATGCTTCATCTCATGTAATAACTTTCCTGAAGGCCTTCTTCCTTTTCTTCTTTGGTTCAGCTTCAGAACCATCAGCTTTCCTATTTCAAGTTTTGCTTTTCTCATCTTTCACTATAATTTTTCCCCAACATTTGCAGTTGTTTCTCTCATTGTAATTCCAAAGTGGTCGATGATTCTTTATACTATCAAGGCAAGAGTCTTCTTAGGATAGAATCTTCCTTTCTTCTCATCAGTCTTCTTCTCTGGTACTTCAAATGTGACTTGTCTAGCTATTTGATCAAGAATATATCTTTGCCAATTGAAGTTTTATTCAAAACAAATCACATATAATAGATCTATCTTGGTGCCTGATATATTACTGAAGTTACCAGAACTTCCAATTAAATATTTGGCTAGCATTTGGGTCAGATAACCAAACTATGGTATAAGAAGACATGTTTTCCCAGTCAATGACACACTTGAATCTTTTTCAATTGCAATTATTTTCCATAGCTTCTCTCTTTGATCCTTATTCAATTTGATGGCTGATGAATATACAGAAATATCGAATCAAAAAATTTCTGCAATAAGGTTCTCAATAACCTTAATTTCCTTCAGATTGACTCTGGTGGTGTAAGTGTAGACATTTAATTCTATCTCCGTTGTTCCAAACTCATAGAAGTCTTCTATGATATCGAAGCATTCACTGTCTGGAGCGGTATTGAAGACTCCTTCAAGAACATTAATTTTCTTCACTTTCCCCACAATACGCTTGACAAGGTCTGAATTATTTTATTTTTTAAGATATTGATCAAGTGAGATAATTAAACCGGGTTCTACTGTTGTATAAGTTATGATTATTGAAAGGATAGGAATTTTGAAAGGTTTGAAGATAGAGTGAATTCTTCAAAAGAGGGATTGAATAAAACTTTGTGTAAGGATTTTCATATTGAAAGTATGAGGGTATTTATGTAGGTAGTAGATGTGTAGTTAAGGGGTCTGAGTGGATTTGAAATGTCTTGTCATAAATCATATCTAGTGTTGAGATGCGAAAAAGGTGGTGAGTAATGGAGATGGACAGTCGAGATCTTTATAGGTTACGACTTTTCTTCCAAACATTGTCAGTATCAGTAAATGCTCTTGATAACGTGTATCTCCAGCTGTGAAAAATAGTCCTTGAGCTTAACTAACCATGAGTCAGTCGTTAGTTTTTATCTTCTTGTTTAGTTTTTAGAAACTCAGTTGTGAAAGATAACTTAATGACTTAGTTTTGATAAAGCCAATTTTTACAACCCAGTTTCTTTCCTGCAAAACAAATTAAGAGCCTTTTGTACCCATATCTGTTTGGGTCATTTCTGATCAGATTTTTTATTAATTCTTGAACCCTTTAAAGATGGTCCCTTTTTCCCAGAATTAATCTCTTCTTTGAGGGCTTTGAACATCTTGAGAATTGAGCTGATATATCTTTCTTGACTTTTTGACTTAGTAGAGTTCCTATTAGATTTGTGTGTTTTCATATAATTCTACTGTTTTGGCTTTTCACTATTTTCCTTATGAATTTTGTGAAACTAAGTTGATCTAGTAGTTGTTGTGTCTTCATCAGTTGGAAAGAGTCTCTATTTCCTCTTGAATCTATTAACCTTTGAATGAGAATCATTCTGTGGCAAATATGGCTTGAATGTTTTGTTAACTAATCTCTAACAAGTTCTGCATTTTTTAGCCTTGTGAGTTTTTTTGTAGGATCCATCAGTTTGGTGATTACCAACTGATCTTACCGCTTTGTCAGTTTTTGATCCAGGTTGTCCTGAGTTATTATCAGTTCTAATAACATCATCAGCATTTTGAGTTCTGGTCTTTTGTGCAGTCACAAACTTAGGTGCTACTGAACAAGGTCTGAACTAAGAATTTTGCTGATTATCAAACCCAAGGCCAGATCTATTTCCAAATGGCTTCCCGGGTTTGAATTGAACTTTAGTGAATGGATCAACTAAAGATTTTGTGATGTTTATTAATTCTGTTACTTCATCAGTTAACCCAACACCTTGAGTTCTGTTATTAGCCTTGATAAGGTTAATTTCAGCATTCAATCTTAGATATTCAGCTTTCAACAATTCTTTTTCCTTTTTGACATTCTCATAATTCTATTGAATTTCCTCTAATTCCTTCATGATTATTTCTACATTTTCATTGAAATCTGCATTTCAATGATTGTTCATGGAAGTGTTACAGTTGGATGTAGAAGCATTTACCACATGAAATTGTTCTGTTCTAGCTTCTTCACATTCCATTATCTGTTTTGCTTTACTTGATTCAGCATTTTCCTTTATTGGTTCTGCTCCAAAAGTATGATTTCTTCGTCATGATCTTCGGCTGGAAAGATTATTGGTAATGTCTCAGAATTTTCTTTCCTTGTAGTGACAAATGGATACTCGATAAATGTCTGAATCAACCTTTCTTGAGTATAAGCAACAAAGGCCTGCAATTTATACTTGTATTCATCAAATCTAAAAAATGAGCCGCTAAGCATATTTCTAAGGTGATTCTGTGACTTCATGATGCAGTTTTGAAAATATTATTTGAAAACAATTTTCTATAACAATTGATCTCTTCATATATGAAGGCCTTCTCCGATACCAATTGTTTGATTGGTAACGGAAATAATTGAATAATAGTAAAAAAAAACTTATATGGAGATTGAGCTTTGGATCTCTTTGGACCAGAAGCACTGCTCCGATACCTATTGTTGGTATCGGAAATAACTGAAGACCAGTTACTTCTATTCAAGCCTCGAAGAAGTAAAATTTGGATCACCTCCAAATGGAAGAATTGATGTGCTACCAATTGTTGGTCCCTTGAAAAGGATGACACAAGTTTATAGGGAGGTGAATAAACTTGTCACCAAAAACCCAGACTGGATGCTTGAAAAGAATCTAAGTTTTAAACATGTGTGGAGTTAAGCTATCTAAGCCGAGTATGAGTCAAACTAACTTATGCTCAAACTGACTTAACCGGCAGCGGATTTATTATAGCCGTTATATAAAATCGTGTGTTATCAGATTTGTCTGTGAGAAATGCAATGCTTGACTCAGCTTCTTATGTTTGCTGAGTTTGTGATATGATGAGATACAACTAGAATGCATTAAAAAAATGCGTAAAGTAAATAAGTAAATAAGTAAATGAGACATTGTTTATAGAGGTTCCAGGTGGTGTAATCCTGTCAATCATCACTTCTCCTATGATGTTGGAGGAAATTCCATATGTTATGAGGTTTATAGTTACAAGACACAAAGCTAATTTAAACACTTATTGTCCTTGACTAATCCCTAGCTTCACAATCTTTGAGCCTTACTCTTTAATAGGTGGAATTGTTGTTAAGCCAAGCATGCTCCACTGGTCCTTAGAGGGCTGGATTGGCTCTTCACCAGCTCATCACAAACACAGTCTTCCTGACTACACCTCAACTGTCCTTCACACCTTCTTGGTGTTTCACAATCTAAAAACCTTTGATAAAATCAAAGTTGAGACTTGAATCAATAACTATGATTCAATTTGTGATTTGAGCTTCTTCTTCTGAATGTATATATAATCTGCACAGGAGCTATGATTCTATCATGTGTGGATCTTGATATTTCCTTGAATACTTATAAACACTTTGAAGATTTCTTTTTCTGGATTTAGCAATATAGAATAAAGCAGGAGTTCTTTTCAATTCACTTTACCCTTTACTAAAATCTTTCTTGATATGTTTCTTCTTACAACTCCTCATGACTTCTTAATGTAGAAGTGGTCTATTTATAGGGGTTATTCCAACATTCAAATTATTTGAATTTGTTGGTCCTAGAGAAGGGTGAAAGTAGAGTCGTAGAGGGAGGGGGGGTTAATGACTATACTGGAGTTTTAAAAACCTTTCTTATATTTATAAGCTTTTAGGCAGCGGATAAGTCCTTTCATAAAAGTTGTTTCAAAGTAAATTATCCACACACAGAGTATAAATATAATGCTATAAGTAAATGAGCACAAAGTTTATAGTGGTTCAAGGTGGTGTAATCCCTTAATGCACTCTTCTCCTCTGATGATTGAAGGAATTCACTATTGTCTTTCACCAATATAATACTACGATTGTCCTTGGCTACACAAGCTTCACAATCTTGTAGACTATCACACCCTGGCTACAAAAGCTTCACTGACTCCATCTTCAAAACTGCTCCTTGGGAACAAATCCTTCAACAGCTATCACAAAATGGTGCAACTCCTTCTCAGATATCTCTGATTCAATTGCTGCGAACTGGTGTGAATAAAATTCACAAATGTGTTGATCAATCTTAGTACTAGATATGACTTTTAGCTCTGAATGCTGAGTTGATCTCTGGATGTGTTCTTGTAAAATAAGATTGAAGGCTTATGAAATTGATAGAGTTTCTCTCTTTTTGTACTCTATTTGTGGTATGTTTTGGATCTGTCATTGTCTTCTACTTATAGCCTTGATTTTCCTTGAATTTCAAATTTCGTCCATTGGTATTTAACGTGGAGAATAATCCTTATTTAAGTCTTTATTCCTCCTTGATTATATTCTCCTTGATTTTATTGATCTGGATTATCTTCAAATATTCCACATAAAATCCTTCCTTGATTGATTTTGCTTTTTTTGCTTGATTTGCTTGTTTTCCATGTTAAGAATATAATGCAGACATTAAACTTGACTTTGCTGTTTAAGCTGTTGCTTGACTGGCTTAGTGTGTCTTCTTCCTTTTCTTTTAAGATCTCCTTCACTTTTTTCTTTTGTCATCCGATAGATCTCTTACATCTCCGTTTTGGTGTTTCTTTTTGTTATTTGGTTTTCCAAGTATGCTTGTACTTCACTGAACCTTTATTTGTGTGAGATCAGTGTACACAATATTTAAACATTAAATTTCATCACTTGTAGTAAAACTTAGACTTATCCAAGGTCATCATTGACTTCCCTAGTTAAAAGTCAGTCCATATGTCTTCATGCTTCTCTGCTGATTCATTGTTGTCTTTACTTTGCTGATTTTCTGTTTTACTTAGCCATTCTACCAACTAGTACAATACTTGTCTGACTGAACTTATACATCATGTCAGACTCTATGTAAAGAATTATATAGAGATTTCTAACTTATTTTTAGGCTTGCTATAATAGCTAGTATAGCTATACAAAACAAATAAAATGTTCCTAACAATTTCCCGCTTTCTGAGATGCCAAATACCGCATAAGCCTGAACATAAGTATCCAAAAATTCAAGTGATAAAAGGAATAACACATTTTCATCCTCTTAGAAATTTCAGGCATACCACTTTTTTCATTTTGTTAGAGCTTTCAAGCATATCACTTCTTTCCCCGTTGTCACAGAATGCTTTTGGTAGTTTCAGTAGTGCATAATAGATGTACTCCTTTTTGTGTAGTGGTGATTTCAGTTTCAGCTTTAGTATTGTCCCTCATTCCCCCTTGCTCTGTGTTGGGGATTGTCTCTTGAAGTGCTTGTGTTAGACGTGTGTGGCTGGTGGAGTATTCTGAAGTTTAGCTTGTTAAACAAATTCATTTCACACTGTACTTCAAAGTTTTCTCCAAAGAATTTACCGGTTGAGTGGTTTGGCTGATCACTAGGCCGGGGAAATGGACTCTTTACTGAGCTACTGTCATTAAAACTGTTCCTAACAATCAGTGAAGTCAACTTCGCTGGTTACCAGTGCCTTACCTGCCAAGTGAGCATACCCAAAATGGTAAATGTTCAGTCAGCTGGTGAATTCACTCCACCGATTACTCTAGTTAGGTGCTCCTTATCACTTAATCAATTACAATCATTCCCAAATCAGTTCATTACAAGCAAAATATTTAATGACTGAGTGGTTTTGAGAAGATATCAGCCAATTGATCTTCTGTAGATATTTAGCTCAAAATTACATCTCCATTTTCCACATGATCTCTGATAAAGTGATGTCTCATATCAATGTGCTTTGTTCATGAGTGAAGCCCTGGATTCTCTATGATTGATATTGCACTTGTATTATCACACATAATTGGAATTGTCTTTTCCTCTATTCCATAATCTCTTAGTTGTTGTCTGATCCATAATACTTGTGCACAATAGCTACCTGCTGCTATATATTCTGCTTCAGCTGTTGAAGTGGATATAGAATTCTACTTTTTACTAAACCATGATATTAGTCTGATGCCTAGCATCTGATAAGTTCCTGTAGTGCTTTTCTTATCAATTTTACACCCAGTATAGTATGAATCTGAATAGGATAGCAATTTGAATCCACCATCTTTTGGATACCAAATTCCCATATTAACCGTGTGTTTCAGATACTTGATGATTTTCTTAGCAGCTAGCAAATGAGATTCCTTAAGTTGAGATTTAAATCTTGCACATACTCCTACTGAAAATGCTATATCAGGTCTTCATGCAGTTAAATAGAGTAGAGATCGAATGATTCCTCTATATAGATTTTGATCATCATCTTTCCATTTTCATCCTTCCCAAGAATAACTCTTGCACGGTGTATTTGTTGTGCCACTTGTGTTTATTCCATATTTGTGTATCAAGTCCTTGGCATACTTGGCTTGATTGATGAATGTTCCATCTTCCATTTGTTTTACTTGTAATCATAGAAAACGTTTGAGTTCTACCATCATGCTTATTTGGAATTTGCTCTTCATTAGATTTTCAAATTTTTTACATTGCTTTTCATCTTCTGATCCAAAAATGATGATCTACATAGATCTAAACTAGAAAAGTTCTTGCGCCATCATCTAGCTTAAAGAGTGTTTTGTCAATGGTTCATTTACTGAATCCATTGTTGATCAAGAAAAGTGATAGTGTCTCACACCAGACTCTGGGTGCCTGTTTGAGTCCATATAATGCTTTCTTGAGTTTGTACACTTTGTCTTCCTTTCCTTTGAGCTGGAAACTAGGGGGTTGTTCCACATACACTTCTTCTTCCAAGAGCCTATTCAGAAATGCACTCTTGACATCCATTTGATATATTTTGAAATCCTTATGTGCTGCAAAACCTAGGAAGAGTCTGATTGCCTCTAATCTAGCTACTGGTGCAAAAGGTTCATCATAATCTATTCCTTCTGCTTGAGACTATCCTTTTTCTACTAGTCTTGCTTTGTTTCTAATAATGGTTCCTTGTTCTTCTATCTTGTTTCTGAATACCCATTTTGTTTCACTGATGTTTGCCATTTAAGGTCTATCAACAAGTTCCCAGTCTTCATTTCTCTCAAATTCATTGAGCTCTTCTTGCAAGGCTGTGATTCAATCAGCATCTTGGATTGCATCATCTATCATCTTGGGTTCTACCTATGACAGAAAACAAGTTAGTATACTTACCAGTTGTCTTCTGGTTCTAACTCCTGTATGATCATCTCTAATGACTTGTTCTTCTAGGTGATCTTTCAGCCAATTCAAATCAGGTTGAAATTGTGCTTGACCTGGTTCTTCCTCGGGTTCTGCTTGTGGATCAACTTCTTGACCTTGTGTTGGTGTCTTTGTTGTTGCATTAGCTAGAACTTCATCTTGTTTACCAAGAGGGTGGTCCGGAATAGTAGCATATTCTTTAGGAATGTGTAATCCTTCAGTACTAGTGTTCGGTTCTTCAAATACTACATAAATTGAATCTTCATTTACCAAAGTTCTTTTGTTGAGCACTCTGAATGCTTTCCTGGTGTCTGAGTATACCATAAAAATTGTTTCATCAGCTTTTTTGTCAAAAGTGTGTAGTTGATTCCTGTTCAAAACAAAACATTTTGCTCCAAACATATGCAAATGAGAAATTTTATGTTTTCTTCAATTCCATATCTCATATGGTGTTTTACCATGATGTTTTTTGAAGATAGATTTGTTTTGTGTATAGAATATTATGTTTGCTGCTTCAGTCCAAAATCTTTTTGGTATCATGCTGCTGCAATCATGGTTCTAATTGATTTCTTGAGTGTTCTGTTTCTTCTTTCTGCAATTCTATTTTGTTGTGGATTACCTGTTGCTGATAGTTGATGTAGTACTCCATTTTCTTCACAGTAGGTTCTGATCACTTCATTTAGGAATTATGTTACTCCGTCTGATCTATCTTGATGATCTTAAACTCCTTTTCATTTTGAATTCTTCTTAGTTGATCTGGGAGCTTCTTGAGTATTTCTCTCTTCTTGTTCATGAAAAAGGTCCATGTGAACTTTGAATAGTCATCAACCACTACTAGAGTGTATTTCTTTCCACCTACACTTATAGGTGTAACTGGTCCAAAAAGATACATATGTTAGAGATGTAGAATTCTTGTTGTTGATTGTTGTGGCTTTAACTTGAAAGAACTTTAGATCTATTTCCCTTTTTGACAAGCATCACAAAGTCTTTCTCCATTGATTGTAATGTCAGGGATGCCATCTACAAGCGTGTTCATTGATAACTTGTTGATGGTTTTAAAGTTAAGATGATTCAATTTTCTGTGCCAGATCCTGCTAGTTGATTCTTTGTTCTTGACAAGCAGAGAAGTTTCTGCTTTTGATTTCATCCAATCTACAACATACATGTTACCTTCTCTCTTTCCTGCAAGAACAACTATGTTGGTTTGACTGTGAATCACTTTGCATCTTTCCTTGCTGAAATGCACATTGTAGCCTTTGTCACAGATTGACTGATGCTTAACAGATTGAAGTTTAATCCCCTGACATATGCCACATTCTGAATCTTCAAATTGTTCTTCATCATGATGCGTTCCCCCTTAATCTTGCTGGGGTTTTCGTTACCTCCAAGGGTGCCTTTGGGTCCATCAAAAGCTTTATAGTCAGTCAGCCATCCTTTATTTCATGCCGTGTGTCGGGAACATCCAATGTCTATGTACCAGACATCCTAAAAAATAAATTAAGCAAGTTTAGGTACCTAATACTGTTTGGGTCCATACCTATTAGCATTCATGCCTCCTACTCCAAGTGTATCCAAATGATTTTCTTCTTGGAGGGTTGAAGTCATCAACCTCATAATTATAAGGCATGACAAAATAGCTTCTAATAGATTTAAAAGTATTCTGATAGTTTTCTCTACTTTTAGGTGCATTTGCATCCTTTTTCACTGTCCAATATGCTGGAGGAAACATATTTTCATATTGCCTATTGTTTCCAGAAACATGCCTGGGTTGGATTTTCCTAAACACATGTTGCATGTCATGAAATGGTTTCTTCTTGTATTTTGGGAGTGCTATATTCCAATTATCTTCTGAAAGGTAAAGTCTTTCCTTACCTTTCAGTATGCCTTTAGTGGGCTGATAAGATGAATTACTCTATTGTTTCACTCTACTGGGTTTTGACTTCACTGGTGCAATATTAGTAGTTGAAACTATGGTCTATCTTTTTCTAAATTTAAGTCAAGTTTTGGTCCTTGATTTAGAACTTTGTTGTCCATTATTTCCTTTCTCATCTTGAATATTATAGCCAAGACCATTTCTGGATCCAAAACTTTTTGGGTTTTTGTAAGGTGGTGCTTTTTCTATCAATCTTGCATCCTGCATAATCAGAATCTGAGTAGGATATAACTTTGAAGCTTACATCTTTTGAATACCATATCCCTACTCCCAAAGTCTCTTTTAGATACTTGGGAATCCTTTTGACTACAGCTAAGTGACTTTCCTTCGGTTTAGATTGAAATCATGCACAAACACCTACAACAAAGGATATATCAGGTCTGTTGGCAGTGAGGTATAGCATACTACCTATCATCCTTCAGTATGAAGTCTGATCATCATCTTTGCCTTTTTTTATCTTTATCCAATTTGATGTTAGTACTCATAGGAGTTGATACCTTGGTGTTATTTTCCATGCCAAACTTCTTTAGTAGCTCCTTGGTATATTTAGTATGATGAATGAAGATTCCATCTTTCATTTGTTTGACTTGTAATCCCAAGAAGTAGTTCATCTCTCCCATCATACTCATTTGGAACTTGCATTTCATGAAATTAGCAAACTTTTCATATAGCAAATCATTTTCAGAACCAAAGATTATGTCATGAACATAAATTTGTACCAGCAGGGTGTTGTCCCCTTCATTGATTCTGAAAAGAGTCTTGTCAAAGATACCTTTCATAAAACCATTGTCCACCAAGAATTGAGATAATGTTTCATACCATGCTCTTGGTGTAACACCCCGGTTTCCAATCCCGTCGGCCGCCGGTATTGGTCACCGTAATGTCACTTCACGACACACAGTCGTGGCAGTAATATCCAACATCCCACAACAGAAGGAACATAAACATCCACCATTCATTATTAAAGAGGTTAAAGTAATTACAATCTCTTAAAAGAAATATGAAAACGTTCGGAAGATCCAAAATTTCAAGGTTTAAAAAAAAATCCGAATAAAATGCAAGCGTGTGACTGTGGCTACGTGGCTCTCAAATCCCCGCAACCTCCCAGCAACGAGCTATCACCCAAACCGGAATACCTGCTAAGAATCTGCTCCCAATAAATGGATCATAGCAGGATCAACCAGAAGTAGAAACGTCCACTAAAAGTCGAGTAAGGATAAATCTAGTATATGGAAAATGAAAGTTAACTAACAAGTTGAATTAAGGCTTTCAAACCATACGTCAAGACCAACATAATGAAAAATGCCACCAATCCAAAAAGGATACAACCAAACTATAAATGATTCAACCCATACATAGAAGATACAGAACACCACACTCCATCTATACCTAAAGGTCCCGAATGTGCACATCCCTCAAAAGGGTAAACCCTAAAGAGGAGGGTCCTAAAGGTCTGCCAATGGTACCATCGTTAAAATGGACCATCACGTACTGGGGTGCAAGGAAACCTTCCCGGGTTCCCGGCTTCGGGTACTACCCTATCCGGCCCGACCACACCACTGTCTGCAACTCCCCAAATACGTAAGGTCATTGAAGTCGTAAGCAAACCTTCCCGGGTTTACGGCTTTGGGAGCTACCCAATCCGGCCCAACCACTAAGGGTCAACGAACTTCAATGCCCAACACCAAGTCCCACAATGATATCAAAATCCTTGACTCATCAAAACCCAACTTACAACACATGTTCATAAGATTTATCAATAGCTAACAAAGAAAGAAGGACACTTAAACTGGACGCCCGTTTGAAAGGTTGGACGCCCGTTTGGAGGTGTGGACGCCCGTCCAAAACTCAGACGCGTGTCCAACAGAACCTATTACATCCTAAATCGATTTTAGCACCTCAGACGTTCGTCCAGGTACCCCACACGCCCGTCTGAGATGTGCCCCAAAGCAGACGCCCGTCCACAAAGTTAGGACGCTCGTCCACCTTGGGTTTCCACAAGAACCCTAGCGATTTCGATATGGTTTTCCCTTCGACTCTTCATCAAAAAAATCAGCAAATAGCAGCAATTTATCACAGAAAGCCTCATATAATAGCACCATAACATTTATAACTTGTAACCCAAACCCAAACACATTTTACGGACATTTAATACTCCAAAGCATGACCCACCACGTAAACGCTTTTGACAAAAGATTTACAGCAATTTGTTTTCTGCTTCCAAGCACAAACACAAAGGCCTATACATTCTAAAAACACAGCAAACAGCCCCAACTTGTACTTAAAAATCCTGATCAACAATGCTACACAACCCAAACAACTTACACCACTCTATACATTACTAAAAGTTCCATCTTTCGAACCAAACGAACACGCAACTTAGAAATATCCATACCGGAATTGCTGCGTTTTTGAAAGCCCTTGCTAAGTTAGAAACGTTCCTCAACGAAGCTCGAATCTATATCGACGACAACGACGACGGCAACAATCCTTAACACGAAGGAGATATTTCTCTCCTTCTCTTCACAAGGAGGACGGCGGCTAGGGGGAGAAAGGAGGGTTTCACGTTTTTTTTTTTTTGGAAGTAAGGAGGAAAGAAAATCTAATTTGATTAATTGGAAGTTTACAGGGGTTAAAATCATTTTTAATCACCAATAGCCTTTTTGGTTTTTTTCCCTTCTTTTAATTAAGGAAAAGAAAAAAAGTAAAGGATCATAAAAAAAATCCTTCCATTTAATTAAAGCCAAAATTTTGAATCCTTTACCAATAAATTAAGAAGTCGAAAATTCGGGATATTACATCCTTCCCCCCTTAAGACAAAACTTCGTCCTCGAAGTTCGGGTTCGTACCGGGCGTTGTTCCACCCCCTCTTAAAACACCCTTCGTCCCCGAAGATAAGCAAAAGGATTTTACGTACAAGGCTTGAAAATTGCATACCTTAAGAGAACAACTGCGGGTACTTCTGTCGCATAGTATCCTCAGCTTCCCATGTCGCCTCCTCGGTGGCATGGTTAGACCATAAAACCTTGATGATGCTAACCTCACGTCCCTTTGTTTTCCGTACCTTGGTATCTAATATCTGTATCGGTACCTCCTCGTAAGTCAAGGATTGATCTAGTTCAACAACCTCCGGTTCGATCTCGTGAGAAGGATCACTCACGTACTTGCGCAATTGAGATACATGAAACACATTATGCACCTTTTCCAACGCCGGTGGCAAAGCTAGTCGATATGCCACTTCACCTATGCGGTCCAAGATCACATATGGCCCCACGTACTTGGGACTCAACTTCCCTTTCTTGCCAAAACGCATCACTCCTCTGGTTGGTGATACTCGTAGCAATACCTTATCGCCCACTGCAAACTCAATATCTCGGCGATGTAAGTCTGCATAACTCTTCTACCTATCCTGGGCAGCCTTCATCTTTTCTCGGATTATCTGCACCTGCTTAATCGTATCTTCGATCATCTGCGGTCCCAAAATCGCTGCCTCGGACGAATCGTCCCAACAAACCGGACTCTTGCACTTCCTACCATAAAGTGCCTCAAAAGGTGCCATCTTAATACTGGCATGGTAGCTGTTGTTGTATGAAAACTCAATAAGATCGAGCTTTTCCTCCCAAGAGCCTTTGAATGCTAATACACATGCCCTCAGCATGTCTTCCAAAGTTTGTATGGTCCTCTCCGTCGACCATCGGTAGCAGGGTGAAAAGCTGTACTCATTCGCAGCTCCGTCCCCAAGGCTGTCTGTAGCTCCTGCCAAAACCGAGATATGAATCTCGCATCTCTATCTGACACAATGCTGCAGGGTATACCATGTAGTCTCACAATATTTCTCCGGTATGCCATAGCCAACTCCGTCTTACTCCAAGTGTCTTTCATCGGAATGAAATGCGCCGCTTTAGTCAGTCTATCCACAACGACCCAAATCATATTATTCCCTTTAGGACTCCTCGGTAATCCACATACAAAATCCATGGAGATGGAATCCCACTTCCAAACCGGCTCATCCAACGGCTGCAGCATACCCTGTGGCCGTCGATGTTCAATCTTGACCTTCTGACAAGTCAAGCACTTTGACACAAATTCTGCTACTTCGCGTTTCATATTGGGCCACCAAAAGGTTTTCTTGAGATCTTTATACAGTTTGTCTCCTCCCGGATGAACAGAATAAGGCGTACTATGAGCTTCACTCAAGATCCACCTCTTGAGTTCTTCGTCGGCTGGTACACACCACCGACCCCTAAACCGGATACTTCCATCCTCATGTAACGTAAAATCAGCTGCACCATCTGTAGCAATCTTGGCCTTCTTTGCCTCGATTACCTTGTCACCCACTTGTCTCACCCGGATCTCAGCGTATAATTCGGGTTGCAAGACGAATTCGCTTTTATCTCCGCCTTTCTGGATGACACATATGTCCATACGGTCTAACTCTTCTCGCAATCTGATCCGTGCTACTTTCTCGCACACGGAGTGAATCGACTTGCGGCTCAAAGCGTCCGCCACTACATTGGCCTTCCCTTCGTGATACTGAATTTCCATATCATAATCTTTAATTAACTCCAACCAACGCCTCCTACGCATATTGAGCTCCTTCTGTGTAAATATGTACTTCAGGCTCTTGTGATTTGAAAACACCTTGAAAGTTATTCCATACAAGTAGTGTCGCCATATCTTCAATGCGAAGACCACAACTGCCAACTCTAAGTCGTGAGTCGGGTAGTTACTCTCATAAGGTTTCAGCTGCCTCGATGCATACGCGATCACTCGCCTCCGTTGCATCAGTACACAACCCAGGCCATTCTTCGACGCGTCGGTATAAACCTCAATGCGCTCATTACCCTCTGGTAATGCTAAAATAGGAGCTGTAGTCAACCGTTCCTTAAGCAGTTGGAACGCCTCCTCACATTTTTCATCCCACTTAAACCGGTTCTCTTTCTTCATTAATGCAGTCATCGGCCTCGCAATGTTGGAAAAGTCTTTTACAAATCTTCGATAATATCCAGCCAAACCCAAGAAGCTTCGAATTTCTGCAACATTCTTAGGTGTTGGCCATCTCGCCACTGCCTCTATCTTGCTCGGGTCAACGGATACACCGTCTTTCGAGACAACATGCCCCAAGCATGCCACTCGTTCCAACCAGAATTCACATTTAGACAGTTTCGCATACAGTTGTTTTTCCCGTAAAATCTGCAGTACGAGCCTCAGGTGTTCGGCATGTTCTTCCTTAGTCTTAGAGTAGACCAGGATGTCATCAATAAAGACTACTACAAACTGGTCCAAGTAGGGTCTGAATACCCGGTTCATCAAATCCATGAAAACTGCTGGTGCGTTGGTCAATCCGAAAGGCATGACCGTGAATTCATAATGTCCGTACCTGGTACGAAATGCGGTCTTTGACAAAAGATTTACAGCAATTTGTTTTCTGCTTCAAGCACAAACACAAAGGCCTATACATTCTAAAAACACAGCAAACAGCCCCAACTTGTACTTAAAAATCCGGATCAACAATGCTACACAACCCAAACAACTTACACCACTCTATACATTACTAAAAGTTCCATCTTTCGAACCAAACGAACACGCAACTTAGAAATATCCTTACCGGAATTGCTGCGTTTTTGAAAGCCCTTGCTAAGTTAGAAACGTTCCTCAACGAAGCTCGAATCCATATCGACGACAACGACGACGGCAACAATCCATAACACGAAGGAGAGATTTCTCTCCTTCTCTTCACAAGGAGGACGGCGGCTAGGGGGAGAAAGGAGGGTTTCACGTGTTTTTTTTTTTTTTTTGGAAGTAAGGAGGAAAGAAAATCTAATTTGATTAATTGGAAGTTTACAGGGGTTAAAATCCTTTTTAATCACCAATAGCCTTTTTAGTATTTTTCCCTTATTTTAATTAAGGAAAAGAAAAAAAGTAAAGGATCATAAAAAAAATCCTTCCATTTAATTAAAGCCAAAATTTTGAATCCTTTACCAATAAATTAAGAAGTCAAAAATTCGGGATACTACACTTGGTGCTTGTTTCAAACCATAAAGTGCCTTGTTATGTCTGTACACTTTATCTTCTTGATTTTAACTTCAAAACCAGGAGGTTCCTGAACATAAACTTCCTCCTCTAGAATGCCATTCAAAAATGCACTTTTGACACCCATCTGGTATACTTCGAAATTTTTGTACGCAGCATATGCCAAGAATAATCTTATAGCTTTCAATCTTGTAACTGGGGCATGTGTCTCATCAAAATCTATTCCTTCAGCTTGAGAATAGCCTTTTCCCACTATTCTGGCCTTATTCCTGACAATGGTACCAGATTCATCCTATTTATTTCTGTATACCCATTTGGTGCCAATTACATTTGCATGACTAGGACTTTCCACTAGTGTCCAAACTTGATTTCTTTCAAATTCATTCAATTTCTATTGCATAGCAATTATCCAATCTGGATCAGATATTTCTTCTTCAACAACTTTAGGCTCCATTTAAGATAGAAAACTAGTAAACATTTCTTCCAATTGTCTTCTAGTCCTTACACCTTGTTGTATGTTACCAATTACTTATTTTGCAGGGTGGTCCTTCAACCATTGTAAATCATGATTTGTTTGATTTACAAGAGCTTCATCTTCAGTAGGCTCTGATGTTTCTTCAGTAGGGGGTTCAGCAGACCCTTGAACTGTATCTGTTGTTGGATCAGTAGTGTTAGCTCCAGGTTCTTCAGCAGGGGCAGAGTCAGAAACATTTAAGTCATTTATCATTACCAAAACATCAACACATTCTGGATCAGTGACTTGGAGATTTTCAGCAGGTTCTGAGACATCATCTTACATTCCAGTGAACTTTTGTTCATCAAATACAACATGTATTGATTCTTCATGTTTCAATGTCCTTTTATTCGTACCCTGAATGCCTTGCTGACTGAAGAATATCCCAAAAAGATGCCTTTATCTGATTTTGGTTGGAATGTCTTCAATTGCTCCTTATGATTTAAAATAAAACACTTCCTTCCAAATGGATGGAAATAAGATATATTTGGTTTTCTTCCATTCCATATCTCATAAGGTGTCTTCAGCAACTTCATGTTCACTGAGGTCCTATTTTGTGTAGAGCTTGCTGTATTTATTGCTTCAGCCCAATAACTTTCAGGTAGTAATGCTTCACAAATCATAGTTCTCCCTGCTTCTTTCATGGTCCTGTTTCTTCTCTCAGCAACCCCATTTTGCTGAGGTGTACCAATAGCTGCTAATTGATGCAACACACCATTTTGCTCACAATATTCTCTTATGACTTTATCGAGAAATTCAGTACCATTTTCTGATCTGATCTTCACTACTGTCAAACTTTTCTCATTTTGCAATCTCTTCAAAAGTTCAGGCATCTTTTGAAGTGTTTCACTTTTCTTGTTCATGAATACTACCCAAGTGTATCTTGAAAAATCATCCACAACTACCAGAGTGTACTTCTTTCCTGTTACACTTGTTGGTACCACTGGTCCAAATAAATTCATGTGCATCAGCTCCAAAACTCTTTTTGTTGATTGTTTAGTCTTTGACTTGAAGCTTGACTTGGTTTGTTTACCTTGCTAACATGCATCACATATAGCATCCTTTTTGAATGTTATCTCATGTAAACCAATCACCAATTTCTTTTTCACCAACTGATTGATATCATCAAACTTAAGATGATTCAACTTCTTATGCCACAACCAATTTAATTCTGACTTGGTGTGCACTATCAGGCATGTTTCTGGAACTACAGTAGACCAATCCACAACATACATGTTTTGTTGTATTCTTCCAGCCAACACAACTTGTTCACCTATTTCACTAATGACAACACTGTAGCTTTTGTCAAAAGTGACCTTGTAACCCATGTCACAAAACTATCCAGTGCTCAGTAGGTTGTAGTCCAGTCCTTCCACAAATGCAACATTCTTGATGGTTAATCCATTCCTCATTAGTGTACCATATCCTCTTGTGTATCCTGGTGTATTCTTGTTGCCAAAAATCACTCTTAGGCCATCATTTGCCACATAATTTGTCAAGCAGTGTTTATTCTTTGTCATATGTCTGGAACATCCATTGTCAGAGTACCAAACACCCTACAAAACAAAGTTATTGTGTTTTAGGTACACAAAATTGTTTGGGTCCATAGTGGTCAGTGGTAAGCATGACCCTTGGAAAATTTCCATATGGTGTTCTTTGAAAAGCATTACACTTTTGTTTATATATGTATCCCACAATTCCATAAATCTAACATTTGGTTGTGCAGGATTCACATATGCTTTCTAGCCTTTTGGTACATAATCCTGTTTGAAGTGATTTCTATTGTTAGAAGAACTAGCATAACCATAGGTTTGCTGTCTGTTAGGGGCAGCCATGTAATATGGAGTATGTTGAGGTCCCTGCTGAGGTCTTGAATAAGTCCTCTGCTGAGTCCTCTACAGATTCCATTTCTGAGGTTTTACCCTAGCATTATGGTTATGACTGTTTTTTCTAGCAGTAGGGGTAGGAATATTCCAATCATCATCAGTAGGGAACAATCTACCTTTCCCCCTGAGATATATATCCTTAGAATGATTAACATTTTTAGGTTTAAGATTCTTATCCTTGGAATATTTCTGATTTTTGCCCTTTTGTGGTCTAGCAGACTTAGCAGCAGGTCTGCATTCAGTAGGTCTAGAAGGTCCAGTAGTCCTACTTTTGGATTTACCCTTTTTGTTAGATATTGTTGACCCTTTTTGTTAGCTATTGTTGACCCTTTTGACTTCTGATTTTTCTTTTTAAAGCCTTCTCAGTAGGTTTTACTACCTCGGCAACCCTTTTGGGAATTGGATCTTGTGCAGGCACAAACTTAAGACCAATTATGGTACTAGGTTAAGTAACCTTACTGGATCCACCCTTAGTGGATTGTTTAGTTCCAAATCCAAGGCCTGTTCTCTCACCATAAAGCTTTCCAGATTTGAATGTAGTGGTGGAACTAGATTGTTCAGCAGATTCAGCAGCTATTGAATGTACAGCAGACTTATGTTAATTTTGTTCACAATCTTTTTCCTTTCCTTTGAGAGTTCTTCATTCAGCTTTTAACCTTTCAATTTCTGCTTGAAGAGCTTCTTTTTCCGCCTTCACAATCTCATAACCAGATTGTATTTTCCTCAATTGATTAAGTATGGCATCCAAAGTTTCTTCATTGTCAGAATTTTTTGGATTTGAACCACAAGTGGATTCACAATCACTTTCAGCAGGAGTATTTATAGATACAGAATTGTATACCTCCTCGGTCTCTTCCGTATTTTCCATTAAAGCATAATCATCCATATCAGCAACCAGTGCAGTATCATCAGATTCATTTCCTCTTTCTGATTCGACTTCATATCCTGATTCATCTTCAGCAACCATTGCTTTCTTGCCAGATCTTCTCTGTTGAGTTTTGTTCTTCAGTAGGTCTGGACAATCAGGTCTGAAATTTCAAGGTTTCTTGCAGTTGAAGCACAGATAATTAGGTTCATTCTTTTGTTTCAACTCAGGACAGTCGGGTTTGAAGTGTCCTGGTTTCTTACAATGAAAACACAAGTAATCATTATCTTTCTTGGATTCTTCCTTCTTTTTTTCACTTGATTTCTTGGTGAAGTTTCTTGGAGAAGCCTTTCCTGATTTCATCATTCTGATTTTCTTGCTTAGTTGGGCTATTTGGTCTTGCATAGCACCTGATGATTCTTCTTTTTGTGTAGCAGCCAATGCAGTGGTGGTTGGTTCTTTCTTTTTATGTTTCAAGAATATGTTTCTTCTATGGCAGTCACCTTCATTTCCCAAACTTCTTTTGCTGGTAGGGCTTCCAAAATTCTTGTATTGATCTCTTCTTTTGTATATACTACATTCAGCAGAGTGAGTTCATCAATGATAGCTTTGAATCTTGACTCCATTTGTTCAATGGCTTCATTTGATTTCATTTTGAAATCTTGGAACATTTTTTTGGCTACACTGACTTAGTTTTTCTTTATAGCATCTGTGCCTCCATAGATAAGTTGTAATTTTTCCCAAAGTTCCTTTGCATTTTTGCAATCCTTAAATTTCATGTAAATATTGATATCCAAGGTTCTGTATATGATACCAATACCAATATTGTTGAGGTTTTCTCTTTTTCCATTTTTAGCACCCCACTCTCTTTTTGGCTTTGGAACATACTGAGTTTCACTGCCCACAGTTATGGCCTTAGTGATTTCCAGTGGTCCTTCAATCATTACATCTATCATCTCATCATGTGTTGCGGCTAGATAAGCCTGCATACGACGTTTATACTCATCAAAATGATCTAAGGAACACATCAACATAGTTCTCGGATACTGGTTGTTGTCCATGCTGCAAAGCTTTGAAAATCATAAACTTGAAAAAGTTTTCAAAGTTTTCAAAGTATCATAAACTCATTAAGTACAACTCATTAAGTTTTCAAGCACTTCTCCGATACCAATTGTTGGTCCTATGAAAAGGCTTTGGTTAAGTTTACGGGGGGGTGAATAAACTTAACACTTAAAAATTTTGGAGTTAACAAACTCAGCAATGTCGAGCCCGTCGACGCTCGGTGGTCTCCCGACCACTCGGTAGTCCGCCGACGACGCGAGATATTACTGGATTTGTTGCAGCGGAATATATTCAAATTAAGCATTGTTATTTGTTGTTAAAAGGATGATACTAAGTATTAGATACTCAGTAGTGTAAGTGTGTGATTCAGTTGCTAGTTTCAATAAGTTGATGTGATCATTATACTAAATGCAGAAAGTAAGTAGGAAAATTTTATAGTGGTTCCAGGTGGTGCAATCCTGTCAGTCCACTCTTCTCCTGTGATGTTGGAGAAATTCACTAGAGATCTTTGAGTTGCAGTTACAAAAATCCCTAAGCTGTCTGTCCTTCACCAATAACTATGGCTTCACAAACTAAACACTTGAAACAATTAGGATTGCTGCTCCAAAGTATTGCACTGGTCCTTGAAGGGTAAGATGGCCTCTTCACCAGCTCCACCAAAAACTACAGTTCTTGACACCTAAGTGCTTATTTGTCTTCAACAGGTTTCTTGTAAAAGAAAGGTTGAATCAAGTAAATGATTTAGTTATCAGCAGCTGATCAGGATGAAATGATCAGCACCTTGATGTCTTCAAGTGTGTGTACTTGATGTAACATGATAGCATGTTACACTTGAAGAATTTTCAGGATCAGTAGCTTTTTAGCTCAGTGATGTCAGCAGGGTGTTTTTCTTGATAAGAAATTTGATATCTTTGAGTAGATTTTTTTTCATCACTCGTATCTGAATCAGGAGTCTTCTATTTATCAGTGAGAATCCTGTGACTTATGTTTGAATTTCAAACATAGCCATTTCAGATTTGCCTCCATCTTGACTTGCTTTATGTCACATTTCCTAGAAATGACACTGTCAGTTTGCTTTTAGTCAGTTTTCAGTCTGTCCACCCTTTGACTCATGTCCAATGGTTAATCGTCTAATTCTTTCCAACGTTCTTTTTATCTTGGCCATTGATTTGTTGACAATATCAAGGCTTGTAATCCATCTTTTACTCAGCAGATGTTTGACTTATTTTAGTCTGCCGATGTACATATCTATCAGCTGGCTTAAGTCTGTTGTGTTTTAATAACACTTCAGATGACTGTTTTTCATCTAACTTTTTAATATGAAGTTAGAGTACACCATTTTGATTATAACTATGTTCCAATCACCATTTAACATATGGAACTTAGACCTTCTACACAAGGTATATGTAATCAGTTTAGGTCATCACAGACTTCCCTAAATTTTGATTCCATATCCTAGACTTTAAATACCAAGTTATCACCCTTAGCCTTCAATAACTGAGTTTGTGCCATCAGCCTTCAGTCTTCAGCACGTTCCTAGACACACTACTAACCTAGTTACCCTACTGGTCTAGACAGGTCTGCTGATACAGTTAGCTGACCTAATTACAATGCTTGTTTGATCAAACATATACAAAGATCAAACTCTGATAAACCTATACATTTGATATAGACATCTTTTGGCCTTTGCTCTATAACAGCTAGTCTGGCACTTATCATTAAAACATAAAATATGTCCAACAAAGCCTTTGTTAAATATGAGTTATCAGTTATTATGCTGACTCAGTTTCTGATGTTTGCTGAGTTTGTAAACTAGATGAATAAAACTATAATGCAGTAAATAAATGCGTAAAGTAAATAACAAGAATTATAGAGTTTTCAGGTGGTGTAATCCTGTCAGTCCTCTCTTCCATTGTGGTGTGGAGGAAAATTCCACTAGAACTTTTGAGATGGCCCGGATACAAAAAGTCCTAGACTGATAGTCCTTGACTATTCGCTAGCTTCACTATCTACACACTTGTAGAACAGGTAGGATGGTTGCTCTTCAATTGTTTGAAACACTGATCCTTGGAGGGTTGTCTTGCCTCTTCACCAGCTCATCACAAGCACATTCTTCTTGACTATAGCTCAACTATCCTTCACACTTTCTTGGTGTTTCACAGTCTAAAACCTTTGATAGAATCAATGTTGAGACTTGAATCCATAACTATGATTCAATTTCTGATTTGAGCTTTCTCTTGTAGATAAAATAGTTATGCACAGCTCTGTTTTCTTCAAATGAATGATCTTGATGTTTCTTGAATGCTTGTGATCACATGAAGAAATTTCTTGATCTTGCAATTAAGTGCTTATCAGGAATTCTTTTGATTTACTTTCCCCCTTGATATGAGCTTTCTTGATTTGATTGATTATTAGAATTCCGCACTACTTCTTGTGGTAGAAGCAGTCTATTTATAGGGGTTTCTCTAATTGTTAGATCATTTGAATTTGAATCCTTATAGCCGTTAGTGGTCCTGCTGTTCTGTATGTGTGTTAGTGTCCTTTCTAACATTCATAACGGTCTGTTCCATCTTCAGTTTTTCTTAACTTCAGTTAGAAACTGATTCAAACATAACTTAGTCAGTTTTCAGTTCCTAAGAGTATTAACTGAGTTTTTACTCTTCTTCAAAATCTCAGTACTCTATCCTTCATCTGATTCTAATTGACTAGATCAGAGTACACCATTTACTAACAAATCATCTAAGATATCATTGTCCATATGATTCTTAGTCCAGTATAGAAGATCTATAAAGTCAGTTCAGGTCATCACAATCTTTCTTGAAGTCTAACTCTACAGTCTTAACTTAGTCTTCATAAACTGAGTTTGAACCCTCAGTTCTTCAGTCTTCAATATCTGAGTTTGAACCCTTAGTTCTTCTATCATCTAGATAAGTCAACTAAGTCTGTGTCCCTCAGCGAACTTACCCTTTCCAGTTTTTGTTGGTGTGATCTTATAACAGTTTTCCAATATCTCTTTTGGATCTCCGTTTCCTCAAGTTACTTACTCAATTTCACAGTTCTGATCCTAGAACTATTACAGTGCTTGTCTGATTAACCTATACAAATATCAGACTCTATTAAATCCTTTACATTAATTGACATCTTTTTTCTTTGCACTATAACAACCAGTTATGACACTTCATCAATAGGGTCTAAAAACAATAATTATATAAGTGATTAATCATCATCAAAACATAAATTTTGTTTCCAACAGTAACTCTATATCCCATTTCACAAAATTGGCTTGTGCTAATTAGATTGTATTGTAACACTTCAACAATAGCAACATTCTTGATATTGAGCCCATTCTTCACCAATGTACCATTACCTCTTGTTTAACTAGGTATTTCTTTTCCTCCAATGTTGACTTTAGATCCATCCTTGGAAATGAAATCCACCAAACAGTGTTACATTTTTATCATATGTCATGAACACCCACTGTCAAAGTACCACACACCCTACAAAACAAATTAATGCTTTTTAGGTGCCCAACGTTTGGTTCCATGGTGGTCAGTGGTAAGTACAACTCTTGGAATTTTCCATATGGTCTTCTTTGAAATGAGTTGCACTTCTTTTCATACATGTAGTCCACAATCCCATTGTATCTTCCAATCGACTATTGATGACAGTTAAAATATACCCATTTATGTCATCAATTATAACCTTAAATCGGAGTTAATTGTATATATTTCATATTTAATCACGTGTTTATATTTATTATTTAATGATAAGTGATTATTAATGTAATAATTGGTATTTAGCTGTTTTTATTATAAAAGAGCAATTAATTGTGTGATAAATACTGATTTTTGCAGATCATAAAGAATCGGGAAGATAATTATCACGCAATCGAGAAATCTCAAGATAAAAGAGAAGAAAATCGGAGCATTGAAGAAAAGATTAATCAGATCAATTCAAAAGCATGGAGTGGGGAACAAGTCAGACGAAGCAAATTTGAAAACGCGTAAAGAGGGAGGCTCGGTCGACCGAGCCATGCCATTCGGTCGACCGAGCGTAACTGTTCGGTCACCCGAGCCTAATTTGATAAATGCATGTCAATCTTCTGGATTCTCCCTATGTCGGCTACAACTCCTATATAAACGAGCGGCCACGATCTTGAGAGAAAGACACACCACTACAACACAAAACAATTTATACAATTTGAGTTTTTAGTTTTTCTTTACTTTTCTTTATGTTCATTCATTGTGGATTCATCGGATTCTCCGATTAGGGAGCGCATTAAAGAGTGGGAGTCACTCTCGTCTTTGAGGGTATGACTGTTCAATTATGCAATCTTTATTCGTAGATCTGATGTATTTTATTATGGAGTAGTTTTTCTTGTATTGATTGCGTGATGTAAATTTATTTACGAACCCATGTGTTTAGGTTAGAAACGTTAAGAAGTAATCATGATTTGTACCAACACAGAACTGTGTTCGGTCGACCGAGACATGTCATTCGGTCGCCCGAGTGCTGTCGTTCGGTCGACCGAGCGTGGTGATGTGTAGGGCAATATTATGATCGGCTTCGACTACGTCAGATTCTCTAATTTGGAATTAAAACGAGTAATTAAACCTGATCAACTTAATTATTTGTCATCATAATTTAACATGAAACCCAAAAAGTGATTGTTACTTAGGATATAGATTGAATCGGCATCTAAGAAGTACGCCTTACCCTAGGAATGTTGCTTAGATGAGGTTACGGTTTATACCGGCATCCCTAGTCTCGTAATTGTGTCAGAAGTTATATGAGATGGAGGCATTAAAAAGAGAAGTCACGTAATGGAGGCACGATGATTTAGAGGGCCTAACCGGAGCTAAATCTACCTTAGGGGATGACTCCCGTAGTCATAATAATTAATCTTTAACGTTTGTTTTGTCTCGTTATCATCCTAATTCACATGGGGAAGTTATAATCTACTAGCGTAATCAATACTATTTGTTTAGATAATATCAACCGTATTATCCGTGTTTTGGTAGTCTTTAGTCTGTCTTTGTGGTCTTTTGTGTCTTGTGGTTGTCACTATTTTATTTACTGCATTTAGTTGGTCGTAGACCGCCTTTTTAATTTGGTTCTAATAGGATAAAGTTGTGTTTTGTTTGTGCCGAGTCTCTGTGGGATCGACCTCGACTCTATCTGGCTATACTACAATTGAACCTAGTTCTCTTGCTAGTGTGTTAGTAGGCATCGAGTTAATAATTTAACTTGACCTCCATCAAGTTTTTGGCGCCGTTGCCGGGGAACTCGAGTCATTAAATTAAAATATAGCTTATTTTGTTAGAACTGGATTCGTGAATATTCTGTGAATAAGAGTCTGTATATTAAACAGTGTCGTAAAAAAAAAAAAAAAAAGCGTTCGGTCGTCCGAACAACAGCTCTCGGTCGACCGAGAATTTGTTTTCTTTTCTGTTTCTGTTCTGTATCAGTTTTATAATATTCTGCTTCAGTTTTATTTACGTTTTCTTTTCTCAAACTTATTTCGAGTCTGTTTTAATTTTATTTAGTTAGTTAAAGGCCTAGCCTTTACTAGTGATTAATTGTTTTATTGTTGTTTACTATTTTATAGTACGCTACTCGGAAATCGAAGGAACCGCTTGAGCCTTATAATCCTGAGATAGAGAAATTTGCGAGAAGGAATAGGAAGTTAGCTAGGGAACTGGCTAAGCAAGGAGAAGAGGATCCAAATCTTGAGGAAAGCGAGCAAGGAGTGGAAGAAGGACATACAACCGATCATTCTGAACATTCTGAATCTGAAGCAGAAATGGAAGGCAATCCGGTCAATCCAAACCAGGTACCTAATCCTGTTATTAATCCTGTTATCAATAATGCCAATAATGTGAATGCAAATGCTAATAATGAGAACCAAGCCCTAGTTCAAGGAGCGAGGCGTACTTTGCAAAGTTATGCAACGCCCACTATTGAACAATTCATTCCCGCTATCGTAGCACCACAAGATGCTGTGGAAGTCTATCACCCTAGGCCTAATGTAATTCAAATGGTGACCAACTATTCCACTTTTCATAGAATTCAGAACGAGGATCCTGGTGTTCACGTGACAAATTTCTTGGAAATCGTCAGCACAGTGAAACCAGAATTAATCCCGGAGGGGAACATTCGTCTTAAGCTTTTTCCTTTCACTTTGAAAGATAAAGCTAAGCAATGGCTTCTCTCTTTAGAGGCTGGATCTATCACTACTTGGGAACAATTGTTGCAAAAGTTCATGAATAAGTATTTTCCCTTAGGAAAAACTTTTAAGTTACGCCAAGACATCCTAGGATTTAAGCAACAACTTTGTGGAGAGTTTTGATCAAGCTTGGGAGCGTTTCAAGGAAGCTATGAGGAAGTGTCCTCATCATGACATCTCTCTTTGGCTTTTAATGCAAAATTTTTACCATGGGTTGAGAGAGCGAGAAAATTAGAGTAGACGCCTCCAAAGCAATGGAGCGTTTGTTCTTTTACCTCCTGAGGAGGCACAAGGGAAAATGGAGCAAATAGCGATGAATAGCCAATGGGGAGGCAATGACATAGCTACTGTGAAGACGGCCGCTGATATATTTCATGATAGTGCATCTACCAAAATCTTAGAACAACTTTCTGTTATCAACAATAAGGTAGATGGGATGCAAGAGAGGATGACAATAGTAGAGAAAGGGGCTGGAATTGAGGTAGCACCTCAAAGTGAGAATGCTGGTACTGAAGAAGCCAATTATATCGGGGGAGGGTACAGGCCTAATCATAACCATCCTGGATTCCGATATAGTGACATTAATGCAGGAGAAAGGCCTAAACCGCCTACCACTTACGTACCACAGCAAACAAAAACTTTTGGTTGGGAAGCTACGATAGAAAAACTGAGTAATGTCGTCACTGACAATATGGGACAACTTTCAAAATCTATGGCTGAATTAGCCACTAACTTTAGCCAATATTGTCAGAAGACTGATGCCAAGGTAACAAATCAAGAAGCTCTAGTCCAAAATCTCACGCACCGGTAGGACAACTAGGCGAGCAAGTCTCAACTAGACCTCTGGAGGGTTGCCAAGCAACACCGAAAAGAACCCTAAGGATTTGAATGCGATCATGACAAGAAGTGGAAAAGAAGTAACTCCACCATCCCCAAGAGAAAGTCATAAAGAATAAGGATGGTGAGCCAAGCAATGAGAATAATACTTCCGAGACTTTGCACGAGCAATGAACGTATAAAGAACCCGCCGGCCCTAGAGTTGAACTTTACAATAACAAGTATCCAATTTTCAACGATGTCGATCCTTCAACTCTACCTTATCCTCCACCAAAACGAAGCCTAAGTTTGATAATAAGAGGTATAAGAAGTTCGTGGATATGTTTAGTAAGTTACAAATCAATATACCCCTAGTTGAAGCACTAGCTGAAATGCCTGAGTACACCAAGTTTTTAAAAGATGCCGTCTCAATTAAAAGGAAACTTCTAGATTTAGAGACCATATGCCTTAATGAGGAGTGTTCAGCCATTCTTCAACATAAGTTACCCCCAAAATGCAAAGATCCGGGAAGTTTTCTCATTCCTTGCACCATAGGTAACATATGTTTGAACAAAGCTTTGTGTGATCTAGGAGCTAGCGTGAACCTGATGCCACTATCTATTTTTCGGAAGCTAGGCATGAAAGATCTTAAGAAGACCTCAATCACATTGCAATTAGCTGACCGTTTTGTCAAGGAACCATGTGGAGTGGTTGAGGATGTGCTAGTAAGAGTTGAAAAGTTTGTATTCCCTATCGACTTTGTGGTATTAGATATGGAAGCTAACTACGAAGTACCATTGATATTAGGGAGACCTTTCATGGCCACTAGTAGAACGCTAATAGATGTTTACAAAGGCGAGTTTCTATTAAGAGTGAACGAAGAAAGAGTTGCATTCAATGTCTTCGACACTATGAAACAACCTGATGATGGAGAGGATGCATGTTTCATGTTGGATTCCATTGATAGGATCGTTCAAGAATTTCAGCAACATGAAAGTATCAAGGATTTCTTGGATGCTGTCTTAGAAGAAGAAGATGAAGTCAAGTACGTGAGTAGTGAGGAGGAGAAGATGATATGGCCGGGATGTAGTAGAGGAACCCCAAGACTGTAGAGGAAGTAAGTGCTTTGCGGAGATTGAAAGATTCTATCATAGACCAACGTGGCATAAGTACTTCGAACTTAAACTCACTGGTCAAAAGTTGAAGACCTCTTTGGAAGAACCTCCCACAAATTTGACTTTAAAACCTCTTCCTGCGAATTTGAAGTATGTATTTCTTCAAGATGAGACTTTGCCGCTAATTATATCTTCTTCCTTGACGGACTTACAAGAGGAGAAACTAATGAGAGTTCTGAGAGAGTACCGCGGAGCATTTGGATGGACCATAGGCGACGTTAAGGGCATTAGTCCTAGCGTATGTATGCACAAGATCTCCGTGGACCCTGAGAAGAAAGCGGTTGCACAACCTCAAAGGCGTTTAACCCCACAATTAAAGGACGTGGTTAGGGATGAGGTTATAAAAATGCTAGAAATGGGAATTATATTTCCAATTGCTGATAGCGAATGTGTAAGCCCTATCCATGTAGTTCCCAAAAAGGGAGGATTGACGGTGCAAGCCAATGAGTTGAATGAGTTAATTCCTGTGAGGCTAATCACCGGTCATCGAGTATGCATAGACTTTAGGAAACTAAATGATGCGACTCGTAAGGACCACTTTCCTCTTCCCTTCATCGATTAAATGCTCGAGAGGCGAGCGGGCATGCTTTCTATTGTTTTCTCGACGGATATTCAGGATACTATCAAATCCACATCTCACCTGAAGATCGTGAGAAAACAACATTTACATGCCCATATGGGACATTTGCGTATAATCGAATGCCATTTGGATTGTGCAACGCCCCCGCGACATTTCAACGGTGTATGATGTCATTATTTGCGGATATGGTGGAAGACTTCTTGGAAATCTTTATGGATGATTTCTCCGTGTTTGGAGACGATTTCGATTCATGTCTCACACATCTAGCACGAGTATTGAAGAGATGTGAATAGACTAATCTTGTGCTTAACTGGGAGAAGTGTCATTTGATGGTTACGGAAGGTATAGTACTAGGCCACCGCATATCAAAGAACGGTATAGAGGTGGATAGAGCCAAAGTTGAGGTAATCGAGAAATTACCCCCACCTACCAATCTTAAAACTTTGCGAGCTTTTTTAGGCCACGCCGGATTTTATCGTAGGTTTATCAAGGATTTTTCCCTAATCTCTAGACCTCTTACCGAATTATTGGCCAAAGATGTACCATTCGTGTTTTCTAATGAGTGCATAAAAGCTTTCAACGAAATAAAAAGTAGACTGATTACTGCACCCGTTCTGGTCGCACCGGATTGGGATCTTCCGTTTGAACTGATGTGTGATGCAAGTGATACTGCTGTTGGCGCCGCTTTGGGTCAAAGAAGAGATAAGATCTTTAGACCTATCTATTATGCAAGCCGGACTTTGAATGCTGCCCAAAGAAATTACGCCACAACGGAGAAGGAACTTTTGGCCGTTATCTTTGCTTTTGACAAATTTAGATCTTACTTAGTGGGATCTAAAGTCACTGTATGGACTGACCATGCGGCTCTTAAGTATCTCTTAGCAAAGCAAGATTCAAAGCCGAGACTGTTGAGATGGATTCTACTGCTGCAAGAATTTGACGTAGAAATCCGAGATAAGAAAGGAAGTGAGAACGTCGTGGCCGATCATTTATCGCGCTTATAATTAGAGGATGTTGAGGAATTACCTGAGATAGGAGAATCCTTTCCTGATGAGCAACTTTTCTCCATCACCACCATCAGGGGACATGATGATTGTGCTGCAATTTCTTCGCGAATGGAGGTTGTGAAGGAGAAGAAGCAACCATGGTTTAGTTTGTTTGTCAATTATCTATCCGCAAAGTACCTACCACCGAATCTCACTGTCCAAGAAAGGAAAAAATTATTTAAAGATCTTAGACACTATTATTGGGATGAGCCTTATTTGTTTAAGCTAGGATCTGATAATATTTTTCGAAGGTGTGTGCCCGAAGAAGAGTATAATGATATCCTGAAGCATTGTCATTCCTCTGAAGTTGGAGGACACTACGGGGGAGAAAAAACCGCGGCTAAGGTCCTCCAATGCGGTTTTTATTGGCCGACATTGTTTAAGGATGCACACCAATATGCAAAGGCATGTCATGCTTGTCAAATGACAGGAAATATTTCACGAAGGAATGAGATGCCACTTAAGAGCATCTTAGAAGTTGAACTTTTTGACGTTTGGGGAATAGATTTCGTTGGACCTTTCACTTCATCATTATCTAACCGATATATCTTAGTTGCTGTTGATTATGTATCCAAATGGGTTGAGGCCATTGCTTCCCCTACTAATGATGCTAGGGTTGTGGTTAGATTCTTGAAAAAGAATATTTTTACAAGGTTTGGGACGCCTAGGGCGATTATAAGCGACAATGGTAGTCATTTTTGCAATAAACCTTTTGAAAGGCTGATGATTAAGTATGGGGTTCGACATAAGCTAGCAACTGCTTATCACCCCCAGACTAGTGGCCAGGTAGAAGTCACCAATTGAGAGATAAAGCGTATCCTGGAAAAAACTGTTAATACAACTAGGAAGGATTGGTCGTTACGTTTAGACGACGCTTTATGGGCTTATAGGACTGCATATAAAACCTCGATTGGAATGTCCCCATATAGGATTGTTTTTGGAAAGGCATGTCATCTACTCACGTGGAACTGGAGCACCGGGCCATGTGGGCAACAAGGATGCTAAATTTTGATGAGACGTTGGCCGGTGAGAAAAGGATGTTAGAATTAACTCGCCTGGAGGAGTTTCGTTTAGAGGCATACGAGAATGCCAAGATTTTCAAGGAGCGCACGAAGAAGTTTCATGACAAAAAGATTCGGATAGGACCTTTCAAGAGGGTGATCCGGTTCTCTTGTACAATTCGCGCTTAAGACTCTTCCCGGGTAAGTTGAAATCAAGATGGTGTGGCCCATTTCAAGTACAACAAGTCTTTCCTTCCGGAGCGGTGGAGCTATTCAACTTCAAAGACGAGTCCGATTTGTGGTCAATGGACATCGTATTAAGCATTATCACGGGCTTCCGCCTGCTGCTGAGGAGGAGGTTTTGTACCTCGCTGACCCTGTCTATGAATAAACCATCTTGGACTGAGTCGAGCTAGCGACTATAAACTTAGAACTACTACGTATACCTATCTTTTTCGTTTTTCTTTTTAATAAAGTAGCATGCGCCTATCACGGTTTTTTTTCATCTCGCCATGTTCCGAGTCTAAGTTCGGAATAAACGAGGTTTTTTCCTTGATAGCCGTCATGTGAGTTTTTATTTAGGTTTAAATCCCTTTTGGTCTTGTCCATGGTAGTATAAAGTAAAGTGGCTTAAACTGTTTTTAGATATCTATATCTAATTACTGCCACGTTATTTTATAACATCCATAGACATGGTATTTGACGATTTCGTGGAGCTTGTTTGTTTATACATGATGTGTCTGTCTCTCCACGCTGTGCCGATGATTACTCCGATATTGTTCCTTTACTTGGGAGCCGTTTCCAGAGCTAAATCTTTCATCTTGAACTCTCATTTATTTTTGTCATTGAGGACAATGCAATGTTTAAGTGGGGGGCAGGGGACTTAGCTATATGTTGTGCTATATATTGTGCTATATGTTGAAAAAGTCAAGGGGAACGGAATACTGAGACAATATTGAGCCAAATTTAAAATTTTTTATGGATAAATGCCAAGTTGTTTAACTCGTACCCTTAAACTTGTGAAGTTCTTATACTTAGAATTGATAGGAAAGGAACCAAGGTTGCGTGAGTACGTGGTCATATTATACTTTTGCGATAAATTGTTAGTAGACTTAAGGATATTCATGCCAACAATTGCAAGTAGTTAGGTATTGTTCAATTACTTAACATGTGAATCGCTTAGTACCGCATGAGTTATAATAATTGAAAGAAGTATGTGTACATTGCTTAGATAATTGGTTATGAGGACCTAGTGTCGATATTTGTCGACTGATGTATTTTGATCTTCTAGCCAACAAAAGCGGAGTAATAAGCTTGGGACGTACCTGTGTTTTGACAATGCATTAAAACACTGGGCTTGTAGTAACATTACCAAAGTAGCCCCGCGCTTGTGGTAATATTCGATGCTATGCTTAATCTAAGATAGGGGGATACTCTATGAAAAGTTTTCTTCCTTGAGGTTAGTAGTATTCGAAAAATATGAAAAATTGAAAAAAAAAATTCGAATTTTTAGAGGCTTCGAGTAGTACTCAGTCTCCAAGTCCAAAAACCCTATAGATACGCTCTTGCTTATTGTTCTAGTGCTTTAACCATTGCGAGGCATAAGAAGTATGAATGCTGATGTTGGTGAATTTAGATATGAAGTCTGCATAAACTCTAATCTTGCTACATTTATATAAAACCAATGCACATGCACACAATCACTTCGATTCATAGCAAGTAGTGAATAATGCTTATCTTATGAGCATGACTGGTATGAGTTGACTCGGGTTTCTCGTGTAAGTATGAGTTGACCACAGAAAATGTTGTCTTGGGGAATAACTTGTTGATGCTTTGTTCGGGACGAAGCAAAATTTAAGTGGGGGGCATTTTGATGACAGTTAAAATATACCCATTTATGTCATCAATTATAACCTTAAATCGGAGTTAATTGTATATATTTCATAATTAATCACGTGTTTATATTTATTATTTAATGATAAGTGATTATTAATGTGATAATTGGTATTTAGCTGTTTTTATTATAAAAGAGCAATTAATTGTGTGATAAATACTGATTTTTGCAGATCAGAAAGAATCGGGAAGATAATTATCACGCAATCAAGAAATCTCAAGATTAATCAGATCAATTCAAAAGCATGGAGTGGGGAACAAGTCAGACGAAGCAAATTTGAAAACGCGTAAAAAGGGAGGCTCGGTCGACCGAGCCATGCCATTCGGTCGACCGAGCGTAACTGTTCGGTCACCCGAGCCTAATTTGATAAATGCATGTCAATCTTCTGGATTCTCCCTCTGTCGGCTACAACTCCTATATAAACAGCAGCCACGATGCTGAGAAAGACACACCACTACAACACAAAACAATTTATACAATTTGAGTTTTTAGTTTTTCTTTACTTTTCTTTATGTTCATTCATTGTGGATTCATCAGATTCTCCGATTAGGGAGCGCATTAAAGAGTGGGAGTCACTCTCGTCTTCGAGGGTATGACTGTTCAATTATGCAATCTTTATTCGTAGATCTGATGTATTTTATTATGGAGTAGTTTTTCTTGTATTGATTGCGTGATGTAGATTTATTTACGAACCCATGTGTTTAGGTTAGAAACATTAAGAAGTAATCATGATTTGTACCAACACAGAACTGTGTTCGGTCGACCGAGACATGTCATTCGGTCGCCCGAGTGCTGTCGTTCGGTCGACCGAGCGTGGGGATGTGTAGGGCAATATTATGATCGGCTTCGACTACGTAAGATTCTCTGATTTGGAATTAAAACGAGTAATTAAACCTGATCAACTTAATTATTTGTCATCATAATTTAACATGAAACCCAAAAAGTGATTGTTACTTAGGATATAGATTGAATCGGCATCTAAGAAGTACGCCTTACCCTAGGAATGTTGCTTAGATGAGGTTACGGTTTATACCGGCAACCCTAGTCTCGTAATTGTGTCAGAAGTTATATGAGATGGAGGCATTAAAAAGCGAAGTCACGTAATGGAGGCACGATGATTTAGAGGGCCTAACCGGAGCTAAATCTACCTTAGGGGATGACTCCCGTAGTGATAATAATTAATCTTTAACGTTTGTTTTGTCTCGTTATCATCCTAATTCACATGGGGAAGTTATAATCTACTAGCGTAATCAATACTATTTGTTTAGATAATATCAACCGTATTATCCGTGTTTTGGTAGTCTTTAGTCTGTCTTTGTGGTCTTTTGTGTCTTGTGGTTGTCACTATTTTATTTACTGCATTTAGTTGGTCGTAGACTGCCTTTTTAATTTGGTTCTAATAGGATAAAGTTGTGTTTTGTTTGTGCCGAGTCTCTGTGGGATCGACCTCGACTCTATCTGGCTATACTACAATTGAACCTAGTTCTCTTGCTAGTGTGTTAGTAGGCATCGAGTTAATAATTTAACTTGACCTCCATCAACTATGATGAATTCGCATATGATTTCTGGCCTTTTTCTACATACTATTGTTTGTAGTGAGACTTGTTGTTACATGTAATATGGTAACCATAGGTCTTCCGTTAGGAACATCATTGTATTGTGATCTCTATTGAGTCCTATATTGAGTCCTCAGATAGGGTCTCTGTTGAGTCCTCTGCTGAGTCAACGGTTGAGGTCTAGCATTAACATAATGGTTGAACCTTGATGTTCTAATAGCCGGTACAAGAATATCACAATCTTTGACGGTAGGGAACAATTTGTATTTCCCCTTGAGATAGTTATCCCTTGAATGTTTAACATTCTTAGGTTTCACATTATTATTTTTGGAATATCTCTAGTTCTTGCCTAATCTAGGATTATTACCCTTCTGTAGTCTAGTTGATCTTGCAGCAGATCCACCATCAGCAGGTCTAAAGGGTGCAGCTGACCTTCCTTTGGATCTATCTTATTTCTTAGGTGTTGCTAACCTTTTAGCATACTGATTTTGCTTCCTTGAAGCATTCTCAGTAAGTTCAACTGTCTCAACAACATTCTTGGGTACAGATTGATGACGCTTAAAATAGTCTATCCTACGACATCAACATTCTATCCATTATGAGCTAAAAATAGTTGTTTCGACTTATAAATATCAACCATTTGAGTTGAATATAAAATGTCGGGTTCGTGAGTTGAGTAATCTACACTTAAAGTTTATTTTCCCTATTTTGATATTATTTCATGCATTACTTGATTATTTTCAGAATACAAAATATTGGGCTCAGCATTGTGGACGAAGCTAGAGTGTCCTGAACGAATGGATTGGGCCTAGGATATTCCAAAACCTTCCAAGCTAAGTCGATAGACAGACAATGATGAAAATACCCACGGTAAATCGGGGTATGCTTCTGGGTTACCGAGAGTCCAGAATTTTCTAAAACATGTTTTCATGGACGAGGGGTAGATCTAGGTGTTTTTAAGTAGGTTCATGTAGCTATAAATAACAGGCCTCGCCTCAGCATTCAATGTACACAAATTTCAAGACAAAATTATGCAATAGAAGTTCTTTGTTCTTTATTTTATTATTTTATGAGTTCTTGCCGGAGAGACGACGGAGCCTCCCCCAAGGAAGAGAGATGAGGGAGATCTACACTCGTCTTCGAGGGTATAATTTTCTTTCTTTTCGAGATGTAGATATGTCGTTGTTCTATTCAACTAGTATGTGCTAATTTCTTATTTAGTTTAATTATGTAGTAGTTAGTTTATTTCACCCCATATATGTATAGATCTAATTCGTTGGTGAAGAAATCATGAGATAGCGGTTGCATTCTTCAGATTGTGACGGTCTATATCGCTATATCAGAAAACCTAGTAAATTACTAGTTCATGATAATCGGTTCCATCTACGTTGATCCACATGTATAATTTACAAGTTAGTATCCTAATCAACTATTTGAGTGTCTTCATAAATTAGCATGAAGTACCGATAGTGAACTGTTAGTTTGGACATTGTCTTGATGGACCCTATGAACGTGCTAATTAGTGTCGATAGCTGCCTAGGCGGGTTAGCGTTATGAGTTAGCGCTCAATACTGGCAGCTCTAGTTCTTTATGTGTATGGGCTATTAAGGACCAATTAAGGAGGGTAGTTTGCATATACATTGTCTACTACCATGGTCGGAGTAGATAGGATTAGAAGTTGTACCCATAGCTGACAATGAATTAAAATTTAGTAAATGGGAGGATTATTGCATGTGTGTGGGGAATAACTAATCACTCATAATTACACTAAAACATTAGAAACTCTTATTACATCCGTGTTAACTAGCATAACCTTGTTAGTTTGTGGCACCAATTTTACTACTGTCTATATTTTAGTTGGTCATAGACCTTATTTGTGACAACCTCAATCTCGAGAGCTTGCGATCTTACGAGTCCCTATGGGATCGACCTTGACTCACCAGTACTCTACTACGATAGACCTAGTCCTATTTCTAGTAAGTGCATAAAATGCGATCAATATTTTCTGGCGCCGTTGCCAGGGACTCGTGTCAAGAATAATTTTTCTTTAAGATTGAGTGTTTGTATATAATCGAGTCTGTTTTATAGTTTGTTTATACTGGAGTAGTATATAGTCAGTTCTCTTTAACTCTGGAAAAAAAATTGCACCCGGTTTATTGGCAGTTACCCTCAGTAAATCGAGGGTCCCATATTTTGACGAATTGGTTCTACTAGTTTAGCGTCGTGTCAGTAGTCAGAGTCTGTATTTTTGAGTCTGCCAGGCGAGTGTAATAGTCATCGAGGCAAGTCACTAACTTTTTATTCTTTTTGTTGAGTCTTGTGTTCACAGCGAGAAGAAGATATTCCACCTTTGGAGAATACATAAAACACAATGGCGTAGAATGGACAAAACGGTGTCAAATGGAAGATGAAACGGAGAAGGACTTGTGGTACAAGGATATTGGAGAACTCTATAGAGTTATGCAATACCGACGATTGAGCAATTTGTGCCAATGATAGTTCAGCCATAGAATGTGGCTGAGGTCTTTCACCCATAACCAAACATGATACAAATGGTGACCAATTACACTACCTTCCATGGAGTACCAAACGAAGATCCTAGTGTACATGTCACTAACTTCTTGGAGATAGTCAGCACATTTAAACCAGAAGGAGTGCCTGAAGATAACATGAAGTTGAAGGTGTTTCCATTCACTCTGAAGGACAAAGTGAAAATATTGTTATTGTCTCTAGCACCGGGATCAATCTAGACTTGGACTGATATGTGGCAGAAAGTTATGAATAAATACTGCCCACCTGGGAAGTCAATATAAATTTCTAGCAGAAACCAACTGAAATTTTTGTAGAAGCTTGGGAAAGGTTTAAGAAAGCACAACAGAGATGCCCTCACCATGATATCACTCTACCCATAAGAATGCATAGTTTCTATCATGGACTATGGCCAAGTGAACAAATGAGATTTGATGCATTGAGCAATGGATGTTTTGCATTGCTATCACCTGAAGAAGCTGAAGAGAAATTGGAACAAATACCACTAACAAGCCAATGGGGAACACATCAAATTGAGATTGCAAAGGTAGCTGAAGGCGTATTTGGAGAAGATACTTCTCCAAAGATCTTATATCAGCTAATGGCGATGAACGAGAAAATAGATGGCATGCATGATCGCATTGCCAAGGTCCATAAAGTTCAAGAAATCGAAGCAACCAACAATGAAGATGTAAACTATATATGGAGGCAAGGAGATACTTATGGGGTGGATATCACCCAGGTTCTCATGACCACCCTGGTTTTCAATGAGTGACCCTACTGGGGGTTTTCAACAAAGTGTCTCTACAGGCAGAGAGAGAACAAGACAAAATAGTGGATTCATGCCTCAATTCAGCAAGTAAGGTGGTTGGGAAACAGCCATGGAAAAAATGAGCTCAATTGTGACCGACATGGTCAATAAACTTATTAAATACATGATTGAGCTGATTGCAAACTTCACCACATATTGTCAGAAGAATGATACAAGACTGACCAATCAGGAAGCCTTAGTGCAGAATCTGTCGCACCAAAAGGGGCAGATCGCCGAACATGTGTCAACCCATCCTCTGGGAGGATTGCCATGAAATATTGAAAAGTATCCGAAGGACGTGAATGCAATTATGACTAGAAGTGGAAAGGAATTGCCTGGGCCAGTTATGGGTCCCTAAATGTTTCTTAGATAAATCAATGAACTAAGTTGAATTATTTCTTCTTAGCGTATTATTACTAAGTATATGAAACGTGTATTGTCTTCTTATGACTCATCAATCAGATAGATGAATATCTTTTCAAAGAACTATTCTAAAAACAATCGATCCTCTGACCTAAGCCGTCCTGCTTCATCAATTAAGAGAAATTTTTCTTGAGATTGGTAACCAACTGTCCAGGATGAATCAAAAATTAGTCAGCAACAGAATGTAGCAAAATAAGGAGAAAAATAGCAGCCGGTAAATCGGGACACCACTCCGGTTTACCGGGCGTCTGAAAATTCAATAAATGAGCAGGCGGCATGTAAGTCTTCACGAACTGTAACTATTAATCCTGCTACTTTACCCTACCCCTCTAGTAAATATAAACCGAAAAATGATGATGCTCGTTACAAAAAGTTCCTAGAAATGTTTAAGAAGTTGAAAGTGAATATACCTTTGGTGGAAGCTCTGGCTGGAATGCCATAGTATGCAAAATTCTTGTAAGAAGCAATCTCTACCAAACAGAAATTGTTAGACCTGGAAACTATTTGCCTTAACAAGGAATGCTCAGCAGTTTTGCAACGCAAACTACCACCAATGTGTAAAGATCCTGAGAGCTTCCTCATACCTTGCATAATTGGAGGAGTATGCCTAAACAAAGCATTGAGTGATCTTGGAGCCAGTGTCAATTTGATGCCACTCTCCATCTTTCATAAGTTAGGCATGAAAGAGTTAAGCGAAACATGAATAACTCTTCAATTGGCCGATAGGTCTATGAAGCAACCTTGTGGAGTGGTGGAGGATGTTCTCGTAAAAGTTGATAAGTTTGTATTCCCCATAAACTTTGTAGTGCTAGATATGGGAGCTAACAATGATGTTCCACTAATCCTAGGAAGACCTTTCCTAGAAACAAGTAAGACATTGATAGATGTTTATAAGGGTGAACTGACTCTGAGAGTGAACATGGACATAGTTGTATTCAATGTGATGAAGATGATGAAATATGCACAAGTTGATGGAAAAGCATGCTACATGCTAGATGCTATAGACGAGCTCGTTTTAGAACAATATCAGCAAGTGGCACTAGAGACTTTGCTCATGAAAGAGGATAAAGAAAGTAATGAGGAAACCTGGCCAGGGTGTAGTGAAGGTCAAGTGCGAGAAGTAGAGCCTATATCTTTTGTGGATTTAGGAGTAACAATTCATAGACCTTCGTGGCACAAGTTCTTTGACTTACAATTGACAGGTAAACTATTAAGATCATCGCTGGAGCAGCAACCAAGGAACTTGATACTGAAACCTTTGCCATCTCACCTAAAGTATGTATACTTAAAAGATGATACTCTCCCCCTCAAAATTTTATCTTTACTATCACCTTTAGAGGAGGATAAACTTTTGAAAGTACTGAGAGAGCATAAGGGAGCATTTGGGTGGATGATTGCAATTATTAAAGGAATAAGTCCATTGGTATGCGTGCATAAAATCTCGATAGACTAGAGAAGAAAGCGGTATCACAACCTCAAAGGAGGTTGACTCCACAACTAAAAGATGTTTTTTAAGGAGGAGATTATAGAGATGTTGGAAATGGAAATCATATTCCCAATTGCAGACAGTGAATGGGTGAGCCCGATTCATGTGGTGCCCAATAAAGGAGGATTCACTGTTCAACCTAATGATTTCAATGGGTTAATCCGTGTGAAGCTAATTATTGGACATCGAGTTTTCATTGATTTTAGGAAACTGAATGATGCAACTCGTAAAGATCATTTTCCCCTACCATTCATTGACCAAGTGTTGGAAAGATTAAGCGGTAATGCTTTTTATTGTTTCTTAGATGGATATTCTGGTTACTATCAGATCCATATTGCCTTAGAGGACCGAGAAAAAACAACTTTCACATGTCCCTACGGAACTTTTGCGTACAATCGCATGCCTATTGGACTTTGTAATGCACCATCAACATTAGAAATGTGCATGATGTCATTATTTGCGGACATGGTGGAGGACTTTCTGGAAATTTTCATGGATAAGTTCTCTATATTTGGAGATAGCTTTGATGAATGCTTGGACAACTTCAGTAAAGTGATGAAGAGATGTAAAGAGACCAACCTTGTACTTAACTAGGAAAGATGCCATTTCATGGTAACAGAAGGAATAGTGCTGGGTCATATGATTTCAGGGAAAGGAATGGAGGTCGATAAGACAAAGATAGAGGTAAGAGAGAAGTTACCCTCTCCAACAAACTTAAAGACATTCTGAGGCTTTCTTGGCCACACAAGATTCTATTGGATGTTTATTAAGGATTTCTCTAAAGTTTCCAGACCTTTGACAGAATTAATTGCAAAGGATGTGCCTTTTGTGTTTGGAAAGGAGCGCAAGCAAGAATTCAACACATTAAAGCAAATGCTTATAGCCGCCCCAATTCTGGTAGCCTTAGATTGGAACAAACCATTTGATCTTATGTGTAATGCAAGCGACAAAGCAATTGGAGCAGCCCTAAGGCAAATGGAGGATAATATCATTAAGCCTATCTATTCCGCCAATCATACCCTTAACAGTGCCCAAAGGAATTATGCAACTACAGAGAAGTAACTCTTAGCTGTTATGTTCGCATTTGACAAGTTTCGACCGTATTTGATAGGATCAAAAGTCACTGTATTCACTAACCATGCAGCTCTGAAATACCTTCAAACCAAGCAAGACTCCAAGCCAAGTTTTTTTATGGTGGATTCTAATCTTACAAGAGTTTGATGTAGAGATTAAGGACAAAAAAGGATATGAGAACCAGGTGGCTGATCACCTGTCAAGACTAACTTCACTGGAAGAAGAGCAACATACTGAGATCAGGGAGAGCTTTCCCGGTGAACAACATTTTTCCGTCTCAATAATAGCTCCAGTTGAATCTCAGACCCGACAAATTACATCAAGAGTGGTCAAGGTATACCATTGGTTTGCTAACATTGTCAATTATCTAGCAGGAAGGTACCTACCACAGAATTCATGAATGTGGATAAGAAGAAGTTCTTTATGGATCTGAAGCATTATTATTAGGACAATCACTACCTATACAAGATGTGCTCTGATACCATTCTTAGGAGATGCATCCATAATGATGAGATTCCAAGTATTTTGAACCAATGTCATTCTAGAGAAGTTGGAGGTCACTATGGGCCAGACAAGACATCAGCAAAGGTACTGCAGTGTGGATTCTCTTGGCCTACAATTCATAAATCTGCTTACAAATTTACAAGAGCCTGTCATTCCTGTCAAATGACCGGTAATATTTCCAAGCGGAATGAGATGCCACTGCAGAGTATCGTAGAAATGGAGTTATTCGATGTTTGGGGAATTGATTTTGTTGGGCCTTTTACATTGTCAGAATCAAATCGTTACATCCTGGTAGCAGTTGATTATGTTTCCAAATGGGTGGAGACGGTGGCCTCACTAACTAATGATTTCAGGGTTGTCCTGAGATTTCTTAAGAAGAACATTTTGATGAGGTTTAGGGTGCCCAGAGCCATAATTAGTGACGGAAGGAGTCATTTCTATAATAGGTTGTTTGAGAAAATGATGTTATGATTTGGAGTTAGACATAAGATTGCAGCAGCATATCGCCCTAGACGAGTGGACAAGTGGAAGCCCCGAACAGAGAGATAAAGAGGATCTTAGAGAAGACTGTGAATCCCCATGGAAGGATTGGTCTTTGAAATTAGACAACAATCTTTAGGCGTATAGAACCGCTTATAGGATCACAATTGGGATGTCACCATATATTATAGTGTTTGCAAAAATGTGTCATTTACCGGTAGAACTCGAGCACAGAGCACTGTGGGCTACGAGATTTCTAAACATATATGAAAGTTTAGCCGGTGAGAAGAGATTGTTGGAATTGAATAGACTGGAGGAGTTTAGACTTCAAGCGAATGAGAATGCAAAGATTTACAAGGAGAGAATGAAGTGGCTGCACAATAAAAAGATTCTCCACCGCATATTTCAAGTTGGAGACAAGGAGCTGGTATATAATACGCATCTTCGCCTTTTTTCTGGGAAGCTAAATTCTCAATGGTATCGACCATATGTAGTCACAAAAGTCTTCAATTTGTGTGAAGTTACAAATGAATACTCTGGGAAGACGCTCATAGTAAACGGCCACAAGCTGAAGCATTACGTAGAGCACACGTATAACCCTGAATTTGAAGTATTTCTGTTGGTGGATCCAAAGTATGAATAAAGAAGCTCTATTATTACAGTCAAGTTGTCGACAAAAAATTTAGAACTATTTTTATAAACCCTTATTTATTGCTTTTCTTTATTAATGTTATTTTGAGTCAATAAAGTAGCATGACAATCGTAAGGTTTTTTTCGTCACATATATCTTCGGTCGTCTAGCTAGAGATATATGTGGGTTTTTCTTCATGATTCTAATGTGATACCCTCATAAAAGTTTTCGCGTTTTTCTAAGGCCAATAAAAGAATAAAGTGGCTTGAACTATTTTTGTGCATTTCTCCGGTAAGCACAATTACCGCCACCTTATTTTCTTATTTCCCTTCGCATGTTACTCAGAGTTTTTGGAAGTATTTTGGAATGCAGTAACAACTTGGAAGTAGGACAACCTTGGAGCTAATGATTCTGCTCCAGGTTTCACTTTGACTAAGCCAACCAATTCCAAAGCTAAGTACCGTTTCTATTTTCTTCTTTATTATATGTCATTGGGGAGAATGCCTATGATAAGTGGGGGTAGGCGGTCTTAGCTGGATAATCGATAAAGGGAATAATTTTTAAATTTTTAACACTATTTTTAGCTTGCCTATTGCACGTTTCGAGTAAGGAATCGGTAGAAAAACAGCCCAATAACAACTTGAAGTTAGCTAGAGCATATTCAATTTAGTATGAAAGAATGAGCATATGTTATGTTGCAAGAAGTAGTAACTAATTAATTTTTATTCTATCATTGCAATCAATATTTGAGCACATAATCTGTGTGAGAAGTGTTTAAGAATAGATGATAAGTTGATTTAACCAGGAATCACTATTTGTCTGTCTATATACTTTAACAAATTATTGTAGGACAAAGGAAGAAATTTGAATGCCACAAAAGGTAACCCGGACAAAACGGGCTTGAGAGAGAGAGAGAGAGAGAGAGAGAGAAAAAAAGTGAGAAATCTGCCAGAAAAAAATGAAAAAAAGTGAAAAAAAAATGAATAGAAAAAAAATACAATAAAGGCAGTGAGGGAAGAGAACTCATCGCAAAAAGGGCACAACCCTCGCATAAAAAGAAACAGACAAGGACTTGAGAGTCTGACTAGGTCCCCAAGTACGCCCGACCCAATTAAGGTTCATGTTGTGTAACCAAGTTTGAAGGCAAGATGAGCGAGTGTATGCGCAGGTAAGTTGAGATTGTGGGGTTAATACAACTTGATTCTCCTCACAAACGCACTACCATGACAGATTTATCACACAACACATTGATGCATGGTAAGTAGTGCTAGAAATAAAATTTATGTTTTGATGATGATTCATCGGTTATTTTAATTGTTATATTCAACCCCATTGATTATGTGTCAAAACTAACTGTTATAGTGCAAAGCAAAAATATATCTAGAAATAAATGTATAGGATTTAATAGAGTCTGATATTTGTATAAGTTAAACCAGACAAGAACTGTAATAGTTCTAGGATCAGATCTGAGAAAACAAGAAACTGACTTGTTGAGCTGAGTTCATAGCCGAAGATTAACCATCTTTGAGAAATGACTAGGAGCAAACCTAATAAAAAACTGAAGAAGGTAAGTTCGCTGAGCGATACAGACTCGGTTGACTTATCTAGAATAGAAGAACTGAGGATTCAGACTCAGTTATTGAAGATTTGAAGAATTGAGGGTTCAAACTCAGTTTTGAAGACTTAAGCCGAGACTGTAAAGTTAGAATTAAGGAAAGTCTGTGATGACCTGAACTGACTTTATGGTCTTGAAAGGAGGATTAAGTATCATAAGGACAATGATATTTTAGCTGAGTTGTGAGTTATGGTGTACTCTGATTAAGTCAATAATAATCAGATGAGAAATGGAGTACTGAGTTTTTGATGAAGAGTAAAAACGCAGTTAATGCTCTTGAGTTAAAAACTGACTAAGACAAGTTTTCATGCTGAGGACATTGACATATATCAGGATAAGAAGGACCACTAACGGATACAAGAATTCAAGTTCTCATGTTCGATTTCAATTAACATTATTGCAAGATCAAGATCAAGAATTCTTCAAGTGTTTACAAGAATTCAAAGAAAGATATAGAATAACACTAGAAGATAAACAACGAGACTGAGCATATTTTATATCTAGAAGAAGAAGCTCAAAACACAATTGAATCATAGTTATTGATTCAAGCCTCAACATTGATTTTATCAAAGGTTTAGACTATCAAACACCAAGAAGGTGTGAAGGATAGTTGAGTGCAGTCATGAAGACTGTGTTTGTGTAGAGCTGGTGAAGAGGAAATCCTATTATCTAAGGACCAGTGTAGCAAGCTCAGGTCAAACAGCAATTCTACCTGTTGAAGACTGAAGTTGGGAGATTGTGAAGGTAGGGATTAGTGAAGGACAATCAAGCGTTAAGAATTTACTTTGTGTCTTGCAACTGTAAACCTCAAGAACATAGTGGATTTGGCCTCTTACATCACCGGAGAAGAGAGGACTGACAGGATTACAACACATGGAACATCTATAATCTCTGTCTTATTTACATACTTACTTTACACATTTAATTACTTCATCTAAACTTATATTGCACCTGATCACACACTTAGCAAACATATGAAACTGAGTCAGCATTACATTGCATTTCAATTAAACAAACTGATAAACTCATGTTTTCATAAAGGCTTAACTTAATCCGCTACCGGTTAACTCAGTTAAGGATAAGTAAGTTCTGACTTATACATAGCTCAGTTAGCTTAACTCCACACAAGTTTAAAGATAAATTCAATCTGCTCAAGATTCAGTTTTTGGGGGCAAGATTATTCACCCCCCTCTAAACTTGTGTTAGCCGTTCCAAGGGACCAACAATTGGTATTGAAGCAGTTCTTCTATTCCGAAGAGGTCCATAGTTGAATCTCTGTATCAGTTTGTTTGCTCGAAGTAATTGCGCATCAGTTATTTTCGGCTATGTTCTTTTAGTTATTGCATCATAGAATCACATATTCATTTTAGAAATATGATTAGTTGTTCATTATTGAGATTTGATGAATACATAAGTAAATTTCAGGCTCTAGTGGCTGATACTCCAGAAAAGTTTATTGAAACATTCATTGAAGATAATACTTAAATTCTACCCATAAGCTTTGGAGGAAATGATCATGGTGAAAGTGATGAAGAAATCATACTTTTTGGAACTAACCTGATAAGCAACATCATGATGTAAATGCTTTTACATCAAATTGTCACACTGACATGAACAATCACTGAAATAAAGATTTCAACTAAGACCTGGACATACACATAAAGGAATTAGAGGAAATTCAAAAGAATTATCAGAATGTCAAAAAGGAAAAAGAATTGTTGAAAGCTGATGTTCTAAGATTAAATGCTGAGAACAATCTTATCAAGGCTAACAATGGAATCAAGGAAAATTTCACAACTGATGAACTAACAAAAGTAGTTACATAACAAAATCATCAGTTCACCCAATTCCAAGTATTCAATTCAAACCAGGTAAACTATTTGGAGACAGAACCGGTTTAGGGTTTGACATTCAGCAGAATTCTAAGTTCAGACCTAGTACAGTTGCTTCAAAGTTTGTAGCTGCAAAAAAGTCAAGAACTCAGAAAACTGACAAAATTATTAGAACTGACAATTACTCAGCACTTCCTCGACCTAAAACTGGCAAAACAATAAAATTACTTAGTGGAAACCCACAAACTGACAGATTCTATAGAAAAACTCATAAGGCTGAAAAAGGCAGAACTGATCTGAGATCAGTTAAAAGAACATATGAGTGGCATCCATCAAAGAATGATAACCATTCATGGAACACTACATTCTTAGGGAAATGAATACTTTTTACCACTAATGAAGACGGGAATAGCCAATGATCACTAAGTTTCACAAAATCCTCCAGAAAAATACATTTGAATCCAAAAAGCAGAATTTTGTGAAAACTGACCTTACTCAGCCGAAATATCAAGAAAGGTATAAGGGTAAGAGTGATAAGACATCTAAGAACTAGAAAAATACAAAAACTAATAAAAAACGACCCAAACAGATATGGGTACCAAAAACTTCTTAATTTGTTTTGCACGAGAAAATTAAGAGTTTAGAAAAATGGGTACCAGTATTTCTCAAAACTGAGTCACTGTGTCAAAAGAACAACTAATTCAAATTCAAATTGAAGCTGACTAAAAGAACAACTAATTCAAATTTTGGATAAAATCAAAGCTAGACCTTTACAGTTGGAGATACACCGTATCTACCGTATTTACTGATACAAGCTACGATTGACAGTTAAGATATAACCTATGTCAATCGTAACCGTTCATCCTCTCCACTCACCCTCTTTTTGACAATCTCAACGCTAGATGTGATTTATGACAAGATGTCTTAAAGACCCATCCGAAACTTTCTAACTGCGTCTTCTACCACCTCAAATACCCCTCATTCCTTCAAAAAAAATTCTTTACACTCAGTTCCTGCACAATTCCTCTATCAAATCTTATTCAATTCGACCTTTAATAAATCATGTCTTTTACCCGAGTTGAACCCAGATTTATCATCTCACTCAATCAATATGTGGCAAGATAAGGTAAAGTTTACAGACTCAAAAAGGCACTTTATGGACTCAAACAGGCACCTAGAGCCTGGTATGGGATATTATCACATTTCCTGATCAACAATGGATTTAGTAAAGGAACCATCGACAAAAAAAATTTCAATCTAGAAGATGGATCAAGCACCTTGCTAGTTCAAATCTACGTGGATGATATCATATTTGGATCAGAAGATGAAAAACTTAGGGAAAAATTTTCAAATCTAATAAAGAGAAAATTCCAAATGAGCATGATGGGAGAACTCAACTACTTCCAAAGATTACAAGTGAAACAAATGAAAGATGGAATTTTTATCATTCAAGCAAACTATAGAAAAGAATCAACAAGTATGGTATGGACACCAGTGGAACTTTTAAAACACCTATGTGTGCAAGAACCTACTTGGAAATGATGAAATAGGAAGGGTGTTGACCAAAAGCTATATAGAGGGATTATTGGATCATTACACAACCTAACTACCAGCGGACGTGATATAGCATTTGCAGTAGGAGTATGTGCAAGATTTCAAGCACAACCAAAGAAATCTGACTTATTAGCAGCAAAGAGAATTATGAAATATCTGAAGCACACAATGAATGTGGGAATTCGGTATCCAAAATATGGTGGAATCAAGTTGATATCTCACTCAAATTTAGATTATCCTGGATGCAAAATTGATAGAAAAGCACTTCAGGAACTTTTCAGATGCTAGGCAGCAAACTAGTATCTTGGTTCAGTAAAAAGAATAATTCAATATCTACTTCAACATTAGAGTCATAATATATAGCACCAGGTAGCTGTTGTGCACAAGCACTATGGATTAGACAACAACTAAGAGACTATGGAGTGGAAGAAAGGGGGAATGAGGGAGAAGGACAGAAATATTACATCAATTGAGTAGAAGGACAGTCTTTTGAAACTTTTGCATAAAGAACAAAACTATTTATTCACTGTCGAAATTCACTTTTTAAATTCATTGCCTAATTTCACTGTCGAAATTCACTAATTTCCAAAATTCATGGTCAAAATTCACTAATTTTCAGGATTCACTGATTTCGGGATTCACTGATTTTCGGGATTCACTGTTTGTCCTTCTCGCTATAAAAATTATACAGTTTTCCTTCTCCCTTTAAAAATATGTAGATGTCCTGTTACTTAAATTTTTTCCAGATTGTGTCATTATCCCTAATTTTCCATATAAGAAAAGGCAATTCCAATCATGTGTGATAACACAAGTGCAATATCAATTACAGAGAATCAAGTACTTCACTCAAGAGCAAAGCATATTGATGTGAGACGTCATTTCATGAAATAACATGTTGAAAATAGAGATGTAACTTTGAAGTAAATATCTACTAAAGAACAATTGGCTGATATATTCACAAAGCCACTCAGTTATGAAAGGTTTTGTAAATTAAGGACTTAAGTAGGAATGATTGAATTGGACTAAGTCGTTTGATCAGCTAACTGGAGTAACCAGCTTAGTATCTTCACCAGCTGACTGAACCTTTGACATTTATGGTGTGCTCACTTGGCAGGTAAGGCATTGGTACTAGCGAAGTTCACTCCACGGGTTGTTAGGAACAATTTTTGTTGGTCCCGTGAAAAGGCTAACACAAGTTTACCGAGGGGGGTGAATAAACTTGTCCATAAAAACCGGATCTAAAACAAATTAAGATCAGTTATAAACTTGTGTGGGGTTGAGCTAACTTAGTTGAGTACAAATCTAACTGACTTATGCTCAAACTGAGTCAACCGGCAGCGGATATAAGTTTTAGCCTTAAACTGATCTTTGTTGTATCTATGAAAAATCTTGTATGCCAAACTGAAATCTGGTGAATGTCTTTTTGTGTACTATGTGTGTATATAACAATCAATTCTGTATAGTAGAACAAACAATCACAAGTACTGAAATATAAATAATAGTAAGTAAATGCCTAAAGTAATGTAAGGCAAGAATTATAGAGGTTCTAGGTGGTGTAATTTTGTCAGTGGAATCTTCCCCTGTTATGCAGAGGAAAATTCCACTGGAACTCTTGGACGTCCTAAACTTATAGTCATTCACTAATCCTATCTTCACTATCTTAAAAATCAAAGAACTGGTTGAGTTGCTGCTCTCCAAATGCTTGCACACACTTGTCCTTAAAGGGTTATATTATCTCTTCTCCAGCTACCACCGCTAACACAGTCTACCCTAACTGCAAATACAACTAACCTTGGAAAATCCTTGACCGGATTGATTCACAGTCTAAACCTTTGATAAAAATCAGAGTTGGGCTGATAATCAAGTGAATGATTCTTGCTTGTGGTTCTTCAGAGTGTTGGATCTTGATTGTATCTTTGTAGCTTGAACACTGGAAGAATTCAAAATGTGATCTTGTTCAGCATAAAATTGATAGCAATTCAGATGAACAAAACTTGATATAAAAAATGCTTGCAAACTTGAAATCTTGTTCGGTTTTCTTGTATTTGATCCTTGATGTCAAGTCCTCTATTTATAGTGTGAGGTCCAACGTTCATCTTGTTCGAAATTTGAATCCTTTAGCTATCAAACGTTTATCAATGGCTATATTGTCAGATGCCAGTGACCATTCTGACATGACAGTCCTTCATCCAATAAAAATGCTTGATTTAAAACGTTTGAATTCTCTTGGATGTCTTTTAGCACTAAAACTGAGTTGTTTATCAATTGTCAATTTCAAGCTTCAGGAAACTGAGTGTGTCAGTTTTCATTTTAGAGCATTAACTGAGTTTTTACTCATCTTCAAAACTTAGTACTCTATTTTTCATCTGCTTTATATTAACTTAATCAGAGTACACCATAACTTATAAATTATATAAGATATCATTGTCCTTATGTATCTTAGGCCTTGATACAAGTTCCATAAAGTCAGTTCAGGTCATGACAGTCTTGCCTGAATTCTAATCTTATAGTCTCGGCTTTGGTCTTCAGAAACTAAGTTTGAACCGTCAGTTCTTCATTGTTAAATAACTAAGTTTGTGTCCCCCAGCCTTGTGCTTCTAGATAAGCCAACTGAGTCTGTGTCCCTCAGTGAACTTACCTTCTTCAGTTCTGAATAAACTTTAGTTCTTGGTTTTGATTAACTTCTTAAGTTTTTAGTGAGTTATCCGTTTCTCTGATGTATGATCTCAGTTTTCTAGATGATTTCTAGTTTTCAGTTCTACGATTCTCTATCTATTACAGTGCTTATCTGATTTAACCTTTACAAATATCATATTCTAATAAATCCTATACATATTATTTCTAGACATATTTTTGCTATTCACTATAACAGCTAGTTTCAGCACTTCATCAATAAGTGTAAACAAACAAATAAATTAATAAAATGAATCATCATCAAAACTGAAATTTTATTTCTAACAATTCCCTCCCTTTTTGATGATGTCAAAATCCCCCTTAATAGAAAATGTTAGAGATAAACAATGAAATACAAAGTAAAACTGGAAACTGGATTTTTCATTAGAATTTACAAAAACTGAGATGAGTTACACATCTGATTGATCTATAAGTTTTTTAGATTTTTCTGTAACTAATATAAACTTCCGTTTCTTATCATGTAGCTGATACTCATTTTCTAGTTTTGTATCTTCCTTGGAAAAAGTTCTGTTGTAATCCACTAGTCTTGACGATTTCCATATTCTCCAAAGAGCTAACTTGGGAAGATTAGTGTTGTCTCTGTAGTACTTTTCAAATTCATCAACATCGATCTCCATTTGTTCCTTCTTGTTCTTGTTGGCAAACTTATCTTCTAAGTTTCTCATCTTCTTGTGATTTGCCATCTTCTGACTGTAATATACATCAGATAAGAAGTAAACAAGCGATTCTTTAGAAATCTTGTGCCTACTAACACTTTGCCTTGATATGATTGTAATCTTTGTAAAACTTGAACCACAAATCTTGTGTGAGAGTAGCTCTTTTATCTCTGTGTTTGCTGTATTTATGTATGAGCTGTTATTCACTGAGTTCTTCCACATTGCTGACATATGGATTTGTTGCTAACTTTCCTTTCTTTAGTTCACTTAATTTAGTTTCTAGCATCAGCTTTTCCACTTCTAGATTAAGCTTGTCTTCTTCCACTTCCCTATTTTTGGCATCATACAACCGATTGAACAACAAATGAGTTGGCATTTGATCATCTGCTATGCCTATTTGAGAAGTTCTGATAGCTTAGTTTCTAAACCTAAGGTTGTAATTTCAAGCTAATCCATCAACTTTAGAATTTCTAAAAATCATTTTGAGGTAGTCTGCTTGATAGTATCTAACTTGGAATGAACTGAGACATCAATTTTCTTCCTGTAATCCATGTAGACTGAGATTTTGACAAAATATTGTTGTAATCTTCTTTCATACTATCCGAGAATTTTGTACTCTAGTAAGTTCTTCATGTGTCAACAACTCTGTTAGATCAACTTCTTCTTTGGTTGACAGGTTTTCATTTTCCACAATCATCAACTATTGATTATCAGCTTCTTCTGGTTTGTGATTGTCAGTTGTCTGTGAACCAACTGGCAATCCTTCTTGATCCAGAGCTTCAGTTTTATCTCCTTGAATATCAGCTTTTGCTTATTGCTGTAAAAATGAACTCTGCTCTGGTAAATTCCATGAATCATCATCCTTGTGATGGAGGTCAAGTTAAATTATTAACTCGATGCCTACTAACACACTAGCAAGAGAACTAGGTTCAATTGCAGTATAGCCAGATAGAGTCGAGGTCGATCCCACAGAGACTCGGCACAAACAAAACACAACTTTATCCTATTAGAACCAAATTAAAAAGGCGGTCTACGACCAACTAAATGCAGTAAATAAAATAGTGACAACCACAAGACACAAAAGACCACAAAGACAGACTAAAGACTACCAAAACACGGATAATATGGTTGATATTATCTAAACAAATAGTATTGATTACGCTAGTAGATTATAACTTCCCCATGTGAATTAGGATGATAACGAGACAAAACAAACGTTAAAGATTAATTATTATGACTACGGGAGTCATCCCCTAAGGTAGATTTAGCTCCGGTTAGGCCCTCTAAATCATCGTGCCTCCATTACGTGACTTCGCTTTTTAATGCCTCCTTCTCATATAACTTCTGACACAATTACGAGACTAGGGATGCCGGTATAAACCGTAACCTCATCTAAGCAACATTCCTAGGGTAAGGCGTACTTCTTAGATGCCGATTCAATCTATATCCTAAGTAACAATCACTTTTTGGGTTTCATGTTAAATTATGATGACAAATAATTAATTTGATCGTGTTTAATTACTCGTTTTAATTCCAAATCAGAGAATCTGACGTAGTCGAAGCCGATCATAATATTGCCCTACACATCACCACGCTCGGTCGACCGAACGACAGCACTCGGGCGACCGAATGACATGTCTCGGTCGACCGAACACTGTTCTGTGTTGGTACAAATCATGATTACTTCTTAACATTTCTAACCTAAACACATGGGTTCGTAAATAAATCTACATCACGCAATCAATACAAGAAAAACTACTCCATAATAAAATACATCAGATCTACGAATAAAGATTGCATGATTGAACAATCATACCCTCGAAGACGAGAGTGACTCCCACTCTTTAATGCGCTCCCCAACCGGAGAATCCGATGAATCCACAATGAATGAACGTAAAGAAAAGTAAAGAAAAACTAAAAACTCAAATTGTATAAATTTGTTTGTGTTGTAGTGGTGTGTCTTTCTCAGCATCGTGGCTGCTGTTTATATAGGAGTTGTAGCCGACATAGGGAGAATCCAGAAGATTGACATGCATTTATCAAATTAGGCTCGGGTGACCGAACCGTTACGCTCGGTCGACCGAATGGCATGGCGCGGTCGACCGAGCCTCCTTCTTTACGCGTTTTCAATTTTGCTTCGTCTGACTTGTTCCCCACTCCATGCTTTTGAATTAATCTTTTCTTCAATGCTCCGATTTTCTTCTCTTTTATCTTGAGATCTCTCGATTGCGTGATAATTATCTTCCCGATTTATCATGATCTGCAAAATCAGCATTTATCACACAATTAATTGCTCTTTAATAATAAAAACAGCTAAATACCAATTATCACGTTAATAATCACTTATCGTTAAATAATAAATATAAACACGTGATTTAATATGAAATATATATAATTAACTCCGATTTAAGGTTATAATTGATGACATAAATAGGTATATTTTAACCGTCTTCAAAATGCCCCCCACTTAAACTTTGCTTCGTCCCGAACAAAGCATTAACAAGTTATTCCCCAAGACAACATTTTCTGTGGTCAACTCATACTTACACAAGAAACCCGAGTCAACTCATACCACCATGCTCATAAGATAAGCATTATTCACTACTCGCTATGAATCGAAGTGATTGTGTGCATGTGCATTGGGTTTATATAAATGTTAGCAAGATTAGAGCTTATGCAGACTTCATATCAAAATTCACCAACATCAGCATTCATACTTCGTATGCCTCGCAATGGTTAAAGCACTAGAACAATAAGCAAGAGCGTATCTATAGGGTTTTTGGACTTGGAGACCGAGTACTCAAAGCCTCTAAAAATTTGAAATTTTTTTTTTTTTTCAATTTTGCATATTTTTCGAATACTACTAATCTCAAGGAAGAAAACTTTTCATAGAGTATCCCCCTATCTTAGATTAAGCATAGCATCGAATATTACCCCAAGCGCGGGGCTACTTTGGTAATGTTACTACAAGCCCAGTGTTTTAATGCATTGTCAAAACACAGGTACGTCCCAAGCTTATTACTCCGCTTTTGTTGGCTAGAAGATCAAAATACATCAGTCGACAAATATCGACACTAGGTCCTCATAACCATTTATCTAAGCAATGTACACATACTTCTTTCAATTATTATAACTCATGCGGTACTAAGCGATTCACATGTTGAGTAATTGAACAATACCTAACTACTTGCAATTGTTGGCATGAATATCCTTAAGTCTACTAACAATTTATTGCAAAAGTATAATATGACCACGTAATCTCGCAACCTTGGTTCCTTTCCTATCAATTCTAAGTATAAGAACTTCACAAGTTTAAGGGTACGAGTTAAACAACTTGGCATTTATCCATAAAAATTTTTAAATTTGGCTCAATATTGTCTCAGTATTCCGTTCCCCTTGACTTTTTCAACATATAGAAACATATAGCACAACATATAGCTAAGTCCCCTGCCCCCCACTTAAACATGGCATTGTCCTCAATGACAAAAATAAATGAGAGTTCAAGATGAAAGACTTAGCTCTGGAAACGGCTCCCAGGTAAAGGAACAATATCGGAGTAAGCATCGGCACATCGTGGAGAGACAGACACATCCTGTATAAACAAACAAGCTCCACGAAATCGTCAAATACCATGTCTATGGAAGTTATAAAATAATGTGGCAGTAATTAGATATAGATATCTAAAAACAGTTTAAGCCACTTTACTTTATACTGCCATGGACAAGACCAAAAGGGGTTTTAAACCTAAATAAAAACTCACATGACGGCTATCAAGGAAAAAACCTTGTTTATTCTGAACTTAGACTCGGAACATGGCGAGATGAAAAAAACCGTGATAGGCGCATGCTACTTTATTAAAAAGAAAAACGAAAAAGATAGGTATAGGTAGTAGTTCTAAGTTTATAGTCGCTAGCTCGACTCAACTCAAGATGGTTTATTCATAGACAGGGTCAGCGAGGTACAAAACCTCCTCCTCAGCAGCCGGCGGAAGCCCTTGATAATGCTTAATACGATGTCCATTGACCACAAATCTGGACTCGTCTTTGAAATTGAATAGCTCCACCGCTCCGGTAAGGAAAGACTTGTTGTACTTGAAATGGGCCACACCATCTTGATTTCAACTTACCCGGGAAGAGTCTTAAGCGCGAATTGTACAAGAGAACCGGATCACCCTCTTGAAAGGTCCTATCCGTAATCTTCTTGTCATGGAACTTCTTCGTGCGCTCCTTGAAAATCTTAGCATTCTCGTATGCCTCTAAACGAAACTCCTCCAGGCGAGTTAATTCTAACATCCTCTTCTCACCACCAACGTCTCATCAAAATTTAGCATCCTTGTTGCCCACATGGCCCGGTGTTCCGGTTCCACGGGTAGATGACATGCCTTTCCAAAAACAATCCTATACGGTGACATTCCAATCGAGGTTTTATATGCGGTCCTATAAGCCCATAAAGCGTCATCTAAACGTATCGACCAATCCTTCCTAGTCGTATTGACAGCTTTTCTCCAGGATACGCTTTATCTCTCGATTGGTGACTTCTACCCGTCCACTAGTCCGGGGGTGATATGCGGTTGCTAGCTTATGTCGAACCCCATACTTAATCATCACCTTTCAAAAGGTTTATTGCAAAAATGACTACCATTGTCGCTTATAATTGCCCTAGGCGTCCCAAACCTTGTAAAAATGTTCTTCTTCAAGAATCTAACCACAACCCTAGCATCGTTAGTAGGGGAAGCAATGGCCTCAACCCATTTGGATACATAATCTACAAAGAAACTAAGATATATCGGTTAGATAATGATGAAGTGAAGGGTCCAACAAAATCTATTCCCCAAACGTCAAAAAGCTCCACTTCTAAGATGCTCTTGAGTAGCATCTCATTCCTCCTTGAAATATTACCTGTCATTTGACAAGCATGACATGCCTTTGCAAATTGGTGTGCATCCTTAAACAATGTCGGCCAATAAAAACCGCATTGGAGGACCTTAGCCGCGGTTTTTTCTCCCCCGTAGTGTCCTCCAACTTCATAGGAATGACAATGCTTCAGGATATTATTATACTCTTCTTCGGGCACACATCTTCGAAAAATATTATCAGATCCTAGCTTAAACAAATAAGGCTCATCCCAATAATAGTGTCTAAGATCTTTAAAGAATTTTTTCCTTTCTTGGACAAAGTGAGATTCGGTGGTAGGTACTTTGCGGATAGATAATTGACAAACAAACTAAACCATGGTTGCTTCTTCTCCTTCACAACCTCTATTCGCGAAGAAACTGCAGCACAATCATCATGTCCCCTGATGGTGGTGATGGAGAAAAGTTTTCATCAGGAAAAGATTCTCCTATCTCAGGGAATTCCTCACCGTCCTCTAATTGTAAGCGCGATAGATGATCGGCCACCACGTTCTCACTTCCTTTCTTATCTCGGATTTCTGCGTCAAATTCTTGCGCAGCGGTAGAATCCATCTCAACAAGCCTCGGCTTTGAATCTTGCTTTGCTAGGAGATACTTAAGAGCCGCATGGTCGATCCATACGGTGACTTTAGATCCCACTCGCAAGATCTAAATTTGTCAAAAGCAAAGATAACGGCCAAAAGTTCCTTCTCCGTTGTGGCGTAATTTCTTTGGGCGCATTCAAAGTCCGGCTTGCATAATAAATAGGTCTAAAGATCTTATCTTTTCTTTGACCCAAAGCGGCGCCAACAAGCGATATCACTTGCATCACACATCAGTTCAAACGGAAGATCCCAATCCGGTGCGACCAGAACGGGTGCCGTAATCAGTCTACTTTTTATTTCGTTGAAAGCTTTTATGCACTCATTAGAAAACATGAATGGTACATCTTTGGCCAATAATTCGGTAAGAGGTCTAGAGATTAGGGAAAAATCCTTGATAAACCTACGATAAAATCCGGCGTGGCCTAAAAAACCTCGCAAAGTTTTAAGATTGGTAGGTGGGGGTAATTTCTCGATTACCTCAACTTTGGCTCTATCCACCTCTATACCGTTCTTTGATATGCGGTGGCCTAGTACTATACCTTCCGTAACCATCAAATGACACTTCTCCCAGTTAAGCACAAGATTAGTCTCTTCACATCTCTTCAATACTCGTGCTAGATGTGTGAGACATGAATCGAAATCATCTCCAAACACGGAGAAATCATCCATAAAGATTTCCAAGAAGTCATCCACCATATCCGCAAATAATGACATCATACACCGTTGAAATGTCGCGGGGGCATTGCACAATCCAAATGGCATTCGATTATACGCAAATGTCCCAACTAAATGCAGTAAATAAAATAGTGACAACCACAAGACACAAAAGACCACAAAGACAGACTAAAGACTACCAAAACACGGATAATACGGTTGATATTATCTAAACAAATAGTATTGATTACGCTAGTAGATTATAACTTCCCCATGTGAATTAGGATGATAACGAGACAAAACAAACGTTAAAGATTAATTATTATGACTACGGGAGTCATCCCCTAAGGTAGATTTAGCTCCGGTTAGGCCCTCTAAATCATCGTGCCTCCATTACGTGACTTCGCTTTTTAATGCCTCCATCTCATATAACTTCAGACACAATTACGAGACTAGGGATGCCGGTATAAACCGTAACCTCATCTAAGCAACATTCCTAGGGTAAGGCATACTTCTTAGATGCCGATTCAATCTATATCCTAAGTAACAATCACTTTTTGGGTTTCATGTTAAATTATGATGACAAATAATTAAGTTGATCGTGTTTAATTACTCGTTTTAATTCCAAATCGAGAGAATCGACGTAGTCGAAGCCGATCATAATATTGCCCTACACATCACCACGCTCGGTCGACCGAACGACAAGACTCGGGCGACCGAATGACATGTCTCGGTCGACCGAACACAGTTCTGTGTTGATACAAATAATGATTACTTCTTAACGTTTCTAACCTAAACACATGGGTTCGTAAATAAATCTACATCACGCAATCAATACAAGAAAAACTACTCCATAATAAAATACATCAGATCTACGAATAAAGATTGCATAATTGAACAGTCATACCCTCGAAGACGAGAGTGACTCCCACTCTTTAATGCGCTCCACAACCGGAGAATCCGATGAATCCACAATGAAAGAACATAAAGAAAAGTAAAGAAAAACTAAAAACTCAAATTGTATAAATTGTTTTGTGTTGTAGTGGTGTGTCTTTCTCGATCGTGGTCGCTATTTATATAGGAGTTGTAGCCGACATACGGAGAATCCAGAAGATTGACATGCATTTATCAAATTAGGCTCGGGTGACCGAACCGTTACGCTCGGTCGACCGAATGGCATGGCTCGGTCGACCGAGCCTCCTTCTTTACGCGTTTTCAATTTTGCTTCGTCTGACTTGTTCCCCACTCCATGCTTTTGAATTAATCTTTTCTTCAATGCTCCGATTTTCTTCTCTTTTATCTTGAGATCTCTCGATTGCGTGATAATTATCTTCCCGATTTATCATGATCTGCAAAATCAGCATTTATCACACAATTAATTGCTCTTTAATAATAAAAATAGCTAAATACCAATTATCACGTTAATAATCACTTATCGTTAAATAATAAATATAAACACGTGATTTAATATGAAATATATATAATTAACTCTGATTTAAGGTTATAATTGATGACATAAATAGGTATATTTTAACCGTCATCACCTTGTCATCATCCTTCTTCTTTAAAACATCCTTTGGTATACAATATTCATCTGCCCTTTTCTTCTTTTGAGCTTTTTCTTCAAGTTTCTTGTAGCTTCTTTTTATGAATTCATCAATGGGGAATAATGCATATAAGTCTTCTACTTCGAGAGTCTCTAGGAATATCTTTTCTTCAGCTTTTACAACATCATTGAGCTTCATCTGGATCAGATTTATGATCCTTTCAGGTTCATAGACATAATCTAGGTGTTGAGATTGCTGTTGCTGAAATTTTTGTTGCTCCTGGTCAGCATCCATAGCAGAAACTTGTTTCTCTGATAAATTCATCTTTGTATTTTAAGAAAACTGAGCATCTTCAGTTGTTAGTTGTTGTTCATCCTCAGTTGGTGTTGTCTTGCTTGTTTCAGTTTTTTTGACTGAAGTACCTGGGAACAAACGTCTTCCAATTGACTTTTCCTTCTGTGAGTCAGCTTTTCGCTTAACTCCTCTCTATTCAGTTATCTGTTGTGAAACAATCTTCTTGTTTTCTTCAGTTTTGGAGAGCTATTTCCTTGAACTTACTGCTGCAATTTTCTCAGTATCACTAGTTCTTGATACTGCAACTTGTTCAACCTCCTTTCTTTGACTGAGTCTCTCTAAGTAATGCTGAATTACTCTACTGAGTGATTTCTTCAACCAAAATCTCCCAAATCTTTGTCTTCCTTCAGCTTGGGTTTTTCTAAGACATGCTACTTCGGCCAAGCGTTGCTTCTTGATCTAATTGAACACATATCCTACCCATTTGAATTCAAATTCATCCCATATGTTATTCATCAGATGTATCCCATCATCAGATAAGTTATCTGAACCTTTAAAGTGTCCGATGACATGTTTTCTAATCCATCTGTTGAGTAAGGCTAATTAAGTCTTGAGACTGCTGAGATGCGTATATACTCCGGCTGGTTGATCTGTGGCTAAATTCTGGGTGAGAAAGGCTTCATGCTTGAGTGGAAAACATGCTAGGTCTATTGATTTCACAAGTGGCTTATTGAAATGAAATATCTGCCTCATTATCTCTTCATTTATAATAACCTTCTCTCAATGAAATTTTGTCAACAGTGAGTTCTTTACCAACTTCACATTTTCCCAAAATTGCAATAAACCTTCCAAGTCAAGATCTTTCTTCAACTTAACCTCCAAAAGGTTTCTCAAACATTGTGTCCTCTTGAGCTTTTCACAAATATAACTGGCTAGAAGAGTATTTTTGCACAACTCCTCAAATTATTCAAAAGGAAAGCTTTCTACTATGGCTATTAGTCTGGATTCTTAGGAGTGTTTAGAAGCGGCCATTGTAAGCTTTTTCTTGTTTTTGGAAAATAATATTTTGTGTTTGAAGAGGTAGAAGTCTGAAAAGATATATAGAGGGGTTGGGCAGTTTATATGGGTGATCTTACGAGCTTGAATGATTTTGTACAACTTTTCAGACACCACTGAGTATTTTGTGTAACCGATGCAAGTACTATTTGGCATTATTGGGGTACACACGCAACAAATTCGGACAAAAATGGCGGTAATTAAATGCAATGTAACTGCTGTCGGTTTTATCTTTTAAACTTTTGAATATCTTTGACATGATAAAAACTGATTAGAACTTTCATCAATTAGTCCTTAGAAGGTCAGTTCCGTCAGTAATTCTGTTGGTCAGTTTGATATTGTTGATGTCAATGACGGATCTGTCAAGTGAGCTCACTCATCATGACAAAGATCAATCACCTTGATGAATATCTGATGCTTAACTGACTTTTATGATCCCTAATTCAGTTCTCAGTTTTGAAAACATTTCCTTGTCCAGAGGTTTCATGAAAATGTCGGCAACTGGTCCTCAGTTGGGACATAGAGAACTGTAATATCTTTCTTTTCTAGATGATCTCTTATAAAGTGATGTCTTACATCAATGTGCTTTGTCCTTGAGTGCAAAACTGGGTTATCTGGTTATAGCTATTGCACTTGTATTATCACACATTATAGGTATTTATCCTTTTTCATTGACATAATCTCTCAGTTGTTGTTTGATCCATAAAACTTGAGGACAACAACTTCCAGCTGCAACGTATTCAGCTTCAGCTGTAGAGGTTGAAATTGAATTTTGCTTTTTACTGAACAAAGACACAAGTATATTTCCAAGTAACTGACATGTGCATGAATTACATTATCTGCATACGTTGCATCCAACATAGTCTGAGTCTGAGTCAAATATTAATTTGAATTATCCTTCTTTTGAATACAATATCCCCACTCCTATTGTGTCTTTTAAATACTTCAAGGTTCTTTTTACAACTGTTAAGTGACTTTCTTTGGGTCTTGTCCGAAATCATGCACAAATACCAACTGCGAAGGTTATATCTGGTCTACTTGCTGTAAGATAAAGTAGACTTCCAGTCATTCTTATGTATAGAGTTTGATCTACATCCTTGCCATCTTTATCTTCATCTAGTCTGATGTTGGTTCCAATAGGTGTTGCAATTCCATCACTTTTCTCCATTAAAATCTTTTTGATAAGTTCTCTTGTATACTTAGTTTGGTGAATGAATATCCCATTATCCATTTGTTTAACTTGTAAACCAAGAAAGTAATTAGTTCACCCATCATACTCATTTGGAATTTTCTCTTCATAAAACTTATAAATTTATCACAAAACTGTTCATTTTGAGATCCAAAAATGATATCATCAACATATATTTGAACTAGGAGAGTGCTTTCTTCAATCTTCATTCTGAATAAGTTCTTATCAGTGGTTCCTTTGGTAAAACTATTGTCCACCAAAAATTGTGACAAGGTTTCATACCATGACTTGGGTGCCTCAGTCCATAGAAGGCTTTATTCAGTTTGAAAACTTTATCAGTTTGGTCGTTAATCTCAATTCCAGGTGGTTGTTGGACATACACTTCTTCTTTAAGTACTCTATTTGGGAATGCACTTTTAACATCCATTTGGTAAGCTTTGAATTTCTTGTGTGCATCAAAGGCAAGAAATAATCCGATTTCCTCTAACCTTGCTACAGGTGCATAGGTTAAATCAAAGTCCATCCCTTCTACTTGAAAATATCCTTTAGCCACAAGTCTAGCTTTATTTCTAACAATGTTTCTTTCTTCATCATTTTTGTTTCTGAATTCCCATTTTGTGGCAATAACATTTGCATGATCTGGTCTTCCCACCAACTCCCATACTTGATTTCTTTCAAATTCATTGAGTTCTTCTTGAATTTATAGTACCCAATCTTGATCTTCCAAAGCTTCTTCTATCCATTTTTGTTCAATTTAAGATTGAAAACATGCTATCATAGCTTCTAACTGATTTCTTGTGCGAACTCCTTGTTGAAAATCACCAATCACCTGTTCCTCCGGGTGATCTCTCATCCATTGATATGCTGGGTTGCATTAAAGGGTCTTTATTTTGCTGAAGTGGTTGTTCATGAAATTTAGCTTCTGGAATTTGATCTGCTTGAGCTTGATCTAGAGTAGGATCAGTTTCATTTTGTACTTGTTGTTCAACTATAGGTTCAGTTGTTTGAAACTGAGACTGATCTTGATCTTATGATTTTGAAATCCTTAACCTTTCTAAATCAACAAAAACCAATTCTGGTAACTTTTGTAACTGAGGTTGAGAAATTGGTTCTTGATTATCTTCAATTGTATCACCATTGAAGTTTGGCTCATCAAATACCACATGTATGGATTCTTCATGCTTGAGTGTTCTTTTGATCAAAACTTTGAATGCTTTACTAACACTTGAATATCCCAAGAATATTCCTTCATCAGCTTTAGTTTGAAAAGCCTTGAGCTTATCCTTTCCATTATTGTGTATATAGCATTTACTTCTAAAGGCCTAAAAATATGAGACATTAGGTTTTCTTCCATTCCATATTTCATAAGGTGTTTTCTCCAACCTTTTTTTCATGATGGCTCTGTTCTGAGTATAGCAAGCTGTATTTACTACTTCTGCCCAATATCTTTCAGGTAACTTTGATTCATAAATCATTGTCCTCCCTGATTTCTTGAGTGTCATGTTTCTTATTCTGTTACTCCATTTTGCTGAGGTGTTGATGTAGTTGCAAGCTGATGTAACACTCCTTTTTCTTAACAATATTCAATTATTATATTGTTGAGAAATCCAGTTCCTTTGTCAGATCTTATCTTGACAACTATAACACTTTTTTGATTTTGAAGTTTCTTCATCAGTTCAGTGAGTTTTTGCTTGGTCTCACTCTTTTTTGTCAGGAAAATTACCCATGTATACCTTGCGTAACCATCAACCACTACTGGTGTATATTTCATTCCACTAACATAGATTGGGATAACTTGTCAAAACAAATCCATATGTAGAAGTTCCAATACTCTTGTTGTTGAATGCTGAGACTTGGTCTTGAAACTTCCTTTCACTTACTTCTCTTTTTGACAAGCATCACATAAACTGTCCTTTTTGTGTGATATATCTGGTAATCCTAACATTAAATATTTCTTAACAAGTATTGATATCATCAAAATTGAGATGACTCAGTTTCTTGTGCCATAGCCAACTGATTTCTGATTTGGTATGCACAAGCAAACAGGTCTCTGAAACTGTTGTTTGCCAATCCACAGCGTACATTTTTTCTTTTCATCTTCTAGCAAGAACTACTTGATAAGCTGTCTCACTTATGGAAACACATAATTCTTTGTCAAAAGTGACTCTATTACCCATGTCACAAAATTGGCTTGTACTGAGTAGGTTGTAGTTATGTCCTTCAACATATGATACATTCTTGATTGTGAGTCTATTTTTCACTAACTTTCCATAACCTCTTGTATATCCAGGTCTGTCTTTGTTTCCAAAGTTGAATTTTGGTCTATTTTTGGCAACAAAATCAATCAAACAATCTTTGCTCATTGTCATGTGTCTTGAGCAACCACTGTCAAAGTATCATATTTCCTGCAAAACGTATTAATGAGCTTTTGGTACCCAACTCTGTTTGGGTCCATATGATTGAGTTGTAAGTACAACTTTCAGGATATTTCTATAAGGTCTCATTTGGAAATTGTTGCACTTGTTCTCATATATATAAGCTACATTCCCAAAAATTCTGTTGCTAGATTGTACATTTTTTATATGCTCTATCAAATCTTTTGGTATAAACTGACTTCCATATTGCTTTCTGTTGTTGAAAGCTGAGTAGTAACCATCACTTTGTTTGTATTGAGGCTTAAACTGACTTCTGTACTGAGGATTCTGCTATGATCTGAAAAGAGGTATCTGCTGAGTCCTTGACTGAGACTTGTGATAAGTCTTGGGTCTTGAATGATTGTTCTGTTATGTTTTACCAATAGGTTCAAAAAAGTTCCAATCATCATCAGAAGGAAATAATCTGCCTTTCCTCATGAATTTGTGAATCTTTGAATAATTAACATTACTTGATTTACTTTGATTGAAATTTTTCTAGTTCATGGCATGATTCACTTCTATAGATCTTGCATTCGATCTATCATCTCTTTTTCTTTGAGGTTCAATTGTTTTTACTTTCTTATTAGGTGCAACTGAATTTTTAGGAACCTGATGCTGAAACTGGGTTGACTTATTTTGAGCTGATTTCACTGGTTCAGCATGCTTCTCTGTTTGAGGAATTCGTTCAGCTACAAATTTAATGCCAGTTCTGACATTAGATTCAATAGATTTATTAGTTCCTTCCTTTGAAGGTTGTTGAGTATCAAATCCTAAGCCTGTTCTATCACCATATGGATTTCTAGATTTGAATCTAGTAGAAGAACATGATTGAGCTAAAGATTCAGCTCCTGCTACTGACATAGAAGGCTGCTGCTGATTTTTGGCTTGATTCGTTCTTGTCAGTCTCAAAATATTCAATTCTGCCTTTAATCTTTCGACTTCTGAAATAAAAGATTGTTTCTCAGCTTCGATTGATTCATAACCAGCTTGTATTTTTACTAGCTTATTCATCAATTCATCTAGAGTTTTTTCTAATTCAAGATTTTGAGGATTTGAACCAACTATTGAAGAACAAGCATTTTGAATAGAAATCTGTGATGATGTATACTTAGAATTAGATTCACATACATCTTTCGAATCTTGCATATGAGTCATTAAAGTTGTATCATCTGAGAGTCTTTCTGTGGTAGCTTCATAGTCTGACTCATCACCGGCTTATAATGCTCTTCTTCTGATTCTTTTTTGCTTAGTTCATTTATTTGCAATTCTGGACATTCAGCCTTGTAATGTCCAGGATTTTGTAGTTGAAGCACAAATACTCATCATCTTTCTTTCTTTCAGGAGTTTTCTTGATGTATTTTTGATTAACTGGCTGGTCACTCTTCATTCTTCTGATCATGTTCATCATTAATGCCATTTTTTCTACCATTTCATCTAGTTGTTGAAGTTTTCTAGATGATGCTTCCACATTATCATTAGCTGCTGCAAGAGCTTTAGTTTTTGGTTCATTAAGTCCCTTGATGGCAGCAGATATAATTATAAAATCTTCACTGAATTAATATGCTTTTGAGTCTGAGAAGATTTTGAAAGTGTCCTCTTCATCAAGTTTTCTTGATTCTTCCATAGTTGTCACCTTCATTTCCAACATGAGTGTAAATCTTTCAAAATTCTTGTGTTGACTTTCTTCTTGGTGTATTCTATTTTGGGAAGTGCCAATTCATCCATGATTGCACTGAATCTTGTCTCCATTTGTTCAATGGTTTCTCCCGGTTTCATTTTGAAGTCATGAAACTTTTGTTTAGCAACTGAGATCTTATTCTCCTTGATAGAATAAGTTCCTTCACAAACCAGCTGCAATTTCTCCCATATTTCTTTAGAGGTTGTACATTCTTTGACTTTAGGTACATGTTGTTGCCCATGGTTCTGAGAATTATTCAGATTGTTCTCTTCCTATCATCATTAGTCTATTAACTTTTAAGTTTGAGAACTCTAACTTGAGCACCACCATCAACTGTTTGTATGTGAGTGATTGATATTGGTCCATCAGTGAGCACATCCGTCATCTCATCACGTGTGGCAGCAATTAATGCCTGCAATCGACGTCTATATTCATCAAAATGGTCCATGCTCCACATGAGCATATGTCAAGCATACTGATTGTTGTCCATGATGCAAGATTGTAAAAACTGAGTTATGCAATGACTGGAAACTAATGTGCTAAGCTTTCTCAGAAGATCAACTAAAGGATATTGTCATAACAGAATAACTGACTAGTTATTTGAGCTGACAAACAGGAACAGAAAACTCTACTCTGATACCAATTGTTTGTCCCGTGAAAAGGCTGACACAAGTTTTATAGGGGGGTGAATAAACTTGTCCTTAAAAAATGGATCTAAAACAAATTAAGTACAATTATAAACTTGTGTGGAGTTGAGTGGATATATGTTTTAGTCCTAAACTGATCTTTGTTGTATCTATGAAAAAGCTTGTATGCAAAATTGAATTCTAGTGAATGTAAGTTTGTGTACTCTGTGTGCATATAACAATCAATTATGCATACTTGAACAAATAATCACAAGTACTGAAATATAAAAAATAGTAAGTAAATTCGTAAAGTAATGTAATGCAAGAATTATAGAGGTTCCCGGTGGTGTAATTCTATCAGTCCTCTATTCCCTTGTGATGCTGAGGAAAATTCCACTAGAACTCTATGAGGTACACGGTTACAAAAAGTCCTAAACTGATAGTCCTTGACTAATCCCTAGCTTCACTATCTAAACAATCAAAGAACGGGTTGAGTTGATGCCCTCCAACTGCTTGCACACACTGGTCTTTAGAGGGTTATATTGACTCTTCTCCAGCTACCACCACAAACACAGTCTACCATGACTACAAATACAACTGTCCTTGGAAAATCCTTGACCAGATTGCTTCACAATCTAAACCTTTGATAAAAATTAAAGTTGGGCTGAGATTCAAGTGAATGATTCTTCCTTGTGGATCTTCACAGTGTTGGATCTTGATTATATATTTGTAGCTTGAACACTTGAAGAATTTTAGATGTGATCTTGGTGAGCACAAAATTGATAGCAATTCAGATGAACAGAACTTGATCTCAAAAATGCTTGCAAACTTGTAATCTTGTTCGGTTTTCTTGTGTTTGATCCTTGATGGCAAGTCCTCTATTTATAGTGTGAGGTCCAACGTTCATCTTGTTCGAAATTTGAATCATTAAGCTATCAAATGTTTATCAACGGCTATATTGTCAGATGTCAGGGACCGTTCTGACATGACAGTCCTTCATCCAATAAAAATGCTTAATTTACAATGTTCAAATTCTATTGGATGTCTTTTAGCACTAAAATTTATTTCTTTATGAATGGTCAGTTTTAGGCTTCGAAAAACTATGTTTGTCAGTTTTCAATTTAGAGCGTTAACTAAGTTTTTACTGTTCTTCAAAACATAGTACTCTATTTTCATTTGATTTATATTAGCTTAATCAGAGTACTCCATAACTTATAAATTATCTAAGATATCATTGTCCTTATGTATCTTAGGTCTTGATACAAGATCCATAAATTCAGTTCAAGTCATCACAGTATTGCCAGAATTCTAACCTTATCATCTCGGCTTTGGTCTTCATAACCTGAGTTTGAACCATCAGTTCTTCATTCTTCAATAACTGTGTCTATACCCCTCAGCCTTCTACTTCTAGATAATCCAATTGAGTCTGTGACCCTCAGCGAACTTACCTTTTTCAGTTCTGAGTAAACTTCAGTTCTTGTTTTTGATTAACTTCTTCAGTTTGTATTGAGTTATCAGTGTCTCTGATGTATGATCTCAGTTTTCTAGATGATTTCAAATTTCAGTTCTACGACTCTCTATCTATTACAGTTCTGTCTGATTTAACATATACAAAGATCAGACTCTAATAAATCCTATACATATTATTTCTAGATATCTTTTTGTTCTTCACTACAACAGCTAGTTTCAGTACTTCATCAATGGGGTGTAAACAAACAAATAAATAAATAAGATGAATCATCATTAAAACTCAAATTTTATTTCTTATAGTTTTTATGAAGCAGTTCAGTCAAAGATCGGTAGAGTAATCTGAAATCTCAACTCATCACTCCACCGGTGATGTAAAATTATCAAATAAGTGTGAAATGAATAAATCATTTACATATGTGGAGAATCAGAGGATACTACCTATTAATTAAGGAGGATTAAACACATGGATATTAGTTATTCTTCTTAGATCGTGGACGTGACATTTTGAATTGATGGAATGGCGGAAACGCCTCGATTCCCCAGATTTATCTTTACTTGCTTCAATCCACTCTCCCACTAAACTCAATAATCGCATTTTCTTATACACAAAATCACGCCATTACTCTACTTAATCCTTCGTTATTCAAACCCTTTCACACTTGAATTGTTTGGCTATATAAACCACACTTATACATTTTCACAAATTCTTTACACCCTCATTGCATTTCAGAAATTATTTTCAAGAAATTTCAAGCCATTCACTCTCAAACTCTTAAGAAATGGCTTCATCTCCTTCCAACAAAACATCTGTAATCAGTATAAGGAAGCAATCATCACGGGGTCGTTCTTCAATCTCAAGCACTATGTCAAGTTGTGCAACAACGACCCTCAAGCAAAATGGTTGGCAGATGGGTGTACCTATTTTGGGTTAATGTCTTTTCTTAACCCTACGATCAAAGGACTTACTCTGGTCGCATTCTGGAAAAATGCAAGATTTGATGGTGATTCAAACCATGATAAAATCATCACCAATGTAAAAGAAAGGGAACTGATCATTACAATGACAACGATCAATCGCTTTCTCAGGCTGTCATCAACATGCTCTGCAAATGTGGCAGACATAGATGTGGATAATGACGCTTTCTGGCTGGAAATCGGCAAACGTGCCACATCAAAGAACAAATGATTCAACTGGAACAACTCTGACCTCAAGAAGCCTTTTGAGGAATTTGGTCTGTTAGTCATCAAGTGCATAAAAGGAAAACTTGGATCCTTGCATGAAATGAATGAAGTAAGGACCAAACTGGTGGACATTATCTATCAAGGCCTAGAATTCAACTGGGCACCGTACATTTTCCTCAAAGGAACAACTACAAGCAGAAATTGATGTGGCTACCCTAGGTTAGAAATAGGGTCGGTAAAACCTAGCATTTTCTAGCAGAAAAAGTCCTATAGAATTCCCCTTCAATATCTACTAGACTACATAAAGGTCAAAGTTGTCAAACAACATAACTTAAAGGTGATGTTTACTTTTATCAAAGAGTCAAAGAATTTGCAGACAATAGTAAGGCACAAAAGAAATCAGTCTGAGGGTAGCAGTTCTGGGTTCAGATGAAGAACCATATCTCGAACTAAAGGAAGCTCAACTCATTTGTGACAAGCAATAAGGAAGCACCATTTGTGACAAGTGAGGATGAAGAAGATCCGGAGGAAGAAGTCCACTCCCAATCTGATGAAGAAGAGAAAGATGATGATGAAGAGGTTCTTCTAACACCTAAAGAAGAAGAAAAGGAAGAGGATGCTCATCAATCTGATGGTCATGATGAAAAGGAAGATTCTGATGACAAATTGTCACTCTCCGATGTTGGTCAAAAGAGTGAAAGAGCAGAAGATCAACAGCTGAGTGGATCAACTGAGAAATCTCCACCTGAAGCATCAAGAAGCATCCAAGCATAGAGCAAGGGGGGATGACAACTGAAAAGCCTAGTCCTGCTGTCACTGAACTTTCTAAAGAATTGGTAGAGGAAGAAGTAGACTTTGGTGCTACACCAACACAGGCACAAACTACCAATGACCATCCAGATTGTTCTTTTCATCTGGATATTGGCACTTTGATTGTTGATATAGAGAAGAGAGCTCCAAGCAGGGAAAACCTTCAAACAGCATTGATAGATGCAGGAACCTCATTAAAACATAAAATTGAGGCTTCACACAGTCACATTGAATTGCAAGATGCAATCATTGCAAAATAGGGACATTTGGTCAGTTACTTGAGTTCACTAATTACACTGCATGTCCATTCAAACTTGGAGAATCTGGCAAATGCTGTTGACAACAAGCTTAAACCCATGGTTAAGGAGCTAAAAACCTATGTTGAACTAATTCAGGCCATTGACAGCACTTTGAATCATGCTACAAACCAACTGGACACAATAATCACAGTGTATGAGCAACCAAAAATATTCTAGTAGAGAAGCATGATGCTACCAAAAAGGGGGAAGATAGTGGTAAACCTGAAAGCTCTAGGCCTTTGAGCATATACATTAATATGTTTCCACTTTTGAGAAATTTTTTGCCCTTCATGGATGAATAAAATTTTAGACTTTTATTTTTTTTATTCTATAAAAATGTTTAATTATGTCCAGGCTTATGATGGTTTTGGCATCATCAAAAAGGAGCAAATTGTTATGAACATTTATCTGTTTTGATGCTGGTCATACTAGATGATATAGCAAGCCTGAATTAAGTTAGTAATAAGACATTACTTAGAGTCTGACACGTTGTATAAGTTCATTTGGATAGGCATTGTACTAGACTGGTAAGACAACTCGGTAAACTGAAGAACATAGGAGAAGCTGAGTGAAGACAGCCAAGAACCAACAGAATAGTTTGAAGACTTATGGACTGACTTATAATAAGTGAAGTCTGTGATGACCTTGGATAAGTCTATGATATATTGTATAAGTGATGAAATGTATTTTTGGATATGGTGTACATTGATCTCACACATTATAATGATTAGTGAAGTAAAGCTCTATCAGCTGCATCAGTACCAGTAGATCGGTATAGGCGGAAAGGAAGTAGCAGACTAAGAGCAGCCCACTGCAGCCCAGTGACCAGCAGATAATTAAAGGATTCACTGGACCGACTAAGCAACAGCCAAGTAAAGCAATAGCTAAGTCAAGTATGTTGTCTACATTTGAATCAAAATGTGGAAAAGAAAGGAATCAAGCAATTATTTCAGAATAAATCAAGGACGGATTTTATGAGGAACGTTTGAAGAAAATCCGGATAACGGAAATCAAGGAGAATAAACTAAAGGAAGAATCAAGGATGGAATTAAGGATTATTATCCATGTTAAATAGCAAGCGGACGAAATTTCAAGTCAAGGAAATTAAGGCTATAAATAGAAGGCATTGAAAGACAAGATAAAAGATAGTTGAAACAATTGAACATCAAGAACTATAAGTGCTGATACTCTATCAAATTCACAAGCCTTCTTTATGATCATAAAAGACATATCCAGAAGATCAAACATAGAATATAGAGCATCAAATCTATATTAGGTATTGAATTTGATCAAGCCATTATGAATTCTATTCACAACTCTTTTTGAAGCAATTGAATTAGATCGTCTGAGAAGGAATGACAACCCTGTGTGATAGCTACTGATGGATTTGTTACAAAGGAGAAGTGTGTTGAAGACTTCGTCGCTGAAGCTTTTGTATCTAGGCGGTGATAGTCCTGAGATTGTGAAGCTTGTGTAGCAAAGGACAATCATACTATTGTATTGGTGAAAAACAATAGTGAATTCCTCCAATAATCAGAAGAGAAGAGTGCACTAAGGGATTACGCCACCCTAAACCACAATAAACCTTTTGTTATTTACTTACATCATTTACCTTCTGCATTTACATTCAGTCCTGTATTTATACGTCTGTGATTGCTTAAGTAGCTTCAAAATACATTTTAGAAGGGTTATTTTATTCCGCTGCCCAAAAGCTTTTCATCAGAAACGTTTTTGCAACTCTTGAGGTTTAAATTTTTACAAACATCCAATATAGTCATTCACCCCCTAACTATATTTCACCTTTCTCCGGGACCAACAGAGTTGAGTCACTGCCTATTATTGATATTGAGTCGGTCACGGTCACAGGAGGCATCAAAGACGGCCGAGATTACCAGCATAGAGAAGTGTGAGAACTCAGCATGGGTTCCAGAGAGATGTCACTAGAGTGCTGGCAACGATGCACGCCAAGATTGATCATACGATGTCGCATCTCCACATCCCTCCTTTGCCCCTTCTGGACATGCTCCACCATCTTCGGGGGCTAGCCCGTCTACTTCTCTACCACCTCCTTGTGATGATGACATTGAGGAAAGTGAATTTGAGGAGTAGACTAGTTTTTCGCTCCTGTAGCACTTTATCTACATTGTTTACATTTTTCTTTTTCTCCTTATTTTAATTCCCGACTTTGCATGGCTTGTAGCTTCTTTTTCTTGAAAAACTAATGAAGTATTTTGCATGGCTTAAACTATTTGCAGTTCATTTTTGCTTCCTGCCATTTTTATATCTTCTCGTGTTACCTCGATTACTTCAACTTCTTTTGTAGATGAGTATTTTCACAGATTTACCGGAGTTTCAATGATATTGCTTCCTTACTTCGCTCCACGCTTAGACGCAGCTAACTGCCTTTTTATTTTTAATCATTTCTTTGTTGGGGACAATACTTCGATCAAGTGTTTCATTAACTTTCGATTTGTCACAATTCTTTTTGATGCAAATGTCACCACTCTGTCTTTTTGAGTTGTTTCTGAGTACGGTTATAAAAATATGATGTTTTTGACCTTTTGGTGCTAATTTTTTACGTCTTTGCTTCACAACAATGGATTAAAGTTATGTCAACTTTTGAAGTAGTTGCATATTAACCGCATATTATGTTTAAGAACCGACCTTTTTATGCACGTATTACTCACTTCTTCAGTGTGTAGTTAGATGACACAATATTTTGACTTGTGTTGACCATGGTTTTTCTGAGATTTTTTACCAATTTTCATCTAGGTTAAGTTGTGGATCTTCTAAGTGCTAAGGAAAAATGGATTAGGTAGTTTTTTAATGAGCGGAGCGTGGGGATAGACAAATTTTTGATAGTGTCCACCTGGAAAAATAGAAGATAAAAAAAATATATCTTCAATATATATTCTTTTTGCAAGAGGGAAGCGAATTTGGAGCGTAAGACGCATGGCTCTCGCATGAATAAATAGGATAAACGTGAGGCTTGGAGTAGTACTCGATTCCCGGTCCACCTTGCCCAATTGACTTGACCTATGAAACAAAAATATAAATTAATTAATAAAATCAATTGCGTTAATGAACAAGCCTTCTTGTGATTTGCCCTGTTAAACTTAAGTCTCTATAAATTAATTTTGTCTACGTTACTGAGAAATGAGAGTTATTGCACACACACACCGGTTCACGAATTGAATATTGTTTAATGCGTTACTTATGGATATTTGTTGACATGATTCTTATCATGACTTGGTGACTCTTAGTTTTTTCTTTTTAACTTGTATATTGGTCTGAGAGATCATTTTCTTTCACTTTTTTGCTCGGGACGACAAAAAGCTAAGTGTGGGGTAGTTGATGACATTGAAATTAGTACTATAAACTATACCTTTATTTGAGGAGTGACAATTTGATTATTGTATGAAATATATATCAATTTCTTAGTGTTGGTTCCTTGTTCATTAGTTCTGCATCTATATATTTTATCCCTTAATTATGGTACTATTCTGTCTCGTTTTGCAAACTTTTCAGGTATACCATATATAGAGCTGAAGAAGAGTGGATCCGAGTTAGAACAAGTCATTGGGACAAAGTAAATAAAGTCTGTGAAGAGCCTGTTGAGCCCAAGGAAGATGAAGTTAGGCCCGCAGTAGAGGAAGCCCTAGGCATAGATGTGCAATTTGGAGGACTCGAAATTGAAATTGTCGTGTTATGTATCAAGTTGTTTAGGATTAGGATTACTAGGTCAGTTTATAGCTCTATATGAAGGTTGTGCTAGTACATTGTAAGACATACCACAAACAATATTACAATTATCATATAGTCTTATGAAATAAAGAGTTCTTGAGTTTATTTTGAGTTTGTTCTTTTGGTTTTCTTCTCTAATCCATCAACTAGCTTGAGTTGATCAAGCTAGATCGGCCATGGATAAAGGTTTTAAGCTTTGAATGTTCCTTTTTATTTTTATCAAGGTAGATTAGCTTAGATTTACGTGATGTAATTAATCTGCATGTTCAAACGAACCGTAATCACGAGAATTAATCAGAAAAGAAGGATGATATTCCAGAAGTAGGAACCGCCGCTGTGACGGTCATTATCACAACTGTGAGGCACCTTAGGTAACTCTAAATCTTAAGATGCAGCGTCGGCGATGTTGATCGACATGTTTAATTCATGATTATTTAGATCTGGCCAATCTTGTACTCGTATTCGCAAATTGACATGAGGGATGAAAAATAAAGTGCTAGTTAGGACATAGATTGGATCTATCCCTACAAACGTGCTATTCAATCCATGATAGCTGCTTAGGGAGGTTCTCGGTCTTGAGCTGGCAGTTTCTAGAACTCATTATGTGTGGGTTAATACAACCCATGAAGTAGGTTATCTGCACATGGGCGTCTAATATCCTTTCAATGGAAGTAAATAAGATTAGGAGACCACACCTGTAGTTACACTGAATTAGAAACACGTGTTCTTGTTGAATCGGGGAATTATGGAGAATGTTGACATAATGATTAGTTACACAAAGTTAGAAGATCGGTGAGGAAGGGGAAAACAATTTATTTTCTATTTTTATGTTGGTCTATGGACAGCCATTTATGTTTTTAATTAGGTCTGGGAATATGTTATCTGTGCTGCACCGTCTCTATGGGATCGACCTTGACTCCCACTTACTATAATGCGATTGACCTAGTACTCTTGCTAATATTTTGTGAGTAGAAGTGACTTACACGCAATTAGTTCATCATTGGGAAATTCAATATTGTTAGCAAAGATTGAATGATCAATCCCATAGATTTCCCTTCATGTATTGTACCGTCTTCTTTCTCCCCTTTTTGCTTGACAATTTCTTATTCAGATGTCACCAGATTTACCATCTTTCTGAATAGAAATTCACTCTAGCTGAATTTCTCATGCTTATAGATGATGTACATCAGCCTGAAAATTTTGTTAGTGACACTGTTCTTGTTCCCTCATCAAGCTGACAGACTCTTGTTGATCATATCCTGGGTATTAACGAAGGGTTGCTTCAGTTTGTTTGAGTTACAACCCACTTGTATGTTGAGTGCAATAAAATCGAGGAATTGATTTTTTTCTTCCATGAATACATCTTTGGGAATGTGAAGATCTCCAGTTGCCCGCTGCATTACCTCTCTGAATGTGTCCTTATTGATTGTATGATGTCTACCTTGCAACCGTGTTCTGATTTCATCGTTTAATTTGTTGTAAGTAGCATTTTTCAAGAATGCTCCAATATGTTTGTAGTTGCATTTTGGATTTCTATAATCCAAGATCGAATCCTTTGTGGTTCTTTTCATATAATCAACTACCCTTTGGGCTATGGGATAGTTTCCCGATACAGCAAATATCCATCTAGATGATATGAGAGTCTGGTAAGAACTTGGCTTGCATATGCCATTTGCTTTTATGGGTAAAGTTTTATGAGGTTTGTGTCGAAAGGATGAAGAAGATGAACAGTTGCTCAAAAGAGAGGTTAAAAGTGGGTTTCAAATTTTGAAATGTGGTAGTGTGAAAAGGATTGGGTCAGAGGTTATATAGATAATGGATGGTGTGATAGTTTAAATCTACAATTAGATCTACAATAATACGGAACAAGGATCGTACCTTCAGCCATAGTATCCGATTGAAGAGTTGATTCACCTCTTGATAAGCCGTTTAGCCGCCAGCAACCGGCCGCCTATGAAACCCTGGAGGCTGGAATAGAAGAAGTCCATATGCATTGGTAACAACACATGGTGCTTTTAGGTCTTCTGGTCTATGCCTAATTTTCTGCATGATCACCAACCGATGGTACACAAAAGTGCGGTCTATATATAGGCAAGACTAGGGACCTAAAGCATTATGGAATATTCCGGATGAAAACCCTAACCATCATAGGATTTCCCATAATACCCTTAATTAGATAATAAACCAATAAATTATTTACCAACATAATTATTAATAACTTAAGGGCCACATATAATTATCTTTTACTAAATGATAATTCTTACATTCTCCCACTTGACCCGAAAAGTTATGTCGGCACATTATTAATGAGTGACAACGAATTTGCATGCTCAAAATGTCACTCTTTTGGTTTATTAACACAACTTCAACCGATCAATACTAACACAAGAACTATGGCGGTTATGCTCAATAAAAACAAACACTCCCTTCCAAAATTACAATGTGCAATATCAACCAGCCAAGTAAACATTTTATGAACGAACTAATCAAAATGTCATTCTGGTCCCAGAATCCAAATGGATTCACTCATACATGAACTCGGTGCACTTTCATGTAATTGCTACATCACTATGATGCCAATTTTGACAAATTTCAGAGAATTCAGACGAATCATCTTTATGTGTCAATAAGTTAAATATGAGTACAATATGATTGTGAGATAACATAAGCCGGCAAGATACACAATCTTTATTCTCATATTATTCTACTTACTCGACACTCGTCTTATAGCTAGCTTACCTCTGACAACGTGTCCCATAAATGTCGATTTGCTAATTTCATCATCAAAATCATTCCTCGGATGCGATGAGTCAAAATTTTGGCCAGAAGCAACATCGACCAACAAACCATAGGCCAAAACTCATAAAGCCTGTGACTTAACTACACAAAATTTTCGGTCATCCATAATGAGCTACTTCAATCAATCCACAAGTTCACCTCTAAAGGTAGTTGATGCAAGCTTAACGAGATCCTGACATAGATGATCTCATTGAACCTCTTATATCGATATGCGATTCGCCAAAATCATACAACATATACTATAAAGGAAACTATTTACCATAAGTATAGCTCTAACAAAATATGGTTAATACTCCCACTGGTTGAAAACATCATTACAATGTAAACCAGTATGACAAATCAGAAGCTTATAAAATCCATATAAATACTTGCTAACCGAAAACAATTATTCAGTGCTTTTGTTCTCCAACACATGTTGTGTACATTTCAGTGGTTAATCACACAAATGACAACCACTATAATGGTTAAATAAACCATATTTCCATCATGAGCTACAATCAACAAAAACGGGCACAAAATTCTTCAGTAACTGTATAGAAGAATTGATAATCTTAAGTGCCTTATAGAGAAAATTCTCAACAACAAATCTAGCATTATTTTGCTCATCATAACAAGAATGAGTTCCCAAGTGATTTATTCAATCATCAATATGGAACTCTATAATGAATAACAAAAGACTAGTTCAAACATGAATTTTCTCAGGATGTAACAATGCTCATAATATAATAATGTTCATAAGAACTAATTCATTCAACCAATTGTCAGATAGATTAATGCACACAACTCAAATAGAATCAGGTTTTAATAATCGAGAAATTTACTCTCACTGTTTTACGTAATTAGTGGTTTGTAAATGAGTAGATACCATATGTGATTGTCCTCAACATGTGATCAATCTATAATTGACTCTCTTAATATGAAGTATAACATATTCCATTTAGAATCAATTAAGCTTCTTCAATGAAATGCGTAATGATGCAATTCACCTTATTATTAATCACTTAGAACAATCACTCTCACTCAATTAGCATTTCCCAAAATCCTTATGGTTTCTAACTTCATATTATGTTAGAATATGTGATCAAGCTCTTCTGATTCCAATGAATCTATCAAAATATCTATTTGCATATGAACACTTCATTTGACCAAAATTACATATCAAGAGTCATAAACTCTAGTCACACCAAGGTCAAATCCGAATGTGTAATGTTTCAGCATGATTCTTTCCACAACATAATGTTGTCAAAATGACAACCTTGAAGAGAATCTAACAATATTACACAATGTTCAAATAAATTTTAACTCCTTAGGATACTAATAATTGTCATTTCGACGGGATTCTCCCACTCAATCACACGATAGTACAAACAAGTGTGATTGGATCATTCAAGGAGAAAATGACATATATTTCCTGCCATAAATGTCTTTCGTTTTATACTATCATAAATAGCATACTCTATCCTCAAGTATAAAAGCTTTGTGAACAATATAAGCTTTAATAAGGATAAGAAGCCACAATAATAGATGATGTCAAAATATGAGACAAATTCTCAAACCATCCAAAATATTGAACAAAAGACACTTTTAATATCACGATCTCAACAAAAATTCGACATAAAGAGTGAACTTAATGGTTTGCCATGAACATTATACAAACCCCACAAACTCAAGTCATGGTGATAACTAGAGCTATTAAGCCCTACAACCCACCATGCTTTTAGTCTACTCCAGAGAAGTATATTGCAACTTCATATATCGAAACAATGATATATTCATTGACGTCAACTATCTAATGTAGGTCAGATATAACTTAAGTGGCTATCACGCTCCACAGAATAAAGATTTGAAATCTTAAGTTGAGCACGAGAGATTCACTATCCAAAAGATGATAGCCTCATATTTTCATCTATTGATGAAAATTTTAACCTACGTACAATTGACAATGTGAAGTAAATATCTAAAACACTTCACCTTATATCACAACTAAATATGAGATCTAAAACATAGCAATTTCCGTACCAATGAGGTAACATACTTTCATGTCCCTAACCAAATGAAGATGACATTTGACTAATAGGAACAAGATTACCTTCAAGTGTAATTTCTTATAACGAGACAATACGATATTCCTTATATGTCTCACAAAATTCACTCATCATGCCAGAATACAGATGATCAAATACACTATAGACCACGTGTTTCTCTATGTTCATAAAATTATGAACACTCTGAACATGACAAATGTATTTAATTACACTATCACAAATAGAAATCACCCAAGACCAAAGGAAAATCATAATATTAGTAATCCAAAATGATCTACAAACCAACACTAATAACCCAATTTCTATTATGAGAAGTACGTACTGAACAATTTTATTATATGTCATTGAAGACAACTCTAACATTAGGGTGGTCAAAATAAACTTTATCCTTAATAGAAATGCATATCTAAAATGGTTTAATTTTATTTTAAGAACACCAACATAAGCGATTGATTCGCTAAAATGCTCATAAATCAACCCATTAGTTGATAAATGTGATTCCGTAGTGAGTGGTGGAGCACCCATACGAATTACAAGATCCTAACCAATGCATTCCAAAATTAATCATATGAGTTGCCTTAGACAGAATCAACCAATGTTAATTCTTTTAAAAGTAAATTCACGGCCTTCCTGTGGGTAGAGGCTGTAAACACTACATAGAATTTACTATCATAAATAATAAGACTGGAGAATTAACTGTATAGAGTGAGACCATCTCGTACTGTGGGCATAAGATAAATCTCCTCATCTTTATGCTAATTTCCATCTTATTACAATTAGTCTCATAAAGGTAATTGCCTCCCTGTGGGGCCGGGCATTATCTAAATGAACTAATTGGTCCGAAATGTATGAGTCACTCATTTAATTACTAAACATTATGTGATTAATCGCTGCATTACTTCTCATGCATTCCGGATGCTGTGGCTACTCCGAGAGATGCAAGAAAAGTAATATCTTAATGTGACACATACGGTTGATTATATAGTCTCTTCATTTAATACAAACAATCAAATAATGTATTTCAATAGCGATATGAAAAGACTACAACATTAATTAATCAAACCAGTTAATTATTAGGTTCCACCAAATGCACAAACAAGATATGGTTCACTCATATATGTCAATCAACCCTTTAATTGCAGCTAAAATATGCATTAAATTGATCTCCTTTTTAATATTTAGTCACTTAACTATATGCGACTGATTGCTTATGTATCACAATTAATTATCACCTACCAAATGTGATAAATTAAGCATTGAACGATTATAATCTTCCATATTATAAAAATATGTACAACTACAAGGTACATAAACAGTAGCAAAACAAATACTGTAGTAATTATAATACCAAGACAAGTAGAAGACTTGACTTTAGTTAACCAAAATAAGTCTTAACAATTATATGATTAACTTTACAGTAATATTCCCCAAAAGGAAAGGCCTAAACAAATAGCTATCCCGAAGGAAGGTATCGGCCCTTTTTTTTTTTAATTCCAATTATAGGCCTTAAAACATAATGGCCCAAAACACTGATATTGCAGTCAAAACCTAATCACGCAACATCTCGAGGGAGTCAGCCTGCTAACAATTTTCTTATATTACATATATGTTGATACAACAAAAGCAGGGAAAGGAGACCATAAATGGGTTGTCAGCCCTTAAACCAAACGTAATGGATCATCAACCCTAATATGATTATTCCGAGCATATCTACGGAAAAATACATAACGCTACCACTTTCCGTCGGTCTGTACAAGAAATCGACTAACGGATACGGCGAATATGGCTGCCAATGCAGCCACGATTCGGTCATCAAATCATTATGACATTGACCGCGGTGATCAGAATATTTCAACCGTTATCAATATGCCTGAAACAGGTCCTGGCGACGGCAGTCGGTGGCTAACATATGGAAAAGGTTGATCGATCCCTCCATACAACAACTGTAACGCCCCGTTCCCGGACACCGAGTCCTTATCCGGAAATCGAAACGTTCGGCACGCATAATATTAAATAAATAATATTACACGTAAGCCTCTACTACGTCGTATCAAATAAAAGCAAACGGAAGCTAAAAAGACTCGGGTAATTTTTTTCAAACATCTCAGAATAGAAATTCAAGAACTAGAGAAGGAAATGTAAAGTTATTACATCCGAAACAAAACCAACGAATCCCAAAACAGTACGAATTCCAAAATGCTAACAATAAACTACAAAATCCAATAATAATCCAAAGCTAGGAAATAAACAAAGAAATGAATAATAATTAATCAAAGTCTTCAACTCCGGCGTCCTCAAACGTCGTCATCAAAGTTCTCCTCGAACTCATCATTTACCTGTTCGTCTTCTCTCCCCCAAACACATAAATAAACATGCATTTGAGGTAAGTACAATGTACAAAGTAAGAAGTAGAAGCTACAATATAATTAAGGTTTATTATTAAAAGATTTGCCTTACTGTGACCGACTCGATCTAGGGTTCACTACATGCCCATCGACACGTTGTGACTATACATTTCTAACTTAGCTTATCTTTGTTACATCATTACTCAAGGACACAATGCATGGTGAAAATTCCACCACGAGATATACTTGCCAACTACGGTGATTAGCACCGGTAGTCCCGGGATCTCCCCGGTATGCATATACGTTCGATGGATTTCCTCCACTACCCTTCAGCCTTTTGAGCCAGTAGCGTTGTCCACCTTTTATGAACGTATCACATCGCCGATTTGAATCAGTGCCTAACCAAGAATAGATGACGTTTTAGCTTTTACTACACTTATGTAATTATTAATGTGAATTAACTAGTCACCTAAGTGTTTTCAGAATAATACTCCCTTATCAGCTCTACTCCCTCACTTAGACAACTAGACATCACATCCTATCAATTACACAGACATTGATGAACCCTAGTTCATCAAAGCACAAGCCCTTTCATGCCCTTCCGACGGATCCGAACTTCAACTCCCTTTAAGAGTACATTCGGTGTTTTAACTGAACGAATCAGAAACTCAATCGGGGCTTGTTCATATTTAATTAATGTTATTTAATCATGAATTAAGGTTTAAAATTCAAAACATAGCTTAAAACAACATTACATAAAAATCGGGGCAATGCGTGCGCATTACTGCGGAATGCGTGCGCATCCCCGCTCGCACTTATTCTTGGCTAAGCAATCCCGCATCGGGAATGCAGGCGTATTGCTAGCCAATGCGTACACATCCTACGCAAAAAAGCCCTAAAACTCCGTTTTCCAACCCTTAACGGTCTCTACTCGAATCTAAACATCTTGCACATGAATTATAGCGAAAAAACAGAGAAAACATGTCTTTTAAGATCCAAAACAAAACTTAATCCTTAAACATCATCTAAGCTTAAAACTTGATGCAATATGCATCCAAAACATGATCTATTCTACTCTAAACCACAATTAGATTGTAGGAAGAGCTTCTTACCTTTAGCAAGCTTATTCCAACAGCAAAACTCAGAGAAACAGCAGCTAAAACCGATCTTTCTCTTATCAAAGCTTCAACTTTCTGCAATCAAAACGTTGCCTTCTTCACAACGATTCCGGCGCTCTACTCTGATCTGAAAACCGTCAAGAATTGCTTTAACAGCCGATTGAAAAACTCTCAGCCCTAATTTGTGGCTCACACACGCAGAGAGTATATGGAGGTGGAGAAAAATCTGATTTCTAATAGGTTATAAGAATTGTGGGGATTTATTCTCCTTAAATAGAAAATCCCAAAAAAAAGATAGAGATCTTATTATCTTCCTTTATAATAAGATAAATCCCAAAAAAAGGATAAAGATCTTATTATCTTCCTTTATAATAAGATAAATCCCAAAAAAAGGATAAAGATCTTATTATCTTCCTTTATAATAAGATAAATCCCAAAAAAAAGGATAAAGATCTTATTATCTTCCTTTATAATAAGATAAATCCCAAAAAAAGGATAAAGATCTTATTATCTTCCTTTATAATAAGATAAATCCCAAAAAAAGATAAAGATCTTATTATCTTCCTTTATAATAAGATAAATCCCAAAAAAAGATAAAGATCTTATTATCTTCCTTAACTATATACATATATATATTTCGAAATATACATATATAATTTAACAAATACTTAAACTCCGAATAAAAGGAACCGAACCCAATATTTCGTTTTCGCAAAATGACACGTCGCCTTTCCCGAAAATCGGAATATTACATTCTTCCCCCTTAAAGGAGTTTCGTCCTCGAAACTTAAAACATACCGGTAAGTCCATAAAATCTCGGGAACTCGCCGATCATATCGTCCTCAACTTCCCAAGTAGCTTCATCCGGTGAATGATTGCTCCATTGCACCGTAACTAAAGGAATCAACCGTCTCTTAATCATCTTTTCCTTCCGGTCCAAAATTCGGTCGGTGTCTCATCGTACGAAAGATTATCCTGGAGACCCTCCGGATCAACAATAGTCTCAATATCCGTCTTGGTCAAACACTTCTTTAACATTGAGACATGAAACATGTTGTGGACTCTCGACATGGATTCTGGTAACTTGAGTCTGTAAGCCAAAGGTCCAATTCTTTCTAGAATCTCAAAAGGTCCAACGTACCTAGGGCTTAGCTTTCCTTTTTGTCCAAAACGTTTCACTCCCTTCATTGGTGAAGCTCGTAGGTAAACTCTTTCACCAACTTCAAACTCAAGAGGTCTCCTTCTAACATCCGCCCAACTCTTCGTCTATCTTGAGCCGCCTTCGATTCTTCTTGACCAAATTTGAACCCTTTCTTTAGCTTGCTCAACCAATTCTGGCCCGGTGATTTGTCTTTCCCCGACTTCATCCCAAAACAAATGTGTTCTACATCTTCTTCCATATAATGCTTCAAACGGTGGCATGCCAATACTTGCATGATAACCGTTGTTGTAAGCAAACTCCGCTACCGGTAGGTAATCATCCCATGATCCACCTACTTCCAACACACAAGCTCTCAACATATCTTCAAGTGTTTGGATGGTTCTCTCAGATTGTCCATCTGTCTGAGGATGAAAGGCCGTACTCAAATCCAACTTGGTTCCAAAAGCTGCTTGTAAACTTTTCCAAAACCGATTGACGAACCTCGAATCACGATCCGAAACTATCGAGATAGGTACTCCGTGTAACTTCACTATATTATCCAAGTATAGTGTCGTCATTTTCTTCAAGGGCATATCGACCTTATATGGTAAGAAATGAGCGGATTTGGTCAATCTATCCACAATCACCCAAATCGCATCATTACCGCCTCTCGTCTTAGGTAAACCGGTGATAAAGTCCATAGTGATCTTATCCCACTTCCATTCTGGGATATCCAATGGCTTAAGCATTTCTCCCGGTCTTCTATGTTCCGCTTTAACCTTCTGGCAAGTATCACACTCTGCAACGAACTTGGCTATCTCCAGTTTCATCGAGGGCCACCAAAACCTTTCCTTCAAGTCTCTGTACATTTTGGTAGCTCCTGGATGAACTGCGAAAGCAATCCTATGTGCCTCTTCCATGACTCTCTGTCTTAAATCACCAACCTTAGGCACACACAAACGATCCCGGTACCAAAGATTGCCATTCTTATCTAACACATATCCAACCGTAGGCTTTTCCCTTGCAACTCGCTTCAAGTCAACCAACACCGGGTCTTCATCTTGCTTTTCCCGAATGTCATCCATCAACTCAGACCTTGCTAACAATGGTGCCATAAACTGTCGGTCTTCAATCTGATCAAAGCTTCGGATTCTCAACCCATCTAACCTTTACGCAACGTCTTCAACACTCGATACTGCAAACATTGGTTTTCTGCTCAAGGCATCAGCCACTACATTTGCTTTACCCGGATGATACTGAATCTCCAAGTCATAATCCTTTACGAACTCCAGCCATCTCCTTTGTCTCATATTCAGATTTTCCTGGGTAAAGAAATACTTCAAACTCTTGTGATCGGTGAAGATCCTGGCCTTAACTCCATACGGGTAGTGCCTCCAAGTCTTTAGGGCAAACACTACCGCCGCCAACTCTAAGTCATGTGTTGGGTAATTCTTCTCAAGCACCTTCAATCGTCGGGATGCATAAGCAATTACCTTCCCTCCCCGCATCAACACACAACCTAAACCTTGTCCCGAAGCATCCGTGTAGACATCATAATTATCAAAGATCTCCGGAATCGCCAAAACGGGGGTTGTAGTCAACCTCTTTTTCAACGTCCGAAAAGCATCTTCACACTCACCGGTCCACTCGAACTTCACACCCTTTTGAGTGAGCCGGGTAAGTGGTGTAGCTATCTTTGAGAAGTCTTGTACAAACTTCCTATAATAGCCGACCAAACCGAGAAAACTTCTAACCTCTCGAAACGGTAGTCGGTCCGGACCACTTCTCAACCGCTTCAATCTTCGCGGGATCAACCTTAATGCCATCTCCGTAAATGACATGACCCAAGAAACTCACTTGATTCAACCAAAAGTCGCACTTCGAGAACTTGGCATACAACCGGTTCTCCTTTAATGTATCCAAGACACTATCCTTAAGTGTTCTTCATGTTCCTTCTCATCCTTAGAGTATACAAGGATGTCATCTATGAACACTATCACAAACTTATCCAAGTATGGCATGAAAACACGCTGCATTAAATCCATAAATGCAGATGGGGCATTAGTGAGTCCAAAAGGCATAACTAAGAACTCATAATGTCCATACCTCGTACTGAAAGCTATCTTTGGTATATCTGCTACCTTGATCTTCAACTGGTAGTATCCTGATCTAAGATCAATCTTAGAAAACACTCTCTTGGCTTGCAACTGGTTAAACAAATCATCAATCCTCGGCAAAGGGTATTTATTCTTGATGGTCAGATTATTCAACGCTCGATAGTCTATGCACATCCTCATGCTACCATCTTTCTTCTTAACAAACAACACTGGGGCTCCCCAAGGCGAAGTACTAGGCTGAATTATATTCCTCTCAAGCATATCCTTGAGCTGTGCTTTCAACTCCTTCAATTCAGCCGGTGCCATTCTATAGGGTGCCTTAGCAACTGGTGCCGCTCCTGGCATCAACTTGATCTCGAATTCTATCTCTCTATCCGGCATGTTTCCCGGTAACTCTTCTCGGAAACACTTCGGGGTATTCCTTGACTACGGGGTCTCCTCTAACTTAGGTTTTACCTGCTCCACATCAACTGCGTACAACAAGTAGCCTTCACAACCTTTCTGACAAGCCCTTATAGCCTTAACCGCTGAAATTATAGGGTGACGCTTCTTACTAGGCTTGTAAATGTTACCTTGATAAGTCTTATCTGATTTTCCCGGTATCTTAAAGGTCACTCTCTTTTCTCTACAATCCAAGTGGACGAAATTCTCGGATAGCCAATCTATTCCAAGAATCACATCAAAATCCGAAAAGTCCAAAACCGTAAAGTCACTCTTGCAACAATACTTTCCAACTCGAACCTCTACCAGGGTATCAACTTGGTTACCTTAGTCACCTTCCCTAAAGGTGTTGTTATCTCCAAAGTATTTCTTAAAGGTTCCATTGGCAAGTTAAGCTTCTTAGCTATCTTAGTTGACACAAAAGTATTAGACGCTCCCGTATCAAACAACGCCGTAATCGCTAAGTTGTCTAATATTATTGTACCTAGGATGTAAATTCATTTATTTAAATACAAATACAACATGATTTAAATCGTGCTATAAAAGTACTCAAATAAATTAAATTAAACAAAAAGGTACCTGAAATAACATTATCGTCCGGTTCTGCTATCTCAGCATCCATTGCAAAGACTCGAACTGGGCGACTTGGGCCGCCTTTCCCACTTCCTTGCTTCGGAATATTCAAACTCCCTTTCGTGGGACACATCTTGGCAAAATGTCCTAAATCTCCACGTAGTAGCGACCTCCCCGTATTAGCCTTACACTCACCCGAGTGATTCTGTTGCACTTAGAGCATAAAGGTGCTCCGGTGGGTGGCTTACTCGCCGTAGGGGCCGTTGTCTTCTTGAAATTTTGTTGGGGTGCTCCCCGGCTATTGCCCCGGCTTGTTCCAAAATTCCTCTTGCTCCCGATAACAACGGTGGCCTTCTTCCCGAATGTCTCAACCTCTAAGGCCTTATTCAACAACTCGGCCATGTTCTTGGTTTGTGAAACCCAACATGCCGGATCGTATCGATACGATAACCCTTCCTTGTATAGGGCCATCTTCCTCTCTTCTACCTTCATCAACTCGGGGTAGAATCTTCCCAATTCGTTAAACTTGTTGGTGTATTGTGATACTTGTCATGTAATTACCTTGCTTATGCCTTAGAAATTGACTTGCCATGTCCGTCCGCACCGTTGCCGGAAAATACTCATTATAGAACATTGCCTTAAAGCTTTCCCAATCCGTCACTTTACCATTATTGCTTCTCGTATAGCATCTATCCATGCTTCAAATTTGCACCCAAAAGGAAACTAACCGCCAACTCGTGCCATCTCGGTCTCGGGGACATGTATGTTCCTACATGCCTTCTCAAAACTCCTTATCCACTCTTCGGCCTTCGAATGCTCGACATTCCCAAAGAAGTCTTGAACTTTGTTCCTCCTTAATCTCGTATACCGCAATCGGTGGTGCTTGCTCGGGTGCCGGTCTAATCGGTGGGGCTTGTGGATAAACTGGAGGGTATTCAAAAGGTATCTCTTGCTGTTGAAACTGGGGTTGATGTAAACCGTAGGGTGGGTAACCAAGACCTTGTTGACGGTCAAAACGGGGTGAAGGTGGTATAGTAGGTCGAGGAGTATGACCCACTGGAGGAGGGTAAAAGGTCTGATGCTGCTGATGAGAAAACACGGGTGGAGGAGGGTAGCTCACTGGTGGGGGATAGATACTGGTTGCTGGGGGTACGTAGACTGGTGGAATGTCTCCCACTACAGTGACTCGTATAGGTGCTTCTCCTGGTTCTCCATAGATGTAGTTGTACCTTGGTGGAGGGTGACTTACTGGTGGCGGTACTAAACCCGCTGGAACGTCACTTACCAAGGAAAACTGAACCGAACTTCCCACATGCCATTGTGGGTGTTGCTCCTGATGAGGTCGCGGTGACAAACTCCGCTGAGATCGTGGTGTAGGGGTTGCAGTATGAGGGGGTGGAGTGGGGCTCGGGTGAGGTGAAGGATTCTGCCTCACGAAACCGCCTTTAACAACTGGCGTAGGACTCTCTCGACGTACTCCTGAAGCTTCTGCACCCGCTCCGGTTCTCGTGAACACCATCCTGATGATCAACGAAAACCAAATCGTTACTAAGAGGTCTAAAGAGAACTTATCTTAATAGAAAGAAAGCCTAAAAGACGCTTCTCTCTCGATACCAACCGTAACGCCCCGTTCCCGGACACCGAGTCCTTATCCGGAAATCGAAACGTTCGGCACGCATAATATTAAATAAATAATATTACACGTAAGCCTCTACTACGTCGTATCAAATAAAAGCAAACGGAAGCTAAAAAGACTCGGGTAATTTTTTTCAAACATCTCGAATAGAAATTCAAGAACTAGAGAAGGAAATGTAAAGTTATTACATCCGAAACAAAACCAACGAATCCCAAAACACGAGTACGAATTCCAAAATGCTAACAATAAACTACAAAATCCAATAATAATCCAAAGCTAGGAAATAAACAAAGAAATGAATAATAATTAATCAAAGTCTTCAACTCCGGCGTCCTCAAACGTCGTCATCAAAGTTCTCCTCGAACTCATCATTTACCTGTTCGTCTTCTCTCCCCCAAACACATAAATAAACATGCATTTGAGGTAAGTACAATGTACAAAGTAAGAAGTAGAAGCTACAATATAATTAAGGTTTATTATTAAAAGATTTGCCTTACTGTGACCGACTCGATCTAGGGTTCACTACATGCCCATCGACACGTTGTGACTATACATTTCTAACTTAGCTTATCTTTGTTACATAATTACTCAAGGACACAATGCATGGTGAAAATTCCACCACGAGATATACTTGCCAACTACGGTGATTAGCACCGGTAGTCCCGGGATCTCCCCGGTATGCATATACGTTCGATGGATTTCCTCCACTACCCTTCACCTTTTGAGCCAATAGCGTTGTCCACCTTTTATGAACGTATCACATCGCCGATTTGAATCAGTGCCTAACCAAGAATAGATGACGTTTTAGCTTTTACTACACTTATGTAATTATTAATGTGAATTAACTAGTCACCTAAGTGTTTTCAGAATAATACTCCCTTATCAGCTCTACTCCCTCACTTAGACAACTAGACATCACATCCTATCAATTACACGGACATTGATGAACCCTAGTTCATCAAAGCACAAGCCCTTTCATGCCCTTCCGACGGATCCGAACTTCAACTCCCTTTAAGAGTACATTCGGTGTTTTAACTGAACGAATCAGAAACTCAATCGGGGTTTGTTCATATTTAATTAATGTTATTTAATCATGAATTAAGGTTTAAAATTCAAAACATAGCTTAAAACAACATTACATAAAAACTGGGGCAATGCGTGCGCATTACTCTGGAATGCGTGCGCATCCCTGCTGCACTTATTCTAAGCAATCCTGCATCAGGAATGCAGGCGTATTGCTAGCCAATGCGTACACATCCTACGCGAGAAAAAGCCCTAAAACCTGTTTTCCAACCCTTAACGGTCTCTACTCGAATCTAAACATCTTGCACATGAATTATAGCGAGAAAAAACGAGTAGAAAACATGTCTTTTAAGATCCAAAACAAAACTTAATCCTTAAACATCATCTAAGCTTAAAACTTGATGCAATATGCATCCAAAACATGATCTATTCTACTCTAAACCACAATTAGATTGTAGGAAGAGCTTCTTACCTTTAGCAAGCTTATTCCAACAAAGAAAACTCGGAGAAACAAGAGCTAAAACCGATCTTTCTCTTATCAAAGCTTCAACTTTCTGCAATCAAAACGTTGCCTTCTTCACAACGATTCCGGCGCTCTACTCTGATCTGAAAACCGTCAAGAATTGCTTTAACGACCGATTGAAAAACTCTCACCCCTAATTTGTGGCTCACACACGCAGAGAGAGTATATGGAGGTGGAGAAAAATCTGATTTCTAATAGGTTATAAGAATTGTGGGGATTTATTCTCCTTAAATAGAAAATCCCAAAAAAAAGATAGAGATCTTATTATCTTCCTTTATAATAAGATAAATCCCAAAAAAAGGATAAAGATCTTATTATCTTCCTTTATAATAAGATAAATCCCAAAAAAAGGATAAAGATCTTATTATCTTCCTTTATAATAAGATAAATCCCAAAAAAAAGGATAAAGATCTTATTATCTTCCTTTATAATAAGATAAATCCCAAAAAAAGGATAAAGATCTTATTATCTTCCTTTATAATAAGATAAATCCCAAAAAAAGATAAAGATCTTATTATCTTCCTTTATAATAAGATAAATCCCAAAAAAAGATAAAGATCTTATTATCTTCCTTAACTATATACATATATATATTTCGAAATATACATATATAATTTAACAAATACTTAAACTCCGAATAAAAGGAACCGAACCCAATATTTCGTTTTCGCAAAATGACACGTCTGCCCTTTCCCGAAAATCGGAATATTACAACAACCAAAATTATATTCAACAACAATAGAATAAAATGTTTTTATTTTATTTCATTTTATTAAGTTGACTCCAGCCTCAATCCATGTATGAGATTTAAAGATGTTATTTTAAGTTGTCTGATTCACCAGGCAAAAGTATACATAATCGGTTGATCCATTTAAAAGTGCAGGCAACAGGCTCATATTCAAAATTTCATATATAAATTGCATCAACACATATTTGTCCGTAAACAATATATTCATATGCAGTCAAATCTACGGATCGAAAACAATAATGGGATAAAACGACACCACATAACAATCGAATTGTTAAAAAACAACAATCTATAATCAGATACGATGACTAAAAGGAACCTTGCTCTGATACCACATGATAGTTTAAATCTACAATTAGATCTACAATAATACGGAACAAGGATCGTACCTTCAGCCATAGTATCCGATTGAAGAGTTGATTCACCTCTTGATAAGCCGTTTAGCCGCCAGCCACCGGCCGCCTATGAAACCCTGGAGGCTGGAATAGAAGAAGTCCATATGCATTGGTAACGACACATGGTGCTTTTAGGTCTTCTGGTCTATGCCTAATTTTCTGCATGTTCACCAACCGATGGTACACAGGCAGTCTATATATAGGCAAGACTAGGGACCTAAAGCATTATGGAATATTCCGGATGAAAACCCTAACCATCATAGGATTTCCCATAATACCCTTAATTAGATAATAAACCAATAATTTATTTACCAACATAATTATTAATAACTTAAGGGCCACATATAATTATCTTTTACTAAATGATAATTCTTACACGGTGGAGATATAAATGATCTGGGGATTGTGTATATCAATGCACCAAACATAGGTTTTCTAAACGTGATGATGGCTTTTGATCTCAAAGATCGTGATGTGTCCATAAATCCCTACTTATTTCAGTTTAAAGACACAAAATGTCTGCTCAATTTTAATATAATTTCAATCATCAAACGTATGGCCAATGTGTCAGAACTATGTGTCTTTTTACCTCAGAACTCCACACAAACGTCTTGTAACTCCTCTCATTATATGCTTTAATGAGCCAAGTGGTCAGGTGTAATATTTCATTGTAGCACTTGATTAAATAATAATATTCTCATTAAATCTTTAACACTTTTAATCTTCAACGTGATTTTATATTTCAAGGTACATCTTTATGAGATCATAGATCTTGTCTGGTTGACTTCCCGCTTTCTAGAGTCGTCTGCTTTGAGAGTATTTTACTCGTCTTTCTCCATTAGTCGTCTTATCCATCTTCATACTAGTAATAATCATGAAAACTAATATGGAGACCTAACGAATGTCTGATATCAAATTTTTTAAGAAATCCAATATCAACTTATAAAATCATTAAACAGAATGATTGATCTGTCAAGTGACCTCTCTTGAAATGACAAGATGCAATGCATTGGAAAATTTCTTATGATTATCACGATTATGAAAGATTCATTGATCCAAGAAGGATTTTCAATTATGTAAATATTCTTTTACATAGAGGTTTGGTGAAGATAACTTCTAACGGGTCATCTGTTTTGATTTAGACTGACCTTACATCACATTTTTCCATATGATCTCTTACGAATTGATGTGTGATATCAGTATGCTTTGTCTTGGAATTTTGTGCTGGATTCTCTTACATTGATATAGAGCTTGTGTTATCACACATAACTTGAATGCCTTTTTTTCCAATTCCATAGTCTCTGAGTTGTTGTCTTACCATAAGGCTTGTGTACAACAAGTTCGTGCAGATACATAAACGTCTTCTGATGTTGATGTTGCAATTGACGTCTATTTCTTTCTAAACCAAGATATTAGTTTGTTTCCTAGCATTTGACAAGTACTAGAAGTACTTTTTTTTCCACTTTGCAACCTACATAGTCTGAATCCGTGTATCCAACCAATGTGAAATCACTTGTTTTGGATAGAATAATCCCAAGTCAACTGTATCCTTGAGATATTTCAACATCCCTTTCGCATCAGCTAGGTAACTTTCTTGTGTATCTGATTGAAATGTTGCACTCCAACATCAAAGGTTATGTCCAGTGTGCTTGCAGTATGGTACAACAATGAACCTATCAGACCTCTGTATTTGGTTTGATCCATACTTTTACCATTAAAAACTTTGTCTATGTTTAGATTTGCTGAAGTAGGAGATGCAGCTTATGCACTTGATTCTATTCTATTCTTTTTTATGAGATCTATGATGTACTTGCTCTGGTTGATGAAAATCCAATTTCTCATTAGCTTGACGTGAAGTCCAAAGAAATAATTGAGTTTTCCCATCACGCTCATTTGGATTTTGCTCTTCATCGGATCAGCTATTTTTTCACATAACATGGTATTTTGACATCAAGATGATGTTATCCACATAGATATATACAAGAAGTGTCAAATCTTCATGTTAGATTATGAACAATGTTTTGTTGAATGTACCCTTTCTGAATCTATTTTCCACAAGAAACAATGATGAAGTTTCATACCAAGCTTTGGGTGCTTATTTCAGACTATAGAGTGCTTTATTGAGCTTGTCTACATTGTCTTCTTGTCTACAGATTAAAATCCAAGTGGTTGTTGGACCTAGACTTCTCTTCAAGAAGTTCGTTCCTATAGGCTGATTTGAAATCCATTTGATATACTTTGAAGTTCTACTGAGCAGCGTATGCAAGTAATAATCTGATTGCTTCTATTCTTGCAACTGGTACGTGTGTCTCATCAAAGTGAATCCCTTTGGCTTGTTAATATTCCTTGGCTACTAGTCTTGCCTTGTTGTTAATGATGACTCCATTTTCATCCATCTTGTTTATATACACACATTATGTTTCAATGATATTTGAGTGGTCTAGTCTGTTTGTGAGTTCCCTGACTTGATTTTTCTAAAATTCATTTAACACTTCCTGCATACAAATTATCCAGTCTGCCTCCTTGCAAGCATATTCAATTGTTTTGGGTTCCATATCTGACAGAAAACAAGTGAGCATGGTTTCTTGTTGTCTTCTAGTTCTAACACCAATGTTTAGTTCTCCAAGAACTTGCCCTGCTGGATGGTCTCTAGGCCAGTTTAGATTAGGCTATGTGATTGGTGTTGTCTAAGCTTCTTCTTGAGTTGTACCTTTCTCAATTGTGGGATGAAATTTGTATAGTTCTGTTGAATTGATTTGTTTTATTTCAATGTCAACATAAATTGGCTCATCTGTAGTTTGAACTTCTTCATGTATAGGCAGATCAGTGTTGAAGTTTGGCTCATCAAAGGTGATATTCACTTATTCTTCTATAGATAATGACTCTTTATTTAGAACTCCGAAAGCTTTGCTCATGTCTGAATATCCCAAGAATAATCCTTCATCTGCTTTGGCATCAAAAGTTTTAAGTTGATCTTTTCCATTGTTTTGGATGAAACACTTGCTTCCAAAGATATGAAAGTAGGAGATGTTGGGATTTCTCTCATTCCTTAGTTCATTAGGTTTTTTCCTCTGATTTTGTTGATAATTGATCTGTTCTGAGTGTGACAAGAAGTGTTGATAGCTTCTGCCCAATAATCTATTGAAATGATAGCTTCTGCTATCAGTGTTCTGGCAGCTTTATTTAATGTTCTGTTTCTTCTTTCTGCTACTCCATTGTGTTATGGAGTTCTAGCAGTAGCTAGTTGATGTTGCATGCCATTTTGTTCATAATAGCTTTTGATAACATGATTCAAGAACTTTGTACCTCTGTGATATCTTACTTTGATTAATGTTAGCTCCTGCTGGTCCCTTGAAAAGGCTTCGGTTAAGTTTAGAGGGGTGGGTGAAAAAACATAACACTTAAAACTTTTGGAGTTAACAAACTCGTAATGTCAGTAGCCTGCTGACTTCTACGTAGTCTGCTGACAGTTGATATTACTGGATTTGTTGCAGCTGAATAAATTTAGTTTAAGCCTTATTACTTGTTGTTACAAGAATGAAACTAAGTATTAGATACTCAGTAGTGTAGATGTGTGATTCAGTTTCCAGTTTCCGTAGGTTGATGTGTTCAGTATACTAAATGCAGAAAGTAAGTAGGCAATTTTTCTAGTGGCTCCAGGTGGTGTAATCCTGTCAGTCCACTCTTCTCCTGTGATGTTGGAGGAAATTCACTAGAGATCTTTGAGGTTGCAGTTACAAAAATCCTTAAGTTGTCTGTCCTTCACCAATAACTTTAGTTCACAAACTGAACACTTGAAACAGGTAGTATTGCTGCTCCAAAGTATTCCCCTGGTCCTTGAAGGGTAGGATTGCCTCATCTCTAGCTTCACCACAAATAATAGTTCTGTTGGTCCCAGAGAAGGGTAAAACTATAGTCAAAGGGGGGGTGGGGGGTGAATGACTATACTGGAGTTTCAAAAACTTTTCTTATGTTTAAAAGCTTTTGGGCAGCAGATAAGTCCCTTCTTACTACGTTGTTTCAAAGTAGTTTAGTCAATCACAGATATAAGATATAATGTAGGCAATTAAATGAGTGTGGTAAAGTAAATTGCATAAAGTAAATTGACACAAGGCTTATAGTGGTTCAGGGTGGTGTAATCCCTTAATCCACTCTTCTCCTATGATGATTGGAGGAATTCACTATTGTTTTCACAGATAAAATAGTATGATTTTCCTTGACTTCCCAAGCTTCACAATCTACAAGACTATCACTCTTTGACGGCAACAGCTTCAGTGATTCAGTCTCTTTCACTTCTTCTTGAGATCAAATCCTTCAACAGCTATATCAAACACAACTCCTTCTCAGATTGATTCTGATTCAGTTGCTTAAGTTTGATGTGAATGAGATTCACAACCTTTCTTGATCAATCTCAGTGTTGAATGTAAAATTGTAGTTCTGATGTCTGAGTTGATCTCTAGATAAATCCTTGTAAGTTTAGAGAGAAGGCTTTTTAAATTGACAGAGTTCTGCTTGATTTTCTTTTTCTAATCGTTAATTTTATCTGTCTGTCAATGCCTTCTATTTATAGCCTTGAATATCCTTGATTTGAATTTTCGTCCGTTGGCTATATTAATGAGGGAATTAATCTTTGATTTTATTCTTGATTCCCCCTTAATTATATTCTCCTTGATTTCAGTGATCGGAGTGTTCTTCAAACGTTTGACAGAAAATCCGTCTTTGATTGATCCTCTATTTATTGTGCATTTAATGTATGATCCTCTGAATCTTTATCATATTTTAAATCTGATTTGGTAAGGGTTACTTCGCCATTCCCTGAACGGTTGAGTGATCCATCTGACTTTGCCGTTTAGATCTTCCTTCACTGTTTTGTCTTCACTCAGCCGAAAGTCAGTTTACTCTGCCGATTCACTGTTTCCTTCATCACTTCAGTTTATGGAGAATCTTTGTACTTCACTGATCCTTGATTGGGGTGAGATCAGTGTACACCATATTTAAACATTAAGTACCATCACTTGAAGCATAACATAGACTTATCCAAGGTCATCACATACTTCCTTGGTTATAAGTCAGACCATTAAGTCTTCATTGCTTCTCTGCTGGTGCTTGGCTGGCTTCACTCTACCGAATGTCTGTTTTACTTTGCCGTCCTACGAACTAGTACAATACTTGTCCGAATTTAACTTATACAACATGTTAGACTCTAAGTAAATACTTATACAGAGAATTCTAACTTATATCAGGCTTGCTATTACAGCTAGTATGGACATCATCAAAATATAATAAAATGTTCCTAACAATTTCCCCCTTTTTGATGATGCCAAAACCCTCATAAGCCTGACCATAAGTAATCCAAATTTTTTCTCCATAATAATCAACAGGATAAAACTCAACAATTTTATTCATTCATTTAAGGACAGCAAGTTCAAAATTTATTAAAGTATTACAACTACATTTTGCTTAATTCAGCCTTGTACCTTTTGAACTTTGTTGTTTGGACTCCTTCAATGTCTTTCCAGTCAATTTCAGGGAACTTCCACTTCTAGTATGCCATAGCAGTGTATTCAGATACCCCCTTGAATACTTTCTTGGCAAAGAGTCCGTTGAAATCTGGCAAAGTATCATTTGCCCTAGGTTCTCCAAAATGCTTCTCAAGTCTCTCTCTAGCTTCAGCAATATGTGAGTCAACAAACTTGAGAATTTTGTAGAGACTACACTGCTCCTGTTTGTCCATTCTTCCCATAGGATTGAAGAATTTTACCATATAGATGAAATCTTCTTGTTGTTCATTGGCAAGTCTTCTGGTCCTTTTGCAGAAAGTGATATGGCTGAACTTGGTTTGCTGTTGGTTTGTTTTAGGAGAGCAAACTCTCTCTCTTAACATCATTGTCGAGTTTGGCCATATCAATTCTCATCCTTTCATCCTGAAAGCTTACCCAATCAGCCCATGCTTCATCTTGTGAAACATGAGGGTAAAGTCCTTCCTGTACCCTGAAAAACTCTCTAACATGGTCCAGTACATCTGCTTCATATTCTGCTTTGCTTTTGTGACCAGTGAACGTTCTGTGCTCACTAGTGTATCTGGAGCTGCTGCTACCTCTGCTGGTGTTTCCTCTGGTGCTAAGTCTGTGTTGACTTGCTGATCCTCTTTGCTGGCTAGATCCAAGTCTTTGCTGTTTGCCGGATCTGTCTCTGTCATCATCTCTTCTCTGCATGGGATGAGGAAATCCAATGCTTGGTTCGTTTAGGGCTTTCTCTCTTTCTTCTCTAGCCCTCATTTGATGTTTCTCTGCTTCATTTCTGATCCTGATTTCTCGGTCCCTTGCTCTCAGTTGTTCTTCAGTGAAGCTTGGGGGTCTAATAGTTGATCCTTCAGGCTTATCATGATTTTCCCCCTTTTTGGCAGCATCATCCCTCTGCTGGAGTAGGATTCTATTTGTGGCCTCTGCCGTTCCAATCAGAGAGTCCAGCTTTGATTCAATGGATGTGAATCTATTATCATGACAAGTCAATTTCTCAGTGACACTGCGGAATCTTATGCCAAATGCGACTGCCATAGAGTCATTTTCTTGAGAAATGTGTTGCCTGAGACCTGTAAGATTGTTTGTGATATTTTTGTTGAGTTGTCTCATCAGGTCTCCTTGACGTTGCACAATGATATTCTGTGCCTCAATATATTGAGCAATGGCCACAAATTTACTCTCAATGGAGTAGCTTTTGTCATTGAAAGCCGAAGTCATGGATCGGAGGTGCATAGCTTGTTGCTCTAACTCCTCTGCCAGCAGGTCTGTTGCTTTTTCAAATGTTTCATTTGAGATACCAGTGGCTAGCTGAGAAAGTTTGTGCCGGATGTCAGCTGGCTCTATGTCTGTTTGTTGTCCTCTATCTTGAACCTGAGTCACAGTTATATTGACATCCAAATCGTTATGTGTTTGGGTAGATGTGTATGCCGGTGTGGCTTGAGCTGCTATTCCCCCTTTCTCTATGCTGGGGATTGCCTTGACTGGAGTAGCAGTAGCTGAACCAGTCCACCATGTTTGGGTTGTCAGCTGGAGTTTCAGCAGATAGTGGTTGAGTGGTTGTCTTAGCTGGTGTTGTTGACTTGTTGGATGCATGTGGCTGTCGAAATATTCTTAGAAGAATGTTGTCATCGATTGCATCCGGTGTAGGAGTAGCCTCTTCTCTTTGTTCATCATGATCATCAGCATGAGGATCATCATTAGCATTGTCATCCTGATTATCTCCATCATCTTGATCAGTATTATCATCATCATTTCCACCATCTTCCGAGTCATCACTGTGTCTGTCAGAGATTTGGGACAGTTTTGCCTTTGCTGTGTCAACCATGTCCCAGAGAGGAGATTCATCAAGTGCACCAACCAGAGTTGTGATTCCTAGAAAGTTAAAGTTCCATGCCTCTTCAGAAAGCATGCATTTTGAATCTAGAAGCTGATTTCGGTAATCACCTTCTTTCCATTCAAGATATTCTGCAATTCGATCATCAATATCGTTTGCAGACATTTGTGCAGGTTCTTCTGGAGATTCCTCATCATCTCCATTGTCTCCTGTAACTTCCTCATTTGGAGGTCCTTCATCCTCACTGTCATTTTCTTCTTCTTCTTGTTCTCCCTCAACATCAGAATCATCTTCTTCTTCTTCTTCTTCATCAATTAATTTTCCAAAGGCTGTCTTGTCTAGATTGCATTGAACCTTTTGCTTCTTTCTTTGACTAAAGGGATGAGTTGTGGTTTTCTTTCTCTTCCCTCTTCCGGCTTGCTTTTGCTGTTTAACATAGGTAAACATGACCTTGGACTCATGCAATTTGTGAAGTTGTACAACAGGGACTTTGAGGCATTGCATCAGATAGTGTAACTGAATACCATATGACTTTTTCACCCAGAATTGTCCTTTCTTCGTCATTCCTTTTGTTGATCCCTTTTTGGCTGCTTTTACTTCACCTTGGATTTGTTCTTTGAGTCATAAAAAGAAGTATTTTGCCCAATTGAACTCCGGATTGTTGTAGATAATTCCCATTAACCTCATTCTGTTTTCTGTCATGGCATTATTTGCTCCCAACTTTCCTTCGATAGTTTTGCCAATTAGGGCACTGAATTCACTGAAGGGTTTCTTTAAATCGTATCTAAGACAATTGACCCTCTTAGACCCTGGGTTTGCCGTTTTGGCGAAGGTTACCCAGAAATCATCTAGGTTTTATGGTGCCAAAGTCACTTTTGCTTGACCCTTATTTGAAATTTTATGATGTTTTCGAATTACCTTTTTTGTAATCGCTATGTCTCTGCCTTTGGCAGATTCAACCATCTTATCTTCTTCCCAATCGTCACCTTCTTCTGCTAGAAGCCCAGAAATGTATTATGCAGATTACCAGAAGGAGATTAGACTTTCGTAGCAGATTTTGGTTACTGGAGGGTTGAGAAAGGTAGATAATTTTAGGATTTTCCATCCAGCTGCCAGTCGTTTTGCGTCTTCATCATTTCCGCAAAGCTTTATGTAGTGTTCTTCTTGGAAGAATGAACCAGTGGCAATCGATTTTTCGTACCCAATTTGGGTGTTTGAGGAGGATGAAGCCATTGTTGGAAGTTAAAAGAATTTTTGAGAGTGAATTACGTTGCAATGAGGTGTATGTTTTGCAAGGGAGTGTAAGGATTTCTGAAAATTTCTAAGTATCGTTTATATAGAATGATTTGGGTAGTGTGAACGTGGTTTGAATATGGAAGGATTTTATGACATAATGGCGTGATTTTGTGTATGTAAATCACGATATTCGAGTGGAGTGGGGGTAGTGGATTGTGGTGAGTAATGATAAAGCCCGGGAATCGAGGCGTTTGTAATTCGAAAAGAATAATATAATTACCTCCATAATTATAGATTGATCTCCACGTGTATAATCATCCACAGAATAATCCTCCATAACTTCCTTATTCTCCACGTGTATAAAAGTTGATTTCGTTCACACTGTTATTTGCCCATGACTCCAATCTTTATTTCGGTGAAGTGCCTTGGCTAGTCACTTAGCCGGTGTAGTGACTCTTTCACTGAGCTGCTTTTATTTGACTGTTCCTAACAATCAGTTAACTCAACTTCACTGGATACCAGTGCCTTACTGCTACATCACCTGTAACGGCAAAGGTTTAAGCAGCTGATGAAGACACTTAGCCAATTACTCCAGTTAGCCGCTCTTTTGTACTTAGTCGATTTCAATCATTCCTAACTCAGTTCTCACACAGCTTTTCATCCTCTGAACCAAAGATGATGTCATCAACATAGATTTGTGCTAGTAATGTGCTTGTTCCTTCCTCTAATTTGAATAGAGTCTTATCTATAATTCCTTTGTTGAATCCATTCTTGATCAAAAATTGTGATAAGGTTTCATACCAAGCTCTGGGTGCCTGTTTGAGTCCATAAAGAGCCTTCTTGAGTTTGTATACTTTGTCTTCTTTTCCTTTGAGTTGGAAACCAGGAGGTTGTTCTACATATACTTCTTTTTCTAAAAGTCCATTCAGAAATGCACTTTTGACATCCATTTTATATACTTTGAAGTCTTTATGTGCAGCAAAGGCTAGAAAGAGTCTGATTGCCTCCAATTTTGCTACTGGTGCAAATGTTTCATCATAGTCTATTCTTTTTGCATGAGAATAGCCTTTTGCAACTAGCCTTGCTTTGTTTCTGACAACTGTTCCTTGCTCATCCATCTTGTTTCTGAATACCCATTTTGTTCCAATGATGTTGGCTATGTCTGCTCTGTCAACAAGTTCCCAGACTTCATTTCTTTCAAATTCATTTAGTTCCTCTTGCATGGCTGTGATCCAGTCTGCATCTTGAATTGCATCATCTATTGTCTTAGGTTCCACTTGTGATATAAAGCAAGTCAACATGTGCTCCAGCTTGTCTTCTCGGGTCTAACTCCCGTGTGAATGTCTCCAATAACTTGTTCTTCAGGATGATCTCTTAGCCAATTTAGGTCTGGTTGAAGTTGTTCTTCACTTGGTGCTTCTGCAACTTCAGGTTCTGCATGAGCTTCAAGTTCTGGTGCTTCTTCAGTTGTAATGACTTGTGGTTCATCTTGATTTCCAAAGTTGTGATGCAGAATAGTTGCAGGTACTGTTATATTCATATACACTTGCCTTTGTGCTCCTTCTTCTTCTTGTTCTTGAAGACTTTTACCATTTGTATTTGGTTCATCAAAGACTACATGTATTGATTCTTCAATCACTAATGTTCGTTTGTTGAGTACTCTAAATGCTTTGCTGGTGTCTGAGTATCTCATAAAGATTGCTTCATCAGCCTTTTCATCAAAGGTGTGCAGTTGATTCCAGTTCAAAACAAAACATTTTGATCCAAACATATGTAAATATGAGATATTAGGTTTTCTACCATTCAATATTTCATATGGAGTCTTTCCATGATGTTTATTGATGATTGATCTGTTTTGTGTATGGCATGCTGTGTTTGCTGCTTCAGCCCAAAATATCTTTGGTAGGCATGCTTCTGCAATCATTGTTCTGACTACTTCTTAAAGTTCTGTTTCTTCTTTCTGCTACACCATTTTGTTGTGGAGTTCCTGCTGCAAATAATTGATGTAGTACTGCATTTTCTTCACAATAGTTTCTGATAATTTTATTTAGAAATTCAGTGCCTCTGTCTGATCTGATCTTGGAGTCTTCAATTTTATTTCCTTCATTTTCTTTCTCATTTTGGAGTCTTCTCAGTAAAACTGGCAGCTTCGTGAGTGTCTCTTTCTTCTTGTTCATAAAGATTGTCCAAGTGTATTTTGAGAAGTCATCCACCACTACTAGAGTGTATTTCTTACCACTTACACTTACTGGTGTGACTGGTCCAAACAGGTCCATGTGTAACAGATGTAGAATTCTTGTTGTTGATTGATAGGGTTTTGACTTGAAGGAACTTTTGATTTGTTTCCCTTTCTGACATGCATCACAAAGACTTTCCTTCTTGAATGTGATCTCTGGTAGGCCTTCAACTAACTTGTTCTTTGTTAATTTGTTGATGGTCTTGAAATTAAGGTGATTTAATCTTCTATGCCAGATCCAGCTAGTTGATTGTTTGTTTTATACAAACAAACATGTTTATGCCTTAGCTGTTTTCCAATCCACCACATACATGTTGTCTTCTCCTCTACCTGCAAGAACCATAGTTGAAGTTTGGCTGTGAATCACTTTGCATCCTTCCTTGTGGAAGTGTACATTGTAGCCTTTGTCACAGAATTGACTGATGCATAGCATATTCAAATTAAGTCCTTTAACATATGCCATATTTTGAATCTTCAAATTGTTCTTGAACATTGTACCTTCCCCTTAATCTTGCCATGGTTTTCTTTGCCTCCAAATGTGACTTTGGGTCCATCAAAAGCTTTGAAGTCAGTGAGCCATCTCTTGTTTCTTGTCATGTGTCTGGAACATCCACTGTCTATGTACCATACATCCTACAAAACAAATTAATTATGTTTAGGTACCCAACACTGTTTGGGTCCATACCTGTTAGCAGTCATGCCTCCTACTCCAAGTGTATATCCAAATGATCTTCTTTTTGGATAGTTGAAGTCATTGACTTCATATGTATAAGGTGTTAGGAAATCACTAGTTTAACGCAGCGGAATTTAAATTTTGATTTTCTTTTACTAGATCGTTCTTCGTTTAATGCAATAAACACGTTAAGTAGTTTGACGGTTATACCTCAGATGATCTATAAGATCGTCGCTTTGACGTCAACGGAGAGTAGTTCAGTGCGCAAGCCATCCACGCGTCCGGCCTCTATCACTAATCCACACGAACCCCTTGCCGGAATCCTCCTTGGATTGCTATCGGAAAAACTCTTCCCTCACAAACTCACGATGGATTGCTCTCTATTTTACACAAGAACTATGAGCTCTTGCAATTGTGATGTACAAAAGAGCTTGACCCCCACTTCCTTTATATAGAGGAAGTGGCGCCCCAAAGTTGTGTGGAGGAGAAGAAAACCTTTTCCCAATAAAATAAAGAAAATCTTCTAGATTGATTTATCTCTTTTATTATAATAAATTTTGCCAATATCTTATATTGAATATAATTATCTTATTACCATAAATCTATTTTTCCAAAGTCAATTAATATCTTATATTAATATTATGGTAATGTTATTAATTAAAGTGCACAATCCAAGTGTATCTTATGCACTCAAAGATGGCGCCTCATTTGTCAATTAATTGACTTTCGGAATATTCTTTAATTAATATAATTTATATATAATTAATATCTTGTATTTTATTTATTCATAATAAATAAATACCACCATGGTCTTCTATTAATTTACCATGTGTCTAGTTATTATATAACCTTTATAGTCTAGAGATAAAATTTCCTTATTTGGTTATCAACTATAACCGCATTTTAATCCGACTTGATGTTCATATGTGTGTGACCCGATAGGCTTCCGAATATGTTGGCCGTAGACACAAAGTGCAATTTAATAAAATGCCCTTCATACCTAACGATCACGGGATAGCGACTAGCAACACATCGTGACACCCAATCATCGGAAGAGTCAAAAGCAATGACTACTACCTTTCATGTGAAGCAGTTACCGTGTAACTTACAATCCTATCGCTGTAATAATATCCATACGATCGTACCTCGAGTGTCGATACATTAACGATCGTATCTTATAATCTGGATATCAAGCACTCTCGGGATAACACATTTACTCCCACTTTGCAAAGATTCTCGAGAGCTCGACATTCCTTATAAGAAGGCCATTTCGGATATTCGATCCCAATCATAGGATACGCAATTCCCGGACGACCAATCATGTATACTCCGCATGCTTCAATATCATACCCAATCACTCCCGCATGATCGCCCCATGGTTAGGAGAAATCTCAATAGTGTCAAAGCATGACAATCCACACCGTGATGCCATGAAGACTCCGGTCAAAAGGATAATTACACAACCGCCACTTAGTGTGACACTTAATGTAAGTGGGTCAGTCTAACGTACGCATTCTCTAATACACGTCCATGTACATTCCAAGTGTCTCTACACTTCGATAGACGAGATCTATCCCTACCTTCTAAAAGATAGAAGACATCCAATACGTGCTAGTCTGATTATACTATCAATGTCCTATTTGATAATATGTAAGACTAGAGACATTTAAGTACCAATCTTGGTATAGTGATTAGAGATCTCATCAACCATAATCACTATCATGGTTTCTCTATCACAGATTGACACTAGGGACGTTACTATATATATATACAACAAATAACATGAAGATAAACAATATATAATAACATAAGTGCTTTTATTAATCATAATAAAGTTATTACATGAACTAAATAGACTGTAAATGACCCGACCCAGTCGGATCCGGTCCAACCCGATTGGGTTTAGGACACCTTTCCAACAATCTCCCACTTGGCCTAACGCCAATCACCCATATGCCTAAGCCCATGCAAGTGAACATGTTTCTCATGCTTCGCTTGAGACAATGTCTTGGTTAACGGATCAGCTATGTTATCATCCATGTGGACTTTCTCTATCTTTACATCTCCTCTATCTACTATCTCTCTAATCAAGTGATAGCGCCGTAGCACATGTTTGGACTTTCTGATGAGACCTTGGTTCCTTTGACTGAGATATCAGTCAATTATTATCACAGTACAGAGGCACTGGACCTTCAATGGAGGGAACCACACAAAGTTCAGTAATGAACTTCTTCATCCCAACTGCTTCCTTTGCCGCCTCCGAGGCTGCTATGTATTCGGCTTCCGTTGTAGAGTCTGCAGTAGTCTTCTGCTTAGAAATAAAATCAAAGTTGAGACTTTGAATCAATGACTATGATTCAACTGTGATTTGAGCTTTTCTTCTGGATGATTAATTTAAGCACGGCTCTGTATTTCTTCAAATGTTGGATCTTGAATCTGCTTGAATATGCTTGAACACTTTGAAGAAATTTCTTGATCTTGCAATTAAGTACTTAGCAGGTATTCTTTTGAATTTGGCTTTCCCCCTCAATTTGATCTTTCTTGACTAGATAGATTCCTTTTAATTTTCTTGCTTTAATATCATATGCCTGCTTTCTATATTTTTTGATGTTGTAGAGGTAATCTATTTATTGGGGTTCATTCAACATTCATCCTGCTTGTAACGGTTATATTTTCTGACTGTTCTGCTGTGTCAGTAACTCATCCAATGAAATTGTTTTCTTTACAACGTTCGACTGTACTTTCAGTTTGTTGGATGACTAACTTATAAAACTGAGTTTCCTTATAAGTTTTATACTGAGTTTATTACTTGTCAGTTTCATAACTGACTTGGAGCATTAACTGAGAATTTATTCTTCTTCAAAAGATCAGTACTCCAGTTTTCATCTGATTATAATTGACTTAATCAGAGTACACCCTGATACATTTATCATCTAAGAATTCATTGTCCTTATGATTCTTAGGTCTTCATACAAGATCCATAAAGTCGGTTCGGTCACCACGCCTTGCACCGAAGTCTAACTTTACGGTCTCGACTTGTAATCTTCATAACTGAGTTTGAGCCCTCAGTTCTTCATTCTTCAATAACTGAGTCTGTGTCCCTCAGTTCTTCAGTCTTTCATAACTGAGTCCGTGTCCCTCAGTTCTTCAGTGTACTAGATAAGCCAACCGAGTCTATTCCCTCAGCGAACTTATCTTCTTCAATCTTCTGTTGGTGTGCTCTATTGTCAGTTTCTTGTATAGTCTCAGCTGGATTAAATGTCAGTTTCTTCATTTCTCAGTTCCGGCAAAGAACTATTACAGTGCTTGTCTGATTTAACTTATACAAATATCAGACTTTAATAAATCCTATACATTGGTATCTAGACTTCTTTTTGCTTTGCACTATAACAGCTAGTTATGACACTTCATCAATGGGGTTAAGAACAATTAACAAATAAGTGATGAATCATCATCAAAACATAAATTTTATTTCCAACAAACATGATTCTGACCCAGTTCAAGACCTTCAAAAGAATGTAGATCCCTTGATGCAACCTCCAGTACACCAATGGATGACAGATCACCCAGAAGAACAGGTGATTGGTGATACTCAAGCTGGTGTTCGAACAAGACATCAACTAGATGCAATGATTGCATGTTTCCTATCTCAATCTGAACCTAAAGAGATAGAAGAAGCTTTGAAAGTATCAGATTGGATTTTAGTTATGCAAGAACAACTGAATGAGTTCGAAAGAAATCAAGTATGGGAACTAGTAGACAGACCAGATCATGTAAACATCATTGGCACTAAATGGGTTTACAGAAACAAACTTGATGAAGATGGGAATATCATCAGAAACAAAGCCAGACTTGTAGCTAAAGGATATTCTCAAGCTGAAGGCATAGATTTATATGAAACTTATGCACCAGTTGCAAAACAAAAAGCAATCAGACTATTTCTTGACATTGCAGCTCACAAAAAATTCAAGGTATATCAAATGGACGTTAAAAATGCATTTTTTGAATGGAATACTTGAAGAAGAAGTCTACGTTCAACAAACCCCAAGGGTTTGAAATTAAAGATCAAGCTGATAAAGTCTTTAGACTGAGAAAAGCTCTATACGGACTGAAACAAGAACCCAGAGCTTGGTACGAAACCCTGTCTCAGTTTTTGGTAGATAATAGATTTATCAAATGAACCATCGACAAGAATTTATTCAAGATGAAAGTTGAAGAAAGTACTCTCCTTGTTCAGATCTATGTTGATGATATTATCTTTGGATCTAAAAATGAACAACTCTGTGAGAAATTTGCAAGTTTAATGAAGAGCAAATTTCAGATGAGTATGATGGGAGAACTGAATTATTTTCTCGGTTTACAAGTTAAACAGCTCGATAATGGAATTTTCATTCACCAAACTAAGTATACCAGAGAATTGATCAAGAAGTTTGGAATGGAAAATCAGCTGGCATTTCAAAACCAATTGGGTCTAACATCAGATTTGATGAAGACAAAAACAGGCAAAGATGTAGATCAAACTCTCTACAGAAGAATGATTGGAAGTCTACTTTATCTTACAGCTAGTAGACCAGACATATCCTTTGTTGTTGGTGTTTGTGCTAGATTTCAAACAAGACCTAAAGAGAGCCATCTCATAGTTGTAAAAAGAACCTTGAAGTACTTCAAAGATACAGAATGAGTTGGTATATGGTATTCAAGAGAAGGAGAATTCAAACTGATATCTTACTCAGACTCTGACTATACAAGATGCAAAGTGGACATAAAAAGTACTTCAGGCACATGTCAGTTATTGGGAAATAGACTTGTGTCATGGTTCAGCAAGAAGAAAAACTCAATCTCTACTTCAACAGCTGAAGCTGAGTATATCGCAGCTGGAAGCTGTTGTGCTCAAGTTTTATGGATCAGACAACAACCGAGAGATTATGGGTTAGAAGAAGGAATGATTCCTATAATGTGTGATAATACAAGTGCAATTGCAATAACTGACAATCCAGTTTTGCACTCAAGGACGAAACACATTGATGTGAGACATCACTTTATAAGGGATCATGTGGAAAAGAAGGATATAACGGTTCTCTATGTTCCAACTGAAGATCAGTTAGCAGAAATTTTTATCAAACCACTGGACAAAGAGAGGTTTGCTAAACTGAGAACTGAATTGGGTATTATTAAAGTCAGTTAAGTCAGTTCAAGCTTAGAGATTCGTCAAGGGGATTGATCTTTGTCATTCTGGGTGCGCTCACTTGACAGATCAGTCAGTGACCTCAACAATCTCAAACTGACTAACTGAGTTGAAGGTTTGACGGAACACAAATTTTGTAAAAATGATCTCATCTTCAGTTTTACCAATCAAACAAAGTCAATAAAGGAAATGATAAAACCGACAACAGTTATATCGCATTTAATTACCGCCATTTTTCTGTCATAATTCGTAGCGTGTATACCCCCATTATGTCAAATAGTACACATCGGATACACAAACCAAGATGGAATTTGAAAAGATTGTACAAATCTATTAAAAGATCATGGATCCTTTCAACTACCCACACCTTTATATACAACCATTCCTTCACTCTCTCTTTTCCAAAAATAAAAATCAAACTTTCTCATCCTAAAATCAGCCAGAAATTTTTCTTAAAATGGCCGCTTCAAAGAAAACTCAAGAAAAACAGTTAATCACCGCCCCTGATACATTCACACTTCAAGAATTCGAAGAAATGTGTGGTAATACTCTTCTCTCCAGTCATATATCTGAAAAGATTGGAAGATTACCGGGTTTACGAAATCTTTTGGAAGCCAAATTGCAACAAGACATAGACTTGGAAGGTCTATTGCAATTTTGGGTAAATATGAAGATGCTAAAGAACTCTCTACTCACAAGAGTTCGTGGACAGAAGATTTTTGTCAACGAAGATATAATCAAACAACTTTTGGGCTTCAAAGACCCTCTGGTTAAATCTATTGACCAAGCCTGCTTACCACTTCAACGCAGTGACTTTCTTAGACAAATTTAAGCTTCAAAGGAACCAACAGAACAGTCAATATACACATTCAGTATCTCAAAACTGAATTTGGTATTCTCAGCAGATGGATCAGCAGACATGCCATCGGACAGCACAAAGGGCTAAGTAAGTTAACTGAAGATGGTATCTACCTCATGAATGTCATCTGGGATGTATTTGAGTTCAATTGGGCTGGATATATCTTCAATTAGATCAAGCAGCAACACTTGGCTAAACTAGCAAGTGTCAGCAGAGCCTAAGCTAAAGGAAGACAAACTGATGGAACATTTTGAATGAAGAAATCACTTAGCTTAGTGATTCAGTTTTATTTGGATGGAATCAGTAGTGGGAATAAGAATGCACAAACTGCTACTACAAAAGCTGTAGCAGTTGCAAGTTCAACAAAAAGAACTTCCCAACCTGAAGCAAATAGGCAAACTGTGTCCCAACAAATCGCTCAACAAAAATGAATTAAAAGGAAAGCTGAGACACAAGGAGAAAAATCAGTTGTACGTTGTTTGTACCCAGGTACTTCAAGTCAGTTAGCATCAACTGAGGGGGAACAACCACTGACAACTGACATCATCAAGCTGAAAGCCTTAGTTCCTGGAATTGTTTCTCAACTTCAACATAGAATATCTGAGAAACAAGTTTCCGTAACAAGCCTTAGTTATGAATATTGAGCAACAGAAATAGGAATCTCAACAACTAAAGGAGTATCTCTTTGATGCTAAGAGGATCATCAAACTGATAAAGATGAAGCTCAAGACTGAAGATTCTAGAGAAGCTACTCTACTTAATGATGAAAAAATATTGTTGGAGAAACTAGAAATACCATGTCTCTACGCCTTATTTGCTATGGAAGAGTTTCTCAACAACTGCTATAACACATTTCGAGAGTTAGCCAAGAGAACTGAATCAACCACACCATCAACACATAAGGAAATTTCAAAGAAGAAAGAAGATGATAAGGATGATGATTCACGGAAATAAGTTCAAAAGAGTATAGTTTTGCAGTCAAGCACTCAGCTTGAACAACCAGCGCAAACTGATACTAAGGAAGAAGAATTGCCAGATGAAACTCAGACAACTGACAATAAAGAAGAACAAGCAAGAAATGATGCTAATCAACAACTTATGTTAATTGAAGATGCCAATCAGTCTCGAATCCAAGAAACAAGAAAAGAAGACCCATCTGAGAAGCTTACAATAGAAGAATTGAACCAAGTACATGAAGGCTTGAAGATTATGCTCAACCAAAAGGATGACTTAAGTGGTCTTCTATCCCATGTTTCCAGTTATTTGGATTACAGGAAGAAAATTGATGTCTCAACTCACACTAAGTTGGACATTATCAAGAAATCCACACCAGATTCAGTTTCGGAGATTCTCAGTTTGAAGGAAAAACTTGAACAAACAACTATGGTAGAATGAGAAACTTATGTTCAAGCTGAATGGAACCTCAATCAATGAATTTATGTGTTAGAAACTCAACTCAGAGATCTCCTCACCGCTCAGAAAGAAATGTCAACAAATCAGAAGGCAACACATCAACTATTCAATGAGTTGTATGATGCCAAAAAGGGGGAAGTGGAGGAAGAAAAGCTGAAGTTATGTGAATAAAAACTAAAGCTTGAAACTGAGATGATAGAACTGAAGAAAGCAAAATCAGCTACAGAATCAAAGATCAGAGAAGTTGAAGAACTAACTGATAAGAAGCTCATACTCAAATACAGTCAACCTGGTGACAGAAGAGCAACTCTCACTGAAGATCTTTGGATGAAGTTTATTGAAGACTACAGCCATGTCAAAGCCAAGTACAAATACAAGAATTATTAAGAATCAATCAACTACTTTTTATGTGATCTTTATAGTAAACAAAAAATGGTAAACTACAAGATGATCAAAAGGATTGAAGAAAGATTGTGAATCAGAGACAAAATTGAACAGATGAAAGCAGATGTCAATGAGTTTGAAACTTATTACAAAGAAGAAAGTCATTTGCCAAAGTTAGCTATGTGTAGAAAATGGATGCTAACAAGCCAAGTGGACTACCTCAAGACTTTCAGTAATGAAGACACAAAGATTGATGGAGAATTACGCCTTCATGACAAATGAATGAAGTATGTCTTAGCTAAACAGAAAGCTTCTTAAGCTTTATCTCAGTTTATATATAATATGTAACTTGATCCAATTTTTTCAAAATCTTAATGAAATCCAGTTTCTAGTTTTACTTTGTTTTGTACTATTTTTATCTTTAAGCTTTTCTTTTAAGGATGGTTTTGACATCATCAAAAAGGGGGAAATTGTTGGGAATAAAATTTAGTTTTGATGATGATTCATCTTATTCAAGAACATATTTGTTTACACCTCATTGATGAAGTGCTGAAACTAGCTAGTTGTTATAGTGAGAGGCTAAAAGATGTCTAGATCTGAATGTATAGGTTTTACTAGAGTCTGATAATTGGATAGGTTATATTAGACAACCACTATAATGGATAGAAGTGTCATAAAACTAAAAACTGGAAATCATCTAAGAAACTGGAAAGACAAGTCATCTAAAACTGACTTAGACTACATCAAGAACTAAAGCTCACTCATAACTGAAGAAGGTATGTTCGTTGAGGGACACAGACTCGGTTGGCTTATCTGAAACTGAAGGCTGAGGGAACAGACTCGGTTATTGAAGATTGAAGAGCTGACGGTACAGACTCAGTTATGAAAGACGAGACTATAAAGTTAGAATTCAGGCAAGTTTGTGGTGAAATGAACTGACTTTATAGATCTTGTATGAAGACATATGAGTCATAAGGACAATGAACTCTTAGAAGATATATGCTTAAGGTGTACTCTGAACTCAGTATAAAACTGATCAGGAAACTCAGTTTTATAAGTCAGTCATCCAACCAACTGATAGTACAACCGAACGTTGTAAAGGAAGCAATTCTATTGGATGAAATACTGATAAGTCAGAACGGTCACAAAATATAGCCGTTACAAAATAGACGTTGATACAATTCAAATTCGAGCGAACTGAACGTTGGACCTTACACTATAAATAGAGGACTTTGCACCCAGGATCAAAAACAAAGATTTACCAAGAATTAACAAGATAACAAGCATTCTTGTGCAAGAGTCTAGTTCAATCAATTTATCGTCTATATCTGCACAAACAAGATCAATCAAGAATTTCTTCAAGTGTTCAAGATACACAGAATTTATTCAGAATTTGACACTTTGAAGACCACAAACAAAAATCAATATATTGATTCTCAGCCCAACTTTGATTCTTAATCAAAGGTTCAGACTGTGAAGCAATCCGGTGAAGGATTTGCCAAGGACAGTTGTATCAGCAGTCGGGTAGACTGTGTTCATGGTGGTAGCTGGTGAAGAGGCATACGTAACCCTTCAAGGACCAATGGTTAAATCATTTGACTCGCATTTACTATACTACAATGTCCCTAGAATTCTTGCTAGTAATATCGACGTTAGTGACTTACACGCGATCATGCCCCTGCAGTAAGATTTGAGGCAATCAGATTATTTCTTACCTTTGCGGCTCACAAGAAATTCAAATATACCAGATGGACGTTAAAAGTGCATTTTTAAATGGAATACTTGTAGAAGAAGTCTATGTACAACAACCGCCTGGATTTGAAATCAAAGATCAAGCTAACAAAGTTTGCAAACTGAGAAAAGCACTTTATGGATTAAAATAGGCACCCAGAGTCTGGTATAAAACTCTATCTTAGTTTTTAGCCGATAATGGTTTTATCAAAGGAACCATTGACAAGAATTTATTCAGAATGAAAGTTGAAGAAAGTACTCTCCTAGTTCAAATCTATGTTGATGGCATTATTTTTGGATCTGAAAATGAACAACTCTGTGAAAAATTTGCAAGTTTAATGAAGTGAAAATTTCAAATGAGTATAATGGGAGAACTGAATTAATTTCTTGGATTACAACTTAAGCAAATAAATGATGGGATTTTCATTCACCAAACTAAGTACACAAGAGAACTAATCAAAAAATTTGGAATGGAGAAATCAGTTGGCATTGCAACAACAATTGGAACCAATATCAGATTAGATGAAGACAAAGATGGTAAGGATTTGGACCAAACTCTCTACCGAAGAATGATTGGAAGTCTACTTTATCTCACAGCAAGTAGGCCAGACATATCCTTTACAGTTGGTGTTTGTGCCACATTTCAAACAAGACCTAAGGAAAGTCATCTTACAGTTGTCAAAAGAACCTTGAAGTATTTCAAAGACACAAAAGGAGTAGGGATATGTTACTCAAGAGAAAGAGAATTCAAACTGATATCCTACTCAGATTATGTTGGATGCAAAGTGGAAAGAAAAAGTACTTCAGGCACTTGTCAGTTACTAGGAAATAGACTTGTGTCATGGTTCAGCAAGAAGCAAAACTCAATTTCGACATCAACAATTGAAGCTGAGTATATAACAGCTGGAAGCTGTTGTGCTCATGTTTTTTGGCTAAGAAAACCATTGAGACATTATGGGATAGAAGAAGGATTGATTCCTATCATGTGTTATAATACCAATGCAATTGCTATAACTGACAATCCAGTTTTGCACTCAAGACTAAGCACATTGATGTGAGACATCACTTTATAAGAGATCATGTAGAGAAAAAGGACGTTACAGTTCTCTATGTCCCAACTGAAGATCAGTTGGCTTACATCTTTACAAAACCATTGGACAAAGAAAGGTTTTCAAAACTAAGAACTGAATTGGGAATTATGAAAGTCAGTTAAGTCAATTTAAGCTCAAAGATTCGTTAAAGGGATTGATCTTTGTCATGTTGGGTCACTTGACAGATCAGTCATTGACATCAACAACTTCAAACTGACCTACTGAACTAATGAATTGACGGAACTGAACACACCTTGGAACTGATCTCAGTCAATTTTTATCCAGTCAAAGAAAGTCAAAAGTAGAAAGGATAAAACCGACAATAGTTACATCGCATTAAATTACCGCCGGTTATGTCATAACCTGTTTCGTGTATACCCCCACTATTGTCAGCTAGTACATGCATTGGTTATACAAACCATCAGTGGAATTTGAAAAGGTTGTACAAATCCTTCAGAAGATCGTACGTTCAAATCACCAATCGTCAATCCCATTCTACATATCTAACCATTATCATATCTCCTCTTACAAACAAAAAATCAAACTTTATCTCTCCCCAAAAGCCAGAATTTTCTTTTTTCAAAACTTGGAAATTTTCTACAGTGGCAGTCTCCAAACAGTCAGAAGAAGAAAGATTAATCACTGAGTTGGACAGTCTCTCTTTTGAAGAATAAGAAGATATTTGCAACAACACTCTTCTCACAAGCCATATTTACGAAAAGATGAAGAATCTTCAAGGGTTGAAAAATCTCTTGGAAGTAAAATCTCAAAAAGATCGTGACTTGGAAGGGATTTTGTAGTTCTAGGAGAATATGAGGTTGATATGGAACTCCCTGGTAACAAAAGTTCATGGAGAAAGGATAATAGTCAATGAAGAAATCATAAGGCAGCTATTTGATTTCAAGAAGCCACTTGTGGAATCAATAGACTTGGCATGTTTGCCGCTCAAAAGGGAATCCTTTCTCACTCAAATCTCAGTAACAAAGGAACCAACAGATGTTGACACACTTGTCAGCAATCTTAAGCCTAAATTTTCACTCCTTAGAAGATGGCTAAACAAACATGTTATTGGTCGTTACAAAGGGCTATGTTAACTATCTGAAGAGGGGATATATCTGATGAACATCATATGGGATGAACTTGAGTTCAACTGGGCAGGATATGTGTTCAATCAGATGAAGCAGCAACACATAGCTGAAGTAGCACGTGTCAACTGAGCCCAAGCTGAAGGAAGACAAACTAATGGACAATTTCGACTGAAGAAGACACTCAGCGGAATTATTCAACATTATTTGGAGAGGCTCAGTGACGGGAAAAAGGCAGAACAAACTGTTGCTACATCTACACAAACTGTTGGTGCATCTACAAAAAGTTCAGCAGAAGTAAGTTCTAGGAAAAAAACCTCTAAGACTTCCCATCCTAAAGCCAATAAGAAAACTTTCTCAGTATATTGCTCAGCAAAAAGGCATTAAGAGGAAAGCTGACTCAAAGAAGGAAAAGTCAGTTGGAAAGTGTTTGTTCCCAGGTACTTCAAGACATTTAGCACAACCTGAGGGGGAACAACAACTGAAAACTATAGTCAGTCAGGTTGTTGAAGACGATTCTCACAAAAAGTAGACATCATAGAAACAAGTTTCCGTTATGAATGCTGAAGAAGAGCAACAACAATCTCATTATCAGCAAACTCAGCAACAACCAGACAACATCTTCGATCCTATTAGAATCATCAATCTCATGAAGATGAAGCTCAAGACTGAAGATTCTCGTGATTCTTTCAAGGATGTTCTGCAGAATGAAGAAAAATTATTTTTGGACAGACTGGAAGTTAAAGACTTATATGCATTATTTCCTATGGATGAATTTCTCTCAAATGCTATAAGAGAATCCAGGATCTTGAACAGAAAAGAAGATCAGTTACATCATCTATACCGGAGGATGTTATGAAGAAAAAAGATGATGATAATGACGATTCAAGGAAGGAAGCGGAAAAGAGTATAGTTTTATAGCCAGACACTCAACCTGAAAAATAAGCAGAGCAAACTGTTACTCACCAGCAAGGATTTCCAATTAAGTATCACACAACTAACAATCAGCAAGAAGTAGAAGGAAGTGATAATCAGAAATTGATGGTAATAGAAGATGACACTCAGCCTAAAATCCAAGAAGAAGAAGAAGGAGATCCATCTGAGAAGTTGACAAAAGAAGAATTGAGCAAAGTACAAGAAAATTTGAAGATTATGCTCAACCAAAATGATTATTACAATGCCCTTTTGTCACACATCTCCGGATACTTGGATTACTGGAAGAAGACAGACGTTTCAGTTTGTTGGTCCCTTGGAAAGGCTAACACAAGTTTAGAGGGGGGTGAGTAAACTTGTCCCCAAAAACCTAACTAAAAGTTTAATCTTGAACAGATTAAGTTTAGTATAAACTTGTGTGGAGTTAATCTAACTTAGCTGAGTATAAGTCAGTCTTGACTTATGCTGAACTGAGTTAACCGGCAGCGGATTAAATTAAGCCTTTAAATGAAACTAGAGGTTATCAGTTTGTCCAGATGAAATGCAATGTTGTGTTGACTTATTTTCTTATGTTTGCTGAGTCTGTGATCACATGTGATATAAACTTAGATGTAGTAATTAAGTGCGTAAAGTAAACAAGTAAATGAGACAAAAATTATAGAGGTTCCAGGTGGTGTAATCCAGTCAGTCGTATCTTCTCATGTGATGTAGGAGGCCAAATTCATTATGTTCTTGAGGTTTACAGTTACAAGACACAGAGTAAATTCTAAACACTTGATTGTCCTTCACTAATCCCTAGCTTCACAATCTTCCAGCTTTAGTCTTCAACAAGTAGAATTGCTTTTCGAACTAAGCTTGCTACACTGGTCCTTGGAGGGTTGGATTGCCTCTTCACCAGCTCTACACAAACACAGTCTTCCCGACTGCACTCAACTATCCTTCACACATACTTGGTGTTTCACAGTCTAAACCTTTGATAAAATCAAATTTGAGACTTGAATCAATAACTATGATTCAATTGTGCTTCGAGCTTCTTCTTCTAGATGTATATAAAATGCTCAGGCTCTTTGTTTCTCTTCTAGTGTTGTTCTTGATCTTTCTTTTAATGCTTATGAACACTTGAAGATTTCTTGATCTTGATCTTGAAATAAGGTACATAGTAGGATTTCTTCTTGATCGACTTTCCCCTTATTTGAATACAAATTGTTTTAGGACTCCGCACTACTTTTTAGGGTAGAAGTAATCTATTTATAGGGGTTTCGCAAATGGTTAGATGAATTTGAACGTTTGAACTTGAATTCTTGTATCCGTTGGCGGTCCTGCTTATTCTGATGAATGTCAGTGTCCTTTCTGACATTTCTATACGTCCAATAAAATTTCTTGCTTTATAACGGTCAGCTCTTCTTCAGTTTTCCTTGACCTCAGCATTAAAACTTGTCTTAGTCAGTTTTCAACTTAAGTGCATTAACTTATTTTTTACCCTTCTTCAAAAACTCAGTACTCCATTTTTCATCTGATTACAATTGACTTAATAAAAGTACACCATAACTCATAAATCAGTTAAGATATCATTGTCCTTATGTATCATAGGTCTTCTTACAAGATCAATAAAGTCAGTTCAGGTCGTCACAGACTTTACTGAATTCTAACTGTACAGTCTCAGCTTTATCTTCCATAACCGAGTTTGAACCCTCAGTTCTTCAATCTTCTATAACTGAGTCTGTGTCCCTCAGTTCTTTTGCTTCTAGATAAGTCAACCGAGTCGGTGTCCTTCAATGAAATTACCTTCTTCATTTCTTCATTTGTGTGCTCTGAGTCAGTTCCCTGAATTGATTAAACATCAGTTGTAAGCTCTCAGTATTCTAAGTAACATCAAGTCTGTTTCTCATTTTCTCAATTCTTTCCTTAGAACTATTACAGTTCTTGTCTGATTTACTTATACAAATATCAGACTCTACTAAATCTTATTCATTGATTTATAGATATCTTTTTGCTTTGCACTATAACAACTAGTAATGACACTTCATCAATGGGGTTTAAAAAGAATAATAGATGAATCATCATCAAAACATAAAGTTTATTTCCAACAATTTCCCCCTTTTTGATGATGTCAATACCCTCCTTTAAAGCAATGCAAAAAGATAAGGACAAAATAAAATAATCGAACACAAAGAACTAAGAAACTGAATATTTTATTGAAGGTACTCAGTTACAACAAAAGAAAATTAGCCTATAATTTATTTTCCTTTCCTTGATTAGCTTCACTAGATTTGCTGTCAAAGATTTCAGCACGTTCCTTCATGGAGGTATTTATTGCAGTGCTCTCGATTCAATAAATATTTGCATATATGTTCCATTAATCTGCCATGCTGTGTTTGCTGAAAAACTTGCTCTCGAATAATACAGAAAATAAGAACACAACCCTTATTAATCTTTCGTTTGTGCCTGTGTTCAGCAAATCTTAAAACATACTCAGGTTCAATCTTTTCCACCATTTTGAAGCTTTGTCAAGAGTACCATTTCTTTCCCATTTGGTCAGCTTATTCCAATAGTGTACTAGAACCTTTTGACAAATTAAAAATCTTTCAATGGCTTGTTCTCTTGATTCTCCTTCCTTCTTAGGCATTTCTTTAAAATGATTGTAAAGTTGTGAATCAAGGCCAAGTCATTTCTCAGTTGGTTCTGAGAACTTTGAAATCAGCTCCATTTCTTCATCAGTAAAATCTCCTCTGGCTTTCTTCAGTTCAACAAGTTTATCATCAATGCTTTCAAGAACTTGGGCCATGTCAACTGCATTGACTTTTAAAAGCTCCAGATTTTCCCCCTTATTGACATCATCTTTATTGATCAAGCTCCTGATGTAGGAATTTAAGTACTGTTGATTTGGTGCCAATATGGCTTGTGTGACCACTGAATCTCTCATAGCATTTTCCAGTAGAAGCATTCTATCATGCACATTCGTGACTATGTTCACCAAACGTTCTTGAGTCTCAATTTTTCTGGCTTCAGTTTCTATGGATATCTTCTTGATTGCGATTAAGGTGTCATGACAATCCTCCTTAAGACTGTTTAAGACCTTTTCCATGTTGGATCTTTCATTTTTGATTCCTTCCATGGATTGTTGCACTTTTCCAAAGATGCCCAATTCTTCATTTTTCATTTTCACAAGTTCATTAAAATGATACTTGATGAGTTCAACTTGTGTAGGCACATCTTTCTTGTTAGTCTTGATCTTAGCTGTCTTCTCAGTTTTTTCATTTCAGTCGCATATGCTTTCTCAGCTTCTTTCTTTTCTTTGGACAATGGAGAGATAATATCTTTCAGTTTTTCCTTGTAGCCTTCATACATTGTTCTTTCTTTAGAATCTTTTCTAATTTTCTCTAAGGTGGAAGAATTAGTTTCCCTTACTGGTGATAGTTTTACATCAAACACATCATCAGTTCCTTCTTCGGTAATGTTGGCTTTAGCTTTGGCAATTTCAGATTTTGCTATCTCAAGCACACCTTTGTCAGTTGGAGACTGATATCCTTCTATTTCATGATCTTCAGACTCACTGACAGAGTCAGTTTCTGTTTCTTCACTTCCTTCCGAATTTTCTTCAGATGACCCTTCTTCAGTAGTATCTTTGATTGTTTCTTTTTCTTGAAGTGAGGCAAGAGTCCCGTTTTGTAAATCTGGACCTCCTTCATCGTCGTCATTATCATCTTTCTTTGTCTTAAAGCCTCATTCTCTAGCAGTTTTCTTCTAATAATTGTTTCTGATGAGTGAGTAGCCAGTGCTCAAAAATTCATCAGTGTTGATAAGTAAGGATAAATGAGTGATATCAAATAAGTCAAAAACCCATTGTTCTGTGATTTCCATTTCATCAAGTTGACTTCTTTGATTTTGGTTTGAACTGAACTTTCAGTGTCGATAATCATCAAGCCTTCAGCAGTCAGCTTCAATCAGTTTCCCAATATCGTCAGACGAATCAGGCTGGGTAGTAAACTCGGTAGTTTCTCTAGGAATCTCCAGGATGGATTCAGCTAGGGTCTCAGTTTTATTCACTTTAATTTTGCTGGAGTTTCCCTCAGCAGCGACTGGGATGAGGATAGATGAATCAGCTTCAATTTCAGGGATAGATGTTCAGTTCCCAGACTCTTTTCAGTAAAAACTTCTTTTCCGGGTAGGGATTCAATTACAGCTTCAGTGTTGTCTCAGCTTGATACAACTGTCTGCGGTTCATCAGCAACAAGTTCTTTGACAGATCCAGTTTTCAGCTCACCAACTAATTCTTTCCATTTATCTTTACTAACAGCTTCCTTTTCAGTTTCCTTTTCATTAACAAGTTCATCCAGAGTGATGACTTGTACCGGTCCATATTCCACTTCAACACCTTCTCTTTCTTGAGACTGAGAATCTTACAATTCTCTGATCGATTCTTCATACTCTATTTTGGATGCTGATTTTTGTGGTATGGTTTTTGTTATATTTATCAATTTAAGAATAGCCAATACACCCGGTCCAATCAGTTCATCATCGCTGTCAGTTACTTCATCATCGAAGTCAGTTCTCAGGGATTGTTCCCCCTGAGAGTCAGCTTCTGGTAGTGAAGAAAAAAACTTCATCAATAACAGCTTCTTTCTCAGTAAGAGCTGGTTTTGGAGGGGTCTCTTCAGTTCTAGATTTCTTTGCTTGACTCCCAACAACTAATGTGACAGATTTTGCTAGTGAGAGTTCCATGACTTTCTCAATGATTACCTCAGTGATGCCTTTTTCCAATTCTTCCAGTTTTCTCTTCTTTTCTCTTAACTTTTCAGAATCTTTTAGTGCTTCTCCGGTTGTCATTTTCTTCTTGGATGATCTTTTCTTCATCTTCTTAGGTTTAGCTTCTGAACCTTCGGCTTTCCTCTTTTTAGGTTTATTCTTCTCATCATTTGGTGTGATTTTTCCAACAACTTTCACAGTTTCTTTTCACTTTGCAATCCCAAAGTGATCGATAATTCTTTGAGCCAAGAGTGCAAGAGTATTCTTGTGATAAAATCATCCTTTCTTTACTTCAGTTTTCCTTTCAGGTACGTCAGAAGATTTTGCTATGAACTGATCAAAAATATATCTCTACCAATTGAAATCTTCTTCAAACCAGATAACATATAGCAAGTCTCTCTTTATGCCAAAAATATTACTAAAGTTCCCTACGTTCCCAATTACGCAATTAGATAACATCTTGGTCAAGTAGTTGAATTCTGGTTTGAGTAGCCCTGTTGATCCAGACAGTGATACATTTGAATCTCCAATGATTGCAATTTCTTTCCAAATTTTTTCTCTTTGTTCTTTTGTCACATTCAACACTGAAGTGAATCCAGATTTTTCAAACCCAAAGATATCCGCAATAAGATTCTCAGTAATATTGATTTCTTTCTCATTTACTAAGGTGATGTAGGTGTGAACGTCTTCTTCTTCTATGACTGTTCTTCCAAACTAAATGAAGTCACCGATGCTGTCCAAACATACACTCTTCAAATTGATGTTGAACACCTGCTCCAGACCTTTGATTTTCTGGATTTTTACGATATCTGCTTGGCTAGTGTTTGATCTGTGTATCTTGTAACAAATTGATCAAGAGAGACGATCATTCCAGGTTCAACTCATGTTAAAGACATGATTTTCGAGTTTTGAATTGAATTTAGAAAAAAGAGAGAAGTTCAAAAGTAAGTTTAAGCAAAAACTGAGTGTAATGAGTTGATGTGTAAAAATATGAGGGTATTTATAGGTCGTAAGTAAGGTAGTTAGAAGGTTTTGAGTGGGTAGTCTTGTAATAAGTTACATCTGGTGTTGATATTGAGAAAAGGATGGTGAGTGGAGAAGATGGACGGTTGAGATACGTGTAGATCTCATCATTACTGTCTTCCGTAGCATGTATCAGTAAATGCAGTAAATACGGCGATCTCATCATTCTAGTTTGATCTTATCCACATCTTGAACCAGTTGTCCTTTGGTCAGTTTCAAACTATGTTGAGAGTATGACTCAGTTTTGAAAATTCATTTTCTCAGTTCTCTCAGATTTTGATTTTCTCCTGCAAAACAAATTGAGTGATATTTGGTACCCATATCTGCTTTGGTGCTTCCTGATTAGTTTTTGTATTTCTGTAATTCTTAGATGACTTGTCAATCTTAGCTTTATACCTTTCCTGATATCTTGACGGAGTAAGGTCAGTTTTCATAAATTTTTTTTGCTGTTTTGGTCTAACAGTCTTTTGTTCATCCATTTTGTGAAACTGGTATGATCTTTTAATGATCATAGGGGTATTCCAGTCTTCATTAGTTGGAAAGAGTCTTCCTTTCCCCCTGAATATGTTATTCCATGAATGATTTTCATTCTTTGATGGATGTGACTTGAATGTTCTTTTAACTGATCTCTGATCAGTTTTGCCCTTTTCAGCCTTCTGAGTTTTTCTATAGAATCTGTCAGTTTGTGAGTTGCCACCAACTGATTTTGTAGTTTTGTCAGTTTTAGATTGAGGTTGTGCTGATTTTTTGTCGTTTTAACAATTTTGTCAGTTTTCTGAGTTACTGACTTTTGTGCAGCTACAAACTTAGGTGCAACTGAACTAGGTCTGAACTTAGAATTCTGTTGATTGTCAAACACTAAACCGGTTCTATCTCCAAATGGTTTTCCTGGTTTTAACTTAACACTGGGAATTGGGTCAACTGATGATTCTATGATGTTTATTACCTATGTTAGTTCATCAGTTGAGCAATTCTGCTTGATTCCATTGTTAGAATTGATGAGGTTAATCTCAGCATTCAATCTTAGAACTTCAGCTTTCAATAATTATTTTTCCTTTTTGACATTCTCATAATTCTTTTGAATTTCCTCTATTTCCTTTGAGTATATTCAGGTTTTCATTGAAATCTTCATTTTATGATTGTTTATGGCAGTGTGTCAATTGGATGTAGAAGCATTTACCTCATGATGTTCGATAGATAAATTTTTAGTTTTAGCTTCTTCATCTTCTACTATCTGTTTGCCTTTTTTTGATCCATCGGTGTTGCTCATCAGATCAGTTCCAAAAAGTATGATTTCTTCATCAATTTCACCATGATCATTTCCTCCAAATCTTATGGGTAGCATTTCAGTACTTCCTTCATTATCTGTAATGGATAGATCTTCAATGAATGTCTCAATCAGTTTTTCTTGAGTATCAGCAACAAGAGCCTACAGTTAGCTTTTGTATTCATCATATCTTAAAAATGAACAGCTAAGAATATTTCTAAAATGATTGTGTGATTCCATGATGTAATAACTGAAACCAGAAACTTGAAGCAGTAATGACTTTGGATCACTTTCAAAGGAAGAACATCTTCTGATACCAGTTGTTGGTATCGGAAATAACCGATGCCCAGTTACTTCAAACTGGTAAAGCTCAATCGGAGATCTCTTCAAAGTAGAAGATCTGCTCCGATACCAATTGTTGGTCCCTTGGAAAGGCTAAGACAAGTTTAGAGGGGGGGGGTGAATAAACTTGCCCCCAAAAACCTAACAGAAAGTTGACTCTTAAACAGATTAAGTTCAGTTTAAAATTTTGTGGAGTTAAGCTAACTAAGCTGAGTATAAGTCAGTCCTGACTTATGTTGAACTGAGTTAACCAGCAGCGGATTAAATTAAGCCTTTAAATGAAACTAGAGTTTATCAGTTTTCTAGATGAAATGCAATAATGTGCTGACTTAGTTTCTTATGTTTGTTGAGTCTGTGATCACCTGTGATATAAACTTAGATGTAGTAATTAAATGAGACAGAGATTATAGAGGTTCCAGGTGGTGTAATCCTGTCCGTCCTCTCTTCTCCTGAGATGTAGGAGGCCAAATTCACTATGTTCTTGAGGTTTACAGTTACAAGACACAAAGTAAATACTAAACACTTGATTGTCATTCACTAATCCCTAGCTACACAATCTTCCAGCTTCAGTCTTCAATAGGTAGAATTGTTGTTTGCACTAAGCTTGCTACACTGGTCCTTGGAGGGTTGGATTGCCTCTTCACCCGCACAAACACAGTCTTCCTGACTGCACTCAACTGTCCTTCACACCTTCATGGTGTTTCACAGTCTAAACCTTTGATAAAATCAAAGTTGAGACATGAATCAAAACTATGATTCAATTGTGCTTCGAGATTCTTCTTCTAGATGTATATAAAATGCTCAGGCTCTTTGTTTCTCTTCTAGTGTTGTTGTTGATCTTTCTTTTAATGCTTATGAACACTTGAAGATTTCATGATCTTGATCTTGCAATAAGGTACACAGCAGGAGTTCTTCTTGATAGACTTTCCCCCTTATTTGAATACAAATTGTTTTAGAACTCTGCACTTCTTTTTCGGGTAGAAGTAATCTATATATAGGGGTTTCTCCAAAGGTTAGATGAATTTGAACGTTTGAACTTGAATTCTAATATCCATTGGTGGTCCTGCTTATTCTAATGAATGTCAGTGTCCTTTCGGACATTTATGTGCGTCCAATAAAATTGCTTGCTTTCTAACGGTCAGATCTTCTTCAGTTTTCCTTGACCTCAGCAAGAAAACTTGTCCGAGTCAGTTTTTAGCTTAAGAGCATTAATTGAGTTTTTACCCTTCTTCAAAAACTCAGTACTCCATTATTTATCTAATTACAATTGACTTAATCAGAGTACACCATAACTCATAAATCAGCTAAGATATCATTGTCCTTATGTATCTTAGGTCTTCTTACAAGATCGATAAAGCCAGTTCAGGTCATCACAGACTTTCCTGAATTCTAACTTTACAGTCTCAGCATTATCTTCCATAACTGAGTTTGAACCCTCAGTTCTTCAATCTTTTATAACTGAGTCTGCGTCCCTCGTTTTTTTAGCTTCTAGATAAGTCAACTGAGTATGTGTCTCTCAGTGAACTTACCTTCTTCATTCCTTCAGTTGTGTACTCGAGTCAGTTCTCTGAACTGATTGAACTCTGAGTCAGTTCTCTGAACTTCGATATTACAGTGCTTATCTTATTTACTTATACAAATATCAGACTCAACTAAATCCTATACGTTGATTTCTTGACATTTTTTTGCTTTGCACTATAACGGCTAGTTATGACACTTCATCTATGGAGTTTAAAAATAATAACAGAATAACAAATGAATCATCATCAAAACATAAATTTTATTTCCCACACAGTTCATATTAAATTTGATATTATCAAGAAATCCACTTCAAATTCAATTTCAGAAATTCTCAGTCTAAAGGAGAAACTCGAAACTACAACCATGGAAGATCGAGAAATTCACGCTCAAGCAAAATGGTACCTCAATCAGTGAATCTATGGATTAGAAACTCAGCTCAAAGAAGTTCTTACTTCTCAAAAAGGCATTTCAGCAGAACAAAAGGCAACTCATCAGTTGATCAATCATTTGTATGATACAAAAAAAGGAGATGTGGAAGAAGAAAAGCTGAAGCTTGAAGCTGAACTGAAGAAATGCAAATCAGCAGCAGATCCTTATGTTAGGGATGTGAAAGAACTAGGAAGAATAAAAGCTGAGATAACAAGAAGAAAAGTTGAAGCTTGAAGCTAAACTGAAGAAATCCAAATCAGCAGCAGATCCTTATGTTAGGGAAGTGAAAGAACAAACTGAAGAGCAGCTCATATCGAAGTAGAGTCAACCTGGAGAAAGAAGAGCTACTCTTACAAAAGATCTGTGGACGAAGTTTGTCAGGGATCTCAACAATGTCAAGGAAATATACAGAGACAAAACTTTTGAAGAATATTTTGTCTATTTCTTATCTGATCTTTATCATAATCAGAAAATGGCCACCTACAAGAAAGTAAAGAGGAATGAAGAGAAGCTTCAAATCAGAGATAAGAGAGAGCAGATGAAGGCTGATGTTGCAGAATTTGAAGACTATTACAAGTATGAAACTGACCTTCCTAAGTTAGCTCTATAAAGAAAGTGGAAGCTATCAAGCCAAGTGGATTATCTTAGAACATTACACAAGGAAGACTCAAAGTTAGAAAATGATTATCGCCTGAAAAGAAATTTATGTTATTTACACAAAGAGCTACTTAGCTTTTATTCAGTTTATAATCAACTGTGTAACTAGTTATAGTTTTTGCATACTTAATGAAATCCAGTTTCCAGTTTTTACTTTTTTTTGTATTGTCTTTTATCTTTAAACATTTGTTTTAAGGAGGGTTTTGGCATCATTAAAAAGGGGGAATTGTTAGAAATAAAATTTGAGTTTTGATGATGATTCATCTTATTTAGTTACTTGTTTTTGTTTACACCCTATTGATGAAGTGCTGAAACTAGTTGTTATAGTGAAAATCTAAAAGATGTCTAGAACTGAATGTATAGGTTTTACTAGAGTCTGATAATTGTGTAGGTTATATCAGACAAGTATTGTAATAGATAGAGTGTCATAAAACTGAGAACTGGAAATCGTTTAGAAAACTGGATACTCACGTAAAACTGAAGTATTGACTTAAAGCTGAAAGAGTCACCAGAACTAAGAACTGAAGTTTACTCGGAACTGAAGAAGTTAAGTCGCTGAGGGACACAAAATTGGTTGACTTATCTAGAACAAAAGGCTGAGGGAGTAAACACAGTAAGTGAAGGACTGAGGAACACAGACTCAGTTATTGAATATTGAAGAAATGAGGGTTCAAACTCAATTATAAAGATGAAAGCCGAGACTGCAAAGTTAGAATTCAGATAAGTCTGTGATGGCCTGAACTGACTCTATGGATCTTGTAAGAAGACCTAAGAATCATATGGACAATGATATCTTAGATGATTTATTGAAAGGAATGGTGTACTCTGATTAAGTCATATAAAATCAGATGAATAGAGTACTAAGTTTTGAAGAAGAGTAAAAGCTCAGTTAATGCTCTAAGTCAGTTAACAAACAGATAACTGACACACTCGGTAGAAAATTGATCAGGTTACTCAGTTTTATAGTCAGCCATCCAAGCAACTGAAACTAAATTCGAATGTTATAAATGAAGCAATACTATTATATGACGCATTGAGATGTCAGAACGGTCACTAACACCTGACATCTGAAAATATCGACGTTGATAGAATTCAAATTCAAGCAAGAAGAACATTGGACCATACACTATAAACAAAGGACTTGGCATCAAGGATCAAACACAAATTAACAAGATTACAAGCATTATTGTGTTCAAGTCTAGTTCATCTGAATTGCTATCACTCTTTCCGCTCAACAAGATCACATCTATATTTCTTCAAGTGTTCAAGCTACAAATATTTAATCCATAATTCAGCACTTAAAAGAAACACAAGCAAGAATCAATTTATTAATTCTCAAGCCCAACTTTTATTTTTATCAAAGGTTTAGACTGTGAAGCAATCCGGTCAAGGATTTGACAAGGACATTTGTAGCAGTCAGGTAAACTGTGTTTGTGGTGGTAGCTGCTGAAGTGGCAACACAAACATCCAAGGACCAGTGGCTCAACAGTTGGAGAGAAGCAATCCGACCTGTTCTTTGATTGTTTAGATAGTGAAGCTAGGGATTAGTCAAGGATTATCATTTAGGACTTTTTGTAACAGCTTACCTCAAAGAGTTCTAGTGGAATTTTCCTCCAACATCACATTGAAAGAGTGGACGTATATGATTACACCACCTGGAACCAGTATAATTCTTACTCTATTTACTTTACGCATTTACATTCTGTTATTTATTTATTCAGCCTTTATTATCGTTTATACAGCGTACTGAAACTGATTGTTATACACCCTCATAGTGCACAAACTGACATTCACCAGAATTCAGTCTTGCATACTCTACTTTTACTTAGAAAAAAAGATCCAGATAAAGGCTAAAACTTAATTTCGATGCCGGTTGACTAAGTTTTGTTATAAGTCAGTTTGACTTAGACTCAGCTTAGTCAGCTTAACTCCACACAAGTTAAAACTAAACCTTAATCATTTTAGATCTAGTTTTTGGTGACAAGTTTATTTACCCCCCCCCTAAACTTGTGTTAGCCTTTCCAATGGACCAACACAAGTAAAAGATACATGGGACCCATGTCGTCCACTATATCTTGACTTTTACTGTTCAAACAGTACAAAAGCAAGATTTGATTACTATTCATACATGGACTTATTTGGCACCCAACTGCCTATATAAGCATAGCTTGGGTCTCATTAAAGGGGAGGCGAAAAAAGAGAGAGAAGAATAAAAAACAAAGAAAGAAAATTTTCTTTGAACAAAAAACTCCAACTTTTGTCCACTTTCCAATTTCTTCTTTCATTACTATAATTCTTGTAATGTTCTTGATTGTTCATTCTTCTATACTATAAAGAAGATAGATTCAAATTGAACTTTTAGTTTGAAGGTAAGTCAAACTTGGACTTGTGTGAAGATTGGTTCCACCTAGAACTTGTATAACAACTCCGGTGAGGGGTGTTTTTCGGTAACCAGTAGTCAAAGTTTCATATCTCAAGTCTTGTCATCCTTCGTGCATGGGGTCTAGGGATTTTACAACTATAATATTGTCGTCAAATGGCCTCGAACATCGATAATATTGTCGTGAAATGTGATTCCCTGCCTTGTGTTGTCGCTATCGGTGGGTCTCACACGTCAAGTGGTGGTGAGTTATGATCGTAGGCAAGACACTAGGGATTTTACGATGATAATATTATCGTCAATTGGCCTCTTACGTCGATAATATTGTCGTGAACTGAGATTCTCTACCATGTGTGGTCGCTATCGGCATGTCCCACACGTCAACTGGTGGTGAGTTATGACCCTAGGCATGACACATGGGTACAGTGTCAAGTCTTGTCACCAGTCATGCATGGGGTCTAGGGATTTTATGACAATAATATTGTCATCAAATGGCCTCTTAAATCGATAATATTTTCGTGAGTAATTGTACTACATACTGTGCAAATTTATCACGGCCTGCACTTTTAAAAACTTGACAACTCTATATATACCATGAAATTTTACACTACCTCTGTATAAACCTCAGTTTACATCACCTTAATCAAAATGTCTGAACTGAATTCCTCTTCCTCTTCTGGTCCTCTGGAATGGCATGAACCATATTCCCCCAGGTCTGATGATCCTCCGGCATGGAATCCTCATCAACCTGTGTTTGTTAATGACCCTATGACGGGTGTTAAATTGGGCTACGGCTTTTAGACACTGAGGTTGAGGTTCAGAACAGACGAAGAGTGTGCAAATTGGATTTGGCTCTTTCAAGATAGAGCTATTATCGGAGAGAGGAGAATTGTATGGGAGAGTCTACCTACCAGGATAAAGAGTCTCTTACGCAGAATTTCGTTGGAGCACCTCGCAAGTAGTCCCGCACCGACATCGACTATGAATCGATCAATTGTTCATGAATTCTATGCAAGTGTCAAGTCAAACTTAGATGGGGAGTACCTCCCCATAGCATCAGGGGTGTACAAATTACGTGGAGTAGATGTTGCCTTAGAGGTGGACTGGATCAATAACTACTATAGTCTAAGTGGAGTCGAAGCATCTAGTGACTTCTTTAACGGGGCTTACAAAATTCATGTAATGCAACGTCTAATTGCTCTCCGTCAACTGCCTACCGAATGGGAGCGTGCTTTAATCAAATGGTTCACCAATAGCGTCTATGGTACTATACACACTCTTGAACAGCCATTTGATTTGTACGTTTTGTTGTACACATTTCTCCATTACGAAGTTGACATTGGACGTTACATCACTAGTAGGATTTGTGATATACCGCTTGGTAGAAATGGTGATGGTTATATCTATTATCCATTTCTTATCACGGCTATCGCAAGAGATTTTCACGTACCGGAGTTTGGCACATATGACATTTCTTCGGAAACCTCCCCTATCATCTTTAATGAGCACCCTTAAGTTTATTTAAGTACTTTATGACATTTCCTTTGATGTTTAAAATTAAAAATTATGTAGAAGGGTTGGGGTAGAAGTATGAGCTCAATATGACATTGCTTAGCAATCGGTCGATGTCATCTTCAATAATCCGGTTATGTCTACTAATTTGATGTTGTCTTATTTACTTTGATGTTTAGAACTTTAAAAAACCTAATTTGTGTAGTATTAATGGGTCCAAATTGTTAAGTATTCACTCCGATGAAGAAAGTTATAGACTTTGTTGACGTTGCAGGTTTTGGCGGATGATTTCAGTTTCTCCCTCTTCTCAGAATTAGTATAACCGATACAACGCATTAAAGATAATGGTAAATAGCATATGAAATGGTTCCAAGAATTCTAAATAGCCATGTGTTTCACTATTTTATAATAACGAGCCATTTTTTAGCAAAAATTCTAAATAACCATGCAAGCATTCCAATTTCCAAGTGAGAATTCTAAATAGCCATGTAAGCATTCAAAAAGATGAGCAAAACATAAATGATTACAGACCATTGTTCTCGAAAATACAAAGCAAAAGTCGTCAGTCTTTTCATACATCAAGTTAACAATCTAAATTACACTATACATTGAGTGGGCCAGCCAAATGCAGTGGTGTAGGAAATTTGTCTTTTTTGTGTCCAGGAAGACCGCAAGTTGAACATTTTTTGATACGCCGGCCTTCTGAAAGTATCCTCCTAATCCTAGCAGCTTTACGTTCTCCGTTTGAACGTATTTCGTTCTACGTCGGCCTCGTTTTGATCCACACCGTATCCGTTATCCCGACACATTATCCCTCTCAATAGGTAGAAGAATAACGTATGTTCGAACATTATATGGGAGTTTCCAATGTTCTTCAATAGGAATAGGAAACATGCGGCCTTCATAAATACGTTTGAAGCACTCCGCTTTGAAATAAGGATGACAACTGTCATAAATATTCAAACGACGTTCTGCGACTACTGCAGCGGCATGTACACATGGTAGCCTATGTGCTTGCCACTCTCTACAATAGCACGTCTACTCTTTAAGATTAACTTTGTTGCTGCTATCAAGGTTCGACACCATAAATGGAACTCCGTCAATGGCATAGAGCGTGAAGTTTATTCTTCGATTAACGGTATTCATCATCTTCTTTTCAACTTTTGGTGCTAATACACTACTACACCCGTGTAATATTCCGATTTTCGGGAAAGGGCAGACGTGTCTTTTTGCGAAAACAAAATATTAGGTTCGGTTTCCTTTTATTCGGAGTTAATTATTTTGGACGTTTTATATATATAATTTCGAGTTTTATATATAATTAAAAGGAAAATCAGTTTTTGTGGTCAAGGGCAATTAAGGAAAAGAATTAACTCTCTTTTAATATTAAGACCTAACTTAAATCAGGGATTTTCAGTTTTCATTCAGCCCTTCCCCCTTCCCTTATGCGATTGAGAGAAAGAGAGAAGAGAGGTTAGAAAGTTCTTCACTTTTGCTAAGGGAAAGTTGACCGTTTTCAGAACGGATTCAAGAATTTGACTCGGCGTAAAGAGCACAGCATTTTGGCATCAGTTCTGTGGGATTGCAGCAGACTTTCAAAGCAGTTTTGGCTCAGTTTCGGCTGCAAATTAGGTAAGAAGAACCTGTCCTATGAAATCAATTACCAGTTATAGAGATATGATCATGTTCTAAGACGTTTTGGTGTTAGAAAATTGAGTTGTTGCCTTGGTAAATGTCTATAGGGGTTATGGTATTGTTAAATGATGCTTTTGTGCTCAATGTGTTGATAATATGCTGCTGTTTGGTTGAATTACGATCTAGAAATCGCATGATGATGAGGTTAGGGTTTTGGTCGAACCCAGGTGGACGGGCGTCCGGTTCTCTGGACGGGCGTCTGCTTAGGTTGTGCCTCAGACGGGCGTCTGGTTTATCCAGACGGGCGTCTGAGGTGCTATTTTACATTCAGGATTGAAACTATTTTAGGTGGACGGGCGTCCGGCTTTGGACGGGCGTCCAGTAATGTTTAGACGGGCGTCCAGGGTCTTAAACGGGCGTCTAGCTGGTTTTGTCCTTCTTTATTTGTGGGTTATTGTTCAGCCTTATAAACATGATTTATCCTTATGAAACCTTTATACATGATATGTCAAAATGGAATAAAACTTAGACAAGCCTGAATTGAGCTTCTGATTCGTTCAGTTAAAACACCGAATGTACTCTTCAAGGGAGTTAGAGTTCGGATCCGTCGGAAGAGCGTGATAGGCTTGTGCTTTGATGGATTAGTATTCATCAATGTCTATGTATGTGCTAGGACTTGTCCATGTCTAGTGGTCTAGGAAGAGAGTAGTGTTTGTGAGGGAGATTATTTGAAAACACTTAGGCTGGCTAGATAATCACTTAATAAACAACGTATGTGATTAGTAAAAGATTAAACAACATGACTCTCTTGGCTAGGCACCAGGCTAAATCGCGATGCATGTGCTACCTCTGAAGGTGGAGGAACTCTGTAGGTCAAAGACCCTAAGTACGGAGGGACTCTACTGAGGTGTGCGTGCTATCGGAGTCTACCTTTTCTAGACTTCGTGGATATTGGTGTGATCCACTAATATGTTGCAAAAGAGTGTCCCCAAGGTAGAGAACTCGTAGGTCAAAGACCCTAAGTACGGAGGACTCGCCGAGGTGGATGCGCGTAGTGCCCTTGAGTGCGGTTGTAACATAGATAGGCTAAGTAGAAACAGTTAGTCACAACATGTTGATGAGTATGAAGTGAACCTAATATTGAGTCGGTCTCATTTAATCAACTGGTTAAATAATTATCTTTTCTTTATAACTATGATTGTTTTCATAGCTTCTCTTTCTTTCTAAGTACGTTGTACTTACCTCGAATGCATACTTTTTCTATGTGTTTTGGGATGAGAAGACGAACAGGTTTACGAGGAAGAGTTTGACGACGACGTTTGACGGCGCTCGTTGAAGTATCAATATGTTTCTATTCTGCTTTTCAGTGGTTGTTCTTTCATTACTTTTGAGGTAGACCTTTGGTCTTGACAGTTCTGTCGTACTTTATCTTTTTGGGATCATCGTACTTTCCCAAATGTAATAATTTACATTTCCACCCTTAGATTTCTTTTCTACTCTTTAATTTTGGGAAAAAATTTTATATACCCGAGTTTTGCTTCCGTTTTGCCTTTAATTTGATACGACGTAGTAGAGGCTTACGTATAAAATGAATTTACTTTTATTTTATACGTGCCGAACGTTCGATTTCCGGATAAGGACTCGGTGTCCGGGAACGGGGCGTTACAGTTGGTATCAGAGAAAAGCGTCTTTTAGGTTTCCTTTCCTTTAAGATAAGTTTCTTTAGATCTTTTAGTAACGTCTGGTTTTTCTTGATCTTTCAGTATGGTAACCACAAGAAGAGTCGTTCGTGGAGCTGGGAGCTCAGGGGTTAGACAAGGGGCAGAGAGCCCAGTGCCCGTAGTAGGGGGCGGATTTGTGAGGCAGAATCCTTCGCCTCGTTTGAGTCTTTCACCACCACCCCATACTGCCACACCTACACCAAGGTCTCAACAAGAGGTGTCACCAAGGCCGCATCAGAATCTGCCACCCCGACCACCGCCAAGATACAACTACATTTATGGAGAGCCTGGACAAGCACCTATTCATGTCACTGTAGTAGGCGACATCCCACCGATTAGTGTGCCTCCACCAGTGACCAATGTGTATCCCCCACCATCTAGTGCTTACCCTCCAGTGTATACTCAGCAGCAGCAGGTCTTTTACCCTTCTCCTATAGGTCATGTTCCTCAACCTACAGTACCACCTTCACCACGCTTTGACTACCAGCAAGGCGTTGGTCATCCACCCTTTGGTTTTCATCAGCCTCAACAAGACACCGGTTTATCTAGGGGTACCATCCGTATCGACCGAGCCTCAAGTAATCCCACCTTACCCGCGAACAACGAGACATCGCGGCATGTACCTTTTGGTTACCCTCCGGTTCACCTACCGCTTAGACCGGCTTTTGAGCACACACCGGCGGTGGATTGGTATACAAGATTGAGGAGAAATCGAGTTGAGAACTTCTTTGGTAATGTGGAGCATTCTAAAGCAGAGGAATGGATAAGAGGATTCGAGAAAGCTTGTAGGAACATACATGTTCCTGAGACAGAGATGGCACAACTAGCAGTCAGTTTTCTGTTGGGAGCAGCAGAAGCGTGGATTGATGTCGTTCAAAGCAGCAACGGTAAGGTAACGGATTGGGAAAGGTTCAAGACTATGTTTTATAATGAGTACTTCCCGGTTACGGTTCAAGCAAGAAAAGCAAGTCAATTTCTGAAGCACAAGCAAGGTAATCATCAGACAGTGTCCCAGTACACTAACAAGTTCAACGAGTTAGGAAGGTTTTATCATGAATTGATGAGAGTGGAAGAGAGAAAGATGGCCCTTTACAAGGATGGGTTGGCCTACGAGATTCAGTCGGGCATGCTAGGTTTTACGGCAAGGAATATGGCAGAGTTGATGAATAAAGCCTTGGAAGTCGAGACTTTCAGGAAGAGGGCTACAGTGGTTGTTGGTAATAAGAGAAACATTGGGACAAGTCAAGGCAGTTATAGGGGAGCGCCACAGCAAGTCGCCAAGAAGACTACGGCTCCTACAGCAGCTAAAGCCCCGAACAGTGCACCACTTTGCCCCAAGTGCAACAAAAATCATACAGGAGAGTGCAGGCAGAGTAGTAACGGTTGTTATGTTTGTGGAGAGCAAGGACACTTTTCTAGAGCGTGTCCCAACAGGGGAAACAAGAGCGGTTCGGGTCAAGGAAGCGGGAGAGGTGGCCCGAGCCGACCGGTTCGAGTTTTTGCAGCGGATGCTAGCTTTGTGGAACCAGAGGATGACGTTATTTCAGATACCATGTTTTGTTTCATTCCTTTATTAAGATATTATATGGCATGTTTATTCATGTTGTGATGTATTTTGAATGAATGAATGTGCATCTTAGGTACGATAATGTTAGAAAACCTAGTGGTCAAGGCTTTGTTTGATACATGAGCGTCAAATACTTTTGTGTCAACCAAGGTAGCTAGGAAGTTGAATTTACCTTCGGAGCCTTTAAGAAACACTTTGGAAATAACTACACCGTTAGGGAGGGTAACAAGGGTAACTAGAGTGATACCTCAAGTGGAAGTTCGAGTTGGACCTTATCGATGTAAGAGTGACTTTAGAGTTTTGGACTTTTCGGATTTTTGATGTAATCCTCGGAAGAGATTGGCTATCCGAGAATTATGTTCTCTTGGACTGTAAAGGGAAGAAAGTGACTTTTAAAATACCCAGGAAATCAGATAAGACATATCAAGGTAATGTGTACAAGCCGAGTAAGAAGCGACATCCGATCATCTCAGCAGTCAAGGCCATCAGGGCTTGTCAGAAGGGTTGTGAAGGCTACTTGTTGTATGCAGTGGATGTGGAACAAGTGAAACCGAAATTGGAAGAAACGCCTATAGTAAGAGAATATCCCGAGGTGTTTCCGGAAGAGCTACCGGGAAACATGCCGGACGGAGAGAGATAGAGTTTGAGATTCGGTTGATACCGGGAGCGGCACCGCTTGCTAAGGCACCCTACGAATGGCACCGGCTGAATTAAAGGAGTTGAAAGCTCAACTTAATGATATGCTTGAAAGGAACATAATTCAGCCCGGTACCTCGCCTTGGGGAGCCCCCGTTTTGTTCGTAAAGAAGAAAGATGGCGCATGAGAATGTGTATCGACTACAGAGCACTGAACAACCTTACCATCAAGAATAAGTATCCTCTACCAAGGATAGATGATCTGTTTAATCAGTTGCAGGGTAAGAAAGTGTTTTCCAAGATCGACCTGAGGTCCGGATATCATCAGTTGAAGGTTAAGATAGCATATATACCGAAGACGGCTTTCAGTAGAGATATGGACATTATGAGTTCTTCGTCATGCCTTTTGGACTCACTAATGCTCCATCTGGATTTATGGATTTGATGCAGCGAGTTTTCATGCCGTACTTGGATAAGTTTGTGATAGTGTTCATAGACGATATCCTAGTTTACTCTAAGGATGAGAAAGAACACGAGGAACACTTAAAGATAGTGTTGGACACACCGAGGAAGAATCGAGTTGTATGCAAAGTTTTCTAAGTGTGACTTTTGGTTGGATCGAGTGAGTTTCTTGGGTCATGTCATTTCGGAGATGGCATTCAAGTTGATCCGGCAAAGATCGAGGCGGTTGAGAGTTGGCCTAGACCTACTTCGCCGTCGAGAGTAAGAAGTTTTCTTGGGTTGGTCGGTTACTACCGGAAGTTCGTGCAAGACTTTTCGAAGATAGCTACTCCACTCACCAGGCTGACACAGAACAATGTGAAATTTGAATGGACTAATGAATGTGATAGGGCTTTTCATACCTTGAAGAGTAAGTTGACTACGGCACCAGTGTTAGCAGTTTCGGAGATTTTTTATAACTATGATGTCTACACGGATGCTTCGGGACAGGGTTTGGGTTGTGTTTTGATGCAAGGAGGAAAAGTGATAGCTTATGCGTCTAGGCAGTTGAAGGTGCATGAGAGGAATTACCCGACACATGATCTAGAGTTGGCAGCGGTAGTATTTGCCTTAAAGACTTGGAGGCATTACTTATATGGAGTTAAAGCGAGGATCTTCACTGACCATAAGAGTTTAAAATATTTCTTCACACAAGAGAATCTGAATATGAGACATAGGAGATGGTTAGAGTTCGTTAAGGACTATGATTTGGATATTCAATACCATCCGGGTAAAGCGAATGTAGTGGCAGATGCTCTGGGCAGGAAACTAGTGTTTGCAGCTTCCAGTGTTGAGGTAGTGGCAGAAAGGTTTGATGGGCTGGAAATCAGAAGCTTTGATCAGATTGAAGACAGGCAGTTTGTGGCACCGTTGTTGGCAAGGTCAGAGTTGATGGATGATATACGGGGAAAGCAAGACGAAGACCCGGTTTTGTTGGATTTGAAGCGAGTTACTAGAGAGAAGCCTACGGTCGGCTATGTGCTAGACAAGAATGGAAATCTTTGGTACCAGGATCGTCTATGTGTACCTAATGTTGGTGACTTAAGACAGAGAGTTATGGAAGAAGCACATAGAATAGCTTTTGCGGTTCATCCGGGTGCTACTAAAATGTACAAGAGACTTAAAGGAAAGATTTTGGTGGCCCTCGATGAAAGTGGAAATAGCCAAGTTTGTGGCCGAGTGTGACGTATGTCAGAAGGTTAAGGCGGAGCATAGAAGACCCGGTGGAATGCTTAAGCCATTGGATATCCCTAAATGGAAGTGGGATAAGATCACAATGGACTTCATCACCGGATTACCTAAGACAAGAGGCGGTCATGATGCAATTTGGGTAATTGAGGATAGATTGACCAAGTCTGCTCATTTCTTACCATACAAGGTCGACATGCCGTTGAAGAAGATGACGACATGCCGTTGAAGAAGATGACGACACTATATCTGGACAATATAGTGAAGCTACACGGAGTTCCTATCTCGATAGTTTCAGAACGTGATTCGAGATTTGTCAGTCGGTTTTGGAAGAGCTTGCAAGAAGCCTTCGGAACTAAGTTAGATTTGAGCACGGCTTTTCACCCTCAGACAGATGGACAATCTGAGAGGACCATCCAAACACTCGATGACATGTTGAAAGCTTGTGTTTTGGAGGTAGGCGGATCATGGGATGATTACCTATCGGTAGCAGAGTTTGCCTATAACAACAGTTTTCTTGCAAGCATAGGCATGCCGCCGTTTGAAGCATTGTATGGGAGAAGATGTCGCACGCCACCGTTTTGGGATGAAGTCGGGGAGAGACAAATTACGGGGCCGAAATGGTTGAACAAGCAAAGGAAAGGGTTCGGTTGGTCAAGAAGAATCGAAGGCGACTCAAGACGGACGAAAAAGTTGGGCTGATGTTAGAAGAAGACCGCTCGAGTTTGAAGTCGGTGATAGAGTTTACCTCCGAGCTTCACCGATGAAGGGGTGAAACGCTTTGGACAAAAGGGAAAGCTGAGTCCAAGGTATGTTGGACCTTTTGAGATTCTAGAAAGAGTTGGGACGTTAGCATATAAGCTTCAGTTGCCGGAATCGATGTCGAGAGTCCATAGTGTTTTTCACGTCTCAATGTTGAAGAAGTGTCTGATGAAGAATGATGTTGAAACTACGGTTGATCCAGAAATCCTACAAGATAATCTTGCTTACGACGAAAGACCTATCAAGATTTTAGACCGGAAAGAAAAGATGATTAAGAGAAGGATGATTCCCTTGGTGTTAGTTCAGTGGAGCAATCATTCACCCGAGGAGGCAACTTGGGAAGTGGAAAGCGACATGCTTAGTGAGTTCCAAGAGTTTGGGGATTTACCAGGTATGTTCTAGTTTCGAGGACGAAACTCCTTTTAAGGGGGGAGAATGTAATATTCCGATTTTCGGGAAAGGGCAGACGTGTCTTTTTGCGAAAACGAAATATTAGGTTCGGTTTCCTTTTATTCGGAGTTAATTATTTTGGACGTTTTATATATATAATTTCGAGTTTTATATATAATTAAAAGGAAAATCAGTTTTTGTGGTCAAGGGCAATTAAGGAAAAGAATTAACTCTCTTTTAATATTAAGACCTAACTTAAATCAGGGATTTTCAGTTTTCATTTAGCCCTTCCCCCTTCCCTTATGCGATTGAGAGAAAGAGAGAAGAGAGGTTAGAAAGTTCTTCACTTTTGCTAAGGGAAAGTTGACCGTTTTCAGAACGGATTCAAGAATTTGACTCGGCGTAAAGAGCACAGCATTTTGGCATCAGTTCTGTGGGATTGCAGCAGACTTTCAGAGCAGTTTTGGATCTGTTTCGGCTGCAAATTAGGTAAGAAGAACCTGTCCTATGAAATCAAATACCAGTTATAGAGATATGATCATGTTCTAAGACGTTTTGGTGTTAGAAAATTGAGTTGTTGCCTTGGTAAATGTCTATAGGGGTTATGGTATTGTTAAATGAAGCTTTTGTGCTCAATGTGTTGATAATATGCTGCTGTTTGGTTGAATTACGATTTGGAAATCGCATGATGATGAGGTTAGGGTTTTGGTCGAACCCAGGTGGACGGGCGTCCGGTTCTCTAGACGGGCGTCTGCTTAGGTTGTGTCTCAGACGGGGGTCTGGTTTATCCAGACGGGCGTCTGAGGTGCTATTTTACATTCAGGATTGAAACTGTTTTAGGTGGACGGGCGTCTGGGCATAGTGGACGGGCGTCCGGCTGTTTAGACGGGCGTCCAGGGTCTTAAACGGGCGTCTAGCTGGTTTTGTCCTTCTTTATTTGTGGGTTATTGTTCAGCCTTATAAACATGATTTATCCTTATGAAAGATTTATACATGATATGTCAAAATGGTATAAAACTTAGACAAGCATGAATTGAGCTTCTGATTCGTTCAGTTAAAACACCGAATGTACTCTTCAAGGGAGTTGAAGTTCGGATCCGTCGGAAGAGCGTGATAGGCTTGTGCTTTGATGGATTAGTATTCATCAATGTCTGTGTATGTGCTAGGACTTGTCCGTGTCTAGTGGTCTAGGAAGAGAGTAGTGTTTGTGAGGGAGATTATTTGAAAACACTTAGGCTGGCTAGATAATCACTTAATAAACAACGTATGTTACTAGTAAAAGATTAAACAACATGACTCTCTTGGCTAGGCACTAGGCTAAATCACGATGCATGTGCTACCTCTGAAGGTGGAGGAACACTGTAGGTCAAAGACCCTAAGTACGGAGGGACTCTGCTGAGGTGTGCGTGCTATCGGAGTCTACCTATTCTAGACTTCGTGGATATTGGTGTGATCCACTAATATGTTGCAAAAGAGTGTCCCCAAGGTAGGAGAACTCTGTAGGTCAAAGACCCTAAGTACAGAGGGACTCTGATGAGGTGGATGCACGTAGTGCCCTTGAGTGCGGTTGTAACATAGATAGGCTAAGTAGAAACAGTTAGTCACAACATGTTGATGAGCATGAAGTGAACCTTATATTGAGTCGGTCTCATTTAATCAACTGGTTAAATAATTATCTTTTCTTTATAACTATGATTGTTTTCATAGCTTCTCTTTCTTTCTAAGTACGTTGTACTTACCTCGAATGCATACTTTTTCTATGTGTTTGGGGATGAGAAGACGAACAGGTTTACGAGGAAGGGTTTGACGGCGCTCGTTGAAGTATCAAGATGTTTCTATTCTGCTTTTCAGTGGTTGTTCTTTCATTACTTTTGAGGTAGACCTTTGGTCCTGACAGTTCTATCGTACTTTATCTTTTTGGGATCAACGTACTTTCCCAAATGTAATAATTTACATTTCCACCCTTAGATTTCTTTTCTACTCTTTAATTTTGGGAAAAAATTTTATATACCCGAGCTTTGCTTCCGTTTTGCCTTTAATTTGATACGACGTAGTAGAGGCTTACGTATAAAATGAATTTACTTTTATTTTATACGTGCCGAACGTTCGATTTCCGGATAAGGACTCGGTGTCCGGGAACGGGGCGTTACAAGCCGTATGCTACCTCTCTCCGCTGATGATACCAACATTGTAACTTCATCCTTATGAACTCGAACATATTCTTTATATTCATGTTTCGTGCCTCGAGAAGTACAACGTTGAAACTCTCGGCATAGTTTCTTGTCATGATAGTGTATCTTGTTCCAGGAAAATGTGCCCATGCCCAGTATTTCACTCCGACCTCCACCAAATAAGTATGAACAGCCTTATCTTTCTGCTTAATCTCCTCAAACAATATTTTTAATTCCCTTTCTAAAGAAGTGTAAGCTGCTTTCTTCAATATCGCCTTACAATATATTTTCTTACTGTAAGTGTCATTGACGTTCATGTCAAGGTCGTGGTAGAAATATACATGGTAAGCATCTGGAAACACTCATTCAAGGGAAGACTTGATTGCCTGATTTCTATCGGAGACAAATGACAAATCTCCAAGATCCTCACGTTCTCCGATTGCCTTCTTCAAGTGGTTAAAGAAATACGTCCATGAATAATTGCTCTCACCGTCGGCTACGCCAATGGCCAATGGAACAAGTGATCACCCGCATCTACTCCGACAGAAACTAATAAAGTCCCCCATACTTATTCTTCAAATGAGTACCATCTACGCATAGTATAGGATGACAAAATTTGAATTCAACAATACTAGGTCCCAACGACATAAAACAATACTTGAACCTACCCATGCTATCCCTTTCTATGTGTGTCAATGTATCGTCATTTGCTTCATTAACCATGTGAAATTAGCCAGCCAACTTACTGTAAGACCGTTCTGGAGTTCCACCAATCAGACGTAAAGACTCTTGTATACATCTATAAGCTTGGTTATAACTAAGGGATAAGCTGAATTCTTTATTCACCGCAACTTGGACATTCTTTGCTTTAAATTTTCCCTTAAGTTCAATAATTTCGTTCATTACCAAACGGCCTATAGAAGAAGGTGTTGATTGAGCATGCTGATTAGTTATGTTTTCCAGTCCACATGTATGTTTTGGCTCATACTCGGTTTTCTTGAAATAGTGGACATCGTCACCCTCAACCTTCCTACCATTCAACTTCCATTCATATTTATTCGATCGCTTACATTCCAAATACAATTTATCCTTTTCAGGACTTTTGAGCTTGAACTGATACCTATTCTTCCTTACGTGATATTATAATATGTCACGCATCTCATCTTTATTTTTTGAAAACTTTCCAACATACAAACCATTTTCGTCTTCCATGATAATCGCCCATGTGCAAGGGCACAACGATATTTCAATTGGCACAAGACTGTCTCCAAAATCATCTAAATCACTCCCTCTGTCACGATTGCTACTTCCATATATATGTCGGGATTCAACATGGTGTGCCACACTGTGGTTTAAAAATGAACTGCCTAGGCCAAACTTGGTTGAACTGGAATAGTTGGAACACTACAATTCGTTATAGGTGGTGCGTTATGACCTGTATTCAGAATTTGGTGTCCACCACATAATCGACGACTTGTATTCACAATTGGTATAGTCGGAGCTATTGTAGCATAATTAAAAGGTTGACTAGAGCAACCAAATAGTACTTCAGTGAATGTTGTATTTGGTACCTCACTGAGTATATGATCAGACGAGTATGGTGTATCAGAAACCCCATAATCTGGCATATGATCCGATCGTTCTCTTCCATTATCAAGAGGATAAATTTTATGAACCCTTGCTGAGAAAATCTCTGGTTGAGCACAATGAACAAGATTGTCATCGTTACTAGGAAAATCTTCACCATAGTTTTCTTCATTTAATCAATCGTGCACTCATTTAAATCAATCATGGTCTCATTCATATCTCTTGGAGGATTATAACTAACCACTTTTTTGGCATCAACACATAGTTTCACATGAATATTTTCTAATTTTTCCCAAATGTAACCGTACCATGAGTCATCGTCAGAAATCTCAACATGAGGCATTTGGTGTGTTCCACCAGTCGTGTACAAGGAATTAATGTTCCACTTATACCCAAGAGGATTAATGTCACCTCTCCTGCAAATTTTCTACATCATTTCGTCAAATGAAATATTCATGTTCACCCAAGTGATATATGCAGTTCCATTTGAATAAGACCACTCTTTACCGGATTTGTGATTCCACTTCCCATTCAAAGTGAATGAAATACCCAACATGTTGTCACCTGAGAAAAAAATCAATACCACTCGTCAATATCTACAAGTAATTTGAAACTTTGAAGTAGGTCCGTGTATGCATATGTGTGTATATATATATTTATAAGTGTGTGTATGTATAGGTGTGTGTGTGTGTGTGTATATATATATATATAGATATATATAGGGAAATTGTACACAGACATACATATAAATATAATGACAACTTCTACGTATATCTATTATTAGTCCTAACAATTTCTATGAAAATAGATAGGGCATTACACAATCCTAACACACAAAATATCCGCAACATTCATGTCGTGCCGTCTCTCTTTTCATATACGTTGTTACGACTAATTATAAATATATGTAAAAGTCATGTTTATGATAGTGTGCATATAAATATACATGACACAAACAAACACATACAAAGTCCGAACCCTTATGATATCCGTTTGTGACTGTATATATTTAGACTTACCAGACACAAACAAACACACACAAAATCCGAACCCTTATGATATTCGTTTATGACGGTGTGCATATATATATATATATATATATATATATATATATATATATATATATATATATATATATATATATATATATACATGACACAAACAAACACACAAAAAGTCCGAACTCTTATGATAGCCGTTTGTGATAGTATACATATACATACACGACACAAACAAACACATACGAAATCGAACCCTTATGATATCCGAAGTTGTAACAATGTGTGTATGTATATATATATATATATATATATATATATATATATATATATATATATATATATATATATATATATATATATATATATATATATATATATATATATATATACATGACGCAAACAAATGCACACATTTGCACACATACATGTGCATATCCTTTGACGGTATACATATACATAAGATTTGAAATTAGTATAGTCATTCATTATCCAAGTTACGGTGAGGTTTTGTTTGTTTGGATATTAGGGTGCTTTTGTTGAATTTTTGGTTGTTAGATGTTTAAGGTACGTCGGTGATACAACCGATGTCACGACGGGAGGAGTGATGGAGATGCCGGACAAGTCCGGCGAAATAGCACTAAAATATATAATCTACAGGATGCCTCACTTCCGGCTGAGGCTTTTCCAAGCTGCTGAGTGGAGAGATGAACAAGAGAACATACAAATCGTCTACGAGCTGTCTTATAGGACCTCATTTCTTGCAACTGTGAGAAAGAATGAGTGGAATCGAAAACAACCTAGACCTACAAGAACCTCGTTTTCGGGTGGAGGCTTTCACCGTATGGCAGAACGGAAGTTGTCGATGTTATTGTCGTTGTTCGTTCTTATTTGTGTTATATGTTATGTGTTATTAGTTATTTCATCACCGTCGTATTTTGATAGGTTACATTGTTAGTAATATTAGGCATATGCATATTCTAAGCCATTAAATTATAAAAATCACACTAAGGCAATTATATACATATACTAAAGATCTTAAATGATAAAAAGGCTAAAAGCAATTATTATATATCAAATTATACTAAAGATGATACAATGCTATTAATTACAAGGGAAAAACATAATTTTCACATAATTAGTATATAATATATTATACTTAGTATAATGTGAAAATTATGAAATTATGTGAAAAAGCGTAGTATACTATAATGTGAAAATTATGAAATTATGTGAAGATGCTTAGTATACTTAGTATAATACACTTAGTATATATTATACTTAATATATTATATACTAATTATGTGAAAATGAGTCTGGAATTATAGTAAACTATATATGATACAAAAAACTTTGCTTTTTGACCAAAAAAATAAAATAAAGCAAATTAACACCAATATTATTGGCGTTAAACCATTTTTAACGCCGAACGCCAATAATATTGGAGTTAAAAATGGTTTTACGCAAATAATATTGGCGTTAAAAATTAGGGGGAAGGGGCCACAAGGACAAAAAAAATTAATAAATGGATCTGGAAGGACAAAAGTAACATTTTCATGATTATAAAGGACAAAAATCATAATTGTTACTTTAAAATTATTACTTCACGTGTTAATGTTACTTTGTGTTTCACAATTGTTACTTCATATTTACTCTATTGCACATTTGTTACTTCATATTTGTTACTTCATAATTGTTACTTTTGTCCTTATTAAATTACAGTTTCCTTCTATCCCGATTTTTTGATAATTTTTTCCTTCTGGACAAAAATCTATAAAAATTATCGTAAACTACATCTTACCACTCTACGCCAATAACAAACAATCTATCGTAAAAACAGACAGATATTGGCATAAATTAATCAATTTAATCGCCTTCATCATTTTCTTCATGAAATTCAAAACAATATACACATTACACACATTACATCATATGAAGTTATTGCAAAAAAAAAAAACAAAAAATAGTTACCCATGCCAAACTTCCTTGATGGAGCAACCTCTTTGTTTGATGATACCCAACTTCATGATTAAACACAGGATTTTGGGGATTTTGTGAATGATTTTTTGAAGGTAAGATTTTTTTGTGGTAAGTGGGTGATGTGGGGGGTATTAATAGATAAATAACATTTAAATGGCGGGGAATTGACTAAGAAATGATTATTAGCGTAATGAGACTCATTGTACGCCAAAAATAGCAGCGTAAAATACATTTTACGTCAATAATAATAGCGTAAAATGGACCTCGTTATGCCAATAATAATTTCTTTGTCAATTCAATCTTTAACGCTATTATTACCATCGTAAATGTCATTTTAAGCCACTATTAATGGCGTAAAATGTGTCTCGTTATGCCAATAATGATTGGATATGCAAATCAAGGTTGGGGGTGGTTTGACGACGCTATTTTCGGCATAAAAATTAAATTGATGCCGCTATTAACGGCGTGTTACCTAAAAACGAATGTGGTCTAAATGGCAACTTTAATTCCAAGAGGGGGGGACAAGACCTGAATTTCCAATTACCTGAAAGAAAAGACTATATTTGTTTAGAATGTACACATCCCTTCTTTCAATTCTCTCCCTCCCTCCCTCCACCCCCCCCCCCCCTCACCCCCTTCCCCCACCGCGGATTTGTCTGAGTATTCAGTGAGCATCTTAGATTTCATTAAAATGAGTTAATTTTTTATCTTCCAGGATCTTGGCTGTGTTTTTTTGGAGAGAAGTCATCTAAGTCCAAGAAGTTGTATTCACCTTCTTGTTGTTTGATTTTACTGTATGGTTACATTCAAATGTTGGATTGAGGAGAAATATTATTTTTGGTTTTCTTAAAACATGGTTGATTTAGCAATTCCAAAAGTTTAAGTTCAATTCCAGAACCACGATGTGTATGCATGTATCCATGTTGGAAGCAGAGCTTTACCAACTACCCCCAATTTCATATAATAGAATTTTCAAACGTGATAATTTGTTTTAAAGTGAATAGACTAAAGATTTCGAGCAATTTAACTGTCACAGCATTTACTCAAGAGTTAAGATGCAGTGACACCTGAATTTCTTTTTGTAAAATGTCATTTAAGATAAAATGACACCTGTTTTGGTCTTAAGAAAGTGCAATCGAAGATACATTGACAGGCTTTTATGGTCACTAGAACTTCAATTGTCATTACATTAAATGTTTAGATTTTAGTTCTTCAAGTGCATCGTTAAACGTCACTGCATTTTCAGTTGTCACTGCATCGTGTCGGTTTTTTTTGTTGTCACTAGGTTTGCCACTCATAGGTTTTTAGAGGGCCGGGCTACGCTTCGTCTATGCCTTTGGTATATGGGGAGGGATATGATACGGCTTGTATGAACCTTATTTTTTTCTTCTTATTAAAAAAAGTTTCGGTAAAAAAAAGAGAAAAGAGTATTGTAGCAGTCGGTAATAAAACGACACCCCACTACAATGAAGTTCGTACCGATACAACATTAGCGAGAAGCTATAATGTATTCAAATCTCATGAAGTTGATTTCTTAACAGCACAAAAAGAAGCTTGTGATGTTACTTCTAGTCATTTGGAAGGTCTAGAATTGACTGTGAAAAATGCGATTGTCACTGTGTGTGCCACAACAGTAGAGTTGTAATATATGGAGCATGGATCGTACCAGGACACATCAAAGTCAACATTTTCATTTACTAACGAAAAATCATACTATAGAAAATTCCCTCAGATTCGTGCTTTATCAAGATCCAGGATTAACGTTTCGTGGCTATAGCATCCCACATACCTCAGATGCCCATGTGAATATACGAGTCCAGACAACAGGTGATCCTGCAAGTAAAGTATTGAAAGATTTATGTCAACATCTTACACGTATGTGCCAGCACGTTCGAGGCACCTTCGAATACGCCGTTAAGGATTTCAAGATCCAGGAAGGTGTTAAAGCTATGCATGTCGATAAATGATATAATCATCACAGACTAATGAAATTTTACGGTACAACAATTGTAACGAGGTTGTTCGGACATATGATGCACAACTCTTTTCCTTCCGTTAATTTCTAGGGCTGGCAAATATCTAGGGCCGGAAAGTCATGGCTGCTCCGCCGGAGCTAGCCCCAAACCCTCCCAATCCCACATATCCACTTTCTTATACACAAATCCTGAAGGGCACAATGCAAAGCTTAGCCGTTGTCACTCCGGATTCATTCTGCCCTTCCATCTTCAAAGGCAAGCCGTCATCATCATCCCTAAGGAAATTGAAGCTACAATGGCATCATCATTCCAACACTCTATGGTGGGTAAGTTTTCACAAGGTAGACCTTGTTTGGAATCTATTAAAAAATTTCTTTCAGTTCAAAATTTTATGGAAACTTTTGGCCTTTTGGATAACAAACATACTCTTACTCGCTTTGAATGTGAAGAAGATTATATTCAAATTTTTTTTGAAACCCTCATGGAAAGTAAGCAACAAAAATATGTAGACTTTTATGTGGACAGTTGATTTCCACATTGACAAAGAACTGTCAATTGTTCCTGTGTGGATTTCCTTTCCCAAGTTACCAATACATTTGATGAATAAGGCTTTATCTTCTCATTAATGCAACCAGTTGGCAGTCCTCTCTGAATTGATTCAGAAACAGTAGACTTGCGACGACCATCATTAGATAGGGTTTAGGTGGAAGTAGATGTTCTAAAAATATCCCCTTCAGAATTTTGGCAATCCATAGTCCTAGAGGGCTCCAGTCCGCAATACTGTTTTGTTAGGACCTTGAGCAAAACCGTGTTTGAAAGGTAATTCTGACCCATTAAACACAACACCTGTACTAATGTATATCCTTCCAGACTGGTCAAGACACATATATCCCTTGTGTTGTGGTCTAAGGCCTAACTTAACACATTTAACAGAGTGATAACTAAATTTGTGACTGTTACAGTGTCTAGGATTTGAATAGCAAGCACAACCAAGCACTTTATATTTTGTGTAGTCAGGTTTATCTTTAAACAAGACCTGAGAGGGTCACACTGATTGTTCAAAACAGGGGTTGGAAGATCATTTATGATCTGAACAGCTTGTTCAAAACCATACCACCAACAATGTTAGAAGAGTATGGAAGACTATGTTAGAAGAGTTAATCTCATTTCAACAATGTGTATGTGCTTTATTTCAGCTCTACCATGAGTCCATGACCATTGGGACATGGGTGTTTAAAGTCAATGACATTTTATTTTAAGTTGGGTTCAAACATTCTATACTCCCCCCCCAACTCAGACTAAATGCAATTAATAGTGGTCTGAAACTGATTCTCAACAAATGATTTGAAGGAAATAAAAGTAGACAGGGCATCAGACTTGTGTTTTAGGAGATATATCCACGTGTATCTAGAATGGTCATCTACAAAATGAATAAAATATTGGTAGCCAAGACTGGCTGTGACAGGTAGTGGAACCCTTAAATCAGTGTAAATCATATCAAGAAAATATTTAGCATGAAAACAAGATTTAACATAGGGCAAGGTGTGCATTTTCCCAAACTGACAAGCTTCACAAAAAGGTACATCATCCATAAAAACAACATCACAAGAAGTTAAAACAATTTTCAACACAGATTTAGAAGGACGACTAAGTCTCTTGTGCCATACATCAAGGTTTTTGTCTAAAATAGAAGAACAAACAAAGGCGTTACAAGACTGATTATTGAGCTGAGACAACTCCTTGGATTTAAGGGAGGTCTGTTGACGAGATCCTTTGACAACTTGGATCTGGTAGAGGCCATGTCTAAGAACTCTAATTTGAGCAGGGTCTTTGTTTCCTTGTCCGTGACATAACAACATTTATTATAAAATTCACTAATGACAGGGTAGTCATTGGTGAATTGAGAAACAATAATGAGATTTTTGGTCATACTAGGAACATGTAAAAAGTTTCTAAGTTGAAGTGCTGTGCTAGAATATGTGGAAAGAATACAGAACCTATGTGTTAATGGGAAGTTGCTCACCATTTCAACCATTTAGGTTATCTGTGTTGAAATAGTGTCCGAAACCCAATCGGGTTGGACTTGATCCGATCGGGTCGGATCATTTCTACTATTTCTTTATGTTTATACGTATGTTAAATGGCTTTTCTGTTGTCATATATTTGTTCTTTAAAAGAACAAATTGTGAATTGTTATATGAAAACGTTCTTAGTATTAAACTGTGATAGAAAAACCATGATAGGTGATTATGGTTGATGAGATCTCTAATCACTTTAATAATTTTGATACTTAAATGTCTTTAGGCTTATGTACGATTAAACATGGCATTGATAGTACAAACAGGCTAGCACGTATTAGATGTCTTCTATCTTTAAGGGCATGAATAGATCTCGTCTATGGAAGTGTTGAGACACTTGGTCTGTACGTGGACGTGTATTAGAGAATGTATACGTTAGACTGACCCACTTATACAGTTAAGTGGCACACTATGTGGAGGTTGTGTAATTATCCTTAGGACCGGAGTCTACATGGCATCACGGTGTGGATTGTCATGCTTTGACACTATTGAGGTTTCCCCTAGCCATAGGGCGATCATGCGGTAGTTATTGTGTGTGATACTGAAGCATGTGGAGTATACGTTTTGGTCATCCGGAAATCACGTACCCTGTTCGTAAGGGTGAATATCCGAAAGGGCCTTCTTATAAGGAATGTCTTACTCTCGTGAATCATTGCAAAATGGAAGTAAATGAGTTACTACGAGAGAGCATGATATCTAGATTATAAGATACGGTCGTTGATGTTTGACACTCGACGTTTGACTGTATGGATATTATTACAGCGATAGGATTCTATTTACACGGTAATTGGTTCACATGAAAGGTAGTAGTCATTGCATTTGACTCTTCCGATGATTGGGGGTCACGGTGTGTTGCTAGAGGCTATCCAGTGATCGTTAGGTATGAAGGGCATTTTCGTAATTTGCACTTTGTGCCTACAGCCAACATATTCGGATGCCTATCGGGGCACACACATAAGAACATCTAGCCGGATTAAAATGTAGTTATAGGTGATAACCAAATAAGGAAAGAATTTATCTCATACTATAAATGTTATAGTGGTAAATTAATATTGTTGTATTTATTTATTATGAATAAATATAATACAAGATATTAATTACGTTGATTAATTAAATATACATATAATGTATAATGTGTCAAAATTATTTGTGTATATTGATACACATGTATTTTAGAAATTAGTTAATCATAAAATTATATTAATTAAATAATATTCCGGATGCCAATTTATTGGTTGATGGTGGCGCCATTTTGAGTGTATATGATACACTTGGATTGTGCAATTTAATTAATGAGATTACCATATATTAATATTGGATATTAATTGATTTTGAAAAAAATTAGATTTATAACAATAAGATAAATATAGTCAATATAAGATATTGAAAATATATTGGAAATATTTAATATAAGATATTGAATATTAATGAGATAAATCAATCAAAGGTATTTTCCTTATTTTATTAGGAAAATGTTTTCTTTCTCCTCAATCTACTAGGAAGCTTCTAACAATCAGATTGGGATATGAAAGTGGCGCACCAACACCTATTTAAGGGAGGCTTTGGCTAGCTCTTTTGATCATCACATTTCAATAGATAATAGTTCTTCTGAAAAATAGAGAGCTTTTTTTGGAGAGATTTTGAGATAGTGAAAAGGTCGGTCTAGCAACCGAGTTTCTCTGGTTGCAATCCATGATTGGATTCCGGCGAGGTGTTCATGTGGATCACTAGTGGAGGCCGAACACTTGGGCGGCTTCATGTAGAAACTACAACCGTAGACAAAGCATCGATCCAATTAGATCAACCAAGGTATTCATTTGTCTACTTCTTTTATGTTTTTTGCTTAAACGACGTCGTTCTTGGGAAAAAGCAAAATCAATTTTTTTGAAATCGGCGGCGTTCCCGCGTTGATTTCCTAACAGTGGTATCGGAGCGAGCTTCGAGCTTAAGCAATGAGCATGTTTATTTGCATAGTTAATTTTATCGTTTAATTCACATAATTAAAACATGAATGATTTTTTATTCGCAAAACGATACAAGAAAGAAAAAAAAAGGAGATCGGCTTTTGGGGTGCTTGGCCGATCAGCGGCGGCACCCCACCGGAAATTGCGCCGCCGCCGGTGGCTTCCCCTCGGGGCAGTCGGCATCGGCTGGTGCTTCTTTTTGGTGGATCTCCAAAATTTTGTTTTGTGTATTTTGTGATTAAATATGGTTCATAGTTGTGATTGATATCTTTTGTTTAGTTGATGTCATGTGGCTAACTAATGTTTCAAATAGTCTGGACCATTGAGATGTCACTTGGCATTATTTGGTGAATATGATTTGGCTTTAAATAATCTAGACCATTCTAAATTTCGTTTGGAATAGGCCTAGGTCATTCTCAAAATATTTGATTTTGGAAAAAGCCAAGGACTAGGCACTTTTCAAAATTTTGATTTTGGAAAGGGCCAAGGTTGGTGCGAAACCAAAGACATCTATTTTGATTAGGAATCAAAAGGAAAGAAACAAACGAGACTTAATTTTAATTTGATTTATTTTTAGAATAGTTCTATTTACATAAAATTAAAATTAAAATCATTTAAAATTATTCGTTAATTTTATTTCGATTAAAATCATTTAATTAATTGAATGTTAATTACTTAATTGATTGGATAAAATTATTTGATTGATTAAACGTTAATCAATCAATTAAGACGCAAGTAGTTAAATGTTAATTTATCTTTTTCATAAGATATTATCGTATGGATTAGATAGTACATATAATATGATTATATAGACCCCAATTGATCATAGACTAAACCGGTAGGATAGATGTGATTGATTTAATTTTTTTGTTTGTTTAAAATTGTCCTAGGCCGTTAAGAAGAACGCAACCTAGTTTATTTTCTGCATTATCCCATTCCCGTTAGCTTTTCCTGTGTGCAGCGGTTGTATTTATTTTATTAGATAAAATTTATGTAACAAGAATGGAGCGGAAGATGAAGACCAAAGAAAGAGGAAAATAAAGATCCCATTAGGGAATGGAGCATTTAAGATCCTATTGGTGGTTGCAGCTACCCTTAGATTGTGACCCACGGGTTCGTCAGTTTGTATTCGAAACCGCACCTAGGAAAATTCCATGATCGTACCGGTTACTTTACGCATTTATTTATTTTCTGCATGCATTTATTTTATATGATACGATAGATACATAACTAGGCACGATCTAGATGAATTTGTAGGATGTATGTCTATAGAGATAGATATACATAATGAGACCATAATTAAATTAATTAAGAGATTTGATTCAAAATTAATTAAGTGAATTAATTTAAAATTACACCCACAACAAAAAAAATCGAGTTATAATATGTCTCCCAATATTATAGTGACGGTGAAGAGCCCTTGTTCGGATCCAACTGATCGGCCCACGTCGGGAGTTGACCTACCTCGGGTATATCGTCATTATCGAGATATGATCGTTATGAGATCACATGAATACTTGGGTTACGACTCGACTAAGAATCTTGGGGTGATTGGCCCACGTCAGGACCGTCTGGTTTTACAGACATGAGGTTTACAATCACATAGACGATGTGAATTGTCAAAGAGTTGACTAGTCAAACCACTGGAAGTCATGTTGGACGCGATTGGTAAGAAGTACCTACCCATCAAATTGACCCGGTCAATTGACCAACATCGGAAATCGAGTCAACTAGATAGGATTCTAGCCACAAAAGAATTTTGAAAAATTCTTGAAAGTCATTTGGGAGTAGTTGACTAGTAGGAGCAAAATCATTATCCCAAAGACCATCTTTGATTTTGCATGTATAAACTATTGGAACTAGCACCGGAGAGATAATTTCTGTAATTGTTTTTATAATTAATAAATGAGATTTATTCTCATCTTATTATTTCCTTCGTGCTCATAAATACACTATTGAAAACCCCAAGCCGTATCATATGTAGCCATATAACTTAGTGTGTGTCACACGTGAGGATTAAGTTTATGGTGATACACTTGAACTATTAGTCCGTGGTGAACTTATTCAAAGTATGGGGTCTATTGAGGAAACCACCATTAATGAGCCCAGAACACTTTATGGTGTGACCGTCTTATCCGGACCTTCGACATTGGTTGTCTAAGTCAGGCATTTATATATGATGTAGTCATATAGGACTGGACCGATTTAATCTGCATTCCTCATATAATTCCATGATTGTGATATCTTATTAAATCACAAAATGATCATATATGGATTAATCTTAATCCTGAAGTGATTGCAGATACCTGCTTGTTTCAAGATAGGGTTTGACGTGTTTGTTAAGGATTTCTAAGAGGCGTGGTCCGAATCACTTTCACGTTGGCACTATTCTGGAATGAGTGAGGAGTATGTGTCTTATAGATATGGAATTGATTCCTTCCTGTGGGAGGTAGAAAGACAATCCCCTTATTTGTTGATCTTAGAAACTGATCGATCGGCTGAGTTCGTATTGGTTATGAACTAATTGATCACTAGTGGGTTAATGGTAAATAAGGATAAGATATAGTGAAGAAGGTTTACGGAAATAATCCTGCTTCGTTACAGATAGTCTATAGAGGGTTAGTCTGTATGTAATAATTATATCAATGGACACTTATTGACCCGACTTTCTGATAATAAGTTATATCCATAATCGATAGAGTTCAGTTTCGGATTTATGGTGGCGTAATTCCAGAATTAATAAGTTGAGTAGAAATATTTTGTTCGATGAATGTTTTATTCAATTTTTTGTAGCTACTGGTTATAGATCCATGGTCCCCGGGTTGGCTCTTAACACGCGAGTGTTTTCTCATTTTGTGGAACCTCAAGAATAAATTAAATAGTTGGTCTAATTAATGAATATGCGAATATTATTTATTTGGTAAATAATATGTAATATAGAAAAGACATTTTCTATTTTCCAAATGGCACAAATATGGTGCCATATTTTTTCATTTTGGGAATAGAAATTTTCTCCTAGTTAATTATAATGTGGATAATTTAATTATTTATGTATAAGAAATTAATTTTCTTATTGGATAAATAGGAAATTTGTTTTCCTATTGGATAAAGGTTTTTATTTTCCTTAAAGGAAATGGTAAATATGAGTGTACAAAATAAACTCTCAAACTATTTGGTTATTAGCGTATAGAATGAGAGTTTCTCCCAACACAAAAAAGATTAAAAACCAACGCCATTTAAAAAAGGAAAAAACACGACAATTTTTTTGAAGAAGAGATAAATTTTGTTTTCTTGTCTTAGCCATTGGGAGAAGAAAAACTATGGTTTTTCTTAAGCATATTTGAGGAGGTTCTACTATGTGGATCGACGTCCACCAGTCGTCGCTTGGAGATACAATCCGGAAGATCACAGCTTCTCTTCTATTGGGTAAATCTTCAACCTTCTTGTAGTTATATTTATTAATCATATGAATTAAATTGTGGTAAAACCGCATGCGAATTTAATTCGTAGCTTCCTCTGTACATGATCGAGTGTCTCGATGGGTGCGTGAATCAGAACTGACAATCCAATTATGGATCGGATACGTATTCGAGTTTCTGTATATCCAGCATAAACAACGACACTCTTATATCTTTATTTTATGTTGGAGTTTTAGCAAATGTTATGTATTCTCGATAATTAAAAACCAAAATAAATTACTGCTACTTTTTGAGAAACGTTTCCAAGTTTGTTAAGTAATTTTAGTCCTTTTAAAATAAGCAATGACACGAGCAATCGCGTTTTCGTAGTTGAAGACAATGAAGCTACATATTTGATGGAGTCCTCCAAGACTTTAATTATTAACGGATCACATATTGGACATAACAATATCCAGTGGGTCACTCCGTCATACGATGATGATTATTCAAACATTAGATGGATTGGATAAAGATGACCACGTCGAATTTTGGAAAGGTTGTTTTCAAAATTTGTAAGATTTAAGTATCGACTTAATTCTTTAAGTTTTGAATAAGATTCAAAAGGGTTGAATAGACTATTTAACAAACGTTGGATTTTCTTTATGAAAGAAAAATTGAAGACACAATTCTTGTGATTTTTCTTAAGTCTTATGAAGACTAAATTAAGAAATATTTACAAAAGATTTGAAAGATTAAAAGGGAAAGTTAGGGCATGTGCTAAAATAGGAGAACTTATTGAGGTCTCTATTTCAGGCAAGCACGTTGAGATAAATCTATCTAAACTCAAGTCAATTCTCGGATATATGATATCCTACGAGTGTGATTAAATTAGAAAGACTAAATACATATTTGGAAGGTGGAGAAAACGTTGTAACACTGATGACACCATATTCTGAATCTAGTCAACTGATAAGGGAACTAAATAAATGTTATTATCTTCCGATTCTTATGAAGAACATATTTTCAGCTATATGTTAGGATTTAATGGACAAATTCAATTGCAAGGAATAAATGTTATTCCGATATGGTTGAACAGTCAATGAATCTAACATGCTAGATTATAGTCACCAAATAGTTGATATGAGTGACGAAATCTCAACTAAACATTTATATGGCTGTTATCCTTCATATTTTGTGGTTGTTCTAGACATAGCCTCTGTGAAAGAGAATCGTATAATCAAATGTCATTCTGATGATGTCTGAACCGTATGATTATGAATCATGTGGGTTATGTGTATCTTGTCCAAAGAGGACTAAAATACCATTTTATGAAATTGGTTATGAAATCTAGAAAGTTGTCTAAAGCCTAAACATACCGATGTTTGTTGGCATATGACAATTAATGCCAAAAATAATTTTTTATTAATCTCTATGACTATTTGTAGAAATAGTTGAATGTACCTGGTGAAGTACAACAATTCGGAAAGCCCGAAAAGTTTGAGCTAGTACGAATATGAGATTGATGAGCTACTTAGGAATTCATCTCCAATTGGATTAAAGCCATTAATACCTTGAGGGTGTTTCAAAAGTCGTCTGAAATAGAATCAGATTCTCCCTTGTAGGATACCATCATTAGGATACGCAATTAGATTGTGTTCCTAAAATGTAAACAACACTTTATATGATAAAGGTGTGACGTAAGCCATGCAAAGTATCTCTTACGTGTTTCGGGATAATGCCCTTTTATGATACATATACTTAACCGAGTTCCAAAGATTAAGGGTTGAATGAATTTCATATCACATAAGGAAGATGATGATGTCGAATCTATCCTAACCGATGGTTTAGAGTTATCGTGCTTCTCGCAAGCCATCAATGTTTGAAAGGCTGGGAGCTTAGTATGACATATGCAACTTTGTGGAATGTCTTAGCAAGTACGTTAGATATTATTTACTTGTCCGTGGAGCAAAAGGCGTTTGTCTCCAAACATGCTATCTTCTAGAGGAAGTGTTTCTTCCAAAAGAGATAGTGGGAGTAAATAAGATCTCAAAAAAGTCTGGGACCCACAAAGAGATATTCAATCATTGGAACATGAGCAAGCACCGCACAGCGATGAGGTGTAGAACACTGCTCAGTGCACATAAAAGTTCTGTAAGTTTATGGATAACCTCAAGCCTGAAAATACGTTTGGTATGTTCTTCTTGAAGAATGAATATCTCACAACTTATGAAGGAATGTTTTAAAGGAAAGATTGAGAGATATGTCTAGGAGCCATAATATCTGAATAAGATTCCATCAGTGACAACCAGGTTGTGAACCTAGTCTGTCTTACCTATAGGGAATATCCCCGAAAGGCTGACACGGATAGTAATATGATTACCATAAGGCTATAGTGACGGCTGAAGGATACGGGGTGTAAACCTTTTAATTATCTTTATGCTACTAGCTGAGCCCAATTCTATTCAGACTATGCTTGTTATAACTTTTTATCATGGCTATATGATAGTGTTGAAGACGTTGGGCAAACAGCCCGATGTTCATACACAATAACATGATATGTGAGCCCACGATATCCATTTATAGACTCAAACAAGTTTCTCTAGATGATTTATTTGTTTGATAATCAAAAGAGTTTGATTTATTCAAAAGAAGGGATATGCCCAATGTGCAAGTGGGATAGTGGGAGTGTGATTTTTGAGTAAGGTATTGGATATATCTCTCGGGAATTATCTCACCATGTCATAGTCAATTAATGTTTGGTAGTTCAAGGTCTTTACGAAAGCACTTGGATTAGAAGTTCTTATTCTTGAAATAAGAATCAATACTGATAGATTTAACTGATGTTGGTTTATAGTTTACCTATATAGATGTGATGCTAAAAGAGTTTAGCATAGATTGCGACAGGAGATACAGCTAGCCGGTGTTCTCAAGATCTATCTATGTTAGGACGTTAGTCCTAAAGATAAGGTGAAAGATGATTCTTATGGAATGTTTCATTTTCTACTGCGGTAGGAACCATCATAAAAGTAATACTGGATATTCATAGTCAATGAATAGTCATGAGAAAGTATAAAATTAAATCTGGTGAATGTCGATAATATCCTTAAACAAGTTAAGGAAGACTTTCTAGTTTATTGAAACATCAAAAGAAATAAACGTAGATATATTGATGTATATCCTGAGTCTTATGAAGGCAAGTGGGAGCTACAGTCTGGTTTGCAGTCACTTTGATTATGTGATACAGTGAGCTGGAAATGTTCTTGGCTATGGGTCACAGTAAATTCTACAACTTAGCCAAAGCACAGTAGTGCCCTTGGAGACGCAGCGGGAGCAGTACATGAGTCTATAAGGTTCATTCCTAAACCTTGTACGGTTCTTCGACCTTTTATATATAGTTGATATAGTAAGTGGATTCATTCCTTGAAGCAAGGACTAGGGTCTCGTCAGAGATCCATGTGTGTGTTGAGGCGGTTCCTTTGACTTAATCATTTGGATCATGATATGAAGATTGTCTGAGTCCCCATGGGTAGCAATCCATTCGTGGCTAGGGCCGGTTGCGAGTATTGCATGAGATTCTTGTGTTTCAACTTGGTCTTGTGTGTACGAGTGATTGGTTTTAGGACAAGTAGGAGATTGTTGAAATAGTGTCCTAAAGCCAATCGGGTTGGACCGGATCAGACCGGGTCGGATAATTTCTACTATTTCTTTATCTTTATACATTTGTTAAATGGCTTTTCTGTTGTTATATATTATTTCTTTTAAAGAACCAATTGAGAATTGTTATATGATAACGTTCTTAGTATAAAACTGTGATAGAGAAACAATGATAGGCAATTATGGTTGATGAGATCTATAATCATATTAATAATTTTGATACTTAAACGTCTTTAGGCTTATGTAATGTTAAACAGGGCATTGATAGTACAAATAGGCTAGCACGTATTAGATGTCTTCTGTCTTTAAGTGCAGGGATATATCTCATCTATCAAAGTGTAGAGACACTTGGACTGTACATGGACGTGTATTAGAGAATGCATACATTAGACTGACCCACTGTTATGTGTCACACTATGTGGTGGTTGTGTAATTATCCTTAGGACCGGAGTTTACATGGCATCATGGTGTAGATTGTCATGCTTTGACACTATTGAGGTTTTCCCTAGCCCTAGGGCGATCATGCGATAGTGATTGTGTGTCATACTGAAGCATGCGGAGTATACATGTTTGGTCGTCCGTAAATCGCTTACCCTGTTAGTAGGGTTGAATATCCGAAAGGGCCTTCATATAAGGAATGTCTTACTCTCGTGAATCTTTGCAAAGTGCATGTAAATGAGTTACTTTGAGAGAGCGTGATATCCAGATTATAAGATACAGTCGTTGGTGTTTGACACCAACATACGACCGTATAGATATTATTACAGCGATAGGATTCTATTTACAGGGTAACAGTTCACATTAAAGATAGTAGTCATTGCAGTTGACTCTTCCGATTATTAGGGGTCACGGTGTGTTGCTAGACGCTATCCCATTATCGTTAGGTATGAAGGGAATTTTTGTAATTTGCACTTTGTGCCTACGGCCAACATATTCGGAAGCCTATCGGGTCACACACATAAGAGTATCTAGCCGGATTAAAATGTGGTTATAGTTGATAACAAAATAAGGAAAGAATTTATCTAATACTATAAATGTTGTAGTGGTATATTTAAATGGTGATATTTATTATGAATAAATATAATACAAGATATTAATTATGTTGACTAATTAAATATACATATGATGTATACATGCGTCGAAATTATTTGTGTATATTGATACACATGTATTTTATAAATTAGTTAATAATAGGATCATATTAATTAAAGAATATTCTGGATGCCAATTTATTAGTTGAGAGTGGCGCCATTTTGAGAGTATGATACACTTGGATTGTCAATTTAATTAATGAGATAACTATATCTTAATATTGGATAATAATTGATTTTGAAAAAAATAGATTTATGGTAATAAGATAAATATAGTCAATATAAGATATTGACAATATATTAGAAATATTTAATATAAGATATTGAATGTTAATGAGATAAATCAATCAAAGGTATTTTCCTTATTTTATTAGAAAAAGATTTTCTTTCTCCTCAATCCACTAGGAAGCTTCTCCGAATCAGATGGGGATATAAAAGTGGCGCCCCAACACCTATTTAAGAGAGGCTTGGGTAGCTCTTTGATCATCACAATTCCAAGAGCTAATAGTTCTTGTGAAAAATAGAGAGCTTCTTCTGGAGAGATTTGAGAGAGAGAAAAGGTCGGTCTACTAACCGAATTTTTCTGGTAGCAATCCATGATGGGATTCCGGTGAGGTGTTCGTGTGGATCACCGGTGGAGGCCGAACACTTAGGCAGTTTCGAGCAGAAACTACAACCGTAGACAAAGCATCGATGCAATTGGATCAACCAAGGTATTCTTTTGTCTACTTCTTTTATGCTTGTTGCTTTCACGCAGTCGATCTTGGGAAAAAGGAAATCAAATTTTTTGAATTCCGCTGCGTTCCCACGTTGATTTCGTAAAAATCTGACCATATGTGGTCACCAATGATGTGCATGTCATTCATATCTGTGGTATTGTGATTAGTAGCCCCACTATCCATATACCAAGCTGAATGCACAGTCCCTTGAGGAGTAGCAACCAAATCCTGTTTGGAGGTATTGTTAGCACTAGGAGGTACAAAGTCCTCCTCAAATGTGTGCCAGCAGGTAGTCACTCTGTGCCTACCATTTCCACATAATTGCCACACATGCCTTTTGGAGGAGTTTCTATTACTGCTTCTACCTCCCCCTCTACCTCTGGTGCTCCTACCACCTCTTCCTCTATTGGAGTTGGAATGATTTGCAGGTATGGGAATTGTGTTTGATCTGAACTTTGATTTTTAAGCAAACTGAGCAGAAGGACCCCCAAGAATGTCACTAGAAACGCTAATATTGAATCTATCTAGAAGCCTTTCATTAATCAATAATTGAGACTGAACCACCTGCAAGTTCATAGTCCCAACCATAGCAGTTAAGTTGACTATCACAACTCTATATTCATTGTCTAAGCCAGCCAAAGTAGCACGATTTAACTCTGGTTTGGAAACTGGATGACCTGCCGCTGCTAGATTGTTAGCATAGGGACTTCATTTGTTTTAGGTAGTCAACCATGGACTTGGACCCTTTAGTAGATCTTGTCATTGCACTCTTGTATTCCAACATTCTTGATTCTACCTGCCTATTAGTTTGAAGGGTAATCCAGATCTCCCTTACAGAAGTACAACCTTGGACCTCCTGAAGAGCATCCTCTGTCATAGAGCTCATTTACCAACCAATTAGCAACTGATCTGTATTACTCAACTCCTCAGAAGTTTGAGGTCTCTGAAATGGTGAGGGAGACACTGAAAAGGAACCCAATCTTGATTGAGAATCATCCCTAAGAACATGACTCTCAAGTCTATATCCTCTAATAATTGGTAAGACAAGGGATTTCCATAGAAGATAGTTGGATCTATCCAGTTTGACATTACAGCTTTGACTTAAATTTTTTAGAACACGGTATATTAGATAGAGGACTCATACCTAAGGAGCCAAGACTTGGAGCTGGTGGTAGATAGGAGTACCCAGATGTATAAAAGGCACCAATAGTGTCAATCCGTCTAAAGTTTAGACCATACATTGGAGGCAAAGTAACTCTTGACTGCATGTAGCTCAACAGGGGAAAAGCTGCTCCTCCTAGCATTGAAGTGAATGAAGCTCCAATGGGTAAAGCTCTGATGTTGCGTGTTGAAAAACCAGGTGGGATATCACTTTCTTGACCGCAGTACTCAGACCAAAGGTAGATTTAGAACTCATTGGTAGTGACATCACTCTGGCAGCTGCTGATGTTGCAGCTTCGGCGGAGAAAATGCTGGAAGAGGCGGTGCTTAATGCAGAGATGGTTATGCCGGCATTAACCTCGGCTCTGATACCAAGAAAGATAAAGTGCAACAAGTTTGTTATATATTCTTTTCAATACAACCATAGATTTTCGGGTACAGAGAATATATAGTCTAATGCCACATCATCTACAAACGTGGCACATATCATAATTACAAAGACACCCTTGCAACTTATGTTATAACTTATTTGATTCGAAAGTAGATGTTTTTTCGCAACGGAATAAAATCCGTCGCTAGTACCTTTTTTTCCTAATGTTTCTTCCTGACGGTTTCTCGTCAATTGTTTGTCGGTAAACACTGCCACCAAAAGTTCATAGCGGCGGTCTCGAAAAACCGCAGGAAAATGAGCAAAATTTTTAGCGGCAAACTCAAATGCACTTGTTTCTAATGGCAGGGGAAACCGCCACACGAAGATTAGTGGCGGATTATGAACTTTATGCTGAAAAAATCCACCTCTTATAAGTAACTTAACGCTTCATATTAATCGTTGAAAATAAAACACTTTGAACACCCAAAGAATAACAAAAACATAGATCCCAACAAACTTTAAACCATAACAAAATGGATACAAAACACGAAAGTAAAACATGTAGGTGGATAAGACTCCTTGTACATTCGAGGTGTACGTAGTTCATGACCTTCATCTATGATTTAATATTTTTTTATAAAAAACATATCTTTTATTCAATATGGTCATCTTAATCTTAACATCAGATCACATATATAAAGGATTTTTTTTCTTGGTTTCTCAATTCTATACGGGGACAATATTTATATATTAAAACGACGCTTTTTGAAGTGTTAATAGTAAAAACATTTGAAATCACATTAAAACACGGCGTTTTTTTAATGTAAATAATGTCTTTCGCACAGAATTAAAACACCACGGAAATTTTTTCCCTATATTCATATCTAGTTTACACTCTGCACCACCGTCAACACACATTCCACATTCACGAACGAAGCACTCTCAATGAAAGGTGCATGGGTTCTCGCAAGGATGGAATTGCAGAGATCGTATCACCGAAAAATAGAAATTTTACCACTGAGGTTAAAAGATTATGGGAAGACAAATGCTCTTCTCTGCCATCTGTTGACCTTAGGAGTACTATTATTGAACCTGATAATATTGAAAAGCTTAGTTTGATTGGCACTTTCACCTTCAGGTTTCCTGGAAGAGAAGCTGCAAGGAAAATGGTGAATTCATGGTCTAAGAAGTGTAGATTCCATTATCATGCTTCTGGTTGGATCAATTTTTCTTTTGAATCCATCTCTGATTTGGAGAGTGTGTTGCTGGGTGGTCCTTATTATGTTTTTGTTAAGCCACTTATGTTAAAGAAAATGCCTGAGTTTTTATAACTTCAATAGGGATGGACTCTCTGTTGTTAACTTATGGATTCAGTTGCCAAACCTTCCCATTTCTCTTTGGACTGGGGAGGCCTTGAGTAAGATCTGTACTTTCTGGGACATCCTTTGTACACAGATCTTCTAACTGCTACCAAACAGAGGTTGAGTTTTGCAAGATGTCTTGTTGACATTGATGTGGCTAACACTTTACCTGATGTGATTCCTCTCTTGCTTCCTGATGGTAAAATGTTGCAGCAGCCTATTTTTTATGAAGATTTACCTTTTTTTTGTGCCTTGTGTAAGAGGTTAGGTCACTCTGTATCCTCTTGTGCTAGTACAAAACCTGTTGAGTTTCAATTGTATGTGAACAAAAATATAAGGAAAAACTCTGATGTTGTAAAAAATACTGCCCCAGCTGTTGTCAATTCTATTGCTAGTGGTGTTGTGGTTAATGTTGATACAACTGAGTTTGGTAAAAACATAGAGGTGGAGAAGGCTTTTGGGTCAACTTCTACTGTTGTTTCTGGTATTTCTGAAGAGCCTGGTGATGATGTTTTGCCTGATGGTTCTGGAAAGTCTGCTGCTGTTGCTTCTGACTCTTCTGTTGCTGATTTACCTTTTAATTCTGGTGCTCCTACCTTGGATGATGGCTCTACTTTTCAGAGTAAGGTGGTAAATTGTGATCCAGCTAATCATGCTGCTGTTTTGGCTTTAAATGAACCTGCTGCTGCTGCTGCTTCTGTTTCTAATAATGCTTCAATTTTGCTTTCTGCCCCTGCTGCTGTTTTTGAAAAGTCTAATGCTGATTCATTACTTAATCCAAGGTCTGTTACTCATCTTCCTTCTTTGGGAGCACTAGCAACTGGTTTGGCTACCTGTTTTGATGGTGTTGAGGCTGATATTGGTGACTCTTTGAAAGGTTCGGCAATTCCTTATGCTGCTAGTAGGGCTGCTAGTAGTGCTGATTCTGTTCATGCTGGTTCATCAGGTTTGAAGGATGGTTCTGTGCTTCAGAACAAGGTTTTTATGAAAGGAAAAGAAAATAAATAATGATGATGATATTATTTTGTGTTTTTTGGTTCTTTGGCCCCATGATGTGTGGTCATTGCTTTTGTAGAAGTACTTGTTGGTGGATCTTTGAAGTCATTTTTTGGCTTCATGTTCCCTGGTATTGGCATTGGCAATTCTGGTGGATTTTGTACACCTTAGGGTGTTTTCCAGGTGTATTTGCCTCCTCTTTTTGTGGTATTTGCACCTGTGTCTCAAGTTGGTAGAGTTTATAATTTTGGTTTCTTGGAATTGTTTTTTGGAACACTCTTTTGATGATAAATTGTTTGCTCTATCAATGTTGTGTCATTGTCCTGGGACAAGCTCTGTGAGGTTTCTCATATGAGCCCAGTTTTCCTTTGTTTAGGATGTAAGTGTCTTGTACTCTTGCGTACCTTGGTTTAATACATTTTTACATTTAACAAAAAAAAGGAACATACATTCAAGATATTAATATGCATGTTTTGATGGATATATATATATATATATATATATATATATATATATATATATATATATATATATATATATATATATATATATATATATACACGTATATGTAAGAATGTATATGTATGTCTGTATATGTATCTGTATGTATGTATGCATGTATCGATAATTGCACATTTCGTCCTCTATGTTTCTTCGGTTTATCAAAAATAATAACTATATGTACATGGACGGGGCCATAATTCAGTATTCGAGTGGGCTGAATTTCATTAGAGTGTAATTTTTTAATGAATTTTTCTTAGACGTTGAAAATTTAACTACGAAACTCACTCGATACTCATAAGATTTTCGACGCAACTGGGATAAAATTATTTATAATGTTATTGTACAATGCATTTTTTTTAAGTTCATAAAAAAACACAAAAAAATCATTCGATACTTAATATGAGTATTCAGATGCGATGTGTTAATAAAATTGAGTTGTATCAAATAAAATTTAAAGGTGAGGTGGACTGGATAAAACATTAAACATAAATTTACGTATTGGCATCACAAAATGCTTTCTGACAATACAACTACACAAATTTTAATGTAAGTTGCGATTTAATTGTGTCAATAGAATCTATAAACCTCTCTATATAAGTAAATGGAGAGTGGGTTGGGTGGGCTTAGCTACCCCAGCCCACTATATAGCTCCGTCCATGTATCTGTAATATCGACATTTTTGGTCATTAAACTAAACCTTATTGCACGTACTTTTAAGACATTTAATGGAAACATAAAAGTATTCACTATGGTCACACTGAAGTGCAGGTGTTCCCTACCACTTTTTCACCCACGGCAATGTCTTTTTAAGTTATGGTCTACTATAGCTCACATTCACAACTTTTTACTAATATTTATTTTTTTGTGTAATAATTTACATCTTCTTATTTATATTTTTTAGTAATAACAAAAATATTATAAAATTCCAGATCATTCTTTCTCCCCTTCCCTTCCCTCCGGCTCCCAACATGTAAAAGATCAAAGATCTATGAACCATACACCCAAATCAATGAAAATTGTTATATTTTCTCCTTATTATCACCTCTTTCATCTCTTAATTTCAAAAAGCCACGGAATCAAAATGATGGGCGAGGACATGAAAAAAATTACTTGAGATCGCAATATAATCCCATCTCCAACCTCTATTGATGCTGTCACCAGAGCAAGAGTCGGAAAAATTGTTGGTGAAAAATCATGTTTCATATGCTGGGCTGTCCCTACGTAATCGCAGGCCCCAAGCCAAAAAAGAATTTGGTCCTTCGACCCTTTCAAAAAATTAATTTTTCACAACTATTTTGAGGTATACTATGTTGATAAGCGTTATAAAAAATGTAATGGAATTTAATTAGACTTTCTTTTCATTGAATTCGGCTATAAATTTAGGTCTTATCAGTTTTTTAGCTTGAATAAAAAATAAATTTACCAAAAATAAATTTCTATTACATGAAACGTGGGCCCTGAAATTGCAAGTTTCAGCAAAGGCCCTAGGTCGCGGCCTTGTTGGCCTGCCCCCTGGGATGGCTCTGTTCATATGCAAACGACAAGAAGAATGCATTTTTCCCATTGGTATTATTTAGTGAAATGAAACAAAGAATGAGAAGATATAGTATTGCGTATTGTACAATTAAATTAATAATGATGTGAAGGCACAAACGATCTAGATTGAGAAAAACCAAAAAGACTTACACGAAATTTGGAAGAAAAAGGATAAAACGAGCACAAACTTAGATCAACCCTCGGAATCACACCTCGGGATTCACCAAGTTGAGAACGCCGCACAAAGGATGCTCACACATTTGATAAGTTCTCAAGTTAAGCAGTCACCTAGTCAGCAAGGCAAGTGTTTAACTCACAAAAGTTTCAATCACTGAAAACTTTGTTTATATATATAATATCACTCAAATTTGGTCTCAGTATTACAAGTAATAACATAAGCTTATATAGGCTTCAAGAAATGCGACCTAAACCAAAACATCCAATGTGGTACAAGTAAATCACCTCAAATTCTATGTGGGAGATTGAGGCATGAATTTTGAGACAAGTCTTTGACTTAGGAAAGCTTGTTCCAAAAAACAGAAAGTTTGAGTTTCCCAAAATTAAGGTAAAAACGGTATTGGCTTTTTGGAGAGATAAAAAGGTAGGACATCGAAAATTAAGGTAAGGTATACCTTAAAAGGATGTTGGATATGAAGATGGAAATTCTACAATCCCAAAATAGTAAGTGGATGTCGGGTTGGCTTCTCATATGCTATTTTAAGTAAGGTTGCCAGAAATAGACATAAAACTTCCCAAAAACCCCTTTATCCCCAATTACAAGTTATCATCAAAAAATAGACAAGTCTTTATCTTTAAACTCCCCAACGAATCCCTTAAAAGTTTCCAAAACGAGGTTCTTCACAGTTTCCTCGAATCTTCTCTTTCGAGCCCTCATAACTGGACCTTCATGCATGTGAAGTGGATCCGCACTTGCACCATCTTCAAGATCGACATTTGAGCTTCCTGGATATGTATCATTCCCTCCCGGTTGGAAAGGATCTGTCCTCAGATCTGAAATAGCTGTATAAGGTGACAAGTCTGCAACATTGAATGTAGGAGATATATTGCACTCCAGAGGAATGTCGAGCTTGTAAGCGTTGTTGTTGATGCGTTCCATGACCGGGAATGGACCATCCCCGCGTGCATAGAGCTTGGTCTTGCGAAGGTGTGGAAACCTATCTTTGCGGAGGTGTAGCCACACCAAATCTCCCGGTTCAAAATCAGCTCTTTGCGCCCTTTGTTAGCATGCTTTGCGTAGCTCTCCGTGGCTTTTTCCACATTCAGCCTCGCTTTCTCATGAAGTGTCTTCACCAACTCAGCTTTAGCTTCACCATCCAAGCTAACCTGTGCACCGGGATGAAGAGGAACAAAATCAAAAGGAGTAGATGAACAAGTTCAAACGGTGCAAATTGAGTAGCTGAATGCTTAGCACGATTATACGCAAACTCCACATAAGGCAAACATGATTCCCAGTTTTTCAAATTGCTTTTCACGACGGTACGAAGTAATTGACCCAACACACGATTGACAACCTCGGTTTGACCATCTGTCTGTGGGTGAAAAGAAGTCGAAAATAGCAAATAAATACCCAAACGCATCCATAATACACGCCAAAAATGACTCACAAACTTCGTATCACGGTCACTCACTATTGTACGAGGAATCCCATGTAAACGAACGATTTCCTTAAAGAACAAATCAGCCACATAAGACGCATCATTTGTCTTAGAACATGGTATAAAATGAGCCATCTTAGAAAAACGATCGACTACCACAAACACAGAGTCTTTCCCATTCTGAGACCTAGGTAAACCTAACATGAAATCCATGGAAACATCCGTCCAAGGAGATGTAGGAATAGGAAGAGGAGTATACAATCCATGTGGTTTCAATCTCGATTTAGCATGCTTACACACTAGACATGAGTCACAAAACTTAGCCACATCAGAACGCATCCTAGGCCAGTAAAAATGAGTGCGTAACGTCTCTAAGGTTTTATCAATCCCAAAGTGTCCCATTAACCCTCCCCCATGAGATTCTCTTAACAAAAGCTCACGTAAAGATGCCATAGGAATACATAACTTATCCCCATTGTACAAAAATCCTTCATGTATATAATACTCGGGAAAAGTAGAAGAAGGACACTTAGCATAAACATGACGAAAATCAACATCCATAGGATATAACTCCTTAATAACTTCAAACCCAAGTAATTTCGATTGCAATGATGTGATTAGTGAATGACGCCTAGATAAAGCATCCGCAATGACATTGTCTTGCCTTTTATTAAACTTGATGACATATGGAAAAGATTCCATAAACTCAATATACCGAATATGTCACTTACTCAACTTACGTTGACCCTTAAGATATTTTAAAGACGCGTGGTCCGTATGAATAATTAATTCACGAGGCCTAAGGTAATGTTGCCACCTTTGCAAACAACGAATTAAAGCGTACAACTACTTATCATACGTGGAATAATTCAAGTGAGCACCCTTCAATTTTTCAGAAATATATGCAATTGTGCGCTTTTCTTGCAATAAAACGCAACCCACACCCACACCCGAAGCATCGCATTCTAATTCAAACACCTTCTCAAAATTAGGTAATGCAAGTATAAATGCAGAAATAAGCTTAAGTTTCAAGGTTTCGAAAGACTCCCTTTGGCGATCTCCCCAAACGAAAGGAGCGTTTTTACGGATTAGTTCCGTTAATGGGGCAGCAATAGTGCTGAAATCCTTAACAAAACGTCTGTAGAAGCTCGGTAAACCGATAAAAGTTTGAACATCAGCCATGATTTTGAGTGTTGGTCACTCCTTAACTGCACGAACTTTCTCCTGATCAACCTCAACACCATCTGCACTGACAACAAAACCAAGAAACACAACTCTATCCAAACAAAAATCACATATTTTTAAGTTAGCATACAACTTAGCACGCCTAAGTGCGTCTAGGACGGCTTGTAGGTGTTCAACATGATTATCGAGTGTGGTTCTATATATCAAGATATCATCAAAATACACAACCACAAAATGACCGATAAACTCACGTAGGACCTCGTTCATTAAGCGCATAAAGGTAGACGGTGCATTCGTAAGTCCAAACAGCATGACTAACCACTCATAAAGTCCAAACTTAGTTTTAAAAGCGGTTTTCCACTCATCACCCTCACGATTACGAACTTGATGATATCCACTTCACAAATCGATTTTTTAAAAATACTTACTACCGTGCAACTCATCGAGCATATCATCCAAGCGCGGAATCGGATAACGATATTTAACCGTGATAGTATTTATGGCACGGCAATCCAGACACATACGCCACTCTCCATTCTTTTTCGGCACAACGATAACCGGAGCGGCACAAGGACTTAAAGATTCACGAATCTTTCCTTTTTCTAACAGTTCCGCCACTTGCATTTGAATTTCCTTCGTTTCTTGGGGATTTGCTCGATAGGCTGGTCGGTTTGGAAGTGTAGCTCCCGGAATCAAGTCAATTTGATGCTCCACCCCATGCAAATGTGGTAATCCACTCGGTTCTTCATCCGGAAATACATCAGCGTATTCCTGCAAAACTGAACAAACAGCTCTCGGAAGAGAAGACGTTAAGTTGTCAAAAGAAACCAAGCACTTAAAACTTGGGACGACTTGTTTGAAATAAACAAGAAAAAAGTATTGCCCACTGTTAATTGTTGTAGTGATCAAACTAGGCTTTGCAAGAAAGCAGTGCTTCACTCATTTAACATTATTCTTTTCAACTTTTATTTTACCCTCGTGTTTTGAGGATCCCGCTCCCTTACCAAGCTACACCAACCTTGTAACACCCTCGGTTGAAACAGTAATGCCCTCCCTTACTTTATAATTTTCGACTTTACGTCCCTCAGTAAGTGATAAAGCACCCTCATTTCTATTTCTCTCCAAATTCACGCAATGATCTTCAACTTTTACTCCCTCTATACCATTTTTTTTCTCACTTAAAATCGCAGCTTGCCTAGAACTAGCCATACGCAATTGTTCGGAATGAACTTGCGTAGGTGTCATCGGATGCAAAGTAATCGTGTGACCATTTAACGAAAACGACCATGTGTTTAGACGACCATTATACATTGTTGTTCTATCAAACTGCCAAGGTCTACCTAACAACAAATGCGTGACACAAAGTGGTACGACATCACACAAGACCTCATCAACAAGTTTACCCACACGAAACTTAATAAACGCTTGGTGTGACACACGGATATCAGCCACGCCGTTCATCTATTGTAAACATCCAATGTTTTCCGAATAACATAACACGCAACATAAGTTGTAGAAGTATGCGCATCCAACTCTTCCTCGTGATCATCATTTGGAACGTCCACGTCTTCTTCTTCTGAATGAGACTCGTAAGTCGCACTTGGTACCGGTTGTCCTAAAACGGTCATTGTTCGTTTATTGGGGCAATTTACAGCATAATGGCCCTTTCCTTTGCATTTAAAACACTCAATGTCTCTAGAACGCCCAACTTCAGCTTTGCCTTTATTCGGTGTCATAATCTCGGACAGCTTTGATTTATGGCTCGTAGAACGTATAGAACCTTCAACTTGCTTTGAAGGAACCAAACTAGATGAAGTAGATGAACCTCCTTGCTGAAAAGAAGGCGTAAATGAACTTCTATAGCCATAAGGATGACTCACTTTTGCATATTCCTCATGTCGACTCTTAATCCGACGTTCCACCATCATAGCACCATGAACCATATCATGCAAAGTCTCATAGTTTTGAAGCTCCACGTGTCCCGCAATGTCATCCCTCAAACCACATAGAAACCGTTGCATAGTCACATCTTCGGGTTCAATAATATTGGCCGAAGCATAGTTAATTGCATCTCCTCATGATATTCCTCAACCGATTTCCCCGATTGTGACATTTGTTGCAATTTAAAGCCTTGGTCCCGAAAATAGTGATTATGAACCCATTTGATACGTATATGTTCTGTAAGTAAAGTCCAACTAGTAATCGGTTGTTCACCCCGTCTTCGTCGAGTTTCTTGAAAGTTATGCCACCAAGACATCGCATAACCCGTAAACTCTAATGTAGCAATCTGAGTTTTCTTTGCGTCACTGTAGTTATGAACCACAAAAATCTGATTCATCTTCATTTCCCACTCCAAGTATTTCCCCGGATCAGATTTTCCGTCAAATGAAGGTATTTTATATTTAAGTCCATGCAAAATGTCATCGGCTACCACCTCAAAATCATCTTGTTCGTAATTATCGGCGATGTCACTGTATTCCTCATCTTCATTAACACCTAGTCCCTCCATTAATCCACGTCCCCCAACACCACGTCCTCTAACCCCTCTCCCACGCCCACGTCCACGTGCACCACCATTACCAATACCATGTTGTTGGAACAATTAGGCAATTTGATCCGCAATTCCTTGTTGAACGTCCTCAAAACGTCGATTCAAATCACCAATGACTGCCTCTTGATGAAGGCGAAATCTACCTTCCCAATTAGTTTCGTCTTGTTCAGCCATGATACCTCACAAATAGGCTCGTGTTTACACTCACGCTCAAATCTTGCCTTATGCCAACCGTCAAACAAATCAAAAACAAGAGCAAATAGTGCAAACAATTCACAACCAAATGAACACCAAAATTACTAACTCCCAAATCAATCTAAGAATTGAGAAAGATTGGAAGCAAGGCTAAGGTGTGTGAATGGATGAAAAGATAAAAAAAAAATTAAAATATAAATAAAAATGTGTTCCAAAAGAGTTAGCACAAGTAGTAACCAAATAGAATGCACCCAAGAATCAATTCAAGCAAGTATTCTTTCTTCTTCTATTTTTTTTTTTTTATCAAAGAATGCTCGTAATTTTATTTATTTAATTTTATTTTTTTAAATTTATTTTTTTGTACGGCCTGTTTTCCTTTTTTTTTTTTTTAATTTTATATTATTATTATTATTATTTTTTTTTTATAAAATACTAAACAACTTTGTAACTTAGATAATAATAAAGGTGCACTGAATAATATCTAATGGTTACTAAATGAAAATTTATGACAACTTATGTCCAAGGAAACGAAAAGGCAAATGTTACTAAAATTTTTAAATTATTATTTTTTGGCTATTCAATAGTCGTGGGTTATGAAGGAAAAAAATTAGGGCTGGAAAATGTGATGATTAGGATAATGACAATATGAAGGTTTGAAGATTAACAAGGAGAATAACCAAACTATGTGTGATACAATCAAATTGCTGGAAAAACTAACAGTAACACTACAAATATATATAGGATCTAGCACTTAATCATGCAATTTCACATTGAAGATAGGAAATGATCGAACTAAGAACGAAACGGGTAAACAATCGGGTCTTTCTTGCTCAAGGATTGTACAAATGGTAGTTGTTGTTATTATAATGGACTGAACTTAAGGAATAAGCTGCCTACGTATCCAAATATATATCTGGAATCAAGTCCAACCGTAGTTCAGGCGGTTATCCATCAGAGTGGAGCTAGTGGGTGGTTATATAAGCCCCCCCACGCCTCACGCTTAGTCGTAACTGCTCTTTATTCCAGATGAATATGTCTTCGATCTGGCTTCCTTTGGTCGGGGACACCGCCCCGGTCCGATCGGCTGCGCTTCCTCCGGTCGGGGACCCGCCCGATCGACCTACTTCCTCCGGTCGGGGACACCGCCCCGAACGACCCGCTTGGCTTCCTCTGGTCTGGTGTCTCCCCTGGCCTGATCAGCCTATTTCTTCTGGTCGTAATGTCATTTAGGTCGGGTACAGCTCTGTCCTGTTCTTACGGTTCGTTCTATAGACGCTTGACACGTGGACTGATCTGGGTCACCCCCAATCAAAGCCCCCCAGATCTTAATCGATTAGGTCTGGCCTTTAAAAATGGATTAAGATCTGAAGTTCAAAGTTGTTCCACGTGTACCGTCCCGATGGCCCATCAACCTTTATCTCGGTTAACTCAAACGTCACCATAATTGCATACGCTTTGTCTCTTCGATCGATGCGTAGTCCAAACGTCCCGTCTTTTGGCTGAAGGCTATTAAATCTATTAAACTCTACAAACGTCCCTCATTATTTAAAGCTATAGACGTCCGATTCGGCAGATTTGCTCCCTCAATTAACAAGTAAGTCTTTTTCATTTTTGTGTGATAATACTTTTCTCTTTTTTACTCCTTATGAATCCAAATCAGCCTGAAATATCCAACCCTAGTGAAAATCCTCTCTTCTCTATTCTTCCCCCTCATCTGATTGCTTTTATCGTTCCTTCCCTTGTCGAATCGCCTTCGACTGAGTATAATATTTCCGGTTTGTCTGCGCCCATACGAGCATTGAGAAGGACCTACGAGACCAAGAAAATGATGGCTTGCCATGCAATCGACTCCAAACTAAAGGATTCGGATATCACTAACATCTGTGATAGGTTTGGGTTAAATAAGAACGTTTATGCCCCTATCCGACCTGCACCTGGAAAAAGTGCTTCTACTCCTCCTGCTGGGTACTGCACTGTTTATAAAGAACAGTTTGAAATGCGGCCTCAGATTTCCTCTTCCTCCAGCTTTCCTGGAAATACTCTGATATTCTGACTTGGGGCTTGGTCAGATAGTTCCCAATAGTATAAGGGCCATTACAGGTTTTTTGATTTGGTGTAGGTGTTTTGTGACACCCTTCTCTTTACAACTTTTTAGAACCTTTTACCAATGCAAACAAGTTAAGAAGAATCCTGGCTGGTACTGCTTTTGTAGGACAACCGATAATTTGAGTGGTATCCGTTTGATTAAGAAAACAGACCAATCTTTCTCTGACTGGAAGAAGCACTTCTTCTTCATTAGGCACAATACTGCTAGGGATCTAGGCAAATGGAATACTTCAACTAAGAATAGCGATGTGTTAGAGAGCAAAGCGGATAAGAAGTTGTTGAAGGATATCAGTTAGTCCCCGATATATCTGGGTCTGAGAAATTACAGTTCCAATCTGATCGATGCTGCTCATTTAGAGACTGCTGGCCCAGAACCTTACGTTGAGTTATCAGAGGAGATATATAATTTGAGTAGGACCTCTTATTTTGAACATTTATGTTTTTCCTCTATGGCATGTCTTTAATTTTTTTGTTGGCATTTGCAGTGGCAAGCTTTACTAATATCATCCGGATTGCTGATGAGACTTCACCTCCCCGTGGTCAGGGTGCATCCGATCTTGTTGTCAACCCAAATGTGCCAGATCAGACTGCCAAGCCTGTTGACAGTCATCCAATTGAGCCCTCAAAAGAGACAGATCAGGCTGACGGTGATTCTGAGGAGACCAACGATTATCGGATTGTTTCTCACAACGCTCTGGTAGAGACTACAGCTGAGACTAGGCGTGCTTCGAAACGTATTAGATCTCACGATCAAACTGATGGAGATGCTGGGGCCTCTGAACGAGCTCAAGGGGAGAGATACGATTGGAAGGAATGGACTAACCAACATATGTCCAAATTTGTAAGATTCTTTTTCATAAGTAGCAACATGTCTCTATTTTTTTTTCTTTTTTTTTATGTGCTGATTTTGCTCCTTGAATTCCCTTTCAGGGGGCCAAACTGGTTAAAGAGATCATGTCCAGACTAAGGAGTTCTGGAAAAGTTGAGGAAGACATGTCCAGATCTCTGTCAGAGTGGAAGGCCAAGTATGAAGATTTGTTGAACACCTCTGCTGTGGAGAAAATGGCATTGTCTGACGAGTTGAAGGCCAAAACTGATGAGTTCCAGGCCAACCTTGCTACGGCCAATGAAGTCAAATCCGAGCTGGAAAAGATGGTGGCCACTCTTGAAAAGAAGAGGGATAATTTGAAAAGCAGGCTGCCTGAGCACATCGCTGAAGCCCTTGCTAATTATAGGAAGTCCGATGAGTTAGCCAATAACATCAAGATGCTTTTTGCCCCCATTATTTGGTTTGGGTACTCCTCAGCTATTGAGGACATGAAAGCTGTTGGTCTAGTTGTTGATGCTGCCAGACTTTCCCACTCGAGCTGGAACAGGCATGTTGGGTCTCAGATTTACGAGACCAGATTCAAAGAATTTACAGATGGAGTAGACTTGGTTTCCAAATATGGCAAAAATCCTCCACAAACTGGCTCATCTTCTCAGTCCGAAGCTCCCCCCAACTCGAAATGAAATCATTTAGCTTGTCATTTTATTCCAATTTTGATTTGAAAACATTATTATTTGTTGTTGTTGCCTTCAAACTCTGGTATTTTGCTTACCTTCATATGGGAACTTCTTGACCTTGGGTGCCTCTGGCACCTTGCACAATTATTGAAATATGTTTGCTTTTGTGCCTTATATTTTATTGTGTCCTTATCCTATCCCCCCCGTATGACATGTGATTGGCCTGGGCAGCACCTATCATACTGTGGTTATTAGCAATCTAGTTATATCCAAACTCAATGAATTTCTTTATTTTTAGAGATGTCGACTTGACCTGAGGTCTGAAAGTTTACAACCTGACCTGAGGTCTTACATGTCTGATTTTTGAAACTTAATTAATTCTCTCTTTTTTTTAAAATTTCTTCAACCTGTCCTTCGATATCGGAATAAACGATCTGACCTGAGGTCTGAGAGCGATCAGATTTTTCAGACTTAAGAATTTTTCATTTCAAGAGTTTTTCGATCTGACCTGAGGTCCTAATTAAGCGACCTGACCTGATGTCTAAAAGCGGTCTGGTTTATCAGACTTAAAAATTTTCTCTCTTTAAGAGTTTTTTTTTTGACCTGGCCTGAGGTCTTTAAATATTCGACCTGACCTAAGGTCTAAAGGTGATCTGATTTTTCATACTTAAGAACTTTCTCTTTTTAAGAGTTTTTTGACCAGACCTGAGGTCTTTAAATAGACGACCTGACCTGAGGTCTAAAGGTGATCTGATTTTTCAGACTTAAGAACTTTCTCTTTTTAAGAGTTTTTTTTACCTGACCTAAGGACTTTAAATAGACGACCTGACCTGAGGTCTAAAGGCGGTCTGATTTTTCAGACATAAGAATTTTCTCTTTTTAAGAGTTTTTTGACATGACCTGAGGTCTTTAAATAGACGACCTGACCTGAGGTCTAAAGGCGGTCTGATTTTTCAGACTTAAGAATTTTCTCTTTTTAAGAGTTTTTCGACCTGACCTGAGGTCTTTAAATAGACGACCTGGCCTGAGGTCTAAAGGCAGTCTGATTTTTCAGACTTAAGAAAATTTTCTTTTGAAGAGTTTAACAATGGAAATATATTACAGCCATGACATAATTCAAAAGTTCAATATAGAGTCATAATGCAAAACAGACTTGCAAAATAAACGTGACAATCACTTGCCTTAAACATAAAACTTCTTCAGATTAACCGCATTCCAGCTTTTGGGAACGGTTTTCCCTTTGTTATCAGCTAATTGATATGCTCCTTTTCCATGTACCTTGATGATTTGGTAAGGTCCTTCCCAGTTAGGACTTAAGCTTCCACCTGATTCTTGCCTGCTGACTTCGTTTTTGCGTAAGACCAGGTCACCAACTTTAAAGTAGCATTGTTTCACTTTGGAATTATAATATTGGGACACCTGCTGCTTATATTAAGCCATTCGGATCAGAGCAATATCTCTTTTCTCCTCCAATTCATCCTTAGCGTGCCTCATTTCCTCCTCTTGGACCTGATCGTTATGTAGCGTTGTTCTAGGGGATGGCAGTCCAATTTTTTCTGGAATAACAGCTTCGCATCCGTAGGCCAGCGAGAATGGAGTTTCACGTGTTGACATATTTGGAGAAAGCCTGTAGGCCCAGAGAATATTTGGGAGGTGTTCCACCCAGTGTTTTCCTTCTTGTTCCAGCCTTTTCTTTAAACCAAGCTTGATTTGCCTGTTAGCTTGCTCCACCTGTCCATTGGCTTGTGGGTGACCAACAGAGGTGAAATGTTGTGTTATGCCCAAATCTGTACACCATTCTTGGACTCCACTGTCTTCGAATTGAGTGCCATTGTCTGAAATTATGGTCTTTGGAATCCCATACCTGCATATCAAGTTCTTCCACAAGAGTTTTTGGATCTGTTTGGCAGTGATAGTGGTTAATGGCTCAGCCTCCACCCACTTAGTGAAGTAATCAATGGCTACCACCAGGAATTTAAAGCTTCCTGGTGCTGTTGGCAGTGGTCCTACCAGGTCGACGCCCCATTGATCAAAAGGCCAGGCTAAAATTACTGGAGTTAAATTTGTAGGCGGCCAATGAGAAAGATTACTATGGACCTGACATGACCTGCATGCCAAGACTAACTCCTCTACATCCTGCTGCATTTTAGGCCAATAGTAGCCAAACAACCTGCATTTCCTAGCTAAAGCTCTTGATCCCAAATGGTTTCCACAGATCCCCAAGTGGATCTCTCTCAACAAGTAATTGCCTTCTTCTATAGTAACAAAACGTAACTAGGGGGATATTAACGATTTTCTATACAAAATGTCATTTAACAGGGCATACCTATCAGATAAGAGTTGGATTTTGCGAGCTTGCATCTTGCCCTCTGGTAACAGGCCGTCTTTTAAAAATGCTACAATGGAATCCATCCATGTTTCCCTCTATGTAATTGGTTGCACCTTAGATATCTCATAACTTCGTTGATGTAATTGCTCGACCAGGACCTTCTTGTCTTACAGGAAATTCGATGCTAACTTGGACAGAGCATCTGCTCTGGTATTCTAAGATCTGGAGACCTGCTCCACCTGCACTTCTTGAAACTGGTTTATCCTTGATTGGGCCAAAGATAAGTACTTCTTCATAGGTTCCTCCTGTTATGGTTTACTACCAGTTGAGAATCACTGTAGACTTTGAGTTGCTTAACTCCCAGTTTTAGAGCTAAGTTCAACCCGGTAATCAGTGCTTCGTACTCTGCTTCGTTATTGGTTGCGTGGAAGTTAAAGTGCAAAGCATAAGGGAACTCTTCACCCTTTTCACTTATGAGGACGAGACCTGCTCCTGACCCGCTCTTGCTAGATGCTCCATCAATGAACAACTTCCACTGACCTGATTCTTTCGGATTCACTTGTTGATCGATAGAAATGGATTTCTCTTCGGCCAGAAAATTTGCCAGAGCTTGAGCTTTCACAGCTGTTCTTGGTCTGTATTCCAGATCGTACCCTGCCAACTCGACGACCCATTTGGCTAAGCGACCTGAAGTATCTGGCCTAATCAGTATTTGCTTTAATGGCTGATCGGTAAAGACGACCACTAGGTGACTCTGAAAATACGATCTCAATTTCCTAGACGCATGTACCAATGCTAATACTAATTTCTCCGCATATTAGTACCTCACTTTAGGTCCATGTAAGGATTTTCTTGTGAAATAAACCGGCTTGTGGAGTGAATCCTGTTGCCTAACCAAGACAGCACTAATGGCCTCATCACAGACTGATAGATAGAGGTATAACACTTCTCCTTCTTGTGGAGATGTCAGAGTTGGTAATTCCAACAAATATTTCTTCAATTAGTCGAAAGCTTCTTGACAATCTGCCCCCCAATGAAATGGTGTAGCTTTCCTTAAAATCTTAATGAAAGGCAGTGCACGATGTGCTGATCGTGAAAGAAATCTGTTCAATGCCACTAATCTTCCAGTCAATCTTTGAACCTCTCTAACATTGGTGGGTGGTGGCATCATCTTCAGTGCATCCAACTTGTCTGGATTGGCCCTGATTCCATCCTTAGAAATCATGTAACCCAGAAATTTTCCAGACCAAACACCAAAGGTGCATTTCTTGGGATTCAGCTTCATTTTGGCATTTCGAAGTACTTCACAGACTTCTTTGACATTTTGTAAATATGGATCTAAAGACCTGCTTTTGATCAATAAGTCATCAACATAAACCTCCATAGACTTGCCTATCTGATCATGGAAAATTCGATTAACTGCCCTCTGGTAGGTGGCACCTGCATTCTTCAGCCCAAACGGCATGGTAACATAATAATATGTGCCAAATTCTGTTATGAAAGCCGTTTTCTCTGCATCTTTTGGGTCCATGAATATCTGGTGATACCCTTTATATGCGTCCAAGAACCCAAAAATCTCAAAACCCACAGTCGAATCCACCAGCCTGTCGATTCTGGGTGAAGTGTAACTGTCCTTAGGGCAAGCCTTGTTTATGTCCGTAAAGTCTACACACATTCTCCAAGATCCATCTGACTTCTTCACTAAAACCGGATTGGCTAGCCATTCTGGGTAAACCACCTCCTTGACAATCCTTGCTTGCTTTAACTTGGCAACTTCCTGTTCAATGACTGAGATCCTTTCTGGTGCAAAATGTCTCTTCTTTTGATGAACTGGGGGTCTATTCTGATCCACATTTAAACTACGGACTATAAACTCTGGTGATAAACCTGGCATATCATCTGTCTTCCATGCGAAAACATCTCGGTATTCTCTGAGCATTTCTGTTAACGCCCTTTTATATGGGTCTGGAATCCATGAACCTATACTGACCACTGATTATGTTCCCTGTTCTCTGATCTGAACAGCCTCGGTCTGATCTGCAGTTACCTAAGTCTTCTTTTCTTCTGGCAATAGCTCTTCAAGAGTTACTTGTTGAACCAACTCTTTCTCACCAACTACAGATGTGTAACAGCTCCTGGCTGTTTCCACATCTCCTTTAATTTCAACTGATCTAGAACTGATCGGAAATTTCATACTGTTGTGGGCTGGGGAGATAATCGCTCGCAGATCGATGATTGCTGGTCTCCCCATAATGACATTGTACGCTGAGGGTGCTTTAACCGCAATGTAATTTACCATGAGGGTCCTGGCCTTAGGTAAGTTACCATAAGTTGTAGGTAATGTGACCATGCCCATAGGATGGATTGGCGGGCCTGCAAATCCGAAAAGAGAGGTGGATACCGGAGTCAAACTAGAGTCCTTCAATTTCATGGCCTGGAACGCTCTGTAATACAAGTTGTTAACGGCACTTCCTGTATCGACACAGATTCTTTTCACCCGGTTCTTGTTAATTACGGCCTCAATGACCAGCCCTTCATTGTTGATGACTAGCGGTAGTGGATCCTCTGGTCCATACCTCACTTCTCCTGATACCTTTTTATGTTTACCAGAACTCTGGCCCTGATCCGTTTGACCTGCTGAGCTTACTTCCTTCTCTTGATCTGTCCACCTGGGACCTCCCATGATCGTGTTGATTGTATTTATTGGACGGTTATCGATCTGACCGTCCTGATCGGGGGATGGATGTCTCTGCCTTCTTTGTTCGTTGTTCCTATTCCTCTCGTTCTGGTACGGTCCCCTCCTAAACTCTCTGCGCCCCTTGGCTGTTCGTTACGAGATCTGTCAACAACCTCGTCAAGTTGTCCTTCCATAACTGCTGCATCTATGTCCCTGATTAACTCCCTGCATGACTCTGTATCGTGACCAACATCCTGGTGGAATTTACAGAACTTGGTTTGATCTCTCTTTTCTCTGGGTCCTTTCATGGGAACCGGAGTTCTAGCTATGCCTTTACGTTCCATGATAGCGAGAACTTGTTCCCGTGATCTGTTCAACGGAATCAGGTCTCTGTCCTGCAGAGCACCTCTTTTGCCCAATCTGTCGGTTATGGGTGCCTGCACCCTATCCCAAACTGATTTACGCTTCATGTCAGATTTTTCATCTGCCTTTCCTTTCCTGTGATCTCCTTTCTCCAACTCGTGCTTAGCACGATTAGCTTCCTCACCCTGACAGTGCTTGAAAGCAACTGCCAAGCACTCTTCCATAGTTCTGGGGTTTTTGCCATTTATTTTTGCATGTAATCTCCCTTCTCGTAGTCCTGCTACGAACGAGGCCACCAGAAACCGATCGTCCACATCAGCCACCTGGGTTGATTCTGCCTTAAACCTTTTAATGAACTGTAGAACCGTTTCGTCGGACTTTTCTTGATAGTAAGCAAATGAGTGTTGTTTCTTTGAAACGGTCTCGCAGCGAAAAACATACTCATGAACTTCTTCGTTAAAACTGTAAAGCTAGTTTTAGAACTGAATGGAAACTTGTTAAACCAGTCCCTAGTCCTTCCAGAAAGAAGTGCAGGAAAAGCCTTGCACTTCATTTCGTCTGGAGCGTTATACAACTGCATATGCGCTATATACTGGTGTATATGATCATATGGGTCTTTTGTTCCATCATACGGACTGATTTTGGGTATCTTGAATCCTCTGGGATAGAGATATGCTTCTATGTGCTCGGAAAAGGTGACGCCAAATGAAACTCGTCCTCCTCCTCTTCTAACATTGCATCCAATTCGGCCCTTGCATCTTCATCCGCTTGACGAGTTTTGCCCTTAACGACTCGGCAACTGGATTCTGCAACTTCCTTATGACCACCCCTATTTTCTGGTGATAACTGCCTTTCTTCTTCGAGAGTTTCTAATTTTTCTTTCCCCTTTCTCACACTCTCGAATAGAACCTAGAAATCTTGATCTCCCATCATCTTTAAAGCATCCACTAGGAGTTGCTTCACCAATTCCTTAGGATTTGGTTGATCTTCTGGTTGTTTTTCTAGATTTCGCTCTTGGTCTTGATCCAAATTTTCTGGATTGTGTGAGGAACCTGCTAGGTCCTTCCCTAGTTGAGTTTTCTTAGATTTCATGTTTACTACACTGTAATTCATCACTTGAAACAAAAAATTACCCTCCTTCTAGCGCCAATGATCGAACTAAGAATGAAACGGGTAAACAATCGGGTCTTTCTTGCTCTAGGATTGTACAGATGGTAGTTGTTGTTATTATAATGGATTGAACTTAAGGAATAAGCTGCCTACGTATCCAAATATATATCTGGAATCAAGTCCAACCGTAGTCCAGGCGGTTATCCATCAGAGTGGAGCTAGTGGGTGGTAATATAAGCCCCCCAACGCCTCATGCTTAGTCGTAACTGCTCTTTATTCCAGATGAATATGTCTCCGATCTGGCTTCCTTTGGTCGGGGACCTGCCCTGGTCCGATCAGCCTGGTTCCTCTGGTCAGGGACCTGCCCTGATCAGCCTGCTTCCTTGGGTCAGGGACCTGCCCTGATCAGCCTACTTGGCTTCCTCTGGTCTGGTGTCTCCCCTGGCCTGATCAGCCTATTTCTTCTGGTCGTAGTGACATTCAGGTCGGGTACAGCTCTGTCCTGTTCTTCCGGTTCGTTCTATTGACGCTTGACACGTGGACTGATCCGGGTCACCCCCAATCAGGAAACAAGGATGAAAATTGGAGAACTACTAGGAATAGGTTGCGTTTTTTTTTGTTTTTTGTTTTTATATATAGACGAAATAGGACAAAAAAAACAAGAAAACAAGTAGATGAATACCTCAATCACCTAATCTCAGATACCAATTGATGTGGACGCACAAACGATCTAGATTGAGATAAACCAAAAATACTTACATGAAATTTATAAGAAAAAGGATAAAACGAGCACAAACTTTGATCAACCCTCGGAATCGGCACCTCGGGATTCACCAAGTTGAGAACGCTGCACAAAGGATGCTCACACCTTTGATAAGTTCTCAAGTTAAGCAGTCACCTAGTCAGCAAGGCAAGTGTTTAACTCACAAAAGTTTCAATCACTGAAAACTTTGTTTATATATATAATATCACTCAAATTTGGTCTCAGTATTACAAGTAATAACATAAGCTTATATAGGCTTCAAGAAATGTGATCTAAACCAAAACATCCAATGTAGTACAAGTAAATCACCTCAAATTCTATGTGGGAGATTGAGGCACGAATTTTGAGACAAGTTTTGGACTTAGGAAAGCTTGTTCCAAAAAATAGAAAGTTTGAGTTTTCCCAAAATTAAGGTAAAAACGGTATTGGCTTTTTGGAGAGATAAAAATGTAGGACATCAAAAATTAAGGTAAGGTATACCTTAAAAGGATGTTGGATATGAAGATGGAAGTTCTACAATCCCAAATAGTAAGTGGATGTCGGGTTGGCTTCTCATAGGCTATTTTAAGTAAGGTTGCCAGAAATAGACTTAAAACATCCCAAAAACCCCTTTATCCCCAATTACCAGTTATCATCGAAAAAATAGACAAGTATTTATGTTTAAACTCCCCAACGAATCCCTTAGAAGTGCCAAAACGAGGTTCTTCACAGTTTCCTTGAATCTTCTCTTTCGAGCCCTCGTAACTGGACCTCCATGCATGTGAAGTGGATCCGCACTTGCACCATCTTCAAGATCGACATTTGAGCTTCCTGGATATGTATCAAATAATGATTTTATTTTAAATAGGAGAAGGACAGGGGCATCCCTGTCCATTTATTTTTGCCTCTAGCAAGAATCGAACACTGGTTTCATTTTAAATTATACTTGACTGTTTACAATTAGAGCAATACCTTATTGTTTTTAAAAAATGCAATATATATATACTATTGAGTTAAAATTCCACGGGGCCCATAAATTCATAGATTTTGGGGAGGCTCGAGGCCATGGCCCCTTGGCCCTCCCCCTGGGGCGCCCTTGGAGAAGGACATAGTTGGTATTTTATGGACTTATGGTATTTCCTTATGATGTATAAATACATGGTGAATTGATGAATGAAGGTGAGAAAAAGTATTATCGTTTATCAAATTTGTCATGGTATCAGAGCGAGGTTACGGCGAACGGTGGAGGAGCAATTAGGATACGGCAGTTCATAGATTGCTGTTCGAGTTTGACAGAGTTTTTAAAAAAAAGGTGGGGGGGACTATTGTTGAAAAAGAAAAAAGTTGCAGTTGATGGTGAAAAATACGCTATAATGAAGGAGGAAAAGCAGAAGAAGTCAACAATGAATGAGGAAAAAAGACCGAGGTGTGAGGCCCTATTTTGGCTGTAGAAGGATGATAGTTGCAGGCATCAATTATTTTGGGAAATTGGCAGCAAAATTGCCAATAATTCAGCTCAGATGACGAATTCAGATGGGCATGGGATATTGGAAAAGCTCCGGGAAGAAGGAGAAGCTCCCAAAAATTTGATCCACGAAGGAGTTCGTGGAGGAGGAAGGACGGGAAACACAACAGGAAAAGGAAATTCGGCCAATGGTGCTTGAGCTTTATCGGGCCGGCTCGATCTGGGTTTGGCTCTTGTGAATAGAGCCACTTTCAGCTCAATAAGTTCAAATTCAAGTGGATCGAAAATTCCATCAACATTGGAGCAGGCCGGCCTTTCAAATTTAACACCGGCACAGTGGCAAGGGATTCTTGATATTTTGAATCTCGCCAAACCTAAAGATCTCTTAACATGTGAATATTGGTGCATCATAGATACTGGTGCTACCCATCACGTGACCGGTGAGTTAAATAATTTAGTGGACGTACGGATGATTGAAAAATGTCCCGTAGGACTTCCAGATGGTCAAACTTCTCACGCCACACATGAAGGAAATAGTATTCTTCCCAGAGGTCTGAAACTCAAAAATGTTCTTTATGTTCCTCATTTAGCAGGAAATTTATTATCGGTGACTCAGTTACTTGATTCGTTCGATTGTCTGATTCACCTTACTCCCACATTATGTGTTATGCAGGACCGAATGACGAGGAGGGTGATTGGAGTGGGTGAGCGCAAAGATGGACTTTTCTTTTTTTTGGGAGTACGACACGTAAAGGTTATGGCAATAAGTGGAACATAATCTATGGATCTATGGCACAAGCGGTTGGGACATCCCTTCGAAAAAGTGTTGAAACAACTTCCCAAATGTGAGTGCGTCTAGTTTTCTGAATAAATATGGTTGTGATGCCTGTTTCCGGGCTAAAAAAACCACGGGAAAGTTTCCCGAGTAGTGATAGTAGAGCTCGTAGGATTTTGAATTAGTACATTGTGACTTGTGGGTTTTTTGAATTTTGTGGCACTGATTGAAAGAAGGTTTAGTGTAAAAATTCAACGAGTTAGGAGTGATAGTGGAACAGAATTTAAACGCTTGCTTCCATATTCTGAAAAGGAATGGATCATCTTTGAAACATCATGTGTGGGGACACCTCAACAAAATGGTAGGGTTGAGAGAAAACATCAACATATTTTGAACATGGCTAGGGCCTTGCGGTTTGGGGGACATCTTCCACTAAAATTTTGGAGGGAGTTTCTTATGACTGCTTGCTACCTCATTAATCGGACTCCGTCACGTGTTTTGACTTATAAGAAACCTTATGAATGCTTATTTGGTAAACTTCCTAGTTTTGATGCCCTACGACTTTTTCGTTGCTTATGTTACACCCACAATTTACGGCATAAGGGAGATAAATTTGACCGTCGAAGTCGCAAATGTGTGTTTTAAGATACCCTTTTGCGAAGAAAGGTTGGACTCTTTTTTATTTAGAAACGGAAGAAATATTTGAGTCTAGGGATGTGAAATTTTCAAACATATTTTTCCTATGAATGAGTCGTCCTCTACATCCCCTTCCCCGATTGTGTTTCCGGAAATTGATGATGTGGAGGTTTATGCGGATGTCAGTGACCATGTTGTGGGGTTACCACACCTAGTGATGTTGTGGTCGAAACAGACGTGGGGGGGGGTTGTGGAGAATGATGAGGTAGTTGCAGAATTGCCCACAGAATCGACAGAGAACACAATGGAGTTGGGAAGAGGGAAACGTATGAAAATTCCCAATTCCCGTTATCAAGATTTCATGACACCTGTGGAAGTGGATAAGAAAAGTCCTTAGGCGCACTCCTCTGGTCAATCCGCCTCCACAGGTAGTTTATATCGGCTTACACATTATGTTGATTATACTTGTTTTTCTGATGCACATAGACGGTTTCAAGCGAATGTGAGTGCAGGGAATCCTCCTAAATCTTGTAAAGTGGCAGTAAAATTTGAGGGATGGCGCCGAGCTATGGCAGAAGAGATGCGTGCACTAGAGAAACAAGGCACATGGGTCTTGCAAGAATTGCCCCCGGAAAGAAGGCATTGGGGAGCAAATGGGTTTCTACCGAAAAATATGATGAGTGTCACGGATTTATCTAACAAAGCAAACAAGTAATAATCCGGTTAACCCCAAGTATAAGGATCGTAGTAATAGTGGTTAATGCCGGGTCGATCTTACGGGGAACTAAACGATTGCTAACCCTAGTTTTTGTTTAACTAACTAACTAATGTCACGAAACTAATCTAAACAGCGAATAAAACGAGACAGAACAGAAAATAAGACTAGACAGAGGATATGATCCAAAGCTAGGAAGAATACGGGCTGCGAACCAATTTAAACTAACTAAACAAAGGTGCAAATAAAAGTAAACTACTAAACAAATTCAAGTTTTAAGGATTTAAATCAAGTTTATAACGAACAAACGAGGATTGATCCACCTATCCAACAAGCATTGATTTCCTATCTCGATTATATTGTGGTTTTTATCTAGGTTGTGATTCACCTCATCTAAACATGAACCCTAATTCCTTAGAAAGTTCATCTATTAATCTAATATCTTCCAATGCAAGATTAACGCGTTTTCTAACCAAAGGTGTAAACTTTATGTTCATAATCTAGCAATTAAACCTATTAACTTCCGTTATGATAGATTCGAATTACTATTCTTATTCATGATGATCTAGGGTTTATTAAGATTTCCATCAACAATAAACAATCACGCATGCATATCTTCCGATGTAAAAGCAATCAAACGTAATAAACATGAATAAGAAACAACCTTTAAATAAAAACTCACAAGACAACCGAAGAAAACGAAATCAACAATCGTTGGATGGCTTCACAATACTCGTTTGATGAAGCTTTTTGCCTCTAAACATCCTCGGCAACTCGAATTTGCAGAAATAGTGCATAAAAAGATAACTAATTTAATCTAGATCTAAAGTGCATAAAAACTGGAATAAAAGAAGAAAAACGCAGCCTAAAGCCGCCCCTAGGTTTAGGGTTTTGAATAATGAGTGTATCGTCTCCTTAGGGTTGAAAACAGCCGCATATTTATAGATCTCTAAGTCGGTTTCGCTAAGTCGGCTACCGGACGCCCGTCTGGATAGGTGAACGCCCGTCCACTCTTCATATGAACTTCAAATCGGGCCGAGTCATGACCAGACGCTCGTTCATCCAGCCTCCACCTCAGCGTCCAAACATCCTGAATCAACTTTCCTCAACCGGACGCTCGTTCAGTCTCATCAGACGCCCGTCCACTGGACGGAACCTGGACGCCAGTCCAATATGACTGAATTTCGATTTCTTGATCTCCATCTCTTCTATCTCTATCCCACTTCTTCATTATCTCTTTTATCATCAATTAGCTCAAACTAAATCAACCTTTGATCATCTTTTGAGCCTCAATCATGTATCTACAACACATAAAAACATCGCAAAGTGTAATATAATAAACATAAAATCACAATTTAAAACACATAAATTAACCTATTTTGCGATTAACTCATCTAAAATATCATTTACTCAATATTTCCATTAGACACACGTTTCTTATGCAATTTAGTACAAATACGGGGAAAAATATCACAGAATATAGCGGTATAAATCGTATAAATTCACCCTTAACAATGAGTTTGGTAATCTGCAGCGGTTAAAGGCTCGCTTGGTAGAATTTGGTAATCACCAAGTCAAGGGGATTGATTATCACGAGACTTTCGCTCCAGTGACGAAAATGGTAACAGTTTGGGCTTTCCTTGCAGTCGCGGCTGTTAAAAAATGGGAACTTAACTAGATGGATGTTAACAATGCCTTCCTTCATGGGGATCTTGATGAGGAAATCTACATGAGGGTTCCTTCGGGCTTTGAGCATACAAATCGTAATATTGAATGTTGGATGCGAAAATCTTTATATGGGTTGAAGCATGCGCCTCGTTCCTGGTTTGCAAAACTGGCATCCGCTCTGAAATTGTATGGATTTCACCAATCCTATTCTGATTACTCACTATTTACTCTCGTTCCTTGGAACGTTCGACTTAGTGTGTTGGTTTATGTCAACAATATGATTCTTGCCGGAAACAATGCTACGGCACTACAGGTGTTCAAGAATTATTTGAGCAGCTGTTTTAAAATGAAGGATTTGGGACGATTGAAGTATTTTCTTGGGTTAGAGGTAGCCAGGAATTCACACGGCATTTTTCTCTCCCAACGGAAGTATGCTTTGGACATTATTTAAGAAACAGGTTTATTAGGGGCTCGGCCGGCCGAGTTCCCATAGAGCAAAATCATTGTTTGGTATCTGATGAGAGTGCCTTGTTGGATGATCCTAGTAAATATAGGAGATTGGTGGGGCGTTTGATTTATCTTGGCATTACGCGCCCGGATCTAGCATATGCAGTTCATGTTCTTTCACAGTTTATGCAAGAGTCGCGGCTTGCACATTGGTAAGCCGCATTGTGGGTGGTCCGTTATTTGAAGAAGAATCCCGGCCAGGGTATACTATTACGAGCTGATAGCCCATTATCCCAGGAAGGGTGGTGTGATTTGGATTGGGCAAGTTGCCCAGTTACTCGTCATTCATTAAGTGGGTGGTTCGTGGTTCTTAGTACTTCACCGGTGTCGTGGAAGACCAAGAAACAACAGATGGTGTCACGTTCATCTGTTGAGGCAAAGTATCGTTCAATGGCACCTATTACATGTGAATTAAAGTGGCTCAGACAACCTCTCGGTGACTTGGGTGTTCAAATACCGCCTGGCATCCCTCTTCATTGTGATAGTCAGGCGGCGTTACATATTGCGTAGAATCCGATATTCCATGAGCGGACTAAGCACATTGAGGCGGACTGTCACTTTGATCGTCACACGATTATTGTGGATCTCATCGCTCATGATTATGTTTCTACTCGTGCACAGCTAGCTGATATTTTCACCAAAGCGTTACGCAAACAACAGTTCAAGTTCTTACTTAGCAAGTTGGGCATTCACGATCTCCACGCTCCAACTTGAGGGGGGGTATTGCGGATTGTACTATTAAATTAATAATGATTTTATTTTAAATAGGAGAAGGACATAGTTGGTATTTTATGGAGTTAAGGTATTTCCTTATGATGTATAAATACAAGGTGAATTGATGAATGAAGGTGAGAAAAAGTATTATCGTTTATCAAATTTGTCATATAGTGATGTTAACGAGCTGAGCCGAGCCGAGTAGCTGATGTTCAAGCTCGAGCTCGCCCTTTAACACAAACGTGCCTTAAAGACTGTTCGAGCTCGGCTTGATAAGTATGGAAAATGTTCGAGCTTGAGCTCAAGATCAAGCTCGCAAATAGGCTCGAACCCGAGATTGGCTCATTCAATTGTATTTTTTTAGTGGAATGATATTTTTTTAGGCTCGAACTTGAGCTCGGCTCGAACTCGAGCTCGGCTCGAACTAGAGAACTGATCTTTGTTAAATTGCTAATGTGTATATAATATATATATATATATATATATATATATATATATATATATATATATATATATATATATATATATATATATATATATATATATATTTATATTACCTATGCTCGTGAACATTAATGAGCATTCACGAGTAGTGCTCGTGTTCGCTCGTTTCGTAAATGAGTAGGAGAAAGTGATCGAGCTCGGCTCGATACCATATATGACCGAGCTCGAACAAGCTTAAACGAGCATAGTTCGAGCCTTGTTCGTGAACGCTCGATTCGTTTAACAGCTCTGGAGAAGATAGAGGAACAAAATGCCGATTAATGAATGGAAATTTTGTGAAAGAAGATGAAAAGAATGGAGAGAGAAATTGAAAAGCCTTTTTTCCTACCTCGTTTAGTGTACATGTTGGAAATAAAATTTAGTTTTGATGATGATTCATCTTATTTAAGAATATGTTTGTTTACACCCAATTGATGAAGTGTTGAAACTGACAGCTAAAAGATGTCTAGAACTGAATGTATAGGTGTTACTAGAGTCTGATAATTGTATAGGTTAAATCAGACAAGCACTGCAATAGATAGAAGTGTTGTAAAACTGAAAACTAGAAATCTTCTAGATAACTGGAACATAACTTAACATTGAAGATGTACACCTAGAACAGAAGCACACTCAGACCTGAAGAAGGTAAGCTCGCTGAGGGTCTCAGACTCGGTTGACTTATCTAGAAATGAAGGCGGAGGGAACAGACTCGGTAGTTGAAGAACTGAGGGACACAGACTCAGTTGTAGAAGATTGAAGAACTGATGGATCAAACTCAGTTATGAAGATTTTAAGACGAGACTGTAGAGTTAGAATTCAAGTATGTCTGTGATGGCCTGAACTGACTTTATGGATCTTGAAGAAGACCTAAGTATCATAAGTACAATGATATCTTAGATGATCTTTAAAGTGAATGGTGTAATCTGATTCAGTCAAATAAAATCAAATAAATAGAGTACTGAAATTTTGAAAAAGAGTAAAAACTCAGTTAATGCTCTAAGACAGTTAACAAACTGAAAACTGACATTCTCAGTATAAAATTGATCAGGACACTCAGTTTTATAGTCAGCCATCAAAGCAACTGAAAGTACATTCGAACGTTGTAAATCAATGATTCTTCTTGGATGAAGAACTGACATGTCAGAACGGTCACTAACACTTGACATCGAAAATAAAGACGTTGAAGCAATTCAAATTCAAGCAAAATGAACATTGAACCTCACACTATATATAGAGGACTTTGCACCAAGGATCAAACAACCGAATTAACAAGATTACAAGCATTTGTGTGCAAAAGTCTAGTTTATTCGAATTGCTATCATCATCTGCGCCCAACAAGATCATATCGAGATTTCTTCAAGTGTTCAAGCTACATCGCTTACATCCAGATTTCGACACTTTGAAGAACCAGAAGGAAGAATCAATTCATTGATTCTCAGCCCAACTTTGATTCTTAATCAAAGGTTTAGACTGTGAAGCAATCCGGTCAAGGAGTTGCTAAGGACAGTTGTTTGCAGTCGGGTAGACTGTGTTTGTGGTGGTAGCAGGTGAAGAGGCAATACAACCCTCTAAGGACTACTGGCTCAAGCAGTTGAAGAGCAGCAATCCAACCTTGTTCTTTAGTTGTTTAGATAGTGACACTAGGGATTAGTCAAGGACTATCGTTTAGGAATTTTTGTAACTGCGTACCTCAAGAAGTTCTAGTGGAATTTTCCTCCTACATCACAGGAAAAGAGTGGACTGACAGGATTACACCACCTGGAATGACTATAATTCTTGCTCTACTTACTTTACGCACTTACATTCTATTATTTATTTTACAGCATTTATTATTATTCATTCAGCATACTGAAACTGATTGTTACTAGCATACACGGTTCACAAACTGACATTCACCAGAATTAAGTTTTGCAAACTTTGCTTTTTCTTATAGTATCAATAAGATCCAGTTAAGGGCTATAACTTAAATCCGTTGCCGGTTGATTCAATTTTGTATAAGTCTGTTTGACTTAGACTCGGCTTTATCAGCTCAACTTCACACAAGTTAAAACTGAACCTTAATTGATAATGAATCTAGTTTTTGGTGACATGTTTATTCACCCCCCCCCCCCTCTAAACTTGTGTTAGCCTTTCTAAGGGACCAACAATTGGTATCGGAACAGTGTTCTTTAACAAGCTATTGTTAAAAACTCACCTGCTTTAACTATCTCCTCTAGTTGATCTCCTGAAAAAGCTTAGGCTTTCATTTTCCATTCACTGCATAACCCAGTTTTCACTCACTCTCACAATGGATAACAATCAGTATGCTAGACAGATGCTAATGTGTAACATGAACAGATTTGATGAATACAAACGTCGTTTGCAGGCTTTTCTAGCAGCTTCTCATGATGAGATGATTGATGTACTCACTTATGGACCTATCCAGATCACTTACATGAAAACTGTTGGTGAAAATCAAGTTAGAGTTCCCAAGCCCAAAAGCGAATGGACCAGTGATGATCGAAAAAGCAATAAATTGAACAACATTGCCATGGATTTCATACAGAGAACTCTTGACAGCAATATGTATCTGAAAGTCAAGGATTTCTCTATTGCAAAAGAAATGTGGGAGAAACTTCAATTAATTTGTGAAGGAACTGATTCCATTAAAGCAAATAAGATCTCTGTAGCAAAACTGAAGTTTGAGAATTTCAAGATGAAGTCAGGCGAGAACGTTGATCGGAAGGAAACAAGGTTCAGCGCCATAATGGATGAACTAGCTTTACTCAAGATCGAGTACACCAAGAAAGAAATAAACACAAGAATCTTGAAGGATTTACCCATGTGCTGGAAAATGAAGGTCATAGCAATGGAAGAATCAGGAAGACTTGAAATAGAAGATTCCTTCAAAATCTACTCAGACCTTAAGGCTTATGAATTCAGGGAGGATTTCACAAGCACAGCTTCCATAATCAAGGTTCTGGAGGAACCCAAAACAACAGCACTCATGGCAGCCTCAAATGACAATGAAGAAACCTCATCTAACAATCTTCACCAATTGGATGATACGGAAGAACATATGGCCTTAATGATGAACAAAATTCGAAGAATGATGAGTGGACATCCAGTCACTCAGAAGTTTATCAAAAAGACTCTTGAAAAGAGAAAAGACAATGAGTATCTCTGCTTCAACAGTAAAAAGCCTGGATACTATAAAACTGAATATCCAGAGCTGACTGGTAAAAAGACTTAGCAACGAAGAACTGGAAGAATAGCACTTTTGGCTGGAGATCAGTCTCTGTGAAGCTGGCACTGAAAGATTATCAAATGACACACCTCTAATGGCACACATGGAGGATCCAACTGAAGTATGTGAATCTAACTCTAAATATTCCTTAGCTCAGATTTGTTGGATCGAGAACGCGCAATAAATACTCTACAGGGGGGGTGAATAGAGTATTATACCTTTTAAAAATTTATTAACCACTTCCAAGAATACTTGAGCAGATTAAAACAATTAAAGTGGTTAACAGTCAAAATCGGAGTATACACTTAACTTAGTTCAGTTAACGAGCCTAGGCGGAAGATCTAGTTTCGATTAACTATATAAAACTAAGTTAACTTCAGTTGATATGTTTCTAAAACAAATTCAGTTTGTGAAGGTAGGAACATGATGTAAAGAACTAAAACTTACCAAAAATGAACCAGGATGAAACACTACTGCAGGTTTCAACTAGACAGATTACAAGTTCAGTTTTAAGTTGTTAACCTGTAACATACAGCTTCTAAGTGTTCAACATATAACACAGAATTGCAGATATATCACAGAATTGTAGATTCAGTTTTTAGTCTTGTTTAAGCCTAAGCATGCAATTCTAAGGTGTGTCAAAGATACAAACTACCTAAAGCACATATGTGTGATCTACTAGAGATCACACCCACACACAAACGTTTTCACTAGATATAACTTGATTTTAATTACAAAACAAAAACAAAAAAATAAAATTACAACACTTTCACTTTTAGAGTGTTACTAACGGATAACCAAATTAGTGTTAGTCTTAACACTAAGATGTCTTAAATCCTTAGTAACAACACTTAACAGATTTGTACAAAACACACTCACCAAATGAGTAATACTCACCAAAGGAGTACTTACCAAGAATCACTGCCTGGATTCTTGAACCCGAATTCAGCTAACAAATACTCACTAACAATTTCCTTGTAGAGCTACACTCTACCACACTCGACACTCGCATTTCTTTAACACTCAATAAACTGAAAGGGGTTTAAAATACAAGTGCTGAGAAAATAAGAGATAGAGAAGTTAGTGAAGAATGTTCACTTGGGGGAGAGGGTTGTTCTGCTCTTTTACATTTGATGTGGCTGGAGTATATATATAGGAGAGGACCCGAATGTTGTGTAGATTTCCAGCTTGGAGCATTTATCAGGTACATCTTTGTCTTCTTATGTAGTCCAGCTTTGCACTACAGCTTGCATCCAACGGCTCAAAATGGAGTTGTTCCCAAGAGAGAGTAAATTCCTGCACACTTAACAAAACATAAATCTATGGATAGGAATAAAAGTATACTGCAGAGAGCGAAAAAGCAAAGCATCCAACGGTCACATTTTGACTTGGGTACACAAAAGATGCATACCCCAAGACATACACATTTATCAAGAAAAATTATAGATCTGAAGATATATAGTACATACAAGTTTATAATATATATATATATTTATATATATATATATATTAGATTACCAAATATCACACATGTCATGTAATATACCAAATATCACACATGTCATGTAAACAGGCATACCGTAACCTTTTTATTTATTTATATAATAATGGATATAGCAACAGAGATCAAAAGATTCAATGCATGTGCAAACTATATATATGAGTACATATACCATTAAATTATTGCTGAACAAGACTAAGACAAGACATATATATATATATATATATATATATATATATATATATATATATATATATATATATATATATTTTATTAAGCAAAGACAGAATAGTGATAGAAATAAGTTAGACATGTTAACAAAACCTTTTAGATTAGCTCACCATAGGAACATTTTTTGACAAACATACACAGAAAATATAATATACGACATATACGAAATATATATATATATATTTCGAACATGCATCAGCCATTCAAGACAACACAACAAACTATTATTATCATTATTGCAGGCATCACATTAGGCAAGAACATTTAACATGGAAAATTTCTTAATATAAATTTTACATATCAAAGACTTGTAGTTTAACCCAAAAAAAAATATTATACATACTTTCACAGAGCATCAAGGACCGAAAATAGCAAATGCATACAACACAGAAAACTTCACATTAATTAACATGCAGTTACTTATTTCAATTTCACAAGTCCGAACATGCATTTCGAGTTAGGTATTTTAATCACCAAAGATCACATCTTTAATCCAATTTCAAGATAACCGTTTTGAATCTCAGATTTCGATTATGCAACAAAAGAGAGATTAGTACTGATTTCATATCAAAGAAAAACATTTTACTTGGACAAGAAATCAGAGCAATCATATTCCACATATTATATTTTCTTAATTTAAGTAACATGCAGTCAACAGATTTAGATCTAGAACAACATTAGGCACAGATTACCAACAATACTATTGGTAATCTGATGTATGTCTTTGGCAGTCTCATGAAGCATACTGCAACTATCTTTCCAAAGTCCCCAAAAAATTAAAGAAGGGATAATCCGAATAACCTTACCAAGAGCTCCCCTCATGCTGGTACATCTCCAAGCTTTGTAAACATTCTGAAGACTTGCAGCAGCAGGGTAATATTTAAGAATATTTTGAAAAAAATTCCATACTTCTTGAGCTCTATGACAACTCCAGAACACATGTTCCATAGTATCATCATGAGAGCAATTTAAGCATTTAAAGGGCCCTGAAAATCCCATCTTATGTAGCTGATCAGCAAAAGGCAATAATCCATTGTATAACTTCCAATTAAACAGTGCAATTCTGAGGGGAATATAGGGCTTCTAGATTTCCCTAATTCAAACAGGGATGATCTCTTCATCCTAAGTGTTTCATAAGCAGAGGAGATAGAAAATTTGCCAGACTTATCCACCGTCCACACCCATTTATTTACAGGGCCAGTCAGATAGATCATAGTCTGATCAGTGCATTCTTTGACTGGTCCCAGCAGCTTCCAGGCATGGAGTTTATAGAGAGTGTAGGAACCAGTCATAACTTTTTTGGCCCACAATCCTTGCTGCCGATGAATCTTCCACCATAATTTACAAGAAAGAGCTGCCTAGAAGGTCTTTAAGCTCCTAATACCAAGTCCATTTTCAGCTGTAGGATAACACACATTTTGCCAACTCCTCCAATGCCTTCTCTTGTGATTGTCACTGTCATGCCAAAGGAAGTTAGCCATAATTTGCTCCAGCTTCTGATAAGTAGCCATAGGCAACTTAATAGCTGACATAATGTTGATAGGAACAGAGGAACGGACATGTCTGATAAGGATTAGCCTGCCCCCAGGGGAGAGATACTTAGTGTACCATTTGTTAAGTTTGGCTTCAAATTTATCAACAAGAGATTGGAAGTAGGAATACTTGGTTCTACCATAAAAGATAGGACATCCCAAGTAAGTGAAGGGAAAAGTGTCATGCTAAAAACTAGTAATAGATACCACACTCTAGTAGCTTTTTGGGAGCTTTACTAGACATAATAAAAGAGCTCTTGCTTCTGTTGACCTTCTGACCAGAGGCCCGCTCATAAATAGCCAAAAAATTAGCCAACTTATTGATGGTAGCCCTAGCAGCTCTAGCAAAGATTATCAGATCATCTGCATAAAGAGAGTGAGTGACAGGAGCAAAACCAGTAGGTGTAGCATAAGTATCAGTGCCAGGAATCATGACTCTCTTTAGACCTCTAGAAATAGCTTCAGTTAAAATGATGAACAAATAAGGAGAGAGGGGGTCACCTTGTTTAATACCTTTGTGGAAGAGAAAAAACCAACAGGAGAACCATTTATAAGGATAGAGAAGTGGCTGCCAGATAGATTATTCATTACCAAATGTATAAAAGGTTCTTCAAAACCAAACTTCCGAAGTAGTCTACCCAGAAAAAACTAGGAAACCCTATCAAAAGCTTTCATGATATCAAGCTTGAAAATAATATTGTGTCCTCTAGTCTTTTTGTTGATAAACTGAGCTAATTCTTGAACCAACAGGACATTATCAGCAATGTCCTTCCCTTGTAAGAAAGCAGATTGTTCATCAGAAATAATGAGAGGCAGTAAGGGATGAAGTCTGGAGGTCAAAATTTTTGTGCAGATCTTATTAAAGAAGGTGCTGAGTGATATAGGCCTATAATCGGCAAAGGAAGTAGGAGCAGCTTTTTTAGCTATGAGAGTAATTAAAGTAGATCCCACAGCCTTGGGGATGTTATTTCTAGTGAAAAAATCTTGAACAGCATGATACACATCCATTTGAATTATGTTCCAGCAGTGCCTATAGAAACTTCCAGAAAAACCATCAATCCCTGGAGCACTTGCAGGATCTAAGTCAAAAACAGCCTACTTAACCTCTTCCATGGTGGTAGGTTTAGTTAGAGCAACATTATCTTTATGTGTAATAAAAGTAGGTATAAACTCTAAAAGATATTGGATATCATCTTCATCAGATTGCCCTTCCTGATTGAGCAGACCAGAAAAAAATCTAATAGCCTCTTGGCCAATCTCAGCCTCATTAGTACACCAGTCACCATTAGCATCCTGAATTCTAAGAATCTGCATCTTGCTAATCTTATCTTTTACAGAAGCATAAAAGAAACTTGTGTTCTTATCTCCCTCTTTAAACCACTTATACTTGGACTTTTGCCTCCAAAACTTCTCCTACTGAGCAAGGGCAAGGAAATATTCTGCACTTAATTGATGAGTTTTCTCCCTGTTTTCAGGGCTTGGGTCCTGATCATACATAACTTCCTGCTCCAGGATCTTAGCTTCCAACTCAAGAACTTTTTTATGGATGTCCCCAAAAACCTGTTTATTCCAAATCTTCAAGGCCTGTTTTAGCAGTTTGAGTTTATACATAAAACTTGCCATAGAAGTGGCAACCTGATGTGCACTCCATTCCTGCTGCACCACACTGTAAAAATCCTTATGCATAGTCCACATATTCTGAAACTTGAAGACAGAAGGGCCCTTTTTCCTAACCTCAGGATCAAAGCTCAGGGGCCTATGATCTGAGCCAACCTCCCCATGATCTTGACTAAACCACTCCTAAAGCTGTCCAACCAGCTTTCATTAATCAGCACCATATCCAATTTATTTTGCACATAAACAAAATTCCTTCAGCCAGCCCAAGTAAAAAGAGGACCTGATGTGGGAGGCTCAAGAAGGTAGCAATTAGCAATCATTTGGTTAAAGTCCCTCATTGATCCAGCATCAAGCTGAGCCGACCCAGAATTTTCATCCAAGGATCTTATAACATTAAAATCACCACCAATTAAGCAGGGGATCTGAGAGCAAATCACATTACATAAGTCATCCCACAGAATACCTCTAGATGCCCTAGTGCATTTGGCATAAACACAAGTTACCTGAAAACTACAAGAACCAAAAACTTTATATGAATAGCTTGATCATTATTGCAGATGACATCAAAAGTACACAACTAAGACCAAAAAACTCAAAGTTTATTCTGAGGAGCAGCAAAGGCATATTGAAAACCTAATTTATTTTTAATAGACTCTAAAGCACTATCCTGAAGCATAGGTTCGGATATTGCAACATAAGAAAATTTATTGATTTTTATTAATTTTTTCAGACGTCTAATAGAGCTTGTAGAACCATGCCCTCTAATATTCCAGAAAAGACAATTCATCATGGTTGAAGTTTCGAACTAAAATCCAGTGATAGTGCCCTCAAGTTTGGTTCTATTGGATTCTTCTTTTTTCTCCTACTAGTGACATATATAAAATCAGAGTCATCTATCAGAGGTGTTTCTTCAAGATTTACAACCTTGCCTAGACATGCCAAATGAACTTCTCTTTGATGGAGTCTATCCTCAAACATTTGCTTATCATGTTGAAAGTTGATCTTGTCAGCTTCCCTAGTAAACCCCATAGTACTTGGTAGATCCTGGTCGGATACACATCCACTGTCCCTCTTTTCCTTTATTTTCCTAGCCTTTTTCAAATATGCCATGATACTAGCATCCATTGAAAAAAAATTGATCCTTTTCCTGGGGTTAGGACTTGTGCTGCTTCAGCTGCTGTAAGTGATACAAAATGTTCACCCTTAGTAGCTTTTGAAGGTTGGATTGAAGGTTGCTCTAGGAGAGGGACCTCCTTTTTCTTCTCCTGCCACACTTGGGTACATCTTTTTTCCACTTGCTGATCCTTACTGGAAATATTTGGCTCTGTTTCTACTCTTTTTGCTTTAAACTCCGGATGCTTAAAATGACATTTATCCTCATCATGACCAACATTCCTACAATATTTACAATACTGCGGCGGTTCAGTTTCAACAGAAATTTCTTGCCAAAAAATTTCAGAAACCCCTTGTGAATCCATATCCGATTCAGAATTGACTTTAGAAGATCAATTTCTACATGAACCCTTGCCAATGAAGGACGTTTGAAACTCTTAGTAGCAGCATCAGCCCGTAGAAAGGATCCAAAACCCCTAACAATAATCTCCAGGATCTCCTTTTCATGAACATGTGCGGGTAATTTGGGAAAAATTACCCAGGCCGGAACTATTGATGATTCAACATCAACAAGGAAATCAGGCGTCCATTTCAGAATTCGCATGGGCTTGCTAGTAACAAACCATTGTGGTCTAGAGTACAATCGAATGTAATCTTGCTCCCCTTTGAAATTGATTAACACATGCTTAAAATCCAATAACCCTACCGTGTAATCAGAGCTGAAGTTTTGAACAACCAGAAACCTTCGAATCGCCTCCATTGATTGCCGTCCCAGAGAAAACTTACCAACCAGAGCATATCGAAATGGAGTTGCTAGATAATCCACAACCCGAGGAGATAGAATCAGTGCCAATTCCCCCTTGTATGTTGAAAGCTCCAGATCTAGAGCCTGAGCATAGTTTTTTCAGCTAGTATTGGGTTTGTTGTCGGATTGGACGATGACGCCGCCATTTTCACAGTATTACAGTCGGAAGAGCGAAGCCCCTCCGGCCGGTAGCCGGAATAAATCTCTGCCGTAAATAGGTAGCTTGAAAAAGGATCAGTGAGAGAAACTACAAAGCTCCCGTTATAGTAGTTAGAGACAAGAAGGCTACATAAATAGGTCTTGGTTTATAAAGTAAAAAGGGCTGAATTTTTGCCCTTTCCATCTTCCTTAGAAGATTCTGGACTGAATTCAGTATGAAGTGTAGATTCCTTTGGAGATATGTGAGTAGTGTTCAGCTCATTAGAGCTATTTTCAAATTCTTGAATGATCTTTTTGAACTCATCTCTCTCAAGACTTAAGGCTTCAATATCAGCCTCTAACCTTGAAACCATTTGTTTTAATCGAGCTTCTTGGGTTAAAAATCCAAGTTCAAGCTCGCTAGAAGAATTAATTAAAGCACATATTATGATCTTTATCATTTTGTTCCTTTTAAAGATGCATAATCTCACATTTTAATTTAAGATTTTCTCTAGTTAAATCATTAAAAATGCTGAGTTATCATCTTTTATTACCTCAGATTCAGAATCTATTTGAGGCATACTCGCAGATTCAGCAACATTCCTAGAAACAGGGCAATAAATACTCTAGAGGGGGGTGAATAGAGTATTATACCCTTTAAAAATTTATTAACCACTTCCAAGAATACTTGAGCAGATTAAAACAATTACAGTGGTTAACAGTCAAAATCGGAGTATACACTTAACTTAGTTCATTTAACGAACCTAGGCGGAAGATCTAGTTTCGATTAACTATATAAAACTAAGTTAACTTCAGTTGATATGTTTCTAAAACAAATTCAATTTGTAAAGGTAGGAAAATGATGTACAGAACTAAAACTTACCAAAAATGAACCAGGCTGAAACACTACTGCAGGTTTCAACTAGACAGATTACAAGTTCAGTTTTAAGTTGTTAACCTATAATATACAGCTTCTAAGTGTTCAACATATAACACAGAATTGCAGATATATCACAGAATTCTAGATTCAGTTTTTAGTCTTGTTTAAGCCTAAGCATGCAATTCTAAGGTGTGTCAAAGATACAAACTACCTAAAGCTCATATGTGTGATCGACTAGAGATCACACCCACACACAAAGGTTTTCACTAGATGTAGCTTGAGTTTAATTACAAAACAAAAACAAAAAAATAAAATTACAACACTTTTACTGTTAAAGTGTTACTAACGGATAACCAAATTAGTGTTAGTCTTAACACTAAGATGTCTTAAATCCTTAGTAACAACACTTAACAGATTTGTACAAAACACACTCACCAAATGAGTAATACGTACTCAGCAAAGGAGTACTTACCAAAAATCACTGCCTGGATTCTTGAACCCGAATTCAGCTAACAAATACTCACTAACAATTTCCTTGTAGAGCTACACTCTACCACACTCACACTCACTTTTCTTTAACACTCAATAAACTGAAAGGGGTTTAAAATTCAAGTGCTGAGAAAATAAGAGATACAGAAGTTAGTGAAGAATGTTGACTTGGGGGAGAGGGCTGTTCTGCTCTTTGACATTTGATGTGGCTGGAGTATATATATTGGAGAGGACCCGAATGTTGTGTAGATTTCCAGCTTGGAGCCTTTATCAGGTACATCTTTGTCTTCTTATGTAGTCCAGCTTTGCACTACAGCTTGCATCCAACGACTCAAAATGGAGTTGTTCCCAAGAGAGTAAATTCCTGCACACTTAACAAAACATAAATCTGTGGATAGGAATAAAAGTATACTGCAGAGAGCGAAAAAGAAAAGCATCCAACGGTCACATTTTGACTTGGGTACACAAAAGATGCATACCCTAAGACATACACATTTATCAAGACAATTATGGATCTGAAGATATATAGTACATACAAGTTTATAATATATATATATATATATATATATATATATATATATATATTAGATTACCAAATATCACACAAGTCATGTAAACAGGCATACAGTAACCTTTTTATTTATTTATATAATAATGGATATAGCAACAGAGATCAAAAGATTCAATGCATGTGCAGACTATATATATGAGTACAGATACCATTAAATTAATGTTGAACAAGACTAAGACAAGACACAGATATATATATATATATATATATATATATATATATATATATATATATATATATATATATATATATATACTAGTCAATAACCCGTGCTTAATGCACGGGTCAATTTCAGTTTCATATTAAAAAATAGAATGCGGATATACAAACACACAATATAATTTAATCATAACACATGTGGTACCACATGATGGGAATGGTGACGGTGATTCTGTATTTTTTCAAATGAGACTTTTTAATATGTTCTTTTTTAATTTTACTCCCACTAACCCTTTAAGAATTGGAGTGATGTTCATTCTTATTTTATTAATTATTATATATGAACTGCTATTGGAACTTTCTTATTATGATCGATGGAAAGCACAAAAACTTCTCATGGGTATCCACTCTCACTCATAATACAAAAGTATGAGATACACCAATGATTCTCATTTTATGATAACAATCGAGCATATGAAAACTTCTCTGGGATATTTTCTCACAAAGTAATAATATGTATAAAAACCATTAATGTTCCCTTAAAAAAAAAAAAAAAAAAAAAACCACTCATCAAAAAAAAAAAAGAAAGAAAAGAACCATCAATGTTTCTATCGTCAACTCAATATCTAAGTACATAAGCATCTAACCTTAGAAATCCATTTGTCTTCACATATATAATGTACTTCTTGTGCAATAATATATATATTGTCTTCACCAACGTCCAAAATATAAATATAAATTCGTTAAAAAACAATAAGGAAACCGAAGAACAGATTCTCTATCCACATACATGAAAAAGATGGGAAGGGAAGCAAATCATAATTCTTAGTAATAAGTATAGGTAGTGCTTTAAGCTAGAGGTTGAAGTAAATAGAGTGAATCTATCAGCAGCCAACATTAAGGGTCAACCAAATGTTAAACATAGCATAAATAGCCACACGAAGGTGTACTCTATCGCCTTCAAAGATGATCTTGCTCCAGCTTTCGAATGAGAAAATCCACATTACGTTCATCAATACAAATCAATGAGGAATGAAAGAAAGAAGAAACAAAAGATAAAAAAGAAAAAGTGATAAACCATCGTGAATGAAAGCATACCTTATGTACATGAAATGATGTGAAACCATGTGCAATTGAAACCAACATGTATCGCTACTGTTCATCTGTTTCTTGGCTTCAGAATTTTTTTCCCCATCCCTAAATAGCCTTGGCTTCAAAAAATATTTGGAAACAATGCTCGTTGCACTCTTGGAATGGATTTAATGCATTCTAGCGATCAGGATGTCCCCTTTCTTCAATTATCTTATACGATTTATTACAAAGAAATGACCAAATCAATAATTCAACCAGCTTGTTGGATATTTGAGATTCCACGACGAAAATAAGTAATGGTTCGAAACAACCGACATATAAAGTATAAGAGTATGACATATGAAAAATGAGGACGCAACGAAAACGCACGGAGACATGCCAAATCACATTATGCACACTTCAAGATCACAATACCACACGGTTGGCATAATAACAACTAAGCACCTTAAAGAAATAAGGCCAATAGACCAAAAACCAAGTTGGGGCCTTACCAACACATTCGGCCTCAACCTTTCCTCCCCTTCAACCAAGTTACGGTGTTACCTGCAACCTCTTTAGCCTAAAGTGAAAGTATGAAATTAGAATGTCTTAGTAATCACAATAGAAAATTTAAAAAAATGACAAAATAAGATGAACACCATAATCCGTTGAAGATTTGTGACAAAATCTTCACAATTAATCACCCAAGATAAAACCACAAAAAAATACATCCCAACTTAAGATTACAATGATTCATTAATGTTTCTCCAATTTCACCTCCTAGTCATTATCATCCTACGTAACTGTCATCATGAATGGCACTGCACAACAACACAATACAGGCATATAAATCATCTATAAAAAACAGATTTGGAATATGTATAGTTAACTCTTTATGAAAAACAATAATAATATAAAGTAAATCAAATAAAAGTGAAAACCAAAAAAAAAGTCAAATTTTGACATGCATACCTAGAGGCAACATAATCATCTACCCATTTTCTTCCGTTTTTTTTTTTTTTTTTTTGGCTACACAACATGATGAGCTTACTACACTGAAAAATATATTGAGTACTATAAAACTCTTGAGAATTAAATGTGCAATGGTCCTCATTAGAAACAAAATCTTAAACATTAAACATATCAAATTATCATCGTAAGCTCAATGCTCATTGTTACGGTATGACTCATTTATCAACAAACAATGCTGATAAATTAAAGTCAATGCAAAACACTAACAGGTAATATTGAGGGCTAAACCAATTACCTCTAACAATATCATCACCATTTTCATATGTTAACTTCTGCTAAATGACGCTTCATTATATGTGAATTTGGAGTCTCCAATAGAAACTCATAGAGAAGCTGAAGTTCAATCCATTATTCATCCAAAAAAAATAAGCTGATAATTTCTACACTTCTCTCCAAGTCTCATCCTTAACTCTCTCTACTCTCCAACAAAAGACCATCGGTGAAGCTTTTGATAATAAAACAGCCCCTCCAAAAACAGAACAATCTTGCCCAATAGAGATGAATCCGAACGATAATAAACCTGAAAATGATTATTTCTGTCAATAATAAGAACAAAATACAGAGAATCGTAGCTCCTCAGGCAAAATATGTCAAAATGATCACAGCAGGTAATTGTAAATCGTAGCTCTTTGTTCCGGGTGCTTTTTCTTTATTTCTAAAAGGAAATCTTGACACCAGAGTTAGGGATTACGGAATAAAAAATGTTAAAGAAGCATTTCATAAAAACTTAGTGAAGAATTGCACAAAGACGAACTGAAATTTACCGATGGAGAATTTAGGGTCTCAAACTATTATTTCTCAATCGTTGGAGATAGAGATGAGCAGAAAAAGTTGAATACTCGGTCAATTGTGCATTTGTTTCATCGTTTCGGTGAACTCTCGGCGCAAATATAATATTTTAGCAAACTTTTAAAATTCAAAGGGAGATCGAATTCTTTTATGAATCATTTCATGTACATCTACTGTTCCGAGATCTTCTGATCCGAGTTTTTGAACGAATTTTGAAAAAAATGTGGTTTGGAGAGCCGTATGAGATGAAATGGTCTGCAAAATTTCATCCGAGGTTTTGAACGGATTTTGCTAAAAATGTGGTTCTGAAAGAGTGTTGTTTAAGAATTATTATTATTATTATTATTATTATTATTATTTTTTTTATTTTTATTTTTATTTTTTTTGTATATTGCGGGTCATAAGCGGATCATATATGTAAAATACGGGTAATCGGGCAAAATCATCCTTTCTAATATATATATATATATATATATATATATATATATATATATATATATATATATATATATATATATATATATATATATATATTTTTCTATTTTATTAAGCAAAGACAGAATAGTGATAGAAATAAGTTAGACATGTTAACAAAACTTTTAGATTAGCTCACCATAAGAACATTTTTTGACAAACATACACATAAAATATAATATACGACATATACGAAATATACATATATATATATATATATATATATATATATATATATATATATATATATATATATATATATATATATATATATATATATATATATATATATATATATATATAACATGCATCAGCCATTCAAGACAACACAACAAACTATTATTATCATTATTGCAGGCATCACACTAGGCAAGAACATATAACATGAAAAATTGCTTAATATAAATTTTACATATCAAAGACTTGTAGTTTAACCCAAAAAAAAATATTATACATACTTTCACAGAGCATCAAGGACCGAAAATAGCAAATGCATACAACACAGAAAACATCACATTAATTAACATGCAGTTAACCCCTCAAAAAAAAAATTAACATGCGGTTACTTATTTCAATTTCACAAGTCCGAACATGCATTTCGAGTTAGGTATTTTAATCACCAAAGATCACATCTTTAATCCAATTTTGAGATAACCGTTTTGAATCTCAGATTTCGATTATGCAACATAAGAGAGATTAGTACTGATTTCATATCAAAACAAAACATTTTACTTGGACAAGAAATCAGAGCAAGCATATTCCACATATTATATTTTCTTAATTTAAGTAACATGCAGTCAACAGATTTAGATCTAGAACAACATTAGGCACATATTATCAGGAAACCGAGTATGATGTTTCAAACTAGTGACAACGGAAACAACTGGAGCATGCTGAACACGATTTATCACAAAGAAGAGGACAAACACATTCGGATCTAATACTGGACCGAGGCATGCATTATCAGAGAGTCAAGATGAGAGGATAGAGACACAACATCATAAAAGGATGTAGAAAACTTCCCTGATACAGCAGATTTTCGATTTGATGTTAGGTTGATGTTGATTGAACATCATCGGCCTCAGAGCAGCCTTCATCGGCCCCAACAATGTCAGAAAACTAGAGATTCGGACCGTTTTTTTTTTTTTTCCAAAACGATCACTTTATTAATTAAAGTACAAGCTTTAGGCAACATCAAGAGTTTACAAAAAGGTGTCGCAATTTAAACAAAAATCGTGATTGACTAATAGGGATACCGATTTGGTTTCCCAGAATAGGAAACAATGAAGGTTTGGATATGGAAGAGGTCAACTTTTCGGATGGATTCTATTGAATTAAAAAACATAAGGAGGGAGGTCTCTCCTTCCATAGCCGTGATAGTGATCTTTGTTTCTCCACATCCAAATTCCATAAATAGCTTCCAACACCCAATTGTATCTCCAAATATTCGTAGCAAAGCCCCCAATTATCACATCGTTTGATTAGATTTATCTTCATAGCATTCTACCACACTTAGCTTCCCGGTACCAAAAACTCATAGTTCTCTCCCATCATCTTCGGTTAACCACCACACCACTCTTGGTCCCAAATGTTCCGGGCCCACACCGGCAATCTCTTAGAGCATGCAAGATAGTCTCATCGCCTCCTCCACAAATATTGCAGCTGGGATCATCAATTATATGTCTCTGATAAAGCATGTGGTTTACCGGAATAGCTTCATGTGCAATAGTCCATAAAAGATAGTTCCCTCTAGCCGGCCCTTTAAGGTTCCAGATTTTCCTCCAGATGCCACGGTCATCAAGATTATGGTGTTGAATTTGCATCTCATAACCGGAGGCAACATTATATATGCCTTTGGGATGATTTTTCCACACATACCCTACCCCATTTTCCTCTATTCCTCCCAGGAGATGGCTAAAAGCCTTACTGATATCCCTCCAAACCGGCGAACACCCTTGCCGAGGTGTACAAGTTAAGTGCTTATATTTGTGCGATAACACCTGTACCCAAGAGTATTTTTTTGTATGATCAGGTCCCAGACCAACTTTCCCAAGAAGGCGATGTTCATTTCGTATAAACGTTTAAAGCCCAATCCACCAGATTCCTTAGAGCGGCACAAGATGTCCCACGCAATAGTATGCATTTTCGTCCACTATCATCATCTCCCCAGAAGAAACCTCTACAGGTCCTTTACGGTTTGAGTGTTTTAATGTGCAATAAGAGAGGTAGAGAAAAAGGACGGTGGGTGGAGTCTTTTCAAGAAACTTCTCAGGTAGATGAGAAGGTGGGAGGCTGAAAGAGTTTAATTATATGGAAAAAGGCTTGGAAAACAAAAAGGGGCAAGGAATAAAACAAAAGTTTATTGGGCTGCAGGACCGAAAAAAAAGAGGCTATACATACATATAATATAAATAATGAAGATAATGGATTATCAAATGGGCCAATTATTTAAAAGAACTGATTTTCAACTTATTAGAGGTAATAGGACACTCCGAAATCTTATTTAGTTATAAGGACATTCTAATTTTAAGAATGAAACTTATTTAGTTATAAGGACATTCTAATTTCAAGTGGATAAAGAGGAAGAAGGAAAAAAAAAAGGAAGGAAGGGAAAAAAAAAAAAAAGAAGCGCTCAAAGGAAAAAAAAAAAAACCTTACGTTCACTCAGCAGGTTTTGTTTTTTGTTTTTTGTTTTTTGTTTTAATTTTTTAATTCACCATATTTCTAAACATCGTATATTTTGATCTAAAACTCGGATCATCATAATTTTTTCACTAAAATTCATATTTTTCGTCTTCTTTATTCTAAAATCAAATTTGATATTTTTCCGAATAAATTTCATAAATCAATTTTTTTCTTCATAAAAATCGACGTGGCGTATTGATCACCTTCATACATTGACCACCTACCCCGATGCATTGACCACCGATATCCATTAACCACCCCGATGCATTGACCGCCGCGATTCATTGACTACCATGATGTATTGACCGCCGCGATCCATTGACAACCTTGATCAGTGACATCTCATTGTAACGATTTATGCAATGACGTCTCATTGTAGTGATTTATGCAGTGACTTCTTATTGTAGCGATCTATGCAGTGATGTCTTATTGTATCGAATTATACAGTGACGTGTTATTGTAACAATTAATGCAGTGACGTGTTATTGTAACAATTTATTCATACCTTTGGTTGTAAAAATCTGCCTTTAAACCAAAAATCAATGTCACTGCTTCAGACATCAATGTCACTGCATAAGTCATCAATGTCCCTGCATCAGACATCAATGTCACTGCATAAGTCATCAATGTCACCGCATCAGACATCAATGTCACTGCATAAGTCGTCAATGTCACTGCATCAAACATCAATGTCACTGCATAAGTCATCAATGTCCCTACATCAGACATCAATGTCACTGCAAAAAACCTAACAACTGCATCAGGAAGCTCTGCTCTTGTTTTGCATTTCTCCAAATGTGGAGCTTTTAATATGGATAGAAGTACAAGTTTGGTGAAAAAACAAAGACTCTTCACTATGACTCTTGTAATGGTCACACGTTGTTTGTGCCCTCCTGATAATTGGATTCATTGTGGAATCCCTCAATTCTTTAACACGATCTTGAATCATTTGACGATCTTGTTTAGCTTAATGTCCCTGCATCATTCATCAATGTCACTACATCGGACATCAATGTCCCTACATCAGTCATCAATGTCCCTGCATCAGACATCAATGTCCCTGCATCAAACATCAATGTCACTGCATAAGTCATCAATGTCCTTGTATCAGACATCAATGTCACTACATAAGTCATCAATGTCACTGCATGAGACATCAATGTCACTGCATAAGTCAGCAATGTCACTGCATAAGTCATCAATGTCCCTGCATCAGTCATCAATGTCACTGCATAAGCCCAGACCACCAAGATGATCATAGAGGTGTTACACGTCACGTGGTTATTAGTTGAGGTGTTACACGTCACGTGACAAATAATTTCGACAATCCACTTGACTGAACGGAAGATGTTGAGGTCCTCCTAACTCGATATAAAATGTTTTGTTGTTGAATTTGATCCAACCTAAATAATTAAACTCAGACATTACTCTATTTCTGAAGAAGCACATGTTATCATATGCATCCATTTGTTTGTTAAGAGAAAATGGCGCACACTAAGTGCTTCAACTTTGTATTCTTATCAGCAAACTTCAAACCATAAATGTATTCTCCACCTTCACACATAAACTTGGGAAAATCCTCTGAAATTGCAAGCCGTTTTAGGTGTGACATCTGCAAACAATTCCATCACAAATCTATCAGCCTTAGAAAACAACTTTCAAATTCGACCATTTATATCTCTAAACAAAGGGAAAACTGCATTTGAGGGCAAGCAGAGGGAAGTTTTTGAAAAAAATGCCACAACTTATCCGACACATGGAAACAGGACTTCGAATTTGGAGATTTTCTATGTTTTCTTAGTCATTTGTATGAATTACTATGAAGCGGAAAAAATATATGAATCTTAACTTTTCCGAGCAATTCAGATATTAGCTAGGAATCTGTACTGATTCAAATTCGGGATAATATCTACAAATTTCTTCGAAAATGTATGGATTCATCTTCTCCAACAAGCAGATTCAATTGACAAAAAAAACTCCAAATCTTTAGTAAAAAAAGGATCCGAAATTCTGTGTGCAATTGTAAAAAATGTATGCACATTTATCCGAAATTCTGTGTGCAATTGTAAAAAACATACTGATCTCAAACTCATACCCTGGTTGTATAATAACTAAACCAACATACCGTAACGGGTTATAGTAAAAACCGATCAAGGAAAAAAAGAAGCAAAGAATGACATTTTTTTGACGAGTGAAGTACTGGAACAGTGGAACTGGTTCATTTCCAATAAGATCCAACTCAATCAGATTCAAAGGTTGTTTGCACGCAGACACAAAATTGAAAACGGGTATCTAAGCGCGTAAAAATTCAGCAAAAAATCTACCCGATCGATAACTTTAGCATCAGGAACCTTCAATGATTTCCGCCAAGCAGTTAATCCCACTTAGCCATTCATCCTTCAAGTAACATGCCTGATATATGAATGCACTTTAACATAATAAGTTTAACAAAAGAAATTAGATTGTCCTTATAACATAATAAGTTTTTGGAGTGTCCTAAATGATCATTAAGTCTCTAACGACGGCCTTATAACTAATAACCACTTATCAAATTATGTCACAAACATAAGAGTTGATAAAAATAAAACAATGTGACAGACACAAAATGTTGATAAGTATATCATAAGATATTTTAATCACAAAAAATATGGTGAAAAGATTTAGTGTGACATGCACACATTATTGATCATGTAAGAGCTAAGATATTTAAGTCACATACATAATATAAAAATTAAGCTTGAGTCACTTGATAATTTTCAAACAAATGTCACTTAAAATAAAGACATTTAGTGACAAGGTTGATTGTAGAGTAATTATAAGATATATTCGAACATAAATATATTTTAAAATACATCAACACAAAATACTCAACAATTCTCCCCCTTTGATTACTTTTCAAAATATCATTTTTAAAACTTTATTTTGGGGTAGGCTACCCCTCAAATGAGCTTTCATTAAAAAAAAAGTAAGCTCACCCTTAATAAAACAACTTATCAAAATAATTTTTAATACATATCTCTCCCCCTCAGTTTAAAAATTAATCAAGAGCTTAAAACATAGGAGAGATAAAAATAATATGATACATGTAAAAGGCACATAATTATCACAAAATACTTAACAATTAAGGCCTTTGAAAGGATTAAAAGGGAAAATGTTAAGAGGTAAAACAAGGAATAAGGAGTAGAGGAAGGATTAATGGAAGGAATTTGATATCAAGAATGATACCAAAGGAGAGTATGGCTAAGGACAAGAGTTGAAGCCAAGGACAAAATAGATACCAAAATTGTTTTGCAAATAAATCAAAGTCCTGCAAAACAAGAAATTAGGTAGACTTGGTACCCATTATTCCTTGGGCCCTTGAACATTTGTCAACATAGATTTAGGCACCCAAATTTTCTTAACTTTGGATCCTTGCATATTATTAAGAGAAGACTTAGGTACCCAAACTTTCCTAACTTTAGGTCTATGAACAAAATTATTAGAACCATAGGCTCTAAAATGCTGTCCATAAGAACCATAAGATGGGGCATGAACATGCTGAAAATGAGGTGCATGATGATGATGATATGGTGGGGGCTGCCAATAGTGATATTGGGCAGCTTGTGGTGTGTAAACATGTTGAAAATGTGTGTAAGAAGGTGTATAGGACCTAGGAGCATAAGCTTTATATGAATGCACATTCCTAGAAGCATGTGAACTAGATGAATGATATATGTCTTAGGAGCATATTGTCTAAAAGATGATGAATGACTCTTATTTTCATGATATCTAGGGGCTGCATTTTCAGTTTGATGAAAGGGGTGTCTAGGAGTGAAATTTCTAGAACCTCTTCTATCATATTGAAAAGCATGGTGTTTCTTAGGAGCATGATTTCTAGTATGATGATGTGAAGTGTGTGATTCAGCCGCATTAGGCTGTGATGCAGTGGTGAAATGGGTGTGTCATGGTGTAGATGAAGATGCTTGGGCCAGAAAAACAGGTCTTGGTTTTTTTTTTTTTTTGTTTTTAGAAAACTGTAAATTTTATTAATGAAGAAACAGTGAAATTTACAGTGTTGCCATCCATGGCCTCCTCACGACAATAATGTCATCAGTGAGCAACCCCGCCTCCTTAAACCCCTAGTCCGAAAAAAAGTCCTGGGGTACGGGCAACAAGTCGGGTCAATCTTATAAAATACTCGACCACCATAAACCAATACTAGCAAGAGAAGATCGTAGTATAGCTATAGTGAATCAAGGTCGATCCCACCACAGGAACCAATTGTGGATCATTTCATATATAAACTATTAATCATTCATGCAAGGACACAAAGGCGGTCTATGACCAACAAAGGACAAGAAAAGATAAACGACACGACTCTGACACAACACAAATACGTAATTAACCTCCCTAATTATAGCCTTTATCGTTTGGACCTAGATAATTTATATAATAAACTGAACTTATTAACTGTCAATCCGCTTGTATCTATCTTAGATTGGCTACGGGAGTCATCCCCTTAAACTTGACTTAGCACCGGTAGGTCACTAAATCACTGTGATATTGTTACGTGACTTCGCCTTTTGGTGCCTCCATCTCATATAACTCACACGCTTACAACTCTAAGGATGCCGATATTAACCGTACACCTCGTCCGGGCAACATTCCCGTGGTTAGGCGTACTTCCTAAACGATCGCTCAAGCCCTCGTCCAACTAACAATTACCTTTTAGGGTATTTCCTAATCGTACGATGATTAAAATCGACGAGCAACGTAGCCGTGGCCATACCTACGAGATAATAAATTCTATTAAGTTAACCTAACCATAAAGACGTGGCTATTTAACGGATGAAAACGGGCTCGGTCAACCGAATAGCCGGGCTCGGTCGACCGAGTGAACTCATTCGGTCACCCGAATCAATTTCGTCCCAGCATTACATCCCCGAACATATCTCTCGGCGTTTCATCATACGTAACGTATTAAACAAGAACTCGTAAAGCATTCATATAAACTAACATAGATACACATTAATTAAACAATGCGGATTCATGAATAAATACTAAGTGTATGACGTAGGTTATGGGATCCCCCTAAACAAGGAGTCGCCACATCCCTATCGTCATAGCCTAGATCTACATCATCTAGCTATGATTAATTAACTCAAACGATAAAGCATAATTGGGAGGGATTAATTACTTAAAAGAAAAGAGACAGAAAATAAAGGCTTACATAATTTGCAGCCTTTAAATTGCTGGAAACCTTCAATCTACTTATGCTACATTGTATTAAAATATCAAAGTAGAATTATATTCTAAAGTATGAAAGGTGTGTATTACAATTGCTCATAGTCGTTGCTTATATAGGAGTTTCGGCCGACTTAGGAAGGATCTAGAGGATAAACACGATTAAAGTCGAAACCGCCCACGACCGAGGCTCGGTCAACCGAAGGGAAGCACTCGGTCGACCGAAGCATGAGGCTCGGTCGACCGAACCTGGATTTTCCATGTTCTCCACGTTTTCTTCGTCTGCCTTGCTCCCCACTCCACGCTTGCGTGTTGATCTGATTTCTCTAATTTATCTCTTGATTAATGCTCCGATTTCCTTCCTTCATTATCTTGAGATCCATTGATTGAATGACATTTATCCTCTCGATTTGTTGTGATCTACGCAAAATCAATAATTATCGCACAATAAATCGGCTTTAAATAATAAAAACGGCTAAATACCAAATATCATATTAATAATCACTTAACATTAAATAATAAATATAAACGTGTGATTTAATATAAAATACCTATTATTTGGCTCGATTTAAGGATAATGTTGATGACATTTACGGGCATAATTTGACCGTCATCAACTACCCCCCACTTAGACTTTGATCGTCCCGAACAAAGCATTAATAAGTCATTCCTCAAGGTAACATTTTCTATGGTCAAATCATACTTACACAAGAAACTCAAGTCAACTCATACTAGTCATGCTCATAAGATATCCATTATTCACTACTGACTATGAATCGAAGTGATGTGTGCATGTGCATTTATTTCTATATATTCGTGGCAAGATTAGAGTTCATGCGGACTTCGTAATCTCAACCCACCAACTTCGGTATTCATACTTCTTATGCCTTTTATTTTTTGAAGCACTAGAGCAATAAGCAAGAGCGTATCTATAGGGATTTTGGACTTGGAGACATACTCAAAGCCTCTTAAAGAGTTGAATATTTTTTTCATATCTTCATATTTTTCAAATACTATTAATCTCAAGGAAGAAAACTTTTTAGAGTATCCCCTATCTTAGATCATGTATAGCATCGAATATTACCACAAGTGCAAGGCTACTTTGGTAATGTTACTACAAGTAACATTTTTTGCTATACGGCTTATTACTCGCTTTAATGGCTAAAAGATAAGAATGCACTAGATATTGATACTAAGTTCACATAACCAATCATCTATGCAATGTACACATAATTTCTTCATTATGATTTGCCGGTATACTCGATTCACGGAGTTGAGTAATTGAGATGAAAGAATGGTTAGAAATGTGAGTCTTATCGAAAAGACACACGCCATTCTAAAAAGTTTTGGAAGTTGACCAAAATTGTTCTTGTTCGCACCAATCATTCTCTCGTTACATTTTCGGTAATTCTCAAGCTCTCTTAATGCTTCCATCTTAAGGTGGATTGCTAAATTTCCTTTTCTTTAGCAAATCACGGCAAAATAAAAAAAAACCTCAACCAAAAGGAAATCCTAAAAGAAGTAGTTCGAGTTTAAAGTCCTCGGCTCGACGTTCCAATCCTTGTCGGTCATCATCCTTGGATCGCAAGATTTTGACCCTTCTGAGCACTATAAGAGGTGGGCCCATTGCTGTTGCGGATTAATACCCTTCCCTTGGTTGTGAGACCTAGGAAACGACATTTATCCATACCATTTATCCAAAGCTCTTACCTCGGCTCTCGTTTTAGGAATTAGTGAATTCTAAGAAACTCGGCTAAAATTACGGTTTTGGCCTTGACAATAAGAAATAATGAATCAAAGTACTCTGAATAAGGTCGGTTATGTAGGCAAGCCTACGCCGTCTTATTCGTTGGAACATATGTGACGGCTTCAGGCCAATCCGTCAAGATTAAGCCCCGTTTAGCCCGAAGGTTTATCGGCTATGCTAAGTCTTGTCGAACCGCTCGTAACGTACATCACACGTGGAGGGGAGTCGATTGTGCCGAAGCTCGGTTAAACTCGCCCAGCCATGGTTAAACCATTTCCGAACCTATGTACAAAGATTCTTCGATTTCTAAATTGTCACCCAAAGCGTAATCTCGTTTCTGTTTAAGGTGGGTTCACCGAGAAGCCATCACCATAAACATCAACGAAAGCCGAAGATTGCGTTCTCTCAAAACTCAATGTCTTCTTTAGATTGTGAATGCTTAAACTACACAATTTGTTGCTCCCCTGGCCAGTAGAAGCAATCTCATGCATACTTTCATATATAAACTATTAATCATTCATGAAGGACACAAAGGCGGTCACACGACTCGACACAACACAAATACGTAATTAACCTCCCTAATTATAGCCTTTATCGTTTGGACCTAGATAATTTATATAATAAACCGAACTTATTAACTCGTCAATCCGCTTGTATCTATCTTAGATTGGCTACGGAGTCATCCCCTTAAACTTGACTTAGCACCGGTAGGTCACTAAATCACCGTGATATTGTTACGTGACTTCGCCTTTTGGTGCCTCCATCTCATATAACTCACACGCTTACGACTCTAAGGATGCCGATATTAACCGTACACCTCGTCCAGGCAACATTCCCGTGGTTAGGCGTACTTCCTAAACGATCGCTCAAGCCCTCGTCCAACTAACAATTACCTTTTAATGCTAGTTTACGAACTACGTATAACTAGGTGACGTCAATTCCCTAATACAAAACCTACCTAGATCTCGCCGAAGCCCCGGAAGATCATTCATGAGCCGACCTAGAACCCTATATTGGTATTTCACAACGTAGCCGTGGCCATACCAACGGATGAAAACGGGGCTCGGTCGACCGAATAGCAAAACATATCTCTCGCCGTTTCATCATACGTAACGTTAAACGGTAACTCGTAAAGCATTCATATAAACTAACATAGAAAAATTAATTAACTCAAAAAAAGACTTATGAAAATTCCAATAAATCTATCTAGCCTTAAGCTAAACTTGTAAACCATTGGACAATGATGTTCTTCAACACAGGCAAAATCACCCAACCAAAAGGATTTTTGTTGTTCCCAATTTCTTCTTTTTGTTTGCTTGATATGTTGCATCTGCCTTTTTAAATGAAGCCTGCCCCAACTTGAAGTCCAAGCAATGATCCATTGAATTCTTGGACTAATGAAACCACTGAAATTGATGATCAAACAGGACCTACCAGGAGGCATATCAATAGATAAACTGCAGATAAAAATTAAACACAAATAGGCACAGAGAATGTAGATACAACCTGGTTTGCACCCTTCAGAGAACTGAAGGGTGCTTCCAAGAATGATGATCCTCTGTAAAATGCTATCCATTAATGAAATCTGATATGAGCCAGATGAAGCAAATCTTCAAGTAAGATAGCTTTTAGACCCCCATCAACCTCCCCCATGTGAATTGTACTGCTATGCTGTTTAGTACTAGATTTCTTAGCCAAGTAATCTGCTGCCATATTACCTTCCCTGTAAATATGCCTGATCTGAAAATTATTCTGACTCAACATATCAGTCAGGGTAGTAATCTCAGTTACATATCTCTAAGGAGGCTGTGATTTTCCTTTAATCATATCAACCATCAGCTTTGAGTCAGATTCAATTTCAACATTTTGGAGTTGAAGATCAATGCATTGTTGTGTACCATCAATAAGAGCCTTCAACTCAGCTTCAAAATTGGTAGCAATACCATAAGCTCTAGTACCAGCAACAAGAAGAGCACTATTCTCATCACGAATGATGAAACCACCTCCAGCTATTCCAGGATTTTGGAGGGAGGAACCATCAGTATTCAATTTATAGCAAGCAGGAGGACGAGCATGCCATCTAATAGCAACAGTAGTCTTCTGTGGCCTAGCTGCAAGATTCTTGAGCAGTCATGTGTTAACAAGGATAAGATCCTCACTATTCTTTTTGGTGAGATTCATACTCTGACATATGCTTTGCAGATCAGCAACAATATTATTGGTAATCTGATGTATGTCTATGGCAGTCTCATGAAGCATACTGCACCTATCTTTCCAAAGTCCCCAAAAAAATTAAAGAAGGGATAATCCAAATAACCTTACCAAGAGCTCCCCTAATGCTGGTACATCTCCAAGCTTTGTAAACATTTTGAAGACTTGCAACAGCAGGGTAATATTTAAGAATATTTTGAAAAAATTTCCATACTTCTTGAGCTCTATGACAACTCCAGAACACATGTTCCATAGTATCATCATGAGAGCAATTTAAGCATTTAAAGGGCCCTGAAAATCCCATCTTATGTAGCTGATCAGCAAAAGGCAATAATCCATTGTATAACTTCAAATTGAACAGTGCAATTCTGAGGGGAATATAGGGCTTCTAGATTTCCCCTAATTCAAACAGGGATGATCTCTTCATCCTAAGTGTTTCATAAGCAGAAGAGACAGAAAATTTGCCAGACTTATCCACATACAACACCCATTTATTTACAGGGCCAGTCAGATAGATCATAGTCTGATCAGTGCATTCTAGGACTGGTCCCAGCAGCTTCCAGGCATGGAGTTTATAGAGAGGGTAGGAACCAGTCATCACTTTTTTTGCCCACAATCCTTGCTGCCGATGAATCTTCCACCATAATTTACAAGAAAGAGCTGCCTGGAAGGTCTTTAAGCTCCTAATACCAAGTCCATTTTCAGCTGTATGATAACACACATTTTGCCAACTCCTCCAATGCCTTGTCTTGTGATTTTCACTGTCATGCCAAAGGAAGTTAGCCATAATTTGCTCCAGCTTCTGATAAGTAGCCATAGGCAACTTAATAGCTGACATAATGTTGATAGGAACAGAGGAAAGTACATGTCTGATAAGGATTAGCCTGCCCCCAAGGGAGAGATACTTAGTGTACCATTTGTTAAGTTTGGCTTCAAATTTATCAACAAGAGATTGGAAGTAGTAAGACTTGGTTCTACCATAAAAGATAGGACATCCCAAGTAAGTGAAGGGGAAAGTGTCCTGCTGAAAACCAATTATAGATTCCACACTCTGAGTAGCTTTTTGGGGAGCTTTACTAGACATAATAAAAGAGCTCTTGCTTCTGTTGACCTTCTGACCAGAGGCCCTCTCATAAATAGCCAAAAAATTAGCCAACTTATTGATGGTAGCCCTAGCAGCTCTAGCAAAGATTATCAGATCATCTACATAAAGAGAGTGAGTGACAGGAGCAAAACCAGTAGGTGTAGCATAAGTATCAGTGCCAGGAATCATGACTCTCTTTAGACCTCTGGAAATAGCTTCAGTTAAAATGATGAACAAATAAGGAGAGAGGGGGTCACCTTGTTTAATACCTCTTGTGGAAGAGAAAAAACCAACATGAGAACCATTTATAAGGATAGAGAAGTGGCTGCCAAATAGATTATTCATTACCAAATGTATAAAATGTTCTTCAAAACCAAACTTCCGAAGCAGTCTACCCAGAAAAACCAGGAAACCCTATCAAAAGCTTTCATGATATCAAGCTTGAAAATAATATTGTGTCCTCTAGTCTTTTTGTTGATAAACTGAGCTAATTCTTGAACCAACAAGACATTATCAGCAATGTCCTTCCCTTGTAAGAAAGCAGATTGTTCTTCAGAAATAATGAGAGGCAGTAAGGGCTGAAATCTGGAGGTCAAAATTTTTGTGCAGATCTTATTAAAGAAGGTGCTGAGTGATATAGGCCTATAATCAGCAAAGGAAGTAGGAGCAGCTGTTTTAGCTATGAGAGTAATTAAAGTAGATCCCACAGCCTTGGGGATGTTATTTCTAGTGAAGAAATCTTGAACAGCATGATACACATCCATTTGAATTATGTTCCAGCAGTGCCTATAGAAACTTCCAGAAAAACCATCAATCCCTGGAGCACTTGTAGGATCTAAGTCAAAAACAACCTCCTTAACCTCTTCCATGGTGATAGGTTTAGTTAGAGCAACATTATCTTCATGTGTAATAAAAGTAGGTATAAACTCTAAAAGATACTGGATATCATCTTCATCAGATTTCCCTTCCTGATTGAGCAGACCAGAAAAAAATCTAATAGCCTCTTTGCCAATCTCAGCCTCATTAGTACACCAGTCACCATTAGCATCCCAAATTCTAAGAATCTGCATCTTGCTAATCTTATCTTTTACAGAAGCATGAAAGAAACTTGTGTTCTTATCTCCCTCTTTAAACCACTTATACTTGGACTTTTGCCTCCAAAACTCCTCCTGCTGAGCAAAGGCAAGGAAATATTCTGCACTTAATTGATGAGTTTTCTCCTTGTTTTCAGGGCTTGGGTCCTGATCATACTTAACTTCCTGCTCCAGGATCTTAGCTTCCAACTCAAGAACTTTTTTATGGATGTCCCCAAAAACTTGTTTATTCCAAATCTTCAAGGCCTATTTTAGCAGTTTGAGTTTATACATAAAACTTGCCATAGAAGTGGCAACTTGATGTGCACTCCATTCCTGCTGCACCACACTGTAAAAATCCTTATGCATAGTACACATATTCTGAAACTTGAAGACAGAAGGGCCCTTTTTCCAAACCTCAGGATCAAAGCTCAGGGGCCTATGATCTGAGCCAACCCTGCCCAAGATCTTGACTAAACCACTGCTAAAGCTATCTAACCAGCTTTCATTAATCAGGAACCTATCCAATTTCTTTTGCACATAAACAAAATTCCTCCAACCAGCCCAAGTAAAAAGAGGACCTGATGTGGGAGGCTCAAGAAGGTAGCAATTAGCAATCATTTGGTTAAAGTCCCTCATTGATCCAGCATCAGGCTGAGCCAACCCAGAATATTCATCCAAGGATCTTATAACATTAAAATCACCACCAATTAAGCAGGGGATCTGAGAGCAAATCACATTACATAACTCATCCCACAGAATACCTCTAGATGCCCTAGTGCATTTGGCATAAACACAAGTTACCTGAAAACTACAAGAACCAGATAAATTTATATGAATAGCTTGATCATTATTGCAGATGACATCAAAAGTACCCAACCAAGACCAAAAAACTCAAAGTTTATTCTGAGGAGCAGCAAAGGCATATTGAAAACCTAATTTATTTTTAATAGACTCTAAAGCACTATCCTGAAGCATAGGTTCGGATATTGGAACATAAGAAATTTTATTGATTTTTATTAATTTTTTCAGACGTCTAATAGAGGTTGTAGAACCATGCCCTCTAATATTCCAGAAAAGACAATTCATCATGGTTGAAGTTTGGAACGAAAATCCAGTGATAGTGCCCTCAAGTTTGGTTCTACTGGATTCTTCTTTTTTCTCCTACTAGTGACATATATAAAATCCGAGTCATCTATCAGAGGTGTTTCTTCAAGATTTACAACCTTGCCTAGACGGGCCAAATGAACTTCTCTTTGATGGAGTCTATCCTCAAACATTTGCTTATCATGTTGAAAGTTGATCTTGTCAGCTTCCCTAGTAAACCCCATAGTACTTGGTAGATCCTGGTCGGATACACATCCATTGTCCCTCTTTTCCTTTATTTTCCTAGCCTTTTTCAAATATGCCATGATACTAGCATCCATAGAAAGCATTGATCCTTTTCCTGGGGTTAGGACTTGTGCTGCTTCTGCTGCTATAAGTGACACAAAATGTTCACCCTCAGTAGCTTTTGAAGGTTGGATTGAAGGTTGCTCTGGGAGAGGGACCTCATTTTTCTTCTCCTGCCACACTTGGGTACATCTTTTTTCCACTTGTTGATCCTCACTAGAAATATTTGGCTCTATTTCTACTCTTTTTGCTTTAAACTCCGGATGCTTAAAATGACATGTATCCTCATCATGACCAACATGCCTGCAATATTTACAATACTGCGGCAGTTCAGTTTCAACAAAAATTTCTTGCCAAAAACCTTGAGAAACCCCTTGTTGAATCCATGTCCGATTCGGAATTGGCTTTAGAAGATCAATTTCTACCTGAACCCTTGCCAATGAAGGACGTTTGAAACTCTTCGTAGCAGCATCAGCCCGTAGAAAGGATCCAAAACCCCTAACAATAATCTCCAGGATCTCCTTTTCATGAAGATGTGCGGGTAATTTGGGAAAAATTACCCAGGCCGAAACTATTGATGATTCAACATCAACATGGAAATCAGGCATCCATTTTAGAATTCGCATGGGCTTACTAGTAACAAACCATTGTGGTCTAGAGTACAATTGAATGTAATCTTGCTCCCCTTTGAAATTGATTAACACATGCTTAAAATCCAATAACCCTACCGTGTAATCGGAGCTGAAGGTTTGAACAACCAGAAACCTTCGAATCGCCTCCATTGATTGCCGTCCCTGAGAAAACTTACCAACCAGAGCATATTGAAATGGAGTTGCCAGATAATCCACAACCCGAGGAGGGAGAATCAGTGCCAATTCCCCCTTGTACGTTGAAAGCTCCAGATCTAGTGTTGCCGGACTTGGTGACTTTGATTGGTTTAGAGCCTGAGCATATGTTTTTTCAGCTAGTATTGGGTTTGCTGTCGGATTGGATGATGACGCCGCCATTTTCACAGTATTACAATCGGAGGAGCGAAGCCCCTCCGGCCGGTAGCCGGAGTAAATCTCTGCCGTAAATAGGTAGCCGGAAAAAGGATCAGTGAGAGAAACTAGAGAGCTCCCGTTATAGTAGTTAGAGACAAAAGGCTACATAAACAGGTCTTGGTTTATAAAGTAAAAGGGCTGAATTTCAGGGACTGAATTTTTGCCCTTTCCATCTTCCTTAGAAGATTCATGACTGAATTCAGTATGAAGTGTAGATTCCTTTGAAGATGAGTGAGTAGTGTTCAGCTCATTAGAGCTATTTTCAGATTCATGGATGATCTTTTTGAACACATCTCTCTCAAGACTTAAGGCTTCAATATCAGCCTCTAACCTTGAAACCATTTGTTTTAATCGAGCTTCTTGGGTTGAAAATCCAAGTTCAAGCTCGCTAGAAGAATTAATTAAGGAACATGTTATGTTATCTTTATCATTTACTTCCTTTTAAAGATGCATAATCTCACATTTTAATTTAAGATTTTCTCTAGTTAATTCATTGCAAAATGCTGTGTTATCATCTTTTATTACCTCAGATTCCGAATCTATTTGAGGCATACTCGCAGATTCAACAACATTCCCAGAAACATGGCTGGATTGCTGAGATTCATGTTGAAAGAAAGATTCAGCAACAGGTTCAACATTATGTCCTACAACAGGAATAATTTGCTCACATTCAGGATTGTTTTCAGGCAACATCACAGATTCTGCAACAAGGCTATTTTGTTGTGATTCAGCTTTTGATGAAGATTCGAAACAGCAACTGATGCAGGCTGTATATCTGACTCAGAGGAAAATGCAGCAGATATTTCTTTCTTGTTTAATGAACGCTTAAAACTTCTAAACAGCTTTTAAAAAGCTCGTTCATCAGGTTCATCTACACTATCTTTCTTTGACGAGTGATGATCGAATCGAGTCATAACTCGGAACAGTCGATTCGAAAGATTGGTGGATTCAGATTCAACACTTTCTAGAACAGCTTTTGAAGAATGATTAGAAAACTCAAGATTAGACTGTTTATGAGACAACATAGTCATCTCATGAACATATGCTAATTCCATAAGTTCTTTAATACTAAAACAATTTGGATATTTTTCTTCTTTAATGAAAGAGACAAAAGAAGACCATTCAGGACTTAGGCTTCTTAGAATATTTTTAAGAATTTGTATTTCTGAAAAATATTTTTCAAAGGATTTCAAGTTATCAACAATCAATTTCAATCTGGAAACCATGTCATGAACATACTCATTTGGAAAGAATTGTATGAATGCATGAGTTCATTTATTCTTTGAGATGGGTCTGGTTGTTCATGTCACTTTAGTAGTGTATCCCATACTTTTTTTGCAGTTGTACATGAATAAACAGACCGTCTTTTAAAAGGACCAAGAGAGTTAACAAGGATGGCCATAGCCCTAGAATTTAGATAAGCTATATGCTCATCTGGTTCCAAAGCTTTTCCATTTTTGTCAAACTCAAATCCAGCTGAATTAGAAATGCAAAGACCATCTTCAACAATAAACCATAAATGCGGTCTAAGCTTTCTAGAAAAGTCTTCATTTTACTCTTCCAAACAGCATACCTTGATCTATCGAAGAAAGGTGGTCTTTGACCAAACACTTATTCTTTTGCAGGATCATAGGTAAACAAAAGAGAAGCCATAAATGAAGATATAAGAGAAGAAATTGTTGTTTGGGTGAATGTAGTGTTCAATGCACAATGCAAGTTATAGATGCTTCTGTATGAGTCCAAACAGAATCAAAATGACATCGATATTCAGAAAAACTTGGATTGTTGGTGAAAAAAAATTGTGATAGTGTTAAGTGAAGCTGTGAAACAACTAGTGAGATAAAACTGTCAGCTATAAGACTCAACTTTTAGTTAAACTTTGAAAATCATGTTGTTAAAAGGTTTTCAGCAAACATAGGATTATAAAACGTTGCAGAAAGTAGATAATGGGCTTTGGCCCAAGCGCTGAACTGAACCTAAAGAGGCAGGCGTATCGAATTTTTGTAGTCCTGCAAACTACCAAACTCACAAGACAAGTGTAAATATCGAAGTGTAATACAAAAAGAAAATTAAGCTCATACACTTGATAAAACACACAGATTCAGCAATGATCAACCGATGGCCACAGAATTTTAAGATTTAGCCCACACACAAATTCGGCAACACAAGATCAAGAAAAATCAATCAGCTCCGCACAAACACTTGCAGATATACCAGATAAATCAAATTCAGCACACAGAACTTGCAGCAATAACAATTCAGCACAAAAAGTACAAATTATAACAGATTCAGCAAGTTAAAGCATAAGTATATAAAGTACTGCAGTTATCACAAAATCTCAACAATTCCGATCACTAAACAAATAGAAACCGAAACTGATCAACTGGTGACCTGTTCAGTTATAGATTGTAAAACAGGTATCAGCAAGGTCAAAACCAAGCTCCGATACCAATTGTTGGATCGAGAATGCACAATAAATACTCTAAAGGGGGGTGAATAGAGTATTATACCTTTTAAAAATTTATTAACCACAATACTTGAGCAGATTAAAACAATTAAAGTGGTTAACAGTCAAAATCGGAGTATACACTAAACTTAGTTAAGTTAACGAACCTAGGCGGAAGATCTATTTTCGATTAACTATATAAAACTAAGTTAACTTCAGTTGATATGTTTCTAAAACAAATTCAGTTTGTGAAGGTAGGAACAGGATGTACAGAACTGAAACTTAACCAAAAATGAACCAGGCTGAAACACTACTGCAGGTTTCAACTAGACAGATTACAAGTTCAGTTTTAAGTTGTCAACCTATAACATACAGCTTCTATGTGTTCAACACATAACACAGAATTGCAGATATATCACAGAATTACAGATTCAGTTTTTAGTCTTGTTTAAGCCTAAGCATGCAATTGTAAGGTGTGTCAAAGATATAAACTACCTAAAGCACATATGTGTAATCTACTAGAGATCACACCCACACAAAAGGTTTTCACTAGATGTAGCTTGAGTTTAATTACAAAAAAAAAAAAAAAAAAAAAAAAATTTACAACACTTTCACTGTTAAAGTGTTACTAACGGATAACCAAATTAGTGTTAGTTACACTAAGATGACTTAAATGCTTGGTAACAACACTTAACAGATTTGTACAAAACACACTCACCAAAGAAGTAATACTCACCAAAGGATACTTACCAAGAATCACTGTCCGGATTCTTGAACCCGAATTCAGCTCCGTGAATTCGTATACCAGCAGGACCGAACCCGAACTGCTGAACCACAACTTGGCTAAGCTGTGCCCTTGTTATTGCTCCTCAATAACAAGTGGAGAACACCTCTTTGCTACAACAAATACTCACTAACAATTTCCTTGTAGAGCTACACTCTACCACACTCACACTCACTTTTCTTTAACACTCAATAAACTGAAAGGGGTTTAAAATACAAGTGCTGAGAAAATAAGAGATAGAGAAGTTAGTGAGGAATGTTGACTTGAGGGAGAGGGTTGTTATGCTGACATTTGATATGGCTGGAGTGTATATATATAGGAGAGGACCCGAATGTTGTGTAGCTTTCCAGCTTGGAGCCTTTATCAGGTACATCTTTGTCTTCTTATGTAGTCCAGCTTTGCACTACAGCTTGCATCCAACGGCTCAAAATGGAGTTGTTCCCAAGAGAGAGTAAATTCCTGCACACTTAACAAAATATAAATCTGTGGATAGGAGTAAAAGTATACTGTAGAGAGAGAAAAAGCAAAGCATCCAACGGTCACATTGTGACTTGGGTACACAAAAGATGCATACCCCAAGACATACACATTTATCAAGACAAATTATAGATCTGAAGATATATAGTACATACAAGTTTATAATATATGTATATGTATATTTATATATTTATATATATATATATATAAATATATATATTAGATTACCAAATATCACACAAGTCATGTAAACAGACATACAGTAACCTTTTTATTTATTTATATAATAATGGATATAGCAACAGAGATCAAAAGATTCAATGCATGTGCAGACTATATATATGAGTACAGATACCATTAAATTAATGCTCAACAAGACTAAGACAAGACATATATATATATATATATATATATATATATATATATATATATATATATATATATATATATATATATATTCTATTTTATTAAGCAAAGATAGAATAGTGATAGAAATAAGTTAGACATCTTAACAAAACCTTTTAGATTAGCGCACCATAAGAACATTTTTTGACAAACGTACACAGAAAATATAAGATACGACATATACGATATATATATATATTTCGAACATGCATCAGCCATTCAAGACAACACAACAAACTATTATTATCATTATTGCAGGCATCACACTAGGCAAGAACATATAACATGGAAAATTGCTTAATATAATATATATATATATATATATATACACATCTCAAACATGCATCAGCCATTCAAGACAACACAACAAACTATCACTACAAGAAAACTGGCTTTCAATGACAAAATATAATGAGATGAGGCGAATCCCATCATTAAGGGGTAGTTATAATGACAGAACCTAAATTATTTTGCTGATTGATGACGAAAAATTCTTTCCCGTCATTTGTGATCATATTTTCCATCATTAGTGGTCCTATTAAAAAATTCCCGTCATTATTTATACTTTTTTTTTTAAATGAGTTTTTTATAATACGGCTATAGAGAAAAAAATATGTGGTTAAAATACGTACATGACACTTATACTTAGTAACCGCGTCAATAATTTTTTTTTATCATTTTATGTTTTTCATAAAAATAGGTATGAAATGGTTTTTCTATTTAGAAAGAGTATATTGCAAATCATTATCAATATATGGACTTTCATTTTTCAATTTATGGCCCTAAAAATTTGCCAAATTTTTGGCGGGGTAATCTCCCACTAAATTTAGTCCCAATTTCAATTTTTTCTGTTCTACGAGAATACCATTTTCTTCTCGAGTAATGATACGGTCTCAATCGTTGTACCACAACGAGTACGTGTATCTAAATCGTTAATTTCTAATGTAGACTCATAGATCATTGTTAATTACACCATGATCAATGGTGTAGATAAATGTTGTGGCACTCGTACGGTTGTTCCCATATCATTATATTTTTTTTCACCTAAAAAAACAATAATTATTTTTCACCACATATATCTTATCTTATCTGTTAGATTAGATAAACTGAGACCTTATTGCACTGAACTCTTCACATCCAAACTCTTACGGTAAGGTTCTCTCCGGTAAAAAAAAAACGCAGATGGTACTCCTCCTTTCAATTTAGCCTTTCGATTCAGGCTCCTTTTCTATCACATATGGTACTCTTCCTTCTTATATCTAATTGATGATGTATGTTTTTTATTTCAATTTTAGGGTTCAATTGCAAAGAGATAATCAAATTTGATCGGAAGCAGAGTGTTTGAGTTGCAGCCACAAATCAAGGTGAGTTATTCTTTAATCTATCCAAACAACCATTCAATTTATGTAAGTTAAATTTTCTGTTCGATGGTTTGTGTGAGGTATGAATGTAATATTTTAATTCTTTGTATTGAAACCCCTTTTAGCCAAAATCTGAAATTTTTGGGGACATTCTTGTGACGAATACGAGCGACTACACCTTATATGTGTTGAATGTGTTCAGGATGACCACAAAGAGGGTTGTCTTGATATTGAAGTTTTGTGTGTTATGAATGTCAATCTACTGTCTATTTGGCATATGGATTGTCGCTTTTCATGAACTGGTTGCACATCATTTTTTGTGGAAATCAATATAAGTGGTTGTTGTCAAAGGGACACCAAGTATAGGTGTGGCCTTTAATTGTTTGTTCATACCATAAAGTGTTACCACCTTCAGAATATCAGTCTGACTCAACCCCATTGAGTTAAGCACTGAAATTCTGATTATATGTGCTTGGCATTGTGAGGAAATTGATAACTTGATATCCTGTTGTTGATTGCCCTGCACACACTATCACCGTTGCACTACACTTCTGTATTCTGTGTTTTTGAACTGCATTTGTCTACTAAACTCTTGGTACACCCCAGCTACTGTTACAACATTGATTTTGTCCATATAATCCACAGTTCCTGTGCTTTAGTTTGCTGCTGCATCTCTTTGCTTGGCTGCATAATCTGCTAGTCCTGCATACCTGTATTTGCTGCATCTGAAATCTGTTCTACTGCATATTTGTTGATCCTATTTAGCAAAGTTTGCTGCTGAATTGGTGTGCTGCATTAATCTGTTAAAGTATTTTGAATTAGGCCCGTTTAGTCTGCAATATCTGTTAGAAAATCCTTATAATAGGTTGTTATTCATTATCTAGCTGGTCTTCTTATTATTCTATTCTCATCATTGATTTACAGATCAAATAGTCACAGTCTTAGGCTTTGACTATCTGATTTGGACATCAGCTGAGTGATCGAGGGAAGACTGGTTAAGAAATCTTGACTGTAATTTTTGAATCCTTCCTAGCAGAGCTGCTTTGGTTTGTACTTCCTCCTCCAATCTTGACTGTAATTTAACTTTCCCTGCTTCCAACTGAAAAATGAGTAGTTATCAGACTCGAGAATGATTCATAAATTACCAACTCACCTAAAAGCTTATGCTGTTAAGGAGAAACCTAAATTCTACATATTAACCTTTACATATATCCGCACGTGTGAACTTGCAACACCTGGCCAAAAGTAGACTTGCAGTAGCTAAGTAGCAACAGTAGTCATTGTTTTTGTTGTAGCATAGTAAAAATGTCCAGAAGTAGTAATATTTTTCTTATAAATAAATTGACAGGAGTGGGTTTTGTCATCTATCCTATAAGCTTAAGTTGTTGAAGAGAAATGTAATATCTTTACAATAACCTTCACCAACTAAAAAGAAAGTTGCACAGATCAACATATTATGTATTGGTACAAATTAAATGAACTATCTGTATATTATGTATTCCTTACGTTGGATAATTTATTATAGTATACAATGCAAGATATACATAAAAATTTGAATTGGATCTTGATCGGGATAGATATTTTTATCTCAGAAGTTTTTGTCCTTATACTTTAGCTCTAATTTTAGCTTGAGGAGAACCAATGAAGGTTGCAATGAACCACTAGACTCTTTTGATTCATCATTTAAGTGCTCAGTACGTACTAGCTAATTCCTACTGCATCTTTTGATATGGTAGAGCTGTATTGAGGGCTGGTTTGAGCTATCCCAAGTGTGTATTCCTTGATATTGTTTGTACTTTTAACGGTGGATACTTTTTTCTTGTTATATTGCACATGTTTTCTTGAAGACTTCCTTAAGTGATTTTTGTGTCAACAGGTGATACCAAAAAGTAAAAATAGCATGATACAGAAGCCTGATTCTTTCCTTGCACCTGGTCAGCTAGCCAAGGATCGCAATTGTGGAAAAAAACATTAAATGTTGCAAATGGGAGTAAGAGGATAGAAGCCACAGAGCAAAGAACAAATAATTTGTGCAATCATGGAAGGACGGGTAATGTGTAATCTTTAACAAAACATTGCAATGTATTATAAATTGATATAATTGTAACAAGTATTTTTTCGTTCTTGAAGGTGGTAATGGAGTCCACAATCTTTTTGTCCATTATGGTGAAGACAAATGGGAAGAAAGAAATATAACAGAAGAAAGTTCTGTTTTGGATGTCTTGAGCATATGTCAAAGGTTCATTGACATTTATAGCTTTGGCATCAAAATTACAGATGAGAATGGTAAGACTTTGAAAAATGACAAAGATTTGTTGGGTTTGCTGAAAGAACAAGAAAATGTGGAGGATATATCCATCTATCTATATAAGGATTCAAATGTACAACCATTGCTCTTCAAATTGCCTCAAGACACTCCATCACTTGGTAAACTACAATTAGAGTTCATTGATTTGATTTTGTTTTATTCAATTATCTTTAACTTTATTTGATGTTGTGTTTTTACACTTTCAGCACCGAGTGATCCGCAAGTGAGAGATGTGTTAACAAAAGATGGTAATCATGGTGAAAAGAGTGTTGAAGGTATGTATGATATGCATAACATGTTGCCCATCATGAATCACATATTGGGTAATGAAAAAGTGGATATAGTTTTTTGTAATAATTTTTTTGATTAGATTCAACAGCTGAAAAAATGAAAAACGTTAGAGGAACAAACAAGAACAAAAAGATCATCTCTCTGAAAAGTGGAGAAAAGCTTGCAATTAATTTTTACAACTGTCGCGCGGTAGGACCTAATCATGAATGTTGGTCTAGACACATGGGGAAAATTGTGCGAGACAAGCAAATATGTCCTATATGATTGCTTACTTGGAAGGATGTGACTGAAAGTGAAAAGCAACACATGTGGACTATGGTAAAGGTACGTGAAATGCATTCTTTGTGCTTTACATACATATCTAACATATGTTGCTTACTTTTTTTACCACCATAATAACCATACATCAGCTTGTCATAATTTGGAAACTGTACTATTTACTACATATTATGGATTTCATTATTTTTTATTCAAATAAACAAATGATTTGCTTACAGGTTCTAGGAAAATAATATTACATTTGGATGTGAACTAGCTAGAGGTGTTTTCAGAATGGTTTTGGTGGAATTAATCCTACTTTATTTGATATTTTGTAGGAATGCTTTTCCAATCCTGATATGGACTTATACCGTGAACATACTTTGGAGCATATGGGTATTTTGTGGACAGCATGTAGGTCATTTTTGAACACAAAGTATGTGAAACCTTGCGAAACTAAAGGGCTTGCATTGAAAAATGTTCCTCCAGGGTTGAATGCTAAAGATTGTGATGTAAACCGAATCTCGTAGGATCGTTGATTAAAGCACAGCAAACGATTCAGCTTGGAAAAGTATATTTTTATGGCTTTTTGAATATATATAACGAAAATAACAAAATGATATGTAAATACTCCATCTCAGAATATTTACTACGGTGATCCCATCTCAGGAACACCAACCAATTACCCCGTCTCGGGATAATCGAAATAAGTCAATCTCTCGAAAACTTCGAAAGAAAACCCAATCTCTAAAAGTTTCTTATGATGAAAATTCAATCTCGAATTTCAACCAAAATAGTTTTTTGATTCAATAATAAGCTACCTATTCAAATACAAGGAAATGCGCTTATATAAATTTCATGACTAAAGTCCAATTGCCATTTTAACGATGTGGGACCAAATAACAATAATTAAAAATAATAATAAATATAAAAGACAATTAACCAATGTGGGATAATAAAATACAAATTAAAAGACTAAATAAAAGATTCAATCTTCCTCTTGAATCGGGTATTATCTGGGCCACATCATTCCCTCCCTCTTCAAAAGGATTCGTCCTCGAATCAACCCGGATCGAACACGAATATCGTGCTTCCATACGTCCACTCAACCACGGAGAAACTCAGATTCACAACATCGCAAAAACATGGAATGGCGCGAGTGGAGAAAGCAGCGACAACAAAATCCAAAGGGCGGCAATGCTGTAAATATGGATCCACATATACATGTGGCGCTTGTAACGCCTGCAAATCAGCAACTAAAATTGCCGAGTGCACCGTTGAACCATCGGATTGCACCGGTTCGGTCCCCGGTTGGACCACATTCGATTCAGCAAGTAAGTCCACGGGCATAGTGATTGGGTCAACACCAATATCCACCTTGACGTCGGCAATCTCGTCAGAATGGTCGGGTACCGGTAAAGGAGAATCAATAGTAGCAACTGGAACAACATCATTAGTAAGTTCTTCCGTGGCTGTATCAACAATAAGAATGTCTTCCTCCTCGTGTACCACAGCCATAGGGGGGTTGGGAATAACCTGTTAATTCGATTGAGCATGTGAAGGAAAGAATTTGGGCGGTTTTCCAGCCATAGCTTCTCCACGTGTTACACCATACGTGATAAAGAAAAGTTCATCGTCCGCCTTCCACTTTGCGTCTAATTTCCTCCAACGTTCTGCACGTTCTAATTTCCTTTGTTCTGCCTCTAATTTCCGTTGCGCAATACGTTCTAATTCGCGTCGTGGATCGAGGGTGTCACGTAATGCATCTGGGGCAGCCATAATTTCAGCATGTCTTCGATCGGATTCAACTTGATATCGCTCGAAGTCTGTATGGATGTTGTCGAAAGTTGCAAGTAGTTTATCCATTGCAGCAACTTGCAAATAATCTTCCAAGAACGCAACAGATGATTCCTCGCAAGAACATAATTTCAGGACTAAAAACGCAGCTTTTTAGGATGCTAGGGCTTTACACGATCTGCACAAGGGTTTCTTGGATTTCAAGAACAGCTAGGGTTGCGAAAATAGCAGCAAAATTCGATGACGTATGGAGATTTTGAGTGTGGCTGCAATTAGGGTTCTTGGTGCTCAAGAACGCAGCAGATTTCTTCCAATAAACGCAGCAGCTTTAATCTCCTAATCTCTGACGGCACTTGTCACGACCAAACGGTATGGAATTCGGAAAAACACAAAGAAGAAAACTTGTAGAGAACGAAATTTTGGTTCATAATGTTACATTTCAGAATTTTTGGACAGGTATAACCCACTCAAATTGAATTCGTAAACAGATCACTCTCGGGTTATGGGTTTTGACGAAACGATCAACTAGGTGACGGCGACTATTGTGCAAAACCGGTCGGGACCCTGGAAAAACTCAAAGAATCAAAGTTGTAGAAAAATGAATTTCCTATGTTCTCACAAAATTTCATTCAATTGTGACCACCACAACTCCCTAAAAACAAAGTCGACTACAAGCTATTCCAGAAAATCGAGCAGAATATTCCGATCCGAATTTCATCAAGATAAAATCCGAATTTGCAAAAGTGCAAAAGAGACAAAAGACAGCCAATACAAAATTCTATCTACTGGTAAATTTTGAGAATTTTTCGATATGATTTGAATAGGGAGAGATTGGAAACAAAGTCGGACAGTCAGATTTCAAGAGCAGAAAATTAGGGTTTCGAACAAGAATAATATGTCACGCCTGACTTCCCTCAATACGTAGGGTTCTTTGATGGACGAAGAAACGCAGCAGTTGTATCGTAATATGTAGTAGCAATTAGGGTTCAAACGGCGGCTGCAGTTAGGGTTTCTCGGAGAACAAGAACGCCAGGAACTCTAAGAAAACGCTGCAGTTTTCTGTCTAGAACGCAGCAGCTGTTGTTGCTTTAATCGCCTGATCTCTGATACCACTTGATGTAAACCGAATCTCGTAGGATCGTTGATTAAAGCACAGCAAACGATTCAGCTTGGAAAAGTATATTTTTATGGCTTTTTGAATATATATAACGAAAATAACAAAAGGATATGTAAATATTCCATCTCAGAATATTTACTACGGTGATCCCATCTCTGGAACACCAACCAATTACCCCATCTCAGGATAATCGAAAGAAGTCCAATCTCTAAAAACTTCTTGAAAGAAACCCAATCTCTGGAAAGTTTCTTATGATGAAAATTCAATCTCGAATTTCAACCAAAATAGTTTTTTGATTCAATAATAAGCTACCTATTCAAATACAAGGAAATGCCTTATATAGGCTACAGACTCCAAGTCCAATTGCCATTTTAGCAATGTGGGACAAAATAACAATAATTAAAAATAATAATAAGTATAAAAGACAATTAACCAATTTGGGATAATAAAATACTAATTAAAAGACTCAATCTTCCTCTTGAATCGGGTATTATCTGGGCCACATCAGATTGGGCCTGGCTTGTCACTGAAAAATTCTTAAGTGATAAGTTCAAGGTATGTTAAGATTGGGAAAAAAACTAAAGAAAAATATCAAGATTCCATTGCTAATTGTGCATGTGTTTATTCTTATATCTCGTAGTTGCACTCATGAAAGATACATTCTTTCCAATTATTTGAGCTTAGAGGGTTTTTTTTTCTTGGTTAGTAAATCGGTAAACGTGTCGTGTCTTGATTTGTTGATGTCTTGAGATGATTTTTGTTAATTTCATGCTACTTTTGCAGTATATAATTTCACCCATTGCTCTGTTTTTTTTATTGTTGTTGTTATTTGGTTGTGTATCTTGTGTTCTAGGTTGTGTTGCTTCTACTATCTTGATTCTTTTAAGAGACATTTATGTCTTTGGTAAGAACTTTTGGGCAGTAGTTTTACTATCTACAATTGTCTTCTTGTTCTTTGTACTAAATTTGAGTTGTGTGTTAGTATGAAATGGTGTTGTAGTTCGTGATTTTTGCGGCATTTATTCTTTTGAAATTCTAGTGTAATTGGTCAACGTAATTGCCGATTAATCTTTCAATATGACATTCTTGATGTCCAATTAAAATTTAGTAGGAGTCTAAGAAATTTCATAGTTAAAAAACCGACTGTAATACTGTTTTGTGATTCAAATGTAGAAAATCAGCTCTCAAAATTCTGATAATCATTTCAAAGGAGTGATGAATCATCGAACCGGAAACCAGCCTCATAGACAAATCATATATGAGATGGTAGATATTCAAAAATTACTGTTCTGTTCGATTATTACGTTAATTTGTTGACATTTAATTTTTCACTTGTTTGATTTAATTATTCCAGGGAGGTAAGGAAAATGCCCCACTTGACATTGCGAAAATCTTTTATGCCACAAGACAAAAAATGGAAAGTTTGTTGAACCAAGAGTGCAAGAAAAATATGTAAGTATCAATACTTAACATTTATGCATATGTCCATCATTTATCAAATATTTTTTTTGACAAATAGAGGTTGAGCTTTGTAGGATGAGATAATCAAGACTGTTCAAGCCAATGCATCATTGTCACCAATTGATGTGGTTGAAACTTGCTTTGGACCACAGAAACATAGCAATGTATTTGGTTTTGGAGGTGGAATGAAGAGGAAACATTTTAATGATCCTCGGGCATCTCATATAAAAGAACTTAAGGCTAAACTTCACAAGAAAGAAGAAGAAAGTAATGATCTTAGAAGACGCGTTGAGGAAATTGAAAGTATATTGATCCACGTGAGGAAGGAAGGTCAACCAACCTCAAATGATCCACCAACGTGTATCAATGACCTTGCATAGCTTTGACTCAGGTATGCAATATTTCATAACCTATAATCTAGTTACAATGTTGAATTAAAGAAAAACAAGTGTATATAAATGAATAACCTCTTTAAAAGTTTTCATGTTTATTACTAGAGACTTTGTGGTTTTAGGTTTTATGGATTTATGCATGAGATTCTTGTGATGCCCTTTGATGTGTCCTGCTATATATTTTGATTATTACATGTTTCATAACATTTTTACTTAGTAGATACTTGTTATTAGGTCTTTGTTATGCATTGGTGTGCTTATCTACTTAAAATGCCTATACCGGTTTTATGATTATATCTAACTTGCCCTACAATTTGGGGTTCATGGTGTATATAGGGAATCGATATGAATGCATCGAACTCGGAAATGTAAGCAACTTACCTTGCATCTAACTTTGAATTTTCTGGAAATGTGAACTCTGGTTTGATTTTTTGTTCTTGTTTGCCCATGAATCAGATGTGAATCTTGAAATGATATTTCTGCACTTGTTATAATTATGGAAATACGATCATAAAGATGAATTTGTTGTTATGCATTTTTCGTGTCGAGCTGTACACTTATCAAAGTAGTCACTAAATGTGCAGACTTAGATTAAGGAAAGACTAATAGTTAAAATATGAAACACTAGTTTTCCAGACTCATTCATTGACCATATGCACAATACATAAAAAAAAAACTATCATGTTCCTTCAAATAAATAGGCACCCAATAAACAACCACCTAAATATCTTATTCACTGTTATAATCTGAAAATATTTCCAGTCAACATGCAGCACAAATACTTGTTTATTCTGCTACTACAAATAAAATAGCAAATTTTTCACATTTTTAAGTGCAGTCTTTTGTCAGCACAAAACAAAAAGACTCACGTCGACTTTTTTCTTTATTTTAATATTTTGTTAATTTGTTACAATGCTTTCTTAATTGATTATTTCTAATTTATATGCAGGAGTATGTTTTGATGCTTTTTGAAGAAATGTAGCAAAGGATTTCTATCTATCACACCTTGCAATGCATACACAGGTTTTGCTTGTATTTTGACTGTGTATGGTATTTTGGAGTAACAACCAAACGATCTATATTTATGGTTAGATATTCGAACTTCAGGATATGATCGATATTTTGAAATCCTTTTATAATGCATATATGTAACCATCCCAACTATATCTTTGGGAACAAGTACTATTGTAGCTTTTGTATATGAATATATGTATATATAATGTACATTATATTTGGTTGATTTATTTTGAAGTAATTTTCGGTTATGAAAGGTAGCAGTTCATTTTAAGATTTGTTTGTAATGGTAGATTCTCTTGTGACATTGTGATGGTTCATTATCAATAATGACGCTAACTTTCATTAATGCATGGCATTTAATGAGGACTTGTACTGTTATGAAAGTAAGAGATAATGGCGGTTAAATTGTATTATAATGACAAAACTTGAGGTCATTACAAGTACTTATAAGTGAGAATATATCCCGTTATCAAATGTGTATCAATATTCATGAAGGAACCTACCTAATGAGGGGATACACTTTTTAATGACAGTAATAATCATCATTAAAAGCATATACTAAACAACATATGAAAATATAATGAGAGGAAAATACTATAATAATGAGGGGGTATGTGGTCATTAAAATTGTTATAATGAGAGTAAATGAGCCTATAATGATGGGATATGCCGTCATTAAATCATGATTTAATGATGGAAAACGGCCTTATTAATGAGAGGATAGTTCATTATATAATATTATTTTTATTGACGGGATAATGCTGTCATTGAATGTGTTGTGCCTTTAATGACGGGAATTCCTTTCCCGTCATTATTTACCTTTATCTAGGGAAGCAACAATAAGAGGAAAATCCCGTCATTAAAAGTGTTTAATGACAGGAATCAGGCATTTAATGACGAGAATTCCCGTCATTAAAACCCGATTTTCTTGTAGTATATTATTATCATTATTGCAGGCATCACACTAGGAAAGAACATATAACATGGAAAATTGCTTAATATAAATTTTACATATCAAAGACTTGTAGTTTAACCCCAAAAAAAAATATTATACATACTTTCACAGAGCATCAAGGACCGAAAATAGCAAATGCATACAACACAGAAAACTTCACATTAATTAACATACAGTTACTTATTTCAATTTCACAAGTCCGAACATGCATTTCGAGTTAGGTATTTTAATCACCAAAGATCACATCTTTAATCCAATTTCGAGATAACCGTTTTGAATCTCAGATTTCGATTATGCAACAGAAGAGAGATTAGTACTGATTTCATATCAAAACAAAACATTTTACTTCGACAAGAAATCAGAGCAAGCATATTCCACATATTATATTTTCTTAATTTACGTAACATGCAGTCAACAGATTTAGATCTAGAACAACATTACGCACAGATTATCAGGAAACCGAGTATGATGTTTCAGACTAGTGACAACGGAAACAACTGGAGCATGCTGAACACGATTTATCACAAAGAAGAGGACAAACACATTCGGATCTAATACTGGGCCGAGGCATGCATTATCAGAGAGTCAAGATGAGAGGATAGAGGCACAACATCATAAAAGGATGTAGAATACTTCCCTGATACAGTAGATTTATGATTTGATGTTAGGTTTATGTTGATTGAACATCATCGGCCTCATAGCAGCCTTCATCGGCTCCAGCAATGTCAGAAAACTAGAGATTCAAACCGACCCAGAAAAGCTTTGAGCTTTCATCATCGTTTCAACCTACACAACATCACACCATCATTAAAGCAACAAGCCTTATGACAGATACTCCTCTTGAGATAAAAAGCCAAGTGTTGCAGAGTCTATTTCGATTTACAACATCAGAGAGTTATTTCGAGTGAGAGATGGAGAGGGAAACCGATTTGGTTTCATCAAAATAGAATAGGAAACAAGGAAGAGGAAATGAAAGAGACTACTTGGAGATGGAAGAGGAAAAATTGCAGAGAGGCTTTTCAGATGGAGAATGGTCTATTGAATTAAGAGTAAGAGAAAGAGAAAAGAGTTTTGGGAGTTATACAAAAAAGATAAGAAAAGGACGGTTTGAGTGTTTTAATGTGCAATAAGAGAGGTAGAGAAAAAGGACGGTGGGTGGAGTCTTTTCAAGAAACTTCTCGTGTAGATGAGAAGGTGGGAGGCTGAAAGAGTTTATGTATTAGGAAATAAATAGGGTTTAGTTATGTGGTATAATAATAATAATAAATTATATGGAAAAAGGCTTGGAAAACAAAAAGGGGCAAGGACTAAAACAAAAGTTTATTGGGCTGCAAGACCGAAAAAAAAAGAGGCTATACAAACATATAATATAAATAATAAATATAATGGATTATCAAATTATGTCACAAACATAAGAGTTGATAAAAACAAAACAATGTGACACACAAAATGTTTATAAGTATATCATAAGATATTTTAATCACATAAAATATGGTGAAAAGGTTTAGTGTGACATACACACATTATTGATCATGTAAGAGCTAAGATATTTAAGTCACATACATAATATAAAAATTAAGCTTGAGTCACTTGATAATTTTCAAACACATGTCACTTAAGTAAAGATATTTAGTGACAAGGTTGATTGTAGAGTAATTATAAGATATATTCCAACATAAATATATTTTAAAATACATCAACACAAAATACTCAACAAGATTTCCATACAAAATGCATGTTCTTCGACTGCTGACTCCAATCCAAAAAATCTTGAATTAGAAGAAACACTTGACGAATTCATGAATCAGCTGGTGACCATCCAAGCTGGTTATGAATCAATTAAAGCTGAGAAAGAAGTTCTAATTCTTGAAGTTCAAAGATTGAAGTCTGAACTAAACATGATGAAACTGACTAGAACTCATAAAGAGAAGAATCAGTATCAGCCTACTACATCAGCAGCAAGAACTAAATATTTTGCTCAATCATGTTCAGCTACTAGATTCAAATCAGGATATCCATATGGACACAAAACTGGCTTAGGATTTGATACACAACAATCTTCTAAGGAGGGAACTAGCAAAGCTACTGAACCTAATATCAGAACTGGTATTTAGTTTGTGGTTGAGCAACTTCCACAGACTGAGAAAATTGCTAAACTAGTAAAGTCAGCATCTCATAAGACAACTCAGTTTTCTAAGAAGACAGCTGCATCGAATGGTAGATTAGCTCTACCTCAAGGAAACAGGAGTGGTAGATCAACTGTAAGATCTACAAAAACTGATCAAGTCAAGAACCAGAAAAATTATAATCAGAGTAAATCTAAGAATGTTAATCGTTCAAAGATTCATACAAGAAGGGGGAAAGGCAGACTATACCCAACTGATGATGATTGGAATTTTGTTGAACCTACTATTAAAACTGATAAGAACAATCATTCCAGACCAAAAACTTATCATAAGACTCAGCATATGACCTATCCCGGTTCTCTACAAAAGTCTCCATACAAGGGTCAATCTAGAACTCAGTACAAAAGGAAGGATGGTTATTATTTAGCTTTTAATAATAGAAGACATTTTGGAAATCAGTTTCAACTAGAAGATCTGAGAAATAAAATAAATAAGACACAATCCTAGAAAATATATTATGGAAGTGTGGCTTATATATATGAAAACAAGTGCAACAATTTCCAGAGAAGACCTTACGGAAATATGCCCAGAATTGTACTGACAACTGACCATTATCGACACAAACAGAGTTGGGTACCTAAAGCATTTTAATTTGTTTTGCAGGATATTTGGTACTTTGATAGTGGATGCTCTAGGCACATGACAAGGAGCAAGGACTGTCTCACTGATTTTGTAGCTAAAGATGGACCAAAAGTCAATTTTGGAAGTAAAGATAAACCTGGTTGCACACAAGGTTATGGAAATTTAATCAGGAATGGACTCACAATCAAGAATGTATCTTATGTGGAAGGACTTCACTATAATATACTCAACACAAGTCAATTTTGCGTTATGGGATACAAAGATACCTTTGATAAGGAGTATGGCATTGTCGTCAGTGAAACAGCTTTCCAGGTAGTTCTAGCCGGAAGAAGAGAAGAGAACATGTACGTTGTAGATTGGTCTACAGCATTTTCAGAGACTTGTTTAATTGTGCACACCAAGTCAGAACTCAGTTGGTTGTGGCACAAAAAACTGAGTCACCTAAACTTTGATGATATCATCTTGTTAGTAAAAAATAACTTGGTGATTGGACTACCGTAGATAACATAAAAGAAAGACAGCTTGTGTGATGCATGTCATCAAGGAAAGAAAACTAAAGCAAGTTTCAAGACTAAGTCTCAGCATTCAACAAACAGAGTTTTAGAGCTGATGCATATTGACTTATTTGGACCAATCACACCAATTAGTGTTAGTGGAAATAAGTACACTTTGGTGGTGGTTGATGACTTTTCAACATATACTTGGGTTATCTTCATGACCAAGAAAAGTGAAACCAAGCAACAACTGATAGAACTTCTCAAAAGACTCCAAAATCAGAAAAGTGTCACAGTAGTCAAGATCGATCAGACAAAGGAACAGAATTTCTCAACAACATAATCATTGAATATTGTGGAGAGAACGGAGTTCTACACCAGCTTGCAGCTACAGCAACACCTCAACAGAATGGAGTAGCTGAAGGTGGAATAGAACACTCAAAGGAGCTGGAAGGACCATGATTTGTGAATCTAAACTGCCAGAAAGATATTGGGCAGAAGCCATAAACACAACTTGCTATACTCAGAAATTGAGCTCTCTTGAACAAGAGACATGAAAAGACACCTTATGAGATTTGAAACGGCAGAAAACCAAATGTTTCATATTTTCATGCCTTTGGAAGCAAATGCTTTGTTCATAATAATGGAAAGGATCAGCTACAGGTTTTTCAACACAAAGCGATGAAGGAATATTTCTGGGTTACTCAATTGTCAGCAAAGTTTTTAGAGTATTAAACAAGCAAACACTCAAGCATGAAGAATCAATACATGTAGTTTTTGACGAACCAAAGTTTACTGGAGATACACTTAAAGATAAAGAAGAAAAAGTTTGTCAGCCTCAGTCAGACAAGACTGCAGATCCAGTTATCATTGATATTGGAAATTTAAGGATTTTAGATTCTTCGGATCAGGATCATCCTCAGTTGCAAGTAACTGAACTTGCAACTGAACAACAACAAGGAGAAACTGATCCAACTAGAAATGATCAAGCTCAAGAAGAACCAGTTCAACAAAATGAAGACCCTTTGATACAACCCCATGTACATCAATGGATGAGAGATCACCCATAAGAACAAGTGATAGGTTATTTCCAAGCAGGTGTTTGGACAAGACATCAACTAGATGCTATGATAGAATGTTTTCTATCTCAGTCTGAACCCAAAGAAATTGAGGAAGCATTAAATGATCCAGATTGGATTTTGGCTATGCAAGAAGAACTCAACGAATTTGAGAGAAATCAAGTTTGGGATTTAGTAGACAAGCCAGATCATGTCAACATAATCGGAACTAAATGGATTTTCAGAAACAAGCATGATGAAGATGGAAATATTATCGAAAAAAAGCAAGACTTGTAGCAAAAAGTTACTCTCAAGCTGAAGGGATAGACTTTGATGAAACTTATGCCCCAGTTGCAAGGTTGGAGGCAATCAGACTATTTTTTGCCTTTGTAGCTCACAAGAAATTCAAAGTGTACCGGATGGATGTTAAAAGTGCATTTTTGAATGGGATACTTGAAGAAGAAGTCTATGTTCAGCAACCACCAGGATTTGAAATTAAAGACCAAGCCGACAAAGTCTTTAAACTGAGAAAAGCTCTTTATGGACTCAATCAAGCACCAAGAGCTTGGTATGAAACTCTGTCTCTATTTTTGGTGGATAATGATTTTACAAACGGAACTATTGATAAAACCTTATCCAGGATGAAAGTTGAAGAAAGTACTCTCCTAGTTCAAATCTACGTTGATGACATCATTTTTGGATCAGAAAAATAAGCAACTCTATGAGAAATTTGCAAGTTTGGTGAAGAGCAAATTTCAAATGAGCATGACGGGATAACTGAATTACTTTCTCGGTTTACAAGTAAAACAGCTGGATAATGGGATTTTAATTCACTAAACCAAGTACACAAGAGAGTTAATCATGAAGTTTGGAATGGAGAAATCAGCTGGCATTGCAACACCAATTGGAAATAACATCAGATTGGATGAAGACAAAGATGGCAAGGATGCGGATAAAACTCTCTACAGAAGAATGATTTGAAGTCTACTTTATCTAACAGCCAGTAGACGAGACTTATCCTTTGCAGTAGGTGTCTGTGCCAGATTTCAAATTAAACCTAAATAAAGTCATCTCACTGTTGTCAACAAAACCTTGAAGTATTTGAAAGATACAGAAGGAGTTGGGATATGGTGCTCAAAAGAAGGAGAATTCAAACTGATATCCTACTCAGACTCAGACTATGCCGGATGCAAAGTGGACAGAAAATGTACTTCATGCACATGTCAGTTATTGGGAAATAGACTTGTGTCATGGTTGATGACGGTTAAATTATACCCGTAAAAGTCATCAACGTTGTCCTTAAATCGAGCTTAATAATATATATTTTATATTAAATCACGTGTTTATAATGAAAAATAGATAAATACCAAATTATATTCTATAAATCGAGCTTAATAATATATATTTTATATTAAATCACGTGTTTATAATGATTATTTAGTGTTGTGTGATTTATAGAATATAATTTGGTATTTATCTATTTTTATTATTTAAATATGATTTACTGTGCGATATATATTGATTTTATAGATTGCGATGAATCGGAGGATATCTACCATCGGAGGAAGTAAATCTAAAGAGAAATCAAGGCAGAATAGGATTGCATTGAAGATAAATACCGAAGCAACATGAAAAGTGGAGTAAGGAACAAGAAAAGCCAGCGAGCCAATCAGAAATCAGTGAGCTCGCTGGCAGCGAGTCATTTGCTTGCTGGGGGCGAATTCGGTAAAATCTCGAGGATCAACTGGGAGTTATCTCTACGCGTTTTAGGGTTTTCAAAAATACTGTATCTTTAAGTCGGCCAAAGTCTCTATATAAGCAGCAGCCACGAATTTTATTTCACCATACTTTAGAATACACACCATTATACAATATTTTCATTTTTATAAAAGTTCTCAGTTTTATTTATGTTCTTTCGTTACGGAGTCGTTAGAATCCCAGGTTAGAGATCGTATCAATGAGTGGGAATCACGCTCGTCTTCGAGGGTAATGTCTACTCCGTTATGCAATCTTTATTCATAGATCTAATTTATTTCGTGATGGAGTAGTCGTTTTGTGTATTGATTTCGTGATGTAGTTAATTAACGAACCCATGTTTATGTAGATCTGAGACGTAAAAGATGTTTTACGAGCAAATCTGGTTCAGATCTGAGCTCGCTGGCAGCGAGCCTATGTCTCGGTGGTAGCAAGATCTGTGATGTTCTTGATTTGTCTATGAACGGCTTCGACTACGTCAGGTTCTCTACTTTGTAATTAAAACGAGTAATTAAACCTGATCAACTTAAATATTTGTCATCGTAATTTAACATGAGACTCAAAAAGTGATTGTTACTTAGGACAGAGATTGAATTGGTGTCTAAGAAGTACGCCTAACCATAGGAATATTGTTTAGATGAGGTTACGGCTTAGATGAGGTTACGGTTTATACCGGCATCCCTAGCTTTGTATTGTGTCAGAAGTTATATGAGATGGAGGCCTACGAAGCGAAGACATTTAATGAAATATAAGTTATATTGTGTCGTTTATTATTTTATAGTACGCTACTCGGAGATCGAAGGAACCGCCAGAGCCATATAATCCTGAAATAGAGAAATTTGCAAGACGAAAAAGGAAGTTAGCTAGAGAACTGGATAAGCAAGGAGAAGAGGATCCAAATATCGAGGAAATCGAGCAAGGATTGGAAGAAGGACATACAACCGATCATTCTAAGCATTCTGAATCTGAGGCAGAAACGGTATAGAGGTGGATAGAGCAAAAGTAGAGGTGATTGAAAAACTGCCTCCACCAACCAATCTTAAGACATTGCGAGGTTTTCTTGGCCATGCAGGATTGTATTGTCGGTTTGTGAAGGACTTTTCCTTAATCTCTAGACCTCTTACTGAGTTATTGGCCAAGGATGTGCCGTTTGTGTTTACTAATGAGTGCATGAAAGCTTTCAATGAGTTAAAGAGCATGCTTATTACTGCACCCATTATGATTAAGCGCCTTGATTGAAATCTACCTTTTGAGTTGATGTGAGATGCAAGAGATACCGTTGTACGTGCTGCCTTAGGACAAAGGAAAGATAAGATCTTTAGGCCCATATATTATGCAAGTCGAACTTTAAATGCTGCTCAAAGGAATTATGCAACTACTGAGAAAGAGCTTTTGGCTGTTATCTTTGCGTTTGACAAGTTTAGATCTTATCTAGTAGGATCTAAAGTCACTGTTTGGACTGACCATGTGGCTTTGAAGTATCTTTTAGCCAAACAAGATTCCAAGCCAAGGTTATTGAGATGGATTCTACTATTGCAAGAGCTTGATGTAGAAATCCGTGATAAGAAAGGATCTGAGAATCTGGTTGCGGATCACCGTTCACGTTTACAAATAGAGGACAATGACCGAGATTGGAGAAACATTTCTAGATGAACAGTTATTCTCCATCACTGCCATACATGGAAAGGATGATTGCGCTGCGGTATCTTTGCGTGTTGAGGTTGTGAAAGAGAAGAAACAACAATGGTTTAAAGACTTTGTGAATTATCTCTCCACGAAATACTTGCCACCATATCTCAACCCCCAAGAAAGAAAGAAATTCTTCAAGGATCTTAGGCACTATTATTGTGAAGAGCCCTATCTGTTTAAGCTAGGATCCGACAATGTCTTTAGGAGATGTGTGCCGGAAGAGGAGTATTATGATATCCTTAGACATTTCCATGCTTATGAAACCGGAGGACACTATGGAGGAGACAAGACGGTAGCGAAAGTTCTCCAATATGGTTTTTACTGGCCCACATTGTTCAAAGATGCACATCAATATGCTAGATCTTGTCATTCTTGCCAAATGACTGGAAATATCTCGAGAAGGAATGAAATGCCACTGAAGAATATCCTTGAGGAGGAACTCTTTGATGTTTGGGGTATTGATTTTGTGGGACCCTTTACTTCGTCTTTGTCCAACCGCTATATTTTAGTGGCGGTTGATTACGTGTCCAAATGGTTTGAGGCCATTGCTTCGCCTACTAACGATGCGAAGGTTGTACTGAAGTTCTTAAAGAAAAATATTTTTACGCGGTTTGGAACACCTCGTGCCATTATTAGTGATAATGGAAGCCATTTTTGTAATAGGCCGTTTGAAAAGTTGATGATTAAGTACGGGGTTAGACACAAGTTAGCTACTACTTATCACCCTCAAACAAGTGGACAAGTTGAGGTTACAAATCGAGAAATAAAGCGCATTTTGGAGAAAAATGTGAATACGACTAGAAAGGATTGGTCGTTGAGATTAGATGATGCTTTATGGGCTTATAGGACTGCTTATAAGATGACTATTGGAATGTCCCCTTATAAAATTGTGTTTGGAAAAGCATGTCATCTACCAGTTGAACTTGAATACCATGCCATGTGGGCTACACGTATGTTAAATTTTGATGAGAGTTTAGCTGGAGAAAGAAGATTGTTGGAATTGACTCGCCTAGAGGAGTTTCGTCTAGAAGCTTATGAGAATGCAAAAATATTTAAGGAGCGCAGAAATAAATTTCATGATAACAAAATATTGGACCACACCTTTAAGGAAGGCGATCTGGTTCTTCTTTACAATTCGCACTTGTGACTCTTTCCTGGCAAGTTAAAATCACGATGGTATGGTCCTTATCAAATGAGTAAAGTTTTTCCTTCTGGAGCTGTTGAGGTATTAAACCTTAAGGATCAATCAACTTTTCTGGTTAATGGACACCGTTTCAAACATTACATTGGTCTTGGTCAAGGAACAGATGAGGAAGTCTTCACTCTTGAAGATCCCACATATACTTAAACCGTCGTTGAACTAAGTCGAGCTGACGACTATAACCTCAGAACTATTTCTTAACAACTATCTTTTGCTTTTGTTTTTGTTTTGTTTGAATAAAGTAGCATGAGACTGTTAAGGTTTTTCTCGTCTCGCAATGTTCCGATTCTAAGTTCGGAATAAACGAAGTTTTTTTCCTTGATAGCCGCCATGTGAGTTTTGTAGTTTTAACTCTTTGGTTTTCCTTGTCATTGGTTGTATGAAATAAAGTGGCTTAATTTGTTTTTGGATATTCTATATCTACTTACTGCTGCATTATTTTATGACTTCCATTGACTTGTTATTAACGATTTCGTGGAGTTTCTGTTTGGTTTGTTTAAACAGGGTTTTGTTTGCTTCTCCACGCCGTGCTTGGATCACTCCTATATTCTGCCTTTACTTGAGAGCCGTTTCCAGAGCTAAGTCTTTTTCTTTGTCATTGGGGACAATGCCAAGTTTAAGTGGGGGGTAGGAGACTTAGCTATGATGTTTTATAATAGAACAATTGAATGAAACGGAGAAAAATGAAAAAATTAAACAAATGCCAAACTAATTATCTCGTACCCTTAGAATTATGAGTTGTTATACATGGAAGTAGTAGGGAAGGAATCAAGTTGCATGATTACGTGATCATTTTATACTTATGTGAATGTAAATTTAAGGATATTCATGCCAACTGTTGCAAGTCGTTATTTATTATTCGATTACTCAACTTGTGGATCGACGTTACCGCACGAATTATAATAACTAGAAGAATTATGTGTACATTGCGTAGATGATTTTTTATGCAAACTTAGTGTCGATATTTATCTGATGATGTATTCTTATCTTCTAGCCATCAAAGCGGAGTAATAAACTTGAGAATTATCTGTGTTTTAACAATGTGTTAAACACTGGGCTTGTAGTAACATTACCAAAGTAGCCCCGCGCTTGTGGTAATATTCAATGCTATACACTAATCCGTGAGAGGGGGATTCTCGCAATGCATACTTTACTTTTAAAGCAAGTTTCTTTCTTGAGAGGTGTTATTGCTTGAAATTATGAAAATGCAAAGAAATTCAACTTTTTAAGAGGCTTTGAGTATTTCTCGGTCTCCGAGTCCAAAAACCCTCTGGATGACGCTCTTGCTTATTGCACCATGTCTTTAACCATTGCGAAGCTTAAGAAGTGGGAATGCCGATGTTGGTAGGTTAAGAATGCGAAGTTAGCATAAACTTTAATCTTTCCATGAATATATAAAACTGCATGTACATGCACACATCACTTCGATTCATAACGAGTAGTGAATAATGGATACCTTATGAGCATGAATGGTATGAGTTGACTCAAGTTTCTTGTGTAAGTATGATTTGACCATGGAAAATGTTGTCTTGGGGAATGACTTATTGATGCTTTGTTCGGGATGATCAAAGTCTAAGTGGGGGGTAGTTGATGACGGTTAAAATATACCCGTAAAATCATCAACGTTGTCCTTAAATCGAGCTTAATGATATATTTTTTATATTAAATAACGTGTTTATAATGATTATTTAGTGTTGTGTGATTTATAGAATATAATTTGGTATTTATCTATTTTTATTATTTAAATATGATTTACTGTGCGATAAATATTGATTTTATAGATTGCGATGAATCGGAGGGTATCTACCATCGGAGGAAGTAAATCTCAAGAGAAATTAAGGTAGAATCGGATTGCATTAAAGATAAATACCGAAGCACCATGAAAAGTGGATTAAGGAACAAGTAAAGCCAGCGAGCCAATCAGAAAGCAGTGAGCTCGCTGGCAGCGAGTCATCATCTTGCTGGGGGCGAATTCGGGAAAATCTCGAGGATCGGCTGGGAGTTATCTCTATGCATTTTAGGGTTTTCAAATATATCTTTAAGTCAGCCTAAGTCTCTATATAAGCAGCAACCACGAGTTTTATTTCACCATACTTTAGAATACACACCATTATACAATATTTTCATTTTTATTAAAGTTCTCAGTTTTATTTATGTTCTTTCATTACGGAGTCGTTAGAATCTCCGGTTAGAGATCGAATCGAGGAGTGGGAATCACGCTCGTCTTCGAGGGTAATGTCTACTCCGTTATGCAATCTTTATTCGCAGATCTAATTTATTTCGTGATGGAGTAGTCGTTTTGTGTATTGATTTTGTGATGTAGTTAATTAACGAACCCATATTTATGTACATCTGAGACGTAAAAGACGTTTCACGAACAAATCTGGTTCAGATTTGAGCTCGCTGGTCGCAAGATCTGTGATATTCTTGATTTGTCTGTGAACGGCTTCGACTACATCAGGTTATCTGCTTTGTAATTAAAACGAGTAATTAAACATGATCAACTAAATTATTTGTCATCGTAATTTAACATGAGACTCAAAAAGTGATTGTTACTTAGGATAGAGATTGAATCGGTGTCTAAGAAGTATGCCTAACCATAGGAATGTTGCTTAGATGAGGTTACGGTTTATACCGGCATCCCTAGCTTTGTATTTGTGTCAGAAGTTATATGAGATGGAGGCTTACGAAGCGAAGTCACGTAACGGAGACACGATGATCTAGATGGCCTACCCGGAGCTAGATCTATTTTAGGGGATGACTCCCGTAGTCAGAATAATTAATCTTAAATGTCTTATTTTGTTTCGTCGTCAATCTATATAGCATGGGGGCGTAATTACTACTAGCTTTATCAAAACCATTTGTTAATTATTTTTAAAATCTATAAAAATAAGTGTCTTAGTGTCGTTGTGTCTTTTGTTTGGTTTGTGTTTCAATTGTGTCAATTTCAATTCTACGTTATTGTTGGTCGGAGACCGCCTTTAATTTGCTTTTAGTTTTAATAAGTTATATTTCGTTTAAGCCGAGTCTCTGTGGGATCGACCTCGACACTATCTAACTATACTACGATTGAACCTAGTTCTCTTGCTAGTGTGTTATTTAGGTATCGAGTATTTTTATTACTTGACCCGACATCAATGGTTCAACAAGAAGAAAAACTCTATTTCGACATCAACAGCTAAAACTGAGTACATAGCAGCTGGAAGATGTTGTGCCCAAGTTCTATGGATTAGACAACAACTAAGAGATTATGGAATAGAAGAGGGACTGATTCCTATAATGTGTGATAATACAAGTGCAAGTGCTATAACTGAATATCCAGTTTTGCACTCAAGGACCAAGCACATTGAAGTGAGACATCATTTTATAAGGGATCATGTAGAGAAAAAGGATGCCACAGTTCTCTATGTTCCAACTGAAGATTAGTTAGCTGACATTTTTACCAAACTTCTGGATAAAGAAAGGTTTGCTAAACTGAGAACTGAATTGGGGATTATTAAAGTCAGTTAAGTCAGTTCAAGCTTAGATATTTGTCAAGGGGATTGATCTTTGTCATGCTGGGTGTGCTCACTTGACAGATCAGTCATTGACATCAACAATCTCAAACTGACTAACTGAACTGAAAATTTGACTGAACACAACACTTTTGTAAAACTGATCTCAGTTTCAGTTTTAACCAGTCAAACAAAGGAAATAAAGGAATGGATAAAACCGACAACAGTTACATCGCAATTAATTACCGCCGTTTTGTCAGAATTCATAGTGTGCATACCCCCAATATGTCAGATAGTACACATCAGTTATAAAAACCATTATGGAATTTGAAAAGATTGTACAAAATATTTCTAGGATCGTGGATCAAATCACCAACCGTCCTACTCATATATATACAACCATTTGAGAAGCTTACAACAGAAGATTTGAGCAAAGTACAAGAATGATTGAAGATTATGCTCAACCAAAAGGATGATTACAATGGTCTTCTTTCACCTATTTCAAGCTACTTGGATTATAGGAAGAAAACTGATGTTTCAACACATGCGAAGTTGGATGTTATAAGAAATCCACTTCAAATTCAGTTTCAAAGATTCTCAAGGAAAAACTCAAAGTGACAACTATGAAAGATCGAGAAACTCATGCTCAAGCCGTATGGCATCTCAATCAATGCATTTATAGACTAGAAACTCAGCTCACAGGAAGTTCTCACCTCCCAGAAAGATATGTCAATAGATCAGAAGGCAACACATCAACTAATCAATGAGTTGTATGATGCCAAAAAAGGGGAAGTAGAGTAAGAAAAGCAGAAGTTATGTGAAGAAAAACTGAAGCTTGAAGCTGAATTGACAGAACTGAAAAAATGCAAGTCAGAAACAGATCCTTATATCAGGGATATAGTAGAACTCACTGATGAGTAGCTCATTGCCAAATACAGTTAGCCCGATGAAAGAAGAGCTACTTTGACAATGGATCTATGGATGAAATATGTGCAAGATTACAGCCATGTCAAAACTTAGTACAAGCACAAGAACTATGAAGAATCTCTTTCCTATTTCTTATCTGATGTTTTTCACAATTAGAAGATAGCACAACACAAGAAGATCAAGAGAATTGAAGAAATACTTCAAATCAAAGAGAAGAGTGAACAGCTGAAAGCTGATGTTTCAGAATTTGAAGACTACTACAAGCGTGAAAGACACATTCCTAAGTTACTTCTTTGGAGGAAGTGGAAACTAACAAGTCAAGAAGACTATCTCAGAACTTTCAACAAGGAAGATACAAAGATTGAAGATGAATATAATCTTCACGATAAGGAACAAAAGTTTATCAAAGTTACACAAAGAAATGCTTAGATCTTATTTCAGTTTTTATCAACCGTGTAACTATTCCAATTTGGCAAAATTCTTAATGAAATCCAGTGTCCAGTTTTACTTTGTTTTGCATTGTTATTATCTTTAAGATTTTCTTTTAAGGAGGGTTTTGGCATCATAAAAAAGGGGGAAATTGTTGGGAATAAAATTTAGTTTTGATGATGATTCATCTTATTCAAGAATATGTTTGTTTACACCCCATTGATAAAGTCCTGAAACTAGCTGTTGTAGTGAAAGGCTAAAAGATGTCTAGAACTGAATGTATAGGTGTTACTAAAGTCTGATAATTGTATAGTTTAAATCAGACAAGCACTGTAAGAGATAGAAGTGTCATAAAACTAAAAACTGGAAATCATGTAGATAACTGGAACTTAACTTAAGACTGAAGATGTACACCTAGAACTGAAGCTCACTCAGAACTGAAGAAGGTAAGCTCGCTGAGGGTCACAGACACGGTTGACTTATCTAGAACTGAAGGCTGAGAGAACAGACTCGGTAGTTGAAGAACTGAGGGGCACAGACTCAGTTGTAGAAGATTGAAGAATTGATGGATCAAAATCAGTTATGAAGATTTTAAGACGAGACAGTAGAGTTAGAATTCAAGTAAGTCTGTGATGGCCTGAACTGACTTTATGGATCTTGAAGAAGACCAAGTATCATAAGTACAATGATATCTTAGATGATCTTTAAAGTGAATGGTGTAATCTGATTCAGTCAAATAAAAGCAGATAAATAGAGTACTGAAATTTTGAAGAAGAGTAAAAACTCAATTAATGCTCTAAGACAGTTAACAAACAGAAAACTGACATTCTCAGTATAAAACTGATCAGGACACTCAGTTTTATAGTCAGCCATCAAAGCAACTGAAAGTACATTCGAACGTTGTAAATCAATGATTCTTCTTGGATGAAGAATTGACATGTCAGAACGGTCACTGACACCTGACATCTAAAAATAAAGACGTTGAAGCAATTCAAATTCAAGCAATATGAACGTTGAACCTCACACTATATATAGAGGACTTTGCACCAAGGATCAAACAACCGAATTAACAAGATTACAAGCATTTGTGTGCAAAAGTCTAGTTTATTTGAATTGCTATCATCATCTGCGGTCAACAAGATCATATCGAGATTTCTTCAAGTGTTCAAGCTACATCGATTATATCCAGATTTTGACACTTTGAAGAACCACAAGGGAGAATCAATTAATTTATTCTCAGCCCAACTTTGATTCTTAATCAAAGGTTTAGATTGTGAAGCAATCCGGTCAAGGAGTTGCTAAGGACAGTTGTTTGCAGTCGGGTAGACTGTGTTTGTGGTGGTAGCTGGTGAAGAGGCAATACAACCCTCTAAGGACTAGTGGCTCAAGCAGTTGAAGAGCAGCAATCCAACCTGTTCTTTAGTTGTTTAGATAGTGACACTAGGGCTTAGTCAAGGACTATCGTTTAGGACTTTTTGTAACTGCGTACCTCAAGAAGTTCTAGTGGAATTTTCCTCCTACATCACAAGGGAAGAGTGGACCGACAGGATTACACCACATGGAACCACTATAATTCTTGCTCTACTTACTTTACGCACTTATATTCTGTTATTTACTTTAAATCATTTATTATTATTTATTCAGCATACTGAAACTGATTGTTACTAGCATACTCAGTTCACAAACTGACATTCACCAGAATTCATTTTTGCACACATAGCTTTTTCTTATAGTATCAACAAGATCCAGTTAAAGGCTATAACTTAAATCCGCTGCTGGTTGACTCAGTTTTGTATAAGTTAGTTTGACTTAGAATCAGCCTTGTCAGCTCAACACCACACAAGTTAAAATTGAACCTTAATTGATCTAGTTTTTGGTGACAAGTTTATTCACCCCCCCACCCTCTAAACTTGTGTTAGCCTTTCTAAGGGACCAACAGTACACAACATGGAAATGAGAGTGGACAGTTCCACATCCATGTCCATGTTGGAACTTTATGGTATTTTAGCTCCGAAATGGGTTTAAGTGTAAGTGACGAATAGCAGGCCCGGATTTCGATGAATTACGTAATGAATATTCGGAGCTTAAAACAGTTTTGGAAACTACAAAGATAGTAGTTGATATTAGGCTTTTGAATCATTCGATTCTGATATCGGGTGAATGAGAAATTAATGTCTAAAGGTAGAGTAATTTATATGGGCGTTGTAATGGAAGTGTGTTCCATTTGTCCCACACAGATAATGGAAATCAAAGATACTCACTATATAAGTGGGAAATTTTCATTAAGAGGCAAGTCCCAATGGGCAAGAGAATTTTGTGAAGAAGGGAGGACGTAGATGATTGTTGGTTCAGAACCCCACGAGTGCGCCGCCGCCGTCCGGTCGGCTCGGTTCGGCTCGGTTCGTGGTTCTTGGTTCGCTCGACCCAATATTAATATTTTTGGGCCAGCTCTACATGGGATTTCTGAATCAAATCAAAGGAAATGTTCAGTTTGAATTATCAGCTTGAAAACTGAACAGAAGCATCGAGTTCATAAGGCACCATTTCGCTGAACAGAAGCTGTTCGAAATGGGTCATGAACACAACTCGAAATTTTGGACGTAACTTCCATAATTTCCATTTATGAAAGGTTGCTACTCTACCTGTTTTTTGCCTATAAAATCCCTGTAATGCTGAATGAAAATATAGATAGTAAAACTATATTTTCATCAATACAGAAACTCAGCACAAATTTCTGCATACATTCAAGTCAAGAGATATACAAGGCCGGATCATTTCGCCGCTTTCTTCACATTCAAGTGCAGAACTAGAAGAAGAAAAACTGTAGTATCTTGGGAGACGTGTTGCCATATCCACGCACATATATTCGGGGAAATGATGTCTTAAGGATAGCGTTCTACGTGCCTCAGTCTGCGAATAAGTTTTCGTTTTACTTTCTGTTTTATGCATTTTTCGTTCATTGTGTTGCAGCAATTTTATGTTGATAATATGTTCGTTCTTATATGTTCATCATCCATGCAATCTGCTTCTACAATTTTATGTTATTCGATTTTCAGAAAAATTAGCAAACTAGTACTACACTACAAATTTTCCCAACAGTCCACACTTTACCCTACCACAATGGCTTTAAATGAGCTATAGTGGGTATTATATGGTGATACGTGCTGCCCACACCGTGGAATAACACTCATTGCTGATACTCTAACATCTGATGTTAAATGACAACACATGAAAAACATTTTTTTGTCACATTAATTACTGCCACACAAAACAAAAAAATTGCTATATACTTACATTTAGCCACACTAGCGTGGCAAACGAGTTTAGGTAAGTATGTATTAGCCAGACTTTGTCATGTTGCAAAACACTAATGTGGCAAAAACATGTTTTTCTTGAAGTCGATCATACTACGTTTTTCCCGTGTTATATTAATATTGGTTGAAAATTTATTAAAATGCGATGTTTTTGTTCCATCATACTTTCTTGTTGTTACATAATTAGTTTTTATAATTTTCACAATGACATTTTTGGTCCCTCGGAATTTATATTTTGTTACATTTTCTGTACACCATACTGATTCAAGTTGACTCAATCTATTAAGTGTCATAAATTAAAAGCGTACGAAAAATATATTGTTAAGAGACCAAAAATGTCATTATTATGAAAGATAGGTGTTAGTATTAAGAGAATGGATAAAAATAAGAGACATAAAAAGTAATTTTCTATGTATATATATATATATATATATATATATATATATATATATATATATATATATATATATATATATATATATATATATATATATTTATATATATATATATATATCTTTCTCTCACCTGTAATGATTAAGGATTAATTTAACATTAATTAATGGTCATTGTTCATTGTTTAAGGATTAACTTAACATTAAGGTTCAGGGGTTTAATGAATAACTTAACATTAAGGTTTCAGGGGTTTCAGGGGGGTGATTTTCTGGGTGTACTATCCATCACTGTTAAATTACCACATTATATTATAAGGTTTTGCCACGTGTAGGACTGAGATTAAAAATTAGAAATGAAGGGGCACTATAAAAGGCCCTTCTTTCCTCCGCAAACCCTTAGTAGTAAACAAGTTGAAAAATACTATTCCACCTTCTATCTCTCTCTACTTTCTCACTCCAGAATAAAAAAACTAAAAATGACTCGAAGAAACGCTCCATACAGATTACAAGGAAATTTTGTATTTTTAACATACCCACGCTGCCCCCTAATCCCTGTCTTCCTCATAGATTATTTATATGATCCATTAAAAGATTATAAAATATGTTATGCTAGAGTGTGCACTGAACTCCACCAAAACGTGTTGTTTGAACAGGACTTATTTTGGCAATGCTTATGCCAGTTTGAACGACAAGGAGTGTCCATGGTCAATTACTTATGTTTTGGAAAATGCTAATATTAAGGCTGATGTCAATTACTGTAAGATGAAAGCCTTTCTGAAATTATCAACAGTGAAAAGGCCCAATGAATTAACATTTACAGGTCCAGTAATTGACATTAAATCTAAAATTTTCAACCGGGATCATGTTGACGTGTGGCACTGTGGGTTCAAGAAGCCCACATTGATTCGTTGTCTTAGTGCTCGTTCTGACAACATTGGGAAGCCCAAGGCTGTAACTTGTGGGCCTGTCAAAAACTCTAACCCTAACACAACCTTCAGAATTCATAGGACATTGAGGTATGTACATCAACAGACAACTGTCTATCATCACAGACAAATTCTTCATCTTGTTAAATGCCCTATCAATGAAACTAGGGTATTTTAATTTCACTAACTCAACGGATGATCCGGATTTGATATCCGTACAATCAGTCTCATAATCACCCGACACCGTTTCAGCTAAAGGGATCTTCATTGTGTTGTAGATGCTTTTTCAGAGAAAAACTCAAAAAATACTTCGTGGAAAATAAAGTGCTACAGTAAAAGTCAATTTATGAATAGTGAAAAAGAGGGAAAATAGATGATTCAAAAAGAGCGATGATTGAGTGGGAGGATGAAAATTGTTAAAGCAGAAAAGTTGAATTTATATGCTGCTTTTACTATTTCATAACAGTAAAAGGTAATGATGACGACTGACACCTAATGACTAAATAGTCGTTTAAATATGCATTCACACATACTGTAGCAACGTGGTGGCATCCGGCTATCGGGCACTCAGAAAAAAGGGTCATGAGCGGCTACGTCACGCCTACGGCCTACCCCCTTCGCCTCATGACACGTGGAAAAACCAGTAATACTGAAATTATAAACAGTGAAAAGGCTCAATGAATTAACATTTAGAGGTCCAGTAATTGACATTAAGTCTAAATATTAGCATTTTCCAAAACATAAGTAATTGACCATGGACACTCCTTGTCGTTCAAACTGGCATAAGCATTGCCAAAATAAGTCATGTTCAAACAACAAGATACTGGAAAAACGAACTCGGCCTGCTTGCAATCAGGCTCGCATAACCTGTTGTCAAAAACTCTAACCCTAACACAACCTTCAGAATTCATAGGACACTGAGGTTTGTACAACAACAGACAACTATCTATCATCACAGACAAATTCTTCATCTTGTTAAATGCCCTGTCAATGAAACTAGGGTATTTTAATTTCACTGACTCAACAGATGATCCGGATTTGATATCCGTACAACCAGTCTCATAATCACCCGACACCGTTTCCGCTAAAGGGATCTCCATTGTGTTGTAGATGCTTTTTTCAGACAAAAACTCAGAAAATACTTCGCTAAAAATAAAGTGCTACAGTAAAAGTCACTTTATGAATAGTGAAAAAGAGGAAAAAAATAGATGATTCAAAAATAGCGATGATTGAGTGGGAGGACGTTGAATTTATATGCTGCTTTTACTATTGCACAACAGTAAAAGGTAATGATGACGACCGACACCTGATGACTAAATAGTCTTTTAAATATGCATTCACACATACTGTAGCAACGTGGTGGGATCCAGCTGTCGGGCACTCAGAAAAAAGGGTCATGAGCGGCTACGTCACGCCTACGGCCTACCCCCTTCGCCTCATGACACATGGCAAAACCTTATTGGCTTACTATGAAAGGATCTACTTCAGCTGGTCAGAAAGAGATTATGGTCAAAGAATATTGTAAAAAAATATTCTTGTTAAATACGGAGGTGCAAGTACTAGGCACTATTGATAACATTCAAGAAAATGCATTGTATTTATGTGCAGCTAGTTCAGTTAAAGGTACATTAGCAGTAATGACAGTATCTGTCAGAATGTATTTTAACTCTTGAAACATTTTTGTTCATTGTTGAATAGACAATCTTGTTATCAACCCCAATTAAGATTAACGCGGGGGGCTTTTATTATACAATCTATAATTGCAGCCGCCGGTTCAGTGTTGTTTAATAAAATGGTTCTTTTATTTCCAAATGTATTACATTTCCTACTGCCCATTCAGAGAATCTTGTTTGATCTCTATCAATTGCATACTTGAAACTCTAATCAGGATTACATAATACAATACATGGTACCCCGCCCCCCCCCCCCCGGTATCTTTATCTTCTTTCTGTACTTGTCGTTTACAGTGAAATCTTTCTGTGCACCCAACAACTCTTTTTTGTAAGAAAAGAATTGATAAGGGATATCATCTACTACATTGTAAAGGGCATGTACATCATATGAAGAAAAATCTATACTACCACAAAATAATTATGACGGCCCAAACTTCTAGCCCAAGCAATTTTTACAGTTCTTGTTGGGCCTTCAATTATCATCGACAGGGGGCGGTCTAGTTTGTTCTCCGGGTCCTGCAGGGGGAGGAGATGAAAGGTTAATATTTAATACATCCCTAATTTCATAATAACGTTCGTTAAGGTCCATTTGCGGAGGAAAGAATGGCCTTTTATAGTGCCCCCCATTTTGAATTTTGCTGAGTGGATGACAGCTATCACCCACCCACGTGACAACTAATCCTTGTCTTACACGTGGCAAAACCATATAATATTACGGTTTTGCCCTCCACGTGTCACTTTCTAGTCATAAGGCGCCGTAGGCATGACGTAGCCGCTCATGACCCTTCTTCTTCCTCTTTTTCACTGTTAAAACCCAAATTTAATTCAAATATTTAATTTTTCAAAAATAAAAAACTTTTTATATATTGTTCAGTGAAGAATTCTATGAACTTTTGTAGTTGAAAGTTAAGTCTAATTCGTTGTAAATTATTTTATATAAATTATTTACCATTCTTCTTCGTGTGTAAATTTCTCACTATTCATCCGTTGACCAAGTCAACATTTTGATTCCGACCTCCGATCGAAGATCCGTCCGGTTCATTCGTTCCAAAGGGGGGGGGGGGTAATTGCAAGACCATAGTCGCTTGCACTAACGTCGCTTGGTCTTGCGTGCTGGAGGCCTTGAAATCACCATGATCCATCGGCTAGATTGAGAGATAATCGATCTTCAAATTCAATGAACAGTGAATCAACACAGACAAATTTCTCTCTCATCTATCACTGTCTTCAATAACTATTGTACAACAGTTAAAGGTAATGATGATGTCGGATATTTGAAATCCCATTTTCTGAGAAAAGCACATATTTTGTCCTTTTTCAATTTCTATCAGAATATTTTCCTTATAGGAAATGCACCATTCGTCATTTCTCTCACCTGTAATGATTATGGATTAACTTAACATTAATGGTCATTGTTCATTGTTTAAGGATTAACTTAACATTAAGGTTCATGAGTTTAATGAATAACTTAACATTAAGGTTTCAGGGGGGTGATATATATATATATATATATATATATATATATATATATATATATATATATATATATATATATATATATATATATATATACACACACACATTTGGTATAAAAGCTTACTTGTCAGAATTAGGATAATCAAAATAATGACACCAACTATCTTAGACATCTTTTGAAATTGAAAGTACTCTTGATGAGCAATTTATATGTAGCTTTAATTTTTGATGATACACTTCATTACAGCCAAAATCAAATGTGTAGGATGAAGTCTCCAGAGAAGAATTCTTCAAAACTAGAATTCTTCTGTTAGATCCATTAAAAAATGCTTGTTCATTTTCAAACAACCACATTCTTCTCATTAAAAAAAAAAAACTACATGTTTTTCCCTCAAACAAAATTATACAATAAATTTTTTTTTTTAACAGAAAATTAAATTAATAAAAGGCTAAGTAAATAGCTAACAAAATCCAAAATCAATACAACCCGGTCCAAGACGAGCCACATTAATTAAACTAAAGAGAGAGCCCACCAAAATAGAACCAATCAAAAATATCTTGACCCATCTTCCGAAAAGAAAAAAACAAAACAACAAAAAGAGGGACAAAAAAGAAAAAAAAAATGGAGGAACCGGAACAGTGGAAATAGTACCTCTAAGACCACTTTTAGGTTTGAAACGGGTGTGAAAGCCAATCCTCGCATCGGAAGGTTTAGCTTCCAAATCGATCTACCAGAGAACCAATGATAGCTAATTCTACGGATGTGCTTCAGAACCTTAGTGTTATTGCCTAAGGCTTAATTTTATGGACGTATCTGATGTTATTGGCTTAAAAAAGTGCAATCAAGATCGGATAGCGAGTTGTTTCTCTTAATTGAGATATGTGTCCGAAGACTTAAAAGACAATGCTATGACGTTCCATCTCAGACACCAAGTCCTTATCCGGAAAAAACGCCCGGTATACATATATTGACTTTTTATATCGTCAAAAGTAATATATACATAAGCCTCGTAACAATTAATCAGAGTAAAAGCGAAATAAATAAAACTAAAGAGAAATCGGAAAGAATGTCAAACGACAACAACGGATCACCAAGTCCCAAAATCAACGTCTAAGAAAACTTAAAAGACAAAACAACGAAATAAATGTTGTTTTACTTATAACATCCCCAATGAACCGAAAGATCTAAGAGTCTATCTCTCAAAAATAGTAAAAGAGTACATAAAATAAAAGTCCATCATCTTGAGCTTAACCTCAGCTCTATCAACTCCATCGCCATCATCGTACTCATCGTCGTCTTGACAACCAACTTCTCAGGGTGGAGGTGATAAAGAAAGAAGGGGTAAGTACTTCCATCCTTAGTAAAGCGTAGAAGAAACGGTAACATACAATATATATATAATATATCACACATAACAAATCAATTCAACAAACTCTACCATAAAAGCGAAATATATAAAACTAAAGAGAAATCGGAAAGAATGTCAAACGACAACAACGGATCACAAAGTCCCAAAATCAACGTCTAAGAAAACTTAAAAGACAAAACAACGAAATAAATATCCCCAATGAACCGAAAGATCTAAGAGTCTATCTCTCAAAACTAAATAATAAAAGAGTACATAAAATAAAAGTCCATCATCTTGAGCTTAACCTCGGCTCTATCAACTCCATCGTCATCATCGTACTCATCGTAAAACTCACTCTCTACTACACATAAGTTTCTAACACCAATACAAAGGGACATTGTGCATTGTGCGAATGCACCGAGACATATTAAGCACCTCTCAAGGGGGCATGGACGTAGGTCTCCATGTGAGAGTTACACGTTGCCCACTGGTCTCAAGGCCAAATGGGGCTGTAAGTGTCCCATGCTTGTAAATTATGGAAAGAGATTTTGGGAGCTAAAAACAGTTTTGGAAAATACTAAGATAGTAGTTGATTTCAGGCTTTTGAATCACTCGATTCCGATATCGAGTGAATGAGAAATTAATGCCTAAAGGTAGAGTAGTTTATGTGGGTGTTGTAATGGAAGTATATTCCCTTTGCCCACACAGATAATTGAAATCAAAGATACTCACTATATAAGTGGGAGATTTCCATTAAGAGGCAAGCCCCATGGGGCAAGAGAATTTTGTGAAGGAGGAAGGACATAGATGCTTGTTGGTTCAGAACCACACACGCGTGCCGCCGCCGACCGTCTCGGCTCGGCTCGGGCTTGTAGCTTGTAGCTTTGGGCTGGGCCATTATTAATATTTTTTTGCCAACTCAACTGTTAATTTTCTGAATCAATGTAAACAGATTCATGAATCTATAAAATGAACTGATACAACATTTCGAAATTCTGATGTAATGAAGTGATGCAGCACTTTGAGATTTTGAAGCATAACATCGAAATTTTGGTTTGTTTTAACCAACGAATAACTTCGCAACTTCCTCTTTTTGAAAGGTTACTTCCTCTACCAAAAACTGCCTCTTCTGCCTATAAATTCCCTTTATTTTGAATGAAAAATAGACAGATTTTTTGGCACTTTTCCATACCAAACTTCTGCCAAAATAAAAAGCATTGTTCACATCTTTTTGCATAAACTTTGGCATAAAACCAGAGATATTCAAGACCGGATCAGTTCACCACCCTTTTCACATTCAAGTGCAAAACTAGAAGAGCTAAAGACTGTTATATCTTAGGAGACATGTTGTCATATCCGTGTGCACATAGTCGGTGTAATAATGTCTTAAGGACAGTGTTCTACGCGCCTCAGTCTTCGAACAAGTTTTCGTTTCAATTTCTGTTTTATGCATTTTTTGTTCAATGTGTTGTAGTAATTTTATGCGAGTAAAATGTTCTTTCGTATGCGTTGGACCGGATCCGACCGGGTCAGATCATTTCTACAATTTCTTTATGTTTATACATATGTTAAATGGCTTTTCAGTTGTCATATATTTGTTCTTTTAAAGAACCAACTGTGAATAGTTATATGATAATGTTCTTATTATTAAACTATGATAGCGAAACCATGATAGGCGATTATGGTTGACGGGATCTCTAATCACTTTAATAATTTTGATACTAAATGTCTTTAGACTTATATACTACTAAACAGGGCATTGATAGTACAAATAGTGATGTAAACCGAAACTCGTAGGATCGTTGATTAAAACACAACAAACGATTCAGCTTTGAAAAGTATATTTTTATGGCTTTTTGAATATATATAACGAAAATAACAAAAGGATATGTAAATACTCCATCTCAGAATATTTACTACGGTGATACCATCTCAGGAACACCAACCAATTACCCCGTCTCAGGATAATCCAAAGAAGTCCAATCTCTGAAAACTTCTTGAAAGAAACCCAATCGCTGAAAGTTTCTTATGATGAAAATTCAATCTCTGAATTTCAACCAAAATAGTTTTTTGATTCAATAATAAGCCACTTGATGTAAACCGAAACTCGTAGGATCGTTGATTAAAGCACAACAAACGATTCAGCTTTGAAAAGTATATTTCAATGGCTTTTTGAATATATATAACGAAAATAACAAAAGGATATGTAAATACTCCATCTCAGAATATTTACTACGGTGATCCCATCTCAGGAACACCAACCAATTACCCCGTCTCAGGATAATCCAAAGAAGTCCAATCTCTGAAAACTTCTTGAAAGAAACCCAATCGCTGAAAGTTTCTTATGATGAAAATTCAATCTCTGAATTTCAACCAAAATAGTTTTTTGATTCAATAATAAGCTACCTATTCAAATACAAGGAAATGCCTTATATAGGCTACATACTCCAAGTCCAATTGCCATTTTAGCAATATGGGACAAAATAACAATAATTAAAAATAATAATAAATATAAAAGACAATTAACCAATGTGGGATAATAAAAGACTAATTAAAAGACTAAATAAAAGACTCAATCTTCCTCTTGAATCGGGTATTATCTGGGCCACATCATTCCCTCCCTCTTCAAAAGGATTCGTCCTCGAATCAACCCGGATCAAACACGAATATCGTGCTTCCATACGTCCACTCAACCACGGAGAAACTCAGAATCACAAAATCGCAAAAACATGGAATGGCGCGAGTGGAGAAATCAGCGACAACAAAATCCAAAGGGCGGAAATGCTGTAAATATGGATCCACATATACTTGTGGCGCTTGTAACGCCTTCAAATCAGCAACTAAAATTGCCGAGTGCACCTTTGAACCATCGGAGTGCACCGGTTTGGTCCCCGGTTGGACCACAATTGATTCAGCAAGTAAGTCCACGGGCATAGTGATTGGGTCAACACCAATATCCACCTTGACGTCGGCAATCTCGTCAGAATGGTCGGGTACCGGTAAAGGAGAATCAATAGTAGCAACTGGAACAACATCATTAGTAAGTGCATTAGGAACCTCAATGAACTCTTCCGTGGCTGAATCAACAATAAGAATGTCTTCCTCCTCGTGTACCATAGGCGTAGGGGGTTGGGAATAACTTTGTTTATTCGATTCAACAAGTGAAGGAGAGAATTTGGACGGTTTGCCATCCATAGCTTCTTCACGTGTTACACCATACGTGATAAAGAAAAGTTCATCGGCCGCCTTCCACTTTGCGTCTAATTTCCTCCAACGTTCTGCACGTTCTAATTTCCGTTGTTCTACCTCTAATTTCCGTTGCGCAATACGTTCTAATTTCCGTTCTGCCTCCAATTTCCGTTGCGCAATACATTCTAATTTTCGTTGCTCTGCCTCTAATTTCCGTTGTTCTGCCTCTAATTTCCGTTGCGCAATACGTGCTAATTCGCGTCGTGGATCGAGGTTGTCACGTAATGCATCTAGGGCAGCCATAATTTCAGCATGGCTTCGATCGGATGCATCTTGATGTCACTCGAAGTCTGTACGGATGTGGTTGAATTTTGCAAGTAGTTTATCCATTGCACGTAGGGTTCTTGGATTTCAAGAACAGCTAGGATTACGAAAATAGCAGCAAAATTCGATGATGTAAGGATCTTTTGAGTGCGGATGCTATTAGGGTTCTTGTTAATCAAGGATTACGACTTCAAGAACAGAAAATTGAAACGCAACAGCAAAATTCTTCAAGAAAACGCAGCAGTAAATTTCCCAACAAAAATTTTCGTCCCAGCAATAATTTAGGGTTCTTGTCACGACCAAAGGGTATGGAATTCGGAAAAACACAAAGAACGAAAATTGTAGAGAACTAAATTTTGGTTCAGACTGTTAAGTTTCAGAATTTTTGGACAGGTATAACCCACTCAAATTGAATTCGTAAACAGATCACTCTCGGGTTATGGGTTTTAATAGAAACAGTCAACTAGGTGACGGCGACTATTGTGAAAAACCGGTCGGGACTCTGAAAAAACTCAAAGAATCAAAGTTGTAGAACAATTAATTTCCTATGTGCTCACAAAATTTCATTCAATTCCGACCACCACAACTCCCTAAAAACAATGTCGACTACAAGCTGTTCCAGAAAATCGAGCAGAATAGTCCGATCCGAATTTGATCAAGATAAAATCCGAATTTGCAAAAGTGCCAAAGAGACAAAAGACAGCCAATACAAATTTCTATCTACTGGTAAATTTTGAGAAATTTTCGATATGATTTGAATAGGGAACGATTGGAAACAAAGTCGGACAGTCAGATTTCAAGAGCAGAAAATTAGGGTTTCGACCAAGAATAATATGTCACGCTTGATTTACCTCAATACGTAGGGTTCCTTGATGGATGAAGAAACGCAGCAGTTGTATCGTAATATGTAGCAGCAATTAGGATTCAAACGGCGGCTGCAGTTAGGGTTTCTCAGAGAACAAGAACGCCAGGAACTTTAAGAAAACGCTGCAGATTTCTGTCAAGAACGCAACAGCTGTTGTTGCTTTAATCGCCTATTCTCTGATACCACTTGATGTAAACCGAAACTCGTAGGATCGTTGATTAAAGCACAACAAACGATTCAGCTTCGAAAAGTATATTTTTATGGCTTTTTGAATATATATAACGAAAATAACAAAAGGATATGTAAATACTCCATCTCAGAATATTTACTACGGTGATCCCATCTCAGGAACACCAACCAATTACCCCGTCTCAGGATAATCCAAAGAAGTCCAATCTCTGAAAACTTCTTGAAAGAAACCCAATCGCTGAAAGTTTCTTATGATGAAAATTCAATCTCTGAATTTCAACCAAAATAGTTTTTTGATTCAATAATAAGCTACCTATTCAAATACAAGGAAATGCCTTATATAGGCTACAGACTCCAAGTCCAATTTCCATTTTAGCAATGTGGGACAAAATAACAATAATTAAAAATAATAATAAATATAAAAGACAATTAACCAATGTGGGATAATAAAAGACTAATTAAAAGACTAAATAAAAGACTCAATCTTCCTCTTGAATCGGGTATTATCTGGGCCACATCAAATAGGCTAGCACGTATTAGATGTCTTCTGACTTTAAGAGAGGGATAGATCTCATCTATCAAAGTGTAGAGACACTTGGTGTATTAGAGAATTCATACGTTAGACTGACCCACTTACACTGTTAAGTGTCACACTATGTGGCGGTTGTGTAATCATCCTGAGGACCGGAGTCTACATGGCATCACGGTGTGGATTGTCATGTTTTGACACTATTAAGGTTTCCACTAGCATAGGGCGGTCATGCGGTAGTAATTGGGTGTGATACTGAAGCATGCATAGTATATGTGTTTGGTCATCCATAAATCGCGTACCCTCTTAGTAGGGGTGAATATCCGAAAGGGCCTTCTTATAAGGAATAGCTTACTCTCGTGAATCTTTGCAAAGTGGAAGTAAATTAGTTACTTCGAGGGAGCGTGATATCCAGATTATATGATATGGTCGTTGATGTTTGACACTCGACATACGACCGTATGGATATTGTTACAGCGATAGGATTCTATTTACACAGTAACAGTTTCACATTAAAGGTAGTAGTCATTGTAGTTGACTTTTCCGATGATTGGGGTTCACGGTGTGTTGTTAGACGCTATCCCGTGATTTGCACTTTGTGCCTACGGCCAACATATTCGAAAGTCTATCGGGTCACACACATAAGAATATCTAGCCGGATTAAAATGTGGTTAGAGTTGATAACCAAATAAGAAAAGAATTTATCTCATACTATAAAGGTTATAGTGGTAAATTAATATGGTGGTATTTATTTATTATGAATAAATATAATACAAGATATTAATTATGTTGATTAATTAAATACACATATGATTTATACATTGTCGAAATTATTTGTGTATATTGATATAGCATTATATTAATTAAAGAATATTCCGGATGCCAATTTATTGGCTGAGGGTGGCGCCATTTTGAGTGTATGATACACTTCGATTGTGCAATTTAATTAATGAGATTACCATATATTAATATTGGATATTAATTGATTTTTAAAAAAATAGATTTTTGGTAATAAGATAAATATAGTCAATATAAGATATTGACAATAATTGGAAATATTTAATATAAGATATTGAATATTAATGAGATAAATCAATCAAAGGTATTTTCCTTATTTTATTAGGAAAAGATTTTCTTTCTCCTCAATCCACTAGGAAGCTTCTCCCAATCAGATTGTGATATGAAAATAGCGCCCCAACACCTATTTAAGGGAGGCTTGGCTATCTCTTTGATCATCACAATTCCAAGAGCTAATAGTTCTTGTGAAAAATAGAGAGCTTCTTCGGGAGAGATTTTGAGAGAGAGAAAAGGTCAGTCCAGCAACCGAGTTTTTCTGGTAGCAATCAATGATGGGATTCCGGTGAGGTGTTCGTGTGGATCACCGGTGGAGGCCGAACACCTAGGCGGTTTCGTGCAGAAAATACAACCGCAGACAAAGCGTCGATCCAATTGAATCAACCAAGGTATTCTTTTGTCTAATTCTTTTATGCTTGTTGCTTACACGTAGTCGATCTTGGGAACAAGGAAATCAAATTTTTGAATTCCGCTGCGTTCCCGCGTTGATTTCTTAACAATCTGACCTATTGTGGTCACCAGTGATGGGGTAATATGATTAGTAGCCCTACTATCCATATACCAAGCTGAATGCACTGGTCCTTGAGGAGTAGCAACCAAAGCCTGTTTGGAGGTATTGTTAGCACTAGGAGGTACAAAGTCCTCAAATCTGTGCCAGCAGGTAGTAACTTTGTGCCTATTATTTCCATATAAGTGGCACACATGCCTATTGAAGGAGTTGCTATTACTGCGTCTACCACCCCTCTCTACCTCTGGTGCTCCTTCCACCTCTTCCTCTATTGGAGTTGGAATGATTTGCAGGTATGAGATTGGTGTTTGATCTGAAGTTTGATCTATTAGTAAACTGAGCAGAAGGATCCCTATGAGTGTCACTTGAAACACCAATATTGAATCTAGCTAGAAGCCTGTCATGAATCAATAATTGAGACTGAACCTCCTACAAGTTCATAGTCCCAACCATAGCAGTTAAGTTGACTATCACAACTTCATATTCCTTGTGTAAGCCAGCCAAAGTAGCACAAATTAACTCTGATTTTGAAACTGGATGACCTTCAGCTGCTAGATTGTTAGCATAGGGACTTTATCTGTTCTAGGTAGTCAGCCATGGACTTGGACCCTTTAGTACCTCTTGTCATTGGACTCTTGTATTCCAACATTCTTGATTCTGCCTGGCTATTAGTTTGAAGGGTAATCCGGATCTCCCGTGCAGAAGTACAACCTTGGACCTCCTGAAGAGCATGCTCTGTCATAGAGCTCATTAACCATTCAATTAGCAATTGATCTATAATACTCAACTCCTCAGAAGTTTGAGGTCTCGGAAACGATGAGGGAGACACCGAAAAGGAACCAGAACCTAGTCTTGATTGAGAATCATCCCTAAGAACATGACTCTCATGTCTATATCCTCTAATAATTGGAAAGACAAGGGATTTCCAAAGAAGATAGTTGGATCTATCCAGTTTGATGTTACAGGTCTGACTTAAGTTTTTAGAACACGGTATATTAGACATAGGACTTATACCTAAGGAGCCAAGACTTGGAGCTGGAGGCAGATAGGAGTACCCAGGTGTATAAAAGCCACCAGTAGTGTCAATTCGGTTAAGGTTTAGACCATACATTGGAGGCAAAGTAACTCTTGACTGCATGTAGCTCAATAGGGGAAAAGTTGCTCCTCCTAGCATTGAAGTGAAACAAGCTCCAATATGTAAAGCTTCGATGTTGCTTGTTGAAAAACCAGGTGGGATATCACTTTCTTGACCTCCAGAAGTCAGACCAAAGGTATATTTAGAACTCATTGGTAGTGACATCACTCCGGCAGCTGCTGATGTTGCAGCTACGTTGGATAAAACGCTGGAAGAGGCGGGGCTCATGGCAGAGATGGTTACGCTGGCATTAACCTTGGCTCTGATACCAAGAAAGATAAAATGCAGCAAGTTTGTTATTGATTCTTTTCAATACAGCCATAGATTTTCTGGTACAGAGAATATATAGTCTAATGCCACATCATCTACATATGTTGCACATATCACAATTACAAAGTTACCCTTGCAACTTATATTATAACTTATTTGATTCGAAAGTAGAATTTTTTCGCAACGGCATAAAATCCGTCCGTAGTATCATTTTTCCTACTGTTTCTTCCTGACAGTTTCTCATCAATTGTTGATCGGTAAAAACTGCCACCAAAAGTTCATAGCGGCGGTCTCGAGAAACCGCAAGGAAAAGGACCAAAAGTTTTAGCGGAAAAATCATATGCGGCGGTTTCTAACAGCAGAGGAAACCGCCGCACGAAGATTAGCGGCGGATTATGAACTTTATGGTGAAAAAATCCACCACTTATAAGTAACTTAACGCTTCATATTAATCGTTGAAAATAAAACACTTTGAACATCCGAAGAATAACAAAAACATAGATCCAAACAAACTTTAAACCATAACAAAACACGAAAGTAAAACATGTAGGTGGATAATACTCCTCGTACATTTGAGGTGTACGTAGTTCATGACATTCATCTATGATTTAATTTTTTTATATAAAAAAGATAGCTTTATTCAACATGGTCATCTTAATCTTAACATCATATCACATATATAAAGGTTTTTTTCTTGGTTTCTCAATTCTATGCGGGGATAGTATTTATATATTAAAACGACGCTTTTTGAAGTGTTAATAGTAAAAACATTTGAAATCACATTAAAACACGGCGTTTTTTTAATGTGAATATTGTCTTTCGCACAGAATTAAAACACAACGGAAAAATTTACCCTACATTCATATCTAGTTCGCACTCTGCACCACCGTCAACACACATTCCACATCCACGAACGAAGCATTCTCCATTGAAGGTGCATGGGTTCTCGCAAGGATGGAATTGCAGAGATCGTATCACCGATTGAACCTTATTAGCACTCTCTCCACCTGTAAAGCAACATACGTTCAAGATATTAATATGCATGTTTTGATGGATATATATATATATACATGTGTATATGTATGTATATGTATATGTATATGTATGTATATACATACATATATATGTATATGTATATGTATATGTATATGTATACATTTAATATGTATATGTTTGTATGTATGAATTTATCGATAATTGCACATTCGTACTATATGTTTCTTCGGTTTATCAAAACTAATAACTATATGTATAAGGACGGGGCCATAATTTGGTATTCGAGTGGGCTGAATTTCATTAGAATGTTATTTTATAATGAATTTTCTTGGACGTTGAAAATGTAACAATGAAACTCACTCGATACTCATAAGATTTTCGACTCAACTGGGATAAAATATTATAATGTTATTTTACAATGCATTTTTTTTAAAGTTCATAAAAAAAACACAAAAAACTCATTCGATACTTAATATGAGTATTCAGATGCGATGAGTTAATAAAATTGAGTTGTATCAAATAAAATTTAAAGGTGAGGTGGACTGGATAAAACATTAAAAAATAAATTTATGTATTGGCATCATAAAATGCTTTCTGACAATACAACAACACAAATTTTAATGTAAGTTGCGATTTAATTGTGTCAATGGAATCTATAAACCTCTCTATATAAGAGCACTTGCAGTAGAATCTGTAAATGGTGTTAAAACTGTATTTGTACAGATTTGGATGTTCAAATTTATCAAAAATAGGCTACAGTAGAATCTGTACACTTGTCTGTAGAGTTCATATTCGGTAACAATTACGGTAGACATACCGCACAAATTTAGATCTGAATTGAACGCTGCTTTTTTTTTTTTTTTTTCTTTCTTTTCTTTGTCTTCTCCTCACTATTTATCTTCCATCTCTCTTTTGAGTTTTATTAGATTTGTTTGTTTCATATTTTATTATGTACGATAGGTTGAATATTATTATTTTTTATTTATATTTTTTTATAAAGTATGATAGATTCATAACTTCGTTTTTGATATCTCATTTCAAATTTTTTCCCAATATTTGGGGTAACGTTGTTTTTCTAATATTTTCAGAAAAATAGTTCACAATTTCTTAAATGAAAATGACTGATAAAATTAAAAATACTAATATATTCATACTGCATACATTTTTAATATGTTAAGATAACTTCAGATTGTGTGAATATGTGTTTTTTATTATGTTTTGTAGTTATTTTAATATTATATATATTATAGTAGAGATTCTGATGCAGTTGAGTCTTAAAGGAGATTCTATTAAAAGGAAAAAATGGTGTTTAAATCTGTAAAATAAATAATCTGTTAAGAGACACTGATGCAATTGTTCAAAGTAAATGGAGAGTGGGTTGGGTGGGCTTAGCTACCCCAGCCCACTATACATCTACATCCATGTATCTGTAATATCGTCAATTTTGGTCTTTAAACTTAAATCTTTTTGCACGTACTTTTAAGATACTTAATGGAAACATAAGAGTATTCACTATGGTCACGCTGAAGTGCAGGTGTTCACTACCACTTTTTCACCCACGTCAATGTATTTTTAAGTTATGGTCTACTATGGCTCACATTCACAACTTCTTATTAATATTTATTTTTTGTGTAATAATTTAAATCTACTTATTTATATTTTTTTAGTAATAACAAAAATATTATAAAATTCCAGATCCTTCTTTCTCCCCTTCCCTCCCCTCCGCCTCCCATCATGTAAAAGATCAAAGATCTATGAACCACACAACCACGGAATCAAAAACATGGTCAAGGACATGATAAAATTACTTGAATTCGCAATATAATCCCCATCTCCAACCTCCATTGAAGCTGTCACCGGAGCAAGAGTCGGAAAAATTGTTGGTGAAAAATCTTGTTTCACATGCTAACGACAAGAAGAATGCATTTTTCCCATTAGTATTATTTAATGAAATGAAAAAAAAATGAGAAGATACAGTGAGGTTAACGAGTCGAGCCGAGCTGAGTAGCTGATGTCAAACCTCGAGCTCGTTTGCACTCGAGTCTGCTCGAGCTCGCCCGTTAACACAAACGAGCCTTAAAGACTGTTCAAGCTCGGCTCGATAAGTATGGAAATGTTCGAGCTTGAGCTCGAGATCAAGATCGCGAATAGACTCGAACCCGAGCTCGGCTCATTCAATAGTATTTTTTTTAGGGGAATGATATTTTTTTAGGCTCGAACTCGAGCTCGGCTCGAACCGAAGAACTGATATTTGTTAAATTGCTAATGTGTGTATATATATATATTATATTATATTATCTATGCTCGCAAACATTAATGAGCGTTCACGAGTAGTGCTCGTGTTCGCTCGTTTAGTAAACGTGTAGGAGAAAGTGATCGAGCTCGGCTCGATACCATATATGAACGAGCTCAAACGAGCCGAGTTCGTGAACGCTCGGTAGTTTAACAGCTCTAGAGAAGATAGAGGGAACAAAATGCCGATTAATGTATGGAAATTTTGTGAAAGAAGATGAAAAGAATGGAGAGAGAAATTGAGAAGCCTTTTTTCGTACCTCGTTTAGTGTACTCAACGTGGAAATGAGAGCGGATAGTTCCACATCCACATCCATGTTGGAACTATATGGTATTTTAGCTCCGAAATGGGTTTAAGTGTAAGTGACGAATAGCGGGCCCGTATTAAGATGAATTACGGAATGGATTTTCGGGAGCTAAAAATAGTTTTGGAAACTACCAAGATAGTAGTTGATATTATGCTTTTGAATCACTCGATTTCGATATCGGGTGAATGAGAAATTAATGTATAAAGGTAGAGTAATTTATGTGGGCGTTGTAATGGAAGTGTGTTCCATTTGTCCCACACGGATAATGGAAATCAATGATACTCACTATATAAGTGGGAGATTTTCATTAAGAGGGAAGTCCCAATGGGCAAGAGAATTTTGTGAAGGAGGGAGGATGTAGATGCTTGTTGGTTCAGAACCCCACGCGTGTGCCGCCGCCATCCGGCCGTCTCGGTTAATTAGGTTCGGTTCGGTTCGTGGTTTGTGGTTCGCTCGACCCAATATTAATATTTTTGGGCCAGCTCTACATTGGATTTCTGAATCAAATCAAATGATATGTTCAATTCTAATTATCAGCTCGAAAACTGAACATAAGCATCAGTTAATAAGGCACCATTTCGCTGAACAGAAGCTGTTCAAAATGGGTCATGAACACAACTCGAAATTCTGGAACACAGAATCAGTTATTATGTCTTCATCATCCATGCAATTTGTTTCTATAATTTTATGTTATTCGATTTTCAAAAAAATTAGCAAACTAGTACTACACTACAAATTTTCCCAACGGTCCACACTTTACCCTTCCACAATGGCTTTAAATGAGCTATAATGGGTATTGTATTGTGATACGTGCCACCCACACCGTTGAAAAACACACATTGATGATACTCTAACATCTGATGTTAAATGACAACACAAGAAAAACATTTTTTTTGTCACATTAATTTTTGCCACAAAAAAAAAAAAAAAAAAACTATATACTTACATTTAGACACACTAGCGTGGCAAAGGAGTTTAAGTAAGTATGTATTAGCCAGACTTTGTCATGTTTCAAAAACACTAATGTGGCAAAAACATGTTTTTCTTATAGTTGATCATACTACATTTGTCCCGTGTTATATTAGTATTGGTTGAAAAATTATTAAAATGCGATGTTTTTGTTCAATTATATTTTCTTGTTGTTACAGAATTAGTTTTTATAATTTTCACAATGACATTTTTGGTCCCTCGGAATATATATTTTTGTTACATTTTCTGTACACCAAATTGATTCAAGTTGACTCAATCTATTAAATGTCATAAATTAAAAGCGTACGAAAAATATATTGTTAAGAGACTAAAAATGTCATTATTATAAAAGATAGGTGTTAGTATTAAGAGAATGGATAAAAATAAGAGACATAAAAAGTAATTTTCCATATACATACATATATAGACACACACACTTGGTATAAAAGCTTACTTGTCAGAATTAGGATAATCAGAATAATGACGCCAACCATCTTAGACATCCTTTGAAATTGAAATTGATGTACTAAAAAAAAAATCTTCTTTTCTGATATTCTTCTTGTAGTTGATGAGCAATTTATATGTAGCTTTAATTTTTGATGATACAGTTCATTACAGCCAAAACCAAGTGTGTAGGATGAACTCTCTAGAAAAGAATTCTTCTATTAAATCCAATAAAAAATGCTTGTTCGTTTTCAAACAACCACATTCTTCTCATTAAAAAACACTACATGTTTTTCCCTGAAACAAAATTATACCATATAGTATTTTCTTTTTTTTTTGAACAGCATATTAAATTAATAAAAAGCTAAGCAAAAACCAAAAACAATACAACCCGGTCCAAGACGAGCCACATTAATTAAACTAAAGATAGAGCCCACCAAAATAGAACCAATCAAAAATATCTTGACCCATCTGCCGATAAGAAAAAAACAAAAAAACAAAAATAGGGACAAAAAAGAAAAAAAAAAAAAAACAGAGGAACCGGGGCAGTGGAAATAGTACCTCTAAGACCACTTTAAGGTTTGAAAAGGGTGTGAAAGCCAATCCTCGCATCGGAGGGTTTAGCTTCCACATCGATCTACCGGAGAACCAATGATAGCTAATTCTACGGATGTGCTTCAGAACCTTAGTGTTATTGCCTATGGCTTAATTTTATGGACGTATCAGCTGTTATTGGCTTACAAAAACTGCAATCAAGATCGGTTAGCGAGATGTTTCTCTTAATTGAGATATGTATCCGAAGACTTAAAAGATAATGCTGTGACGTTCCGTCTCAGACACCGAGTCATAATCCGTAAAAAACGCCCGGCATGCATATATTGACTTTTTAAATCGTCAAAAGTAATATATACATAAACCTCGTAACAATTAATCAGAGTTAAAGAGGAATAAATAAAACTAAAGATAAATCGGAAAGAATGTCAAATGACAACAACGGATCACCAAGTCCCAAAATCAACGTCTAAGAAAACTTAAAAGACAAAACAACGAAATAAATGTTGTTTAACTTATTACATCCCCAATGAACCGAAAGATCTAAGTGTCTATCTCTCAAAACTGAATAATAAAAGTGTACATAAAATAAAAGTCCATCATCCTGAGCTTAACCTCAGCTCTATCAACTCCATCGTCATCATCGTACTCATCGTCGTCCTGACAACCAACTTCTCAGGGTGGAGGCGATAATGAAAGAAGGGGTAAGTACTTACGTACTTAGTAAATGGTAGAAGAAACAGTTACATACAATATATATAAAATATATCACACATAACAAATCAATTCAACAAACTCTACCATATAGGTTGAATTTAGATCACACTCACTCTCTACTAGATCATATAGTACAACCTTACACACATAAGTTTGTTACACCAATACAAAAGGACATTGTGCATGGTGAGAATGCACCGAAACATATTAAGCAACTCTCAAGGGGGAATGGACGTAGGTCTCCATGTGAGAGTTACATTGTTGGTCCATTGAAAAGGCTTTGGTTAAGTTTAGGGGGGTGAATAAACTTAACACTTAAAACTTTTGGAGTTAACAAACTCAGCAACTTCAGCCGCCCACTGATACTCAGTAGTCTGCCGACTGTTGAGTCTGCTGAATTTGTGCAGTGGAAATATATCAAAAATTAAGCCTTATAACTTCTTGTTAAATATGATACCAAGTATTAGATACTCAGTAGTGTATGTGTGTGAGTTCAGTTGCTAGATTCAGTAGGTTGATGTGTTATATAAACTAAATGCAGAATATAAATGCAGAAAGTAAATACGCAGATTTTAAAGTGGTTCCAGGTGGTGTAATCCTGTCAGTCCACTCTTCTCTTGTGATGTTGGAGGTAATTCACTAGAGAGATTCTTGAGATAGCTGTTACAAAAATCCCTAAGATGTTTGTCCTTCACCAATAGCTATGGCTTCACAAAATGAAAACTAGGAACATGTAGGATTGCTGCTCCAAAGTCTTCCACTGGTCCTTGAAGGGTAGGATTTCCTCTTCACTAGCTCCACCACAAACAACAGTCTTTCACAGAGATGTGCTTCACTGTCTTCAACAGATTTATTGTAAAAGAAAGTTTGAATCAAGTAAATGATTCAGTTGCAGCAGCTTGATCATGATGATATGATCAGTAGCTTGCAGTCTTCAAGTGTGTAAACTTGATGTAGCTTGAATGCAGATTACACTTGAAGATTTTCTCTGGATCAGTAGCCTTAAGCTTAGTAAGTTCAGCAGGGTGTTTTTCTTTATCAGAAATCGAAGCTCAAGATTTTTCTCTTACGATTCATCTATTTTTATCATATGTATCTGAATTAGGAGTCCTCTATTTATAGGTAGGAGTCCTTGTGACTTGTATTTCAAATTCAAATATAGCCGTTTCAGATTTTGTCCCATTTGACTTGCTTTATGTCACTGTTCATAGTACTGACACAGTCAGACTGCTTTTTGACAGAATGCAGTCCTGTCAGTCCACTCTTCTCTTGTAATGTTGGAGGTAATTCACTAGAGAGATTCTTGAGATAGCTGTTACAAAAATCCCTAAGATGTTTGTCCTTCACCAATAGCTATGGCTTCACAAAATGAAAACTAGGAACAGGTAGGATTGCTGCTCCAAAGTCTTCCACTGGTCCTTGAAGGGTAGGATTTCCTCTTCACTAGCTCCACCACAAACAACAGTCTTTCACACAGATGTGCTTCACTGTCTTCAACAGATTTCTTGTAAAAGAAAGTTTGAATCAAGTAAATGATTCAGTTGTAGCAGCTTGATCATGATGATATGATCAGTAGCTTGCAGTCTTCAAGTGTGTAAACTTGATGTAGCTTGAATGCAGATTACACTTGAAGATTTTCTCTGGATCAGTAGCCTTAAGCTTAGTAAGTTCAGCAGGGTGTTTTTCTTTATCAGAAATCGAAGCTCAAGATTTTTCTCTTATGATTCATCTATTTTCATCATATGTATCTGAATTAGAGTCCTCTATTTATAGGTAGGAGTCCTTGTGACTTGTATTTCAAATTCAAATATAGCCGTTTCAGATTTTGTCCCATTTGACTTGCTTTATGTCACTGTTCATAGTACTGGCACAGTCAGACTGCTTTTTGACAGAATGTAGTCTATCCATCCTTTGACTTGTAACCATTGGATAAAGTCCTGAATCAACCCAACGTCCTTTTAATCTCAACCATTGATTTGTTTGATAAAATCAGAGGTTGTTGACTGTCCTTATCCATGTTTTCTTCCAATGTAATCTTGAATACTTCGATGTAAATGTATCAGCAGGTTTATAAGTCTGCTGAGAAACATATCAGCCAGCAGAACCAAATATTGCTAACTGTCTTTTATCTAACTTTTATTTATGAAGTTAGATTACACCTTTTTGCATAAAACTAAGTTCCAATTACCATCCAACTTAAGGAACTTAGACCTTGTACACAAGGTATATGTAATCAGTTTAGGTCATCACAGACTTCACTAAATTCTGATTTCATATCCTTGACTTTAACTACTATGTTTGATCCCTTATCCTTCATTAACTGAGTTTGACCCCTCAGCCTTTAGTCTTCAGCAGGTTCATGATAAGTCTGCTGACCTAGACTAGTCTGCTGATATAAGTCAGCTGATCTTTACATTGCTTGTTTGATCAAACCTATACAAAGACCAAACTCAAATAAACCTATACATTTGATCTGGACATCTTTTTGCTTTTTCTCTATAACAGTTAGTCTGGCACTCATCACTAAAACATAAAAATAAGTCCAACAATTTCCCCCTTTTTGGTGATGATGCCACTACCCTCACTTAACAGCAAAGCAAAAAGATTAAAAACAAAAATAGAACAAATTCCAGTCATATCTCATTATAATCATTTGTTCAAAGTATTACAGTCTAGATACGGCAAAGATAAAACAGATAAAGTCTGCTGATCTACTGTCTTCTTTCTCTTTCTTCTCTTGCCTTCTCCACTTGTTCTTGATAGGCTCTTATCTCTCTGGTGATATCTCTCATCCATTCATTTTCAATCAGAGAGAAATCAATCTAAGGATTCACTTCTTTCCACCAATGCCATGCTTCAGGTAGAAGGAGATTGATTTGATTTACTCTGAATCCTAATTTCATGTATAGTTCTTTGAATTCATTCAGTGATTCCTTTGCTGATGTTGTAGGTACATTCCTTCCACCTCTACCACCTCTTCCACCTCTTGTATTGACCCTCAAGGCTTTAACTCTTGCTTCCCAAAACTTTAAGCCCAGAAATGAGTTCAAAACTTCATGAAATCCCTTGTCATGATAAGGTTTCCTTCTGTTGCAGTACTCATTCTTGTATTGTTTGAGAAGATCATCAGTAAGTGGAAGTCTGCAAGGTGCAGGTTCCCTGAATGCATTAGTATCATTCTCCCATCTTTTCTTGGCAAATATTCTGGCAGCCTCTTTTGCTACTGCTGTTTGGTCCTCTTCCCCCTTAGTGACATCATCAACAAAACGGGACAACAAACCATGAACATTCTCCTGTGTAGTAACCACATTACTCAGTTGTCCCTCCATAATTTCAGTTCTTGTATCAACTGCAGTAATCCTTGCTTTCATAGTTTGCTCCAGCAGATTGATCCTCTCAGTAAGTTTAGGATCCAATCCAGCAGGTTGAGATGTTCCAGCAGCCTCAGCAGGCTTAGGTGCCTCAGCAAGTTTATCAAGTTTCTGGTGGATGGCTTCAAGTTGATCTTTCAGAAACTTCTCCTTCAATGTATTTCATTGCTTAATTCCTCTCACTTCTAGGGTAAGGTCAGCAAGAGCATACTGATTTGAGGTAATATTGGAGGCAACTGTCTATGTAGTCCTCCCTCTATTTTCCACCAAATTTATCAAATCTTCAAACCTCTACTCCTGCCTGTCAAGTTGAGTCCTTAAGTTTGCAATGTCATTTTTGACAGTCCTCAACTCTTCCATGACATGTGCTGGTACCCCACCAGCCATTCCCTCATCAGCTCCATCCGTAGGCTCTTCAACATTGTATTGTTGCCTCTGTCTGCTGATAACCACTGCAAAACTCATATCCAGTCCAGCTGGGTTAGGTCCTTGGAATTCCTCCAGAATAGTATCAAGTGCTGGTTCTTCAAGAACTGGAACAAATGCCCGTTGAGGTTCATCATCAACATCTTCTTCTTCGGGGATTTGAAACTCCTCATCACTATAGTCATAGTCCAGCAGCTGCTCATCCTCATTAACAGCAGTCTGCTGACCATCTTTCCCTACTGTGGTCTTCTTTGCAGCAGGCTCCACTACAGCAGCCTGTTTTCCAACAACAGCAGGGGTTTCCTCCAAACCCAAAGTTTGTTCCAACCTTTGTCCAGGTGCTGTTTATACCTCAGCAGCCTGTTCCTCCTGTTCCAGCCTGTGTCCAGGTGCTTTGTTTGATCCTCAGCAACATGTACCTCCTCAACAATCAATGGTGATCCTTCATAACCCATCACCATATCCAATCTCTGTGCAATCATTGTCTGATCCTCAGTGATGAACACCTTTTGTACAAGGATTGCAGGGAATTCAGCTCTGTTTTCTTCTTGAAACCCCACAACATTGGCAATCCTACTCACAATATTGGCAGATTTGGATAATGTGCCCTCAGTGTCAATCCAGTCCTGATATTGAATTGAATCCTCAGAACTGACTCTTGGCTCAATATGATCAGTAACCCTCTCATCATCCAAATCTTCATTCTGCTGAGCTTTAGCATGCTCAGCAGGTTCTGCAATAAATAAGGGATCTATCTCACCAACCATCCTGTTTGCACCAATGTCTATTCCCTCATTGATTTGTGCCTCAATATCATATATGGTGAGATTTTCCACATTCTTATCCATCTGTCCAGTTTGCTGTCTCTTAGTGGATTGTTCAGCACCAGTAGACTGCTCTACTCTTTGTTCAATAATCATAGCACTTCCACTGACTCCACCTAGACCAGAGGGGTGATTATCATTAGAATCAGATGATGAGGAGTCATCATCATCACCTCTTGGATCTCTGAACTTGATACCTTCTTCTTCCTGTTGTTCATCAAACAAATCCATCAGCCTTGATTGCAATAAGGAGGTATCAACCAGATCCAGCAAATTTTCCACTCCCAATCCTTCAAAAGCCCATTCTTCAAAATCTGTCATTGGTTCTGTTGGTCCCAGAGAAGGGTGAAACTATAGTCAGAGGGGGGGGGGTGAATGACTATAGTGGAGTTTCAAAAACTTTTCTTGTGTTTTAAAAGCTTTTGAGCAGCGGATAAGTCCCTTCTTACTATGTTGTTTTCAAATCGCTTTAGACAATCACGGATATGTGTTATGATGTAGGCAAATTAAATAAGTGATGTAAAGTAAATTGCGAAAATTAAATTGACACAAGGCTTATAGTGGTTCGGGGTGGTGTAATCCCTTAATCCACTCTTCTCCCGTGATGATCGGAGGAATTCACTATTGTTTCCACGTATACAACAAGTATGATTGTCCTTGGCTTCCCAAGCTTCACAATCTACAAGACTATCACTCCTTGACCGCAACGGCTTCGGTGATTCGCCTTCCTTTTCTTGCTCGCTCCTTGAGATCAAAATCCTTCAACAACTATCACGCTTTCAACTCCTTCTCGCATTGCCTCGATTCGGTTGCTTCGCTTTGATGTGAATGTGATTCACGCACTTGCTTGATCAATCTAAATTCTGAATATGACTTTGTAGTTCTGATATTTGAGTTGATCACTAGATGTATCCTTGTAAGTTCAGAGAGAAGGCTTTTCTAATTGACAGATTTTCTACTTTCTTTTTTTTTTAATCGTTATATTCTTTTTATGTCAATGCCTTCTATTTATAGCCTTGAATAGCCTTGATTTTATTCTTGATTCCCCCTTAATTGTATTCTCCTTGATTTCAGTGATCGGATTCTTCTTTCAAATGTATAGCAGAAAATCCGTCCTTGATCCTTTAATGATTGTGCATTTAATGCATGATCGGCTGAATCTTCAATGTATATTAAATCTGATCTTGTAAGTGTCTCTTCACCGTCTGTAGAACGGTGGAGTGAGCCTTCTGACTTAGCCGTTAGTTCTTTCTTCGACGTTTTGTTTTCTCTTTGCCGACAGTCAGTGTACTCAGCCGATTCACTGTTTTCTTCTTTGTTTTAGTTTCAGGAGAATCTTTATACTTCACTGATCCTTGATTTGGGTGAGATCGGTGTACACCATATTGGAATATTGAGTTTCATCACTTGAAACATAACTTAGACTTATCCAAGGTCATCACATACTTCCTTGGTTATAAGTCAGATCATAATCCCTTCTCTCGTATCTCTCGCCGGTGCTTGGCGGCTTCACTCGCCGAATGTCTCGTTTTCACTTTGCCGTCCTACCAACTAGTACAATACTTGTCCGACTCAACTTATACAACATGTCGACTCTAAGTAAAGACTTATACGAGAGAATTCTAACTTATTTCGGGCTTGCTATAACAAATAGTATGGCCATCATCAAAACATAATAAAATGTTCCTAACAATTTCCCCCTTTTTGATGATGCCAAAACCCTCATAAGCCCGAACATAAGTAATCAAAAAATTTCATAATTGTCAACGGATTAAAAACTCAATGATTTTATTCTTCCATCATAGGGCAATAAGATATTGCATCTTTTAAATGAACAAAGACAAATGATAAGATAAAGTGAATTGAATTAAGCAACGAGTGCAATTGGTTTACTTCTTCATTTCTTCAAACCCGATGCCCTTGCCTTTGCTTGTCCTTGCCTTTGTCGCCTCGTCTCTTTCCACCGGAGCTTTCGTGCTTTGAGTTGTCTTCCCCTTTGTGGTAGCATCAAAATGTGCCTCAAGGTCCGCAATTGTTGCATCGACTCGGGGAGAGGGCCAAATCTTTTCTCCGGTAATTTGTTGTTGGCCTCACCAACTTTGATGAGAAAGTCCGGTTGCTTGCCGAATGCTCCATGATCTCATCCGATGCTTTGAATTTTGGATGTGTGAGCATTGAGGGTATCCACCAAGGGCTTGAGATTGTTGTCAACCGTCTCAGCATGGAATTCAAGATTGGTTTGGACATGGTGAGGGATGAGGTGTTGTAAGTTGCAAATTAAGTTCCCTTGTCTCTCCATGACTTCATCTTGGATTTTGATGTGGTCGATGAGAGCCTCAATCTTGTGATTGAAGGAGGTTGCTTCACTCCTTAAGGCATGCTTCGGTTTTGCCTCGCCGTAATATTGCCTTTCCATGTCCACAATAAGGGGTTGAATGTCCGGATTGAAGACTCTCTCTCGGATCAATTTCTTCGGTGCCACATGGACCTCCTCTTCATCCTCATCATTTTCACTCTCGCATCTTCACCTTGTCGCTCCTCGCCCACTTCAACTTCTTTTTCTTTCTTTTCCTTCTCTCGCTCCTCATTTTGAACCTCTTCTTTTTCTTCCAACTTTTCTTGTTCTGCCTCAGTAGGACCGGGTTCATCTAGAGGAGGTTGTTGGTATTGAACTTCTTCATCTGCTTCTTTTCCCCCTTGTGCAATTGTGGGGGCGTTGGCAATTTCAGCTGAGTGAGCTTTATCAGCTGGCTCACTGAGCTGTTTGTCAACCGTACCAATGCTTTTGAAAAGCACTTCCTGGAGGGTCAGTTCATCGTCGGATATGCCCATATCTTCCTGATTTGCGTATGAGCTTCACCTTCTAGGTGTTCATCTTCTGACTCATCTTCTGCCTCGTCTATCTCTTCCTCTTCAGATGAGGTGATTCTATATTCTTCCTCACCCTCCTCCAGATAGACAATTTCCTCATGTTGCTTTTCTTCTTCTATTTCTGTGTCATCACTTAATATCATAGGCTCATTTAAGTTGCTGGTGTTGAGCACAGTGGTATCTACTTGTGCCTTTTGAGACCTGGTTCTTCGTCCCACTCCCCGATCCGCCGGATTCGTGTTGTTTCCTCTTTTGACCAAAGAATGGGTTTCGGCTTCGGGGAAGCCTTGATGTAGGTGAACATTGTTTTGGACTTGTGTGAGGACCGCAAATTTGTGGGTTGTACTTTCATGGCGTTGAACAGGTGTTGAAGAGGGAACCCGTATGATTTCTTTTCCCAGAAATCGCCCTTTTTCTGCAAACCCTTGTTTGGTGCGGTGATTGATAAGTCAATCTCCTTTTGAATCTGATCCTTCAATCGATTGAATACGAAGGTTGCCCAATCAAACTTTATTCGTTCGTAGATTATGGCCATCGCTTGATCCCGACCTCGCTTAGGTTTTCCAAAGTGACCCCTTTCTCCCTTCAATATTTTTGGTGATGACCGGTGCAAATTCGGCAAACGGAAGTTTGAGCGTTGATCTAGGTAGATTGTACGTTTTGCCGTTTGGCTTGGGGCGTTTGGCTAGTTCGGCCCGAGAATTTTGGGATGTCCGTCGTCACAAGCTTGACATTTGCGGGACCAATTTGGGGGAGGTTCGAAACCCGTTGAGTGTATCGGGCGTGATGACTATGTGCCTTCCAAAGATTGAGCTTGTGATGCGATCAACTTCGCCTTCTTCGTGCTTTGGGCATAAACTTTGCGTTTTTCCAAAATGCTATCGATTCTCATAGCAGATACCGCTTATTGGGGGGTTTAGAAAGGTCATCGCCCCAAATTTGTACAAGAATCGACCGGGCGTCGTGCTTGTGCATCGTTGTCACAATAAGAGAGATAGTACTCGTGCTTGAAAAACGAGCCGGTTATGATTGATTTTTCGTAGTATTTTTCGATAGCGTGATTTGGGAGGATGAAGCCATCGATAGGTAGAGGAGGATTAGAGGAGTATATTTTGAGAAAAAGTAGGGTTTGTAATTTGCAGAAGTATGTAAAGATTTCTGAACATCTCTAAGTATTGTTTATATAGTGTGATTTGGGTAGTGTGAACGTGGTTTGAATATGGAAGGATTTAGTGACATAATGGCATGATTTTGTGTATGAAAAACGCGATATTCGAGCGTAGAGGGGGAGTGGTTTGAAGCAAGTAATGATAGAGCCCGGGAATCGAGGAGTTTATAATTCAAAAAATAATATAATTACCTCCGTGATCATAAAGTGATCGCCACGTGTGTACTGAATAATCCTCCATAATTTCCTTATTCTCCACGTGTATTCAGAATTGATTTTGTTCACACTTTGAATTTGTCCAAGTCTTTATTTCGGTGAAGTGCCTTCGCCGGTCACTTAACCGGTCCAATGAGTTCTTCACCGAGTTTGCTTCATTGAACCGTTCCTAACAATCGCTTAAGTTACCTCTGCTTGGATACCGGTGCCTTACCTGCTACATCTCCCGTAACGGCAAAGGTTGTACCGGTTGATGAAGTCACTTAGCCGATTACTCCAGCTTAGCCGCTCGTTGATACTTAGTCAATTTCAATCATCCCTAACTCGCTTCTCAACATACTAAATCTTTCATAACCGAGTGGTTTAGTGAAGATGTCAGCCAGTTGGTCTTCAGTGGATATGTATTTTAGGATGACATCTCCCTTTTCAACATGGTCTCGATAAAATGATGTCTTACATCAATGTGCTTTGTTCTTGAATGCAATACCGGATTTTCTTGTAATAGATATTGCACTTGTGTTGTCACACATGATTGGGATTGTTTTCTCTTCGATTCCATAGTCCCTTAGCTGTTGTCTTATCCACAAGACTTGTGCACAACAACCTACCCGTCGCTATATATTCTCGCTTGTTGATGTAGATATGGAGTTTTGCTTTTTACTGAACCATGAGACTAGTCTGGTTCCTAGCATTTGGCATGTTCCAGAGTGCTTTTTCTATCTATTTTGCATCCAAAGATAGTCGAGTCCGAATATGATATCGTTGTAAATCCTCCATCTTTTGGGTACCAAATGCCAACATTGATGGTGTGTTTCAAGTATTTGATTATCCTTTTAGTCATGAAGATGTGATTCTTTTGGTTGAGCTTGAAATCTAGCACACACTCCTACCGCAAATGCATTATCGGGTCTCGCTTGCGCTTAAGTATAATAATGATCCAATAATTCCTCTATACATTTTCTGATCAACATCTTTTCCTCCTGCATCTTTTCCAAGTATGACTCTGGCACACATTGGTGTGTCTGCTGTGCCACTTGTATCCATCCCATACTTGTGTATCAAATCTCTTGTATATTTTGCTTGACTAATGAAAATGCCATCCTTCATTTGCTTTACTTGAAGGCCAAGGAAGTAGTTTAATTCTCCCATCATGCTCATCTGAAATTTGCTCTTCATTAGGTTTGCAAATTTCTCACACAACTTTTCATCTTCTCGATCCAAAGATTATGTCATCAACATAGATTTGCACTAGCAATGTGCTTGCCCCTTCCTCTAGTTTAAATAGAGTTTTGTCTATAGTTCCTTTGTTGAATCCATTCTTGATCGAAATTGTGACAAGTGTTTCATACCAGGCTCTAGTGTGCTCGTTTGAGGCCATAGAGGGCCTTCTTGAGTTTGTATACTTTGTCTTCTTTTCCTTCGATTTGAAATCCAGGAGGTTGTTCTACATAAACTTCTTCTTCCAAAAATCCGTTTAGAAATGCACTTTTGACATCCATTTGATAGAATTTGAAGTCTTTGTGTGCAGCAAATGCTAGAAAAAGTCTTATTGCTTCCAATCTTGCTACTGGAGCAAAGGTTTCATCATAATCTATTCCTTCAGCTTGGGAATATCCTTTTGCAACTAGCCTTGCTCATCCATCTTGTTCCTGAATACCCATTTTGCACCAATGATGTTGGCCATTTCAGGTCTGTCAACAAGTTCCCAGACTTCATTTCTTTCAAATTCATTTAGTTCTTCTTGCATGGCTGTGATCCAATCTGCATCTTGGATTGCATCATCTATGGTCTTGGGTTCCACTTGTGATAGAAAGCAAGTTAGCATGTGCTCCAGCTTGTCTTCTTGTTCGACTCCGGTGTGAATATCTCCAATGACTTGTTCTTCGGGATGGTCTCTAAGCCAATTTAGGTCCGGTTGAAGTTGATCTTCACTTGGTGCTTCCATACCTTCAGCCGAGCATGAACTTCAATTTCGTGTGCTTCTCCCCGTTGTATTGATATGTGGCTCCTCTTGATTTTCAAAAGGATGATTCGGATAGTAGCCGGTATGGTTGCATTTGTATAGATTTGCCTCTCGTGCGCTTTCTCTTCTTGGTCTTGAAGATCTTCACCATTTGTATATGGTTCATCAAAAACCACATGTATTGATTCTTCAATCACCAATGTTCTTTTATTTAGTACTCGAATGCTTTGTCGGTGTCCGAGTATCCCATGAAGATTGCTTCATCGACCTTCTCATCAAAGGTATGCGATGATTCTGTTCAAGACAAAACATTTTGATCCAAACATATGAAAATATGAGATATTGGGTTTTCTACCATTCCATAATTCATATGGAGTTTTTCCATGATGTTTGTTGATGATTGATCTCGTTTTGTGTATGGCATGCTTGTGTTTGTCGCTTCACCCAAAATCTCTTTGGCAAGCATGCTTCGAAGAATCATTGTTCGATCGCTTCTTTGAGAGTTCTGTTTCTTCTTTCTGCTACACCATTTTGTTGTGGAGTTCCCGCCGTGAGATAGTTGATGTAGTACTCCATTTTCTTCACAATAGGTTCGATAATTTCATTTAGAAATTCAAGTGCCTCTATCCGATCCGATTTTGATAATTTTTAGCTCTTTTTCATTCTCGAGTCTTCTCGGCAAGTCTGGTAGCTTCTTGAGTGTTTCCTTCTTCTTGTTCATGAAGATGGTCCAGTGTATTTTGAGAAGTCATCCACCACTACAAGAGTATATTTCTTACCACTCACACTTACTTGGAGTGACCGGTCCAAACAGTCCATGTGCGTATATGTAGAACTCTTGTTGTAGATTGATGAGGCTTTGATTTGAATGAGCTTTTTATTTGTTTTCCTTTCGACAAGCATCACATAGACTCTCTTTCTTGAATGTGATCTCTCGGTGCCTTCAACTAACTTGCTTTTTGATAGTTTGTTGATGGTCTTGAAATTCAGTGATTTAATCTTCTGTGCCAAATCCAGCTTGTTGATTGTTTATTCTTGACAAGTAGACATGTTTCTGCCTTGGCTGTTCTCCAGTCCACCACATACATGTTGTCTTGTCTTCTACCTGCAAGAACCACTGTGTTTGTTTGACTGTGAATCACTTTGCATCCTTCTTTGTTGAAGTGCACATTGTAGCCTTTGTCACAAAATTGACTGATGCTCATCAGATTGAAGTTAAGTCCCTTGACATATGCCACATTTTGAATCTTTAGATTGTTTTTGAGTATTGTGCCTTCCCCTTAATCTTGCCAGGGTTTTCTTTTCCTCCAAATGTGACTTTGGGTCCATCAAAAGCTTTAAAATCAGTGACCCATTTCTTGTTTCCCGTCATGTGTCTTGAACATCCACTGTCTATGTACCAGACATCCTACAAAATAGATTAATTAAGTTTGGGTACCCAACACTGTTTGGGTCCATATCATTAGCTTCGGTCATGCCTCCCATACCAAGTATGTATCCAAAAGGTCTTCTCTTTGGATAATTGAAGTCATCAACTTCATATGTATAAGGCATGACGAATAGCTTCTAATATTTTTACGAAGGTATTCGATACTTTTTTCCACCTTTTGGTGCATTCATATCCTTCTTCACTTTCCAATATGCAATAGGAAACCTTTCTTGCTTCATGTGTCTAGGAACATAGCTAGATTGATTTTTCTTAATCACATGATGCATTTTGTGGAATGGTTTCCTCTTGTATTTTGGAGGTGTGATATTCCAATCATCCTCTGAGGGAAAAAGTCTGCCTTTACCTTTCAGATGGCTTTTGTATGATTGGAATGAGGATTTAGTCTGCTGTTTCACTACAGTGGGTTTTGACTTCACTGGAACAGGATGATCTGTTGGAGACATGGTCTGTCCCTTTCTAAATTTTGGTCCATTAGTGGTCCTCAATTTAGAATTGTGTTGACTATTATCCCTACGTTCATCCCGATCGTTATAGCCAAGACCGGATCCGGGTCCAAACCTTTTTGAGGGTTTGTAAGTCGGTGCTTTTTGTGGTGCGGTGATTACCTTTACCGGTGAGGAGTTCTTCTTAATCGATTCGTTGGTAACGGATGTATGGTCATCTCGCTTTTTGTTGATCATTTAAGTAGGTCTCCTTACTAGTTAATTCGGCTCTTGTTTTATCCAGTTCTTTCTTTAACCTCTTATTCTCTTTTCTTAGATCCTTGCATTCCTTTTCCGAATTTCATGATTCTTTTCAATTTCATCAAATTTAGTCATGAGATTTTGGACTAGGTCTCGTTTGTATCTAATGGAAGACTAGAGGATTGTGCGGTGTTAGATGTGAATGCATTAGATGAAGAACGGGAACTAGATGTTACCTCGCTTTCATCCGATTCTTTAGCCATTAAACATAGGCTTGTTTCCTCGTTGTCCGAACTATCACTTTTGTCTTCATCCAATTCTTTGGTCATGAGGCATAGGCATGCCTTTTCATTTTCTCGAGTCGTCTTCTTCATCACTATCATCCGAGTCATTGTCGGATGATTCTTCATGCTTTTCACCGCCGGATTCGCCTTAAGTGCCTTCTTGCCCTTTCTCTTTTCGGATGCTTTGAATTTCTTCTTTTCATCATCTTTGTCATTTTCTTCAGACAATCGGCCTTGAAGTGACCTCTCTTATTGCGGTTGAAGCATCCGTATTCATCATCTTTCTTCTTCATGTCTCTGTTTGAGCTTGAATTTTTGTTTGATGTTGAATTTCCCTTGAATGGCTTCTTTTTAAACTCGTCAAAACGTTTAACTAATAAAGCTACCTGTTCTTTTAGTTCTTGTGTCTCTTTGTCGATGCATTCGGCAAAGTTACTTTGCTGGGTGCGGCTAATGCGGTAATTTTGTGTGTCTCTCGCCGGACCACCATCTTCACCGTTCAATTCGAATTCATGAGCTTTCAATTGGGACATCGGTGTCGAGTGTCGGTGCTTGCAAGATTTGTTGTTCCTCGATTCTTGATGTTATGATCTTTCATCTTTCGGGTAGTCCTCTCAAGATCTTCAAGCATACTTCTTTTTGTGGATATGTGTGTCCAAGCCATTGCAGTTCATCGATGATGCTTGAGAATCATTGTCCATTTGATCAATGGATTCACCGCCTTCATTTTAAAGTTCTCAAATTTCTGTTTTGCAACGGATAATTTGTTTTCTTTGATCGCTTCGGATCCTTCATTTATCAATGATAGTTTGTCCCACATCTCCTTTGTTTGTTTTGCGCTCTTTGATTCTCATGAACATGTTGTCAGTTTCGTAGTCTTTAAGATCATATCTTTTGCTACAAAGTCTAGGTTTGCTCTTCTCCCGTCATCTTTGGTCCAATCTTTCTTGGGTTTGTCTATCTTCTTTCCATGATCTGCTCCTGTGCCTACCACAGTAGTGATCATGATTGGGCCATCATTGATTACATCCAGCATCTCCTCATGAGTAGCTGCAAGATGAGATAACATTCTTATTTTATATTCATCAAAATTATTAACATTGAAAACAGTACTTTTGACAAGAAGTTTGAGGAATCCATCGGTGCAATTGAAGATAAAAATGGCGGTGAATGAAAAACTTCGATTTGAAAACTACTTTGAAAATATGTGATCTCCTTATTACCGTAAATTTGATCGGAACAAAGTTTCGATACTAGGAACCCCGCTCCGATACCAATTGTTGGTCCCGGAGAAGGGTGAAACTATAGTCGAGGGGGGGGGGGGGGGGGTGAATGACTATAGTGGAGTTTCAAAAAATTTCTTGTGTTTTAAAAACTTTTGAGCAGCGGATAAGTCCCTTCTTACTATGTTGTTTTCAAATCGGTTTAGACAATCACGGATATGTGTTATGATGTAGGCAAATTAAATAAGTGCTTGTAAAGTAAATTGCGAAATTAAATTGACACAAGGCTTATAGTGGTTCGGGGTGGTGTAATCCCTTAATCCACTCTTCTCCCGTGATGATCGGAGGAATTCACTATTGTTTCCACGGATACAACGGTATGATTGTCCTTGGCTTCCCAAGCTTCACAATCTACAAGACTATCACTCCTTGATCGGCAATGATTCGGATCTTCGGCCTTTTGCCGCTCCGAGATCAAAATCCTTCAACAAACTATCACAGTTTCAACTCCTTCTCGAGTGCCTCGATTCGCTTGTTTCGCTTTGATGTGAATGTGATTCACACACTTGCTTGATCAATCTCAATTCGAATATGACTTTGTAGTTCTGATATTTGAGTTGATCACTAGATGTATCCTTGTAAGTTCAGAGAGAAGGCTTTTCTAATTGACAGAGTTTCTACTTTTTTTTTTTTTTAATCGTTATATTCTTTTTCTGTCAATGCCTTCTATTTATAGCCTTGAATAGCCTTGATTTTATTCTTTATTCCCCCTTAATTGTATTCTCCTTGATTTCAGTGATCAGATTCTTCTTTCAAATGTATAGTAGAAAATCCGTTCTTGATTGATCCTTTAATGATTGTGCATTTAATGCATGATCTGCTGAATCTTCAATGTATATTAAATCTGATCTTGTAAGTGTCTCTTCACCGTCTGTAGAACGGTGGAGTGAGCCTTCTGACTTAGCCGTTAGTTCTTTCTTCGCCGTTTTGTTTTCTCTTTGCCGACAGTCAGTGTACTCAGCCGATTCACTGTTTTCTTCTTTGTTTTAGTTTCAGGAGAATCTTTATACTTCACTGATCCTTGATTTGGGTGAGATCAGTGTACACCATATTGGAATGTTGAGTTTCATCACTTGAAACATAACTTAGACTTATCCAAGGTCATCACGTACTTCCTTGGTTATAAGTCGATCATAATCACTTCTCTCGTATCTCTGCTCGGTGCTTGGTCGGCTTCACTCGCCGAATGTCCGTTTTCACTTTGCCGTCCTACCAACTAGTACAATACTTGTCCGACTCAACTTATACAACATGTCGGACTCTAAGTAAAGACTTATACGAGAGAATTCTAACTTATTTCAGGCTTGCTATAACAGCTAGTATGGCCATCATCAAAACATAATAAAATGTTCCTAACAGGTTCTGCAGCTGGCTTTTGTCTCTTGTAGAAGCCAAACTTCCACTGAAGGTAGTTTGCAACCAGTAGGAACTTAAGATCAACATAACCTTCCTTTTTCTTCTTCTCCTTCCTCTCAAATGGCATGAATGACTTCCTGGGAGCTGTTCCAGTACCTTGCTGACCGCCAAAGGTCTCAACAAGTAAACTCAAAGTTTGTTCCACAGATGCCTCAAGGTTAGTAGGTTGCTCAGGTTGAATGTTAGTCCCTACTACCTCCATCTGTACAACACTTGGTTCCCCCTGACTTATATGCTCATCAGCAGGGTTAGCAGCAGACTGCTCTTCCCCCAGAACTATTGCAGGAATTGCAGGGTCTTGTATCAAATCTTCAACTTTCACAGCAGATATTGACTCAGTAGCTTGATGTGGCTCTTCTACAAGTTGCTCAACAACAACTTGTGCAGTTTTAGTAGGCTCAGTAGCCTCTACTGGTGAGGATTCAACAATTTCTACAGCAGGCACAGGGTTAGTAGTCTGTTGTGATTCTTTAGCAGGTTGCTTAACAACAACCTCTACATCCTCAGTAGGCTTGATAATAGTTAAGGGCTAAGCCTCAATAGCCTCTCCTTCTTCTTCTACTTCTTCTTCTTGTTGTTGTTCTCTCTGACTTTCCAAAATTCTCAATTGTTTTCCTTTGCCATGCTTCTTCTTCTTGGAAATCTCTTTCATTCTTTTGGAAAGATCCTCTCTTTTTCAATTTCAGTAGACTTCCTCTTTCTACTGGCTTCCTTTTGTTGCTCCTTCAAAATTTCAGCAACAGTCTTCTTAGTAACTACACCAGGGTCAGTTATCTCAACTTTAGCTGGACCCTCAGCAGACTCAGCAGTCTGTGTTGTTTGCTTCTTTGTCCTCTTAGGATTTAACATCTCTGTTATCTTTCTTGTGTTAGCAGCCTTTCTCTTCTCAGTAACTTTCTTAAGTGCAGCAGGCTTGACAGTTTTCTTAGCCTGTTCACCACCAGCATCACCATCATCACCATCACTTTCAGTAGCCTCAGCATCTACATCCTCATCATCATCCAGACCAGGGATAGAAAAAGCAATTTCTGGCTGGAATCTAGATTTATTCATCTTTTCAGATAAAACATCAGGTATCTGAAAGTGATTCAGCAGGGTTTGAATAATTAAGCCTAAAGGCTTGACCTTTGATTTCCTAGTACCATCTCTATCTTTAGTGAACACCTTCTTCATGTAGTGTACAAGAAATGCAGCCCAATCAAACTTCATACTCCTGCAGATGATGATCATCAAGTCTATTTTGGGTCCAGACAGTGTATCTAGACTTCCAACAAATCCCAAAATAGTTTTGGCTAATAATTTGCTCAGCAAATTGCACTCTAATCTAGTATGTTTCACATTAATGCTTAAACTTGAAGGTATAGCATCATTGGTCTTTACTTGATCCACAAATTTTATTCTTGGTAGATTTATTACCTCTGGATTAGTGGGAACATCATTTCCAGGTGCAAAATGAAATACATTTCTCAGCAGGTCTGAGGATATTTCTATCTCTCTTCCATTCACAGTGGTAAGAAGGCCTCTCTAACTTCATGTATAACAATGTTTCTCTAGAATTCCAACACACTGACAAAGGAGATCCGTTCCAATCGTCTGTTTATAATGACTAGTCCAACAAACCGTCTGATTCTTCTTCCAATATTGATGGCTAGCTCAGTAGAGTTACAGTCACTAACGTATCCTCTTACACTTTGACTGGTTCCAATATGAACTTCATCTTTTGGTGCCATAGTTGAAAGAAAAGATGAAGAAGAAAGCTTTTAGATCTACGTTTACACAGTGTAAATGCAAGGATTTGATCTGAGATTTTTGTAAGTAGGCTCTGAGTTTAGGTCTGCATATATATAGACAGATACGGTTGAGAACTGTCAGATCGTGTACTGTGCATTAACCATGATTAAATATGAGTGAATGCCATTTTGACACGTGGCCCAATACTTTCCATAACGTTTTGTAACCGTTGGATCGTGTTAACTGCGGTTGTAAATAGGAAATAAATATCCCGCCAGATGCTTTTTGACTTTAGTAAGTTTGACTGAGTAACGTTTCCTTCAGCAGCCTTGTCATCAGCAGACTTGGGTCAGCAGCCTGCTGACAAAATGTCTCAGCAGCCTGCTGATTGAGTTACTCGGCTGATGCTTAAATCCTTTTATATTGTCCAATTGATAATACAAGATGAAGTTTAATACCAATGACTGATCTGTCAAGTGAGCTCACCCAATCATGACAAAGACCAATCCCCTTGGCAACCTCATTTGCTCAATTGTTCAAACATAAGTACATGGAATTGTTGATACCAATGACTAATCTGCTAAGTGAGCTCACCCAACATAGCAAAGACTAATCCCCATGGTGAATTCCAGTACATTGCTGAATAAGATTATATCAGTCAACTTTAATGATTCCAAGTTCTGTCCTTAATTTAGCAAATATTTCACTATCCAATGGTTTAGTGAAAATATCAGCAAGTTGATCTTTAGTAGGGATATAAAGAACCACCACATCCTTATTTTCAACATGATCTCTTATAAAATGATGTCTTACATCAATATGCTTGGTTCTTGAGTGCAAAACTGGATTTTCAGTAATGCAATTGCACTTGTGTTGTCACACATAATTGGAATTTCTCTTTCTTCAATTCCATAATCCCTTAACCGTTGTCTTAACCACAATATTTGTGCACAGCAACTTCCAGCAGCAATATACTCTGCTTCAGCAGTGGAAGTTGATATAGAATTCTGCTTCTTACTGAACCATGAAACCAGTCTATTTCCCATTAACTGACAGGTTCCTGTGGTGCTTTTTCTGTCAATCTTGCATCCAAGATAATCCGAATCCGAGTAGGATATAACTTTAAAACTTCCATCTTTAGAATACCATATCCCTACTCCTAAAGTCTCTTTAAGATACTTGAGAACTCTTTTGATCGCACCTAAGTGACTTTCTTTAGGTTTTGATTGAAATCTTGCACAAACACCTACAGCAAAGGATATATCAGGTCTGCTGGTAGTAAGGTACAGCAGACTGCCTATCATCCTTCTGTATAAGGTCTGATCAACATCTTTTCCTTCTTTGTCTTCATCCAATATGATGTTTGTACTCATTGGAGTTGATACCTTGGTGTTGTTTTCCATACCAAACTTCTTCAGCAACTCCTTGGTATACACTACAAGAAAATCGGCTTTTAATGAGAGGAATTTCCGCCATTAAATGTTCGATTCCCGTCATTATAGGCTTTTAATGATAGGAAATATCCCTTCATTGCCGCCTACGCCGTTAAAGGTAATAATGACGGGAATCGTTTTCCCGACATTAATTGTATAACACATTCAATGACGGTATATTCCCATCATTAAACATTGTTTTTAATAACAATTTATCCACTCATTACAGACTCATTTCCCCTCATTAAATAATGATTTAATCACAACACATTTCCTCATTAAAAGGTCATTTTCCCGTCATTAAATTGCGATTTAATGATGACATATACCCTCATTATAGGGTCATTTCCACTAATTATACAATGGTTTAATGAGGACACCTCCCCTTATTTTAGAGCCATTTTCCTCTCATTAAATCAAGATATAATGACGACACTTCGCATCATTATAAGGTCATATGGCTCTCGGACGTTTGATGATGAAAACTAATCATTATAAATAGTGAATCCATTCACCAAATAAACATACATCCATTGTTCTTAGACTAAAATGAAAAAAAATAGAATAGGAACACTGCCAAAAAGAATCACAAGCCAAAATTACATGAAACCTTCGTTTCCTATTTCAAAGGTTCAATATCAAATACTAACTAAAGTTTTACTTGCTGCTTGAATAGCACTATCACAAAACCAAAAAAACACAAGAAAATAATTTGTCTATTAAAAAGAGTTATACGTTCTGGGAAGCGATTAAGAGCTAGTAACCAAACCTTTTCAGTCCTCAAAGTGTTTTTATTTGCTTTCTTGTTCTTTAACCACACACATAGCAACCTCCTTCTTCATCATTGAAACTTCACTTCTCATATTCTTAGCTTCAAACTCCATTGCCTTTGTTTAGTATCTACTTTCTTTGCTAACACCTAATAAAAAACAGAATTCCAACACAGAATGAAAATGCGTATACGTTATGATTGCAAAAGAACATTAAAATAAAACAATCAAGAGTGCATCATGGATGTATTTAAGGCTTTGATACTTTTAATGAGCAACTCTCCTCAACGCGATTACCACTTCCTGAAGCAAATCATACTATAAATCATGCACGGCGATTACCTCTTCCTGAAGCAAATCATACTATAAATCATGCACGGCGATTACCTCTTCCTGAAGCAAATCATACTATAAATCATGCACGGCGATTACAAATCATACTATAAATCATGCACTGAGTTCTCTACATTTGTCATGCATAGATCAATGTGCTTTTCATCTTCAGTATTTTTTCTAAGGACTATTCTAAGTCTCACAATCCTTGGCTCTATCACGTGATTGACTTTCTTTTTAAATTTGGACCGGCTGCACAATTTGTGGAGAAAGATTTCGTAGAAGTTAAACAAAATATAGGAAGACTTTAGGAATCATTACCTCTTGAGCAGCACTCTTAAGTGCCTGGAAGGGTTCCACACCATTTTGAAAAATAGATATTGTTGTGAAGATGATAGAATTTCCTTTCCAAATTCTAATTCAATGTCTTCAAAAAAGTGCAAATCCTGGAAAGAAGCATCGAACAATGCTAAAAGGTGTAAGAAAACATTCTAAAGTCTATAAAAAATTAGACAATAAGTAATACCATAAATGATGTATACATACACCATGTGATTGATTCAAAGCATTTCTAAAAACACAATGCATTTTGAATCAAACCAACATATGCAACACTCTTATAAAACCTACGGAAACAGTCAAATGTGCACACAGCCCAATAACCACTTTTTTCAATGATCTTCAAATACCGAACCTACACAACATCATCATTTTCCTCTATTAAACCATTTATGAGTAAACTCTCTTTGGGGTGAATAAACCAGCATAAAGAAGAACTGAAGAAGTAAATTAAATAGTAGGAAAAAAAATAAAGTACCTCCTTTTATCTCCCTGAGGTTTTGGATCAAAGTCTAAAATGCCAAATTACAGGAATTGGTATATATTTCCTTTTGCTTCGAAAACTCGGGGAGATAAAACGAGATTAATTTTCCAAGGTCCTTTCAACATATGATAAAGCACATTGACACTAAAGGTATTAATTATAAAAAAAATGGTTAAAAGTAAGGCGATCTCTATAATCAGCTTTTCCAATCTACTAATACATTAAGTTGTATTAAAGAACACAACAGCTATTGGTAAATAATAATGATCACCTTAGACATCAATACCCAGTTGACAATGGAACAAGGGCCATAACTTTTTCATGTTTAGTTCGAGAAACTTTTCATCTGAACCTTCTTCTTAATTAAGCCATATAGACAATTGACCAAAATCAAAATTATTTCGTGACACATAATGATTTCATATTGAGCTAAAGCAGTTCTTGTTATCCAAATTTTTATTCTGTCAAACTTACTATTATGACCTCTTACAACAAAACATCATTCAGATCTGTGCGGTTAGCATTTCTTGGTGTCACTATTCACAAACACATCCATCCACCATATTAAACATTAAATAAAGCCAATATTAATCATGGAATATGTAGAGCTAGTTCATCTATATACTTCTTATCCATCTCAGAAGATCATATTTAAAACAGGATCAAAAGAGGCTGAAATGTACTATCGTGGCCTCTTGTGCATTTTTCTTTCCTTTTTTCTTATAGAAAAAGGATACCAACAGAAAAATATTGTAAGCAAACGAGACTGATATATGCAATTTCATTTACCTAACAAATTCAGGATCGTCTTATAAAGCCTCCAAAAAATCATCACTTGTTGATAAAGACCCACCAAGTTCTCGGTTAATCCAGGGACCGAGCACTTGTCTCGCATGGCTTTGGCAAAAAATACATCTGTGAACTTTTGTTGCTTTAAATTTCAGATCTCATGGCTGACTCCTCTTCAATTATCTATAACGAATGTGACAAACAAAGCACGGAAGGAAGACATATGAGCTTCGAACATGGAAATTAGTGGGAGAATGATCAGGATTCATAACAGCCTAATTCTAAACCCAAAATAGGAATAAGATACATACCTCTTAAGTATTTAGACTCTGCCACCACCTTCTTTTATTAACTTTTCTTTTTCATCTCTATATTAGTGATAAAATCACGATTATACTTCCAAATGATTGAAGAACAACAAAGTGTACAATGAGATTTTACAGTAGTAGTCGTACTACTACTATAATGCTGTTGTAGCTATCATAGCATAAAAATCTACGATGTACAGAGCTTTCATAAAATCAGGTCACATCAGCAATAGTTTCATCATCTGAAGCATTTCGTGACCTTTGCCCAAGTCAGATACAACATTCCGTAATGAAAAAAGTTAGCTGAGTACATAAAAATGTTGTAAATAAACATTACACTTCACAATAAATACAGAAATCAGCAGGGCACAAGAATAAAAGTAGTGAACTCACTTCTAATTGTCCCAGATATTTGAAGTTTCTGTTACTTTCCATAGATGTGTGGTGTCTGATTCCTATCTAGGATATCTGACTTTCTGTCGTTCACGGTATTGTGCATACTTTGTTTGGTTAGACGATGTTGTTTCTAGGCTTTGGCAGTCATTTGGGCAACATATGCAGTTTTGTGCTCAGAATATTTTGTTGATGTCTAGCCTTATATTGTTATCTACATACATATTCTGGTGTGTTTGTTGTTGTCTGTTTTGTTCCTTGATGTTTGGCCTTGATGTTCCATGTTTATAAATCTGTCCACAATTTTTGAGTTATTGGCATCATCTTCTGCTTTGAACTTTGACTTAAATGGTTTTACTTAGAAGGACTGAATCAATGGTTACTGACTATGAAATCAAGAGTCTTGCTAGACTATTGCATCACTTGTGGACTTACAGTTTTGAATTTCTCGAGATAATTTTGTACTCGGACCAACGAATGTGTGATTTCAACAGTTGATAGGGGACTTTCTTTAAAGCACACAATGGCTAGATTGAAATCACGGTGCTCATGTTTTGGGGGTTGCCTTTCGGATCATTCTCCAATATCCATGTCAGTAGCCACGGCTCGAGTCGAAAAATCCAATATCTTGATGCAAGACAGCTTGTAGATATTTGGAACATAGGCATGATGCTTGTCTCTCTGTTTTTCTTGCCCAAAAAAATCCCTCCGTTGCATTTAGACTCAATTTACAGTATCAAATATATAGATACATAAACAAATAAAAAAATTTCAACCTTAAATGATATCAAAGAGGAAATCTTTTCGGAGTAAAATGTGTTACAATAACTTGATCTCTAACTCTTTATCTTGATTTTTATTCAACTATGATTATTATGATTAGGCTATATGAAGATAATTTTTATATAGATTTATGGGCCGAGGTCCGTGCGGTTTATCAAAATGGTGGTTCGACCCCGAACCAGAGGTTTAAATAGGCTGGTTAAGGTTCCTTCCTCTATGAACCATGAACCATGCAACAATTCAAAGACCGCATGGACCATATCCGTACCACTGGTTAACCGGCTAAAACAACCTCCAAAATATCAAAAAACCGGTCGAAACCATCTCTGAACTGCCTTTAAAACGCCGGTTAACTAGCTAACACCAGTGAGAACTGCTGGTTCAGAACTGCATAGCCACGGTTCTAGCTACAACGGTTCATAAGACCTCAAACCGTTGAGCCAACGGCCCGGAGTAGTTCCGCCAGCTCTATACTAGAAAGGTTACATAACACTCAATGTTGAAAGAACAAATGCCTACTTTTGCAGCATATTCAACACTTTTGAAGTAGTTTTATTGCTTACAGATACACATGTTTGCAATAAATATTAACTTTTATAACTATCCCAACATTTTCCTGATATCATAAGACAAAATCAATACAACACATATCATCAAAAACACAATGTGTATATGCAAGGAAGACAAATGAACTCCACTGTAAGAACTCGTATTTTAAGTTAAGCAGACGATTGAAACTATTAAATCTAGCAGCATACACACTGATTATCAACCAGACAGACTTGTAACAATATAAAAAAGGTCTTAACTAAACTGGATCAAGTTTTGAGCTTTTATATCTATACTTATGTTCATATCGACACTTTCATCCCCAAATAAAACAACGTCTTCTATGTGGAATGATACAACACGAAGAAAAAAGTGAAAACAGGGGAAGAAAAATTACTCACGGAACTTAGAAGATGAATAAAGTTACAGACACCGGCAAAATTCAGTTGCGTTCTTCGAGTAGAAAGAAGTGCAGCGCGGTCGACGGTGGTCCGGTGGTGGAGTTTGGCTACGTCTTCGCCCTTTAGGCTTTAGGAGACTGATGCAATGCTCACATCTGCTTTCCCACTCAGTGCTACTCCTTGCCTAAGAGTAATGAGTCATCTGCCGGAGGCTGGAGCTAAAAAGACGGTGGCTAGGGAGGCGGCATGTCGGAATTACAGGATTAGGTTAAATGGATGAAGTAATGGAAGTGGGTATACGTATGTGCAGAGAAGTTTTAATTTTCTATATTCTTTTGAATGGGTTGTTATTTTTCGGATACCAAATGTTACGCACACAGGATGGGTTGTTGAATAATGATGTTGTGTCACAACGAGTGATACAAGTGTGATATACACCGTCGATTATGTTAGATTTACATTATGATCAATATTACATATCATCGTTATGTCACTAGTTATAACACAACTGTCGTGTCCATATTATTACTCATCATTATTTATCATAGAATGGCTTTGGCTTGGTATTGAGTCGAAGAGAAAAAAAAAGGCTTGGTATTATGAAAATAATAAAATTTATCACAAAAATAATTATTAGAATAAATATAATGAGGGGAAATTTTTTTATTGACCACTTAATGAGGGGAAATATGATCAATAATGACTGGAATCAACATTTGGTCATCAAGTTGTAAAAGAATTTTCGTCCCCTCATTATAACTACCATTCAATGACGGAATTTTGAACCCTCATAAAATTTCCCTCATTAAAATCCTTTTTTCTTGTAGTGATACTTGGTTTGATGAATGAAGATTCCATCTTTCAACTGTTTGACTTGTAAGCCCGAAAAGTAGTTCAATTCACCCATCATACTCATTTGGAACTTACTTTTCATCAGATTTGCAAACTTTTCACAAAGTAAGTCATTTTCAGAACCAAAGATTATGTCATCAACATAAATCGTTCCAGCAGGGTGCTGTTTCCTTCACTGATTCTGAAAAGAGTCTTGTCAATGGTACCTTTTGTAAAACCATTATCCACCAAGAATTGAGATATAGTCTCATACCAAGCTCGTGGTGCTTGTTTTAGTACATAAAGTGCCTTGTTGAGTCTGTACACTTTATCTTCATGATCCTTAACTTCAAATCCAGGAGGTTGCTGAACATAGACCTCCTCTTCCAGAATGCCATTCAAAAATACACTTTTGACATCCATCTGATAAACTTTGAAGTTTTTATAAGCAGCATATGCCAAGAATAGTCTGATAGCTTCCAATCTTGCAACATGGGCATATGTCACATCAAAATCTATTCCTTCGCTTGAGAATAGCCTTTTGCTACTAGTCTGGCCTTATTCCTCACAATGGTACCACATGCATCCAATTTGTTTATGTATACCCATTTTGTGCCAATTATATTTGCATGATTAGGCCTTTCCACTAGTGTCCAAACTTGATTCCTTTCAAATTCATTCAACTCTTCTTGCATAGCAATTATCCAATCTAGATCTGAAATTGCTTCTTCAACAACTTTTGGTTCCATTTGAGATAGAAAGCAAGTAAACATTGCTTCTGGTTGTCTTCTAGTCCTCACACTTGTTGTATGTTGCCAATAACTTGCTCAACAGGGTGATCTCTTAGCCATTGTGGATTCTGGTTAGTTTGATTTTCAGGAACCTCATCTTCGGTAGGGTCTGCTGTAGCATCAGGGGGTTCAGCAGATCCTTGAACTGCCTCAGTTGTTGCATCAGTAGTATTACCAGCAGGGTGTTCAGCAGGGCCAGAGTCAGAAACTTTTAAGCCATTGAACCTTTCCAAGACATCAACACACTCTTGATCAGTGACTGGTTGATTCTCAGCAGGCTCTGAATCTTCATCTTCCATTCCAGTGAACCTGGGTTCATCAAACACAACATGTATAGTTTCTTCATGTTTTAGTGTCCTTTTATTCAGTACCCTGAATGCCTTGCTGACAGAAGAATATCCCAAGAAAATTCCTTCATCTGACTTGGGTTGGAAAGTCTTCAATTGTTCCTTATGATTTAAGATAAAACACTTGCTTCCAAATGGATGGCAATAAGATATATTAGGTATCCTTCCATTCTATATCTCATAAGGTGTCTTCAGCAGCTTCTTGTTCACTGATGTTCTATTTTGTGTGTAGCATGCTGTATTAACTGCTTCAGCCCAGTACCTTTCAGGTAACAATGCTTCACAAATCATAGTCCTTCCTGATTCTTTTAAAGTCCTTTTTCTTCTCTCAGCAACCCCATTTTGCTGAGGTGTACCAGCAGCAACAAGTTGATGTAGTACACCATTTTGTTCACAGTATTCTATTATCACTTTGTTGAGAAACTCAATACCCTTATCTGATCTTATCTTCACTACTGTGACACTTTTCTCATTTTGTAATCTTTTCAAAAGTTCAAGCATCTTTTGAACTGTTTCACTTTTCTTGTTCATGAATACCACCTAAGTGTATCTTGAATAATCATCCACAACAACTAAAGTGTACTTCTTTCCTGTTACACTTGTTGGAGTCAAGGGTCCAAATAAATCCATGTGCATCAGCTCCAACACTCTCTTAGTTGATTGCTTTGTTTTTGACTTGAAGCTTGATTTGGTTTGTTTACCTTGCTGACATGCATCACAAATAGCATCCTTCTTGAATGTGATCTCAGGTAAACCAATCACCAGTTTCATTTTTACTAACTGATTGATATCATCAAAATTCAGATGATTCAACTTCTTGTGCCATAACCAATTGAGTTCTGACTTGGTATGCACTATCAGGCAGGTTTCTGGAACAGCAGTTGACCAATCCACAACATACATATTTTGTTGTCTTCTTCCAGCCAACACAACTTGATCACCTTTTTCACTGATGACAATACAAGTACCTTTGTCAAAAGTGACCTTGTATCCCATGTCACAGAATTGTCCTGTGCTCAGCAAGTTGTAGTCCAGTCCTTCAACATATGCAACATTCCTGATTGTTAGTCCATTCTTCATAAGTATGCCATAGCCTCTTGTGTAACCAGGTGTGTTCTTGTTTCCAAAGTTCACTCTTAGGCCATCGTTTGCTACATAGCTTGTCAGACAATGCTTATTCTTTGTCATATGTCTGGAACATCCACTGTCAAAGTACCAGACACCCAACAAAACAAAATCAATACATTTTAGGTAACAAAATCTGTTTGGGTCCATGATGGTCAGTGGTAAGCATGACCCCTAGAAAATTCCCATAAGGTCTTCTTCTAAAGGTGTCATACTTAGGTTCATACATGTATTCCACACATCCATAAAATCTGACATTTGGTTGTGTAGGATGCACATATACTTTCTGGCTTTTTGGTGTATAGTGCTGTTTGGATTGATTTCTTTTGTTAGAAGAACCCGTATAACTATAGGTTTTCTGTCTGTTAGGAACAGCCTGTAGTATGGGGTCTCGATGAGGTCTCTGCTGGGGTCTTATATAAGTCCTCTGCGGAGTCCTTTGCTGATTCCATTGCCTAGGTTTTACCCTAGCAGTATGGTTGTATCTGCTGTTTCTATTAGTGGGGGCAGGAATATTCCAATCATCATCAGTAGGGAACAGTCTACCTTTCCCCCTAAGATAAGTATCCCTAGAATGATTAACATTTTTGGATTTAGGATTCTTATCCATGGAATATTTCTTGTTTTTACCCTTCTGTGGTCCAGCAGACTTGGTAGCAGGTCTGCTATCAGCAGGTCTAGGAGGCACAGCAGTCCTATTCTTAGATTTATTCTTTTTATTAGGAGCTGTTGACTTTTTTGACTTCTGATTTTGCTTCTTTGAAGCTTTCTCGGTAGGCTTTACTGTCTCAGCAACGCTACATTGGAGTTGGATCTTGTGCAGGTATGAACTTAGGACCAATTCTGGCACTAGGTTCAGTAACCTTGCTGGATCCACTCTTGTTGGATTGTTGAGTTCCAAATCCAAGACCTGTCCTATCACCATAGGGCTTCCTAGATTTGAATACAGCATAAGAACAAGATTGTTCAGCAGATTCAGTGGCTACTGAATGTTCAGCAGACTTATGCTGATTCTGTTCAACTTCTTTTTCCTTTCCTTCGAGAACTCTCAATTCAGCTTTTAATCTTTCAACTTCTGATTGAAGAGCTTCTTTTTCTACCTTCACAATCTCATAAACAGATTGTATTATCCTCAGTTGATTAAGGATGGCTTCTAAAGTTTCTTCATTATCAGAATTTTTGGGATTTGAACCACAGGTGGATTCACAATCACTATCAGCAAGAGTATTAATTGATACAGAATTGTATACCTCCTCTGTCTCATCCATGTTAGCCATCAAGGCATAATCATCCAATTCATCAACTAATGCAGTGTCATCAGATTCATTTCCTTTATCTGATTCAACTTCATAAACAGATTCATCTTCAGCAACCATTGCTTTCTTTCCATGTCTTCTTGTTGATTCTTGCTCTATTGTCTGGACAATCATGTCTGAAATGTCCAGGCTTCTTGCAGTTAAAGCAAAGATAATCTGGTTCCTTTTTCTATTTTAACTCAGGACAATCAGGTTTGAAGTGTCTTGGTTTCTTACAATGATAACACAAGTAATCATTGTCTTTCTTTGATTATTTCTTTTTCTTTTCACTGAATTTCTTTGTGAAATTCCTAGGTGAACTCTTTCCAGTCTTCATCAATCTAATTTTCTTGCTCGGCAATGCAATTTGCTCTTGCATCTCATCCAGTAAATCATCTTGGGCTGCTGAAGTTTCTTCTTGATGAGCAGCAGCCAATGCTGTAGTCTTTGGTTCCTATTTTTTTTTTCAGGCACCCGTTTCTTGCTAAACTCATATGCCTTAAGATCTGAAAACAGTTTGAAGGTGTCTTCCTCATTTAGGCTTCTCATTTCCTCTATTGTTGTAACCTTCATCTCCTACACTTCTTTTGCAGGTAAAGCTTCCAAAATTTTTGAATTTATTTCTTCGTGTAAGTACTTCACATTCAGCAGGGTGAGTTCATCCATGATTGCATTGAACCTAGATTCCATTTTTTCAATGGTTTCATTTGGCTTCATCTTGAACTCTTGGAACTTCTTCTTTGCTACACTGATTTTGTTCTTTTTGATGGCATTAGTGCCTTCACAAATCAACTGCAACTTGTCCCAAAGTTCCTTGGTAGTTTTGCAATCTTTTACTTTCATATACATATTGCTATCCAGAGTTCTGAAAATGATATCTATAGCAATGTTGTTGAGATTGGCTCTCTTTCTATCTACAGCTGTCCATTCTCTCTTTGGTTTTGGAATGTACTGGACCTCATTATCCACAGTTACAGCTTTTGTAAAATCTAGTGGTCCATCTGCATACGACGTTTATATTCATCAAATCTATCCAAAGAACACATACGCATTGTTCTAGCATACTGATTGTTATCCATGATGCAAGTTTTTTAAAATTAGAGACTTGAAAAAGTTTTCAAAGAATTTTCACAACCACAACAAGTAGGATTACTTCGAACAGAAGCACTGCTCTGATACCAATTGTTGGTCCCTTGAAAAGGCTTTGGTTAAGTTTAGAGGGGGGGTGAATAAACTTAACACTTAAAACTTTTGGAGTTAACAAACTCAGCAACTTCAGCAGCCCGCTGATACTTCGATAGTCCGTGACACTCGCAGTCGGTATTTCGTTGAGTGTCTTGAATTTGTGCAGCGGAAATATATCAAAATTTAAGCCTTATTACTTGTGGTAAAATATGATACCAAGTATTAGATACTCAGTAGTGTATGTGTGTGAGTTCAGTTGCTAGATTCAGTAGGTTGATGTGTTATTGACGCGATACGATCCCAGGAATTGACTAAAGGATCAATGACGAGCTAAGGAAACCTAGACCTAGCGTCTCCGACCTAGACCGAGGCCAAGAATAAACAACGTCTCGCTCGCGACGCCGATTCGTTCTTGAAAGGGTGTCTTCTCTACACAAAGAGAAAACTCACTCGCAAGTGAATAACTAAGTCGACTCGACTTAAGCAAAAGTTTAACTGAATTTCAATAATAATGTTGTTCTTAATATTACAAGTAGAATGCCTTTATATAGGCTACAAAATAATAGACAAATAACTTCCTAAGCAATGTGGGACAAATTACTTAGTAATTTTCGACACTTTATTTTCTAATGGGCCTAACTTGACTATTTGAAGCCCAAATGGCTTTTATTTGCTAAAAACAAATACTTAACCCAATATACTATCATATAGGCAACTCCCCTAATGGGATTTTGGCCTTTTACTACTAAAAACATCATAAAAACAGTAATAAATTAAATCAAGCCCAATAATATAGGAAATGCATTTTATGGGGCTGGTCTTCAATTTGCTTGGACTGGATCACATCATTCCCTCCATGTTCAAAAGGATTCGTCCTCGAATCAGAAGGATGTCGTACAACTCATCAACACACACAAAACTCGAACAAACCACAAAAAGCCACAATGAAATGCCGGGATCAAATACAAAGTTGACACACGAATGCAAACCAATTGACCACTGACAAGAAGAGCCAAACTTCACCATTTGAACAAAAGAACAAACCCGTGGCTGGATATTGACGATGAAGCTGGGAAAGGTAGCAATATAATCATACCCATGCAGACTAGGATGGGCAGCACCATGTGCATCAAATGGGTCAATGAAAATATGCTTCGGCTTGCCATCATTATAATCTTGATTACGAGAAACCAAATGAAATATATGGGCAGCATTGGAGAAATCCAATAGCCCGGGTTCCACCTCGTGTGGATGATCCTCATGTACCTGCACAGAAGACAAAATAGAACTCGAACACGTGGTCGGTAAAGTAGGACAAACCACCTCACTCGCCACAATTTCCTCAACCTCCAATTTAAGACTATGTGCACCATCAGTCTCCTCCACTTGCTCATGTCCCTCTGCAACTATCTCATCCACAACTGATTCCGCACGCTTAACATTACTCTCAATTTGACCGACAATAAATGGCTCATCAATGTGAACTATCTCATCCACAACTAATGCCTCAGCACTCTCAACTACTTCTGCCACATGTGCACCCTCCTCATTTTTCAACTCCACCTCACTAGTACTAACACCCTCTTCGGTTTTCTCGACAACTAATGCTTGGGCTTTCTTACGTTTAGCCTTCCGTTTGGCCTCATCAGCCAGAAAATGCTCCCAAAACAGGTCACTTTCCCTCATCCACTGCGCCGAACGCTCGCATTCCTTTAGTTGTCGCATCAACTTCTCAAGAGTCCCACCCATCTCTGCTAACACTGTGTGAGTTTCATTTCGATCAACTAACTCATTTTCCACATTTTTGGATGCTTCAACCTCATTCAAGTAACGACGGGGCACAAAACGTTGCTTCATTTCTCTTTTCATTTCAGTCCAAGTACTAACCTCTGGATCCCCATGCATACGCCTCAAAAAATCTAGTTCTTTCCACCATGTCACAGCATTTCCAGTGAAACCACGTTGTGCAAGATCACACTTCTTCTTGTCCGAATATGTATGGAATGCAAAAATCCGCTCCAACTTAGCTTCCCACTCAAAATATTCAGCGCCATCACGTGTACCACGAAATGGTGGCAATGCCATTTGTACCTCACAACTCTCGTGTTTGCGCTCACCCTCGATCTCTTTGTCGTAGGAATACCCTTGCAAACAAATCAGCATAACGAGCAACACGAGTAGTAAGTCAAAAACCAACAACCTAGACTAGATAACTAGGGTTCAGTCGAAATATGGTTAAGGTATGGAAATGAGATTTATAAGGTGTGAGAAGTTGCTAAAATGTGAGTATGAAGGATGAGAAGCAAAGAGGTGAAAAATAGAACAAAAAAAGATTTTTTTTTTGGTCGAAAATCAGCAAGTGTCACACCCTAGGCGTGATAGGGGCTGTTTTTTTTCACTTTTTTTTTATCTGAACCAAACTGGATCAAAATAATACGAATCTGGAAAAACTCTGAAGACAAACTTTGTAGAATAGAGAGTTTTCTAAAGGATGTCAAAATTTCAGATTTTTTTGGAGATATAAAAGTCGCTCAAACAATCATTTTGTAGAAATTGGTGCAATCTATCAGAATTTTGCAGATTGATAACAGTGAGTTAAGGTGACAATTCCGATAAAACTACAGCGAATTTGGCAAAACTCAAAAGACAAAAATTGTAGATCTTCAAATTTCATTTAGGTTCACCAATTTCCAGGTAATTTCGATTCGTTTAACGCACTGAAAATGAATTCAAACGATGATTTACTACTGCAGTTTTTCTGGACAGATTGTTTGGATTAATCGGCTGATTAAAGCACGATCTAATCGGCTGGTTGGGTGTACGGACAAATATTTTTGATCGAGATGTGTTGGAGATGTGGTAAAAATTTCATAATTTTTCGAGGTGTTTTGGTTAGGGAACGAACTGATACAAAAATGGGTCTGAAAAAAAAATTTTAGGGTTCTTGGGATGAAGGTTTGAAGATATGAAAATATTCAATTTTTCCGGATAAGATGGATGAAGATTTGAAGAATTATGGCTGGGAAGGGGACGAAATTAAAGGAAAATAATAACAAGAAAATTAAATTTTTTTTTTGGAATAAAACGAAAATAAAGAAAAGCAAATAAATGGGATATTTGATACCTTAGTCGCTGAGCTCTGCTACCAACTGACGTGATACGATCCCAGGAATTGACTAAAGGATCAATGACGAGCTAAGGAAACCTAGACCTAGCGTCTCCGACCTAGGACTGAGGCCAAGAATAAACAACGTCTCGCTCGCGAAGCTGGTTCGTTGTTGAAAGGGGTGTCTTCTCTACGACAAAGAGAAAACTCACTCGCAAGTGAATAACTAAGTCGACTCGACTTAAGCAAAAGTTTAATTGAATTTCAATAATAATGTTGTTCTTAATATTACAAGTAGAATGCCTTTATATAGGCTACAAAATAATAGACAAATAACTTCCTAAGCAATGTGGGACAAATTACTTAGTAATTTTCGCCACTTTATTTTCTAGTGGGCCTAACTTGACTATTTGAAGCCCAAATGGCTTTTATTTGCTAAAAACAAATACTTAACCCAATATACTATCATATAGGAAACTCCCCTAATGTGCTTTTGGCCTTTTACTACTAAAAACATCATAAAAACAATAATAAATTAAATCAAGCCCAATAATATAGGAAATGCATTTTATGGGGCTGGTCTTCAACTTGCTTGGACTGGATCACATCAGTTATATAAACTAAATGCAGAATATAAATGCAGAAAGTAAATAGGCAGATTTTATAGTGGTTCTAGGTGGTGTAATCCTGTCAGTCCACTCTTCTCCTGTGATGTTGGAGGTAATTCACTAGAGAGATTCTTGAGATAGCTGTTACAAAAATCCCTAAGATGTTTGTCCTTCACCAATAGCTATGGCTTCACAAACTGAAAACTAGGAATAGGTAGGATTGCTGCTCCGAAGTCTTCCACTAGTCCTTGAAGGGTAGGATTGCCTCTTCACCAGCTCCACCACAAACAACAGTCTTTCAAACAGATGTGCTTCACTGTATTCAACAGATTTCTTGTAAAAGAAAGTTTGAATCAAGTAAAGGATTCAGTTGCACCGCGCTTGATTAGGATGATATGATCAGTAGCTTGCAGTCTTCAAGTGTGTAAACTTGATGTAGCTTGAATGCAGATTACACTTGAAGATTTTATCTAGATCAGTAGCCTTAAGCTTAGTAAGTTCAGCAGGGTTTTTTTCTTTATCAGAAATCGAAGCTCAGGATTTTTCTCTTATGATTCATCTATTTTCATCACATGTATCTGAATTAGGAGTCCTCTATTTATAGGTAGGAGTCCTTGTGACTTGTATTTGAAATTCAAATATAGCCGTTTCAGATTTTGTCCCATTTGACTTGCTTTCTGTCACTGTTCATAGCACTGACACAGTCAGACTGCTTTTTGACAGAATGCAGTCTGCCCATCCTTTGACTTGTAACCATTGGATAAAGTCCTGAATCATCCCAACGTCCTTTTAATCTCAAACATTGATTTGTTTGATAAAATCAGAGGTTGTTGGCTGTCCTTATCCATGTTTTCATCCAATGTAATCTTGAATAATTCGATGTAAATGTATCAGCAGGTTTATAAGTCTGCTGAGATACATATCAGTCAGTTGAACCAAATATTGCTAACTGTCTTTTATCTAACTTTTATTTATGAAGTTAGATTACACCTTTTTGCATAAAACTAAGTTCCAATTACCATCCAACTTAAGGAACTTAGACCTTGTACACAAGGTATGTGTAGGTCATCACAGACTTCCCTAAATTCTGATTCCATATCTTTGACTTTAATTACTAAGTTTGATCCCTTAGCCTTCATTAACTGAGTTTGACCCCACAACCTTCAGTCTTCAACAGGTTCCTGATAAGTCTGCTGACCGAACTACCCTACTGACCTAGACTAGTCTGCTGATATAAGTCAGTGATCTTTACAGTGCTTGTTTGATCAAACCTATACAAAGATCAAACTCTAATAAACCTATACATTTGATCAGGACATCTTTTTGCTTTTGCTCTATAACAGTTAGTCTGGCACTCATCACTAAAACTTAAAAATAAGTCCAACAATTTCCCCTTTTTTGGTAATGATGCCACTACCCCTACCTAACAGCAAAGCAAAAAGATTAAAAACAAAAATAGAACAAATTCCAGTCATATCTCATTATAATCATTTGTTCAAAGTATTACAGTCTAGATACAGCAAAGATAAAACAGATAAAGTCTGCTGATCTACTGTCTTCTTTCTCTTTCTTCTCTTGCCTTCTCCACTTGTTCTTGATAGGCTCTTATCTCTCTGGTCATATCTCTCATCCATTCATTTTCAATTAGAGAGAAATCAATGTAAAGATTCACTTCTTTCCACCAATGCCATGCTTCAGGTAGGAGAAGATTGATTTGATTTACTCTGAATCCTAATTTCATGTATAGTTCTTTGAATTCATTCAGTGATTCCTTTGCTGATGTGGTAGTACATTCCTTCCACCTCTACCACCTCTTTCACCTCTTGTATTGGCCCTCAAGGTTTTAACTCTTGCTTCCCAAAACTTTAAGCCCAAAAATGAGTTCAAACCTTCATGAAATCCCTTGTCATGATAAGGTTTCCTTCTGTTGTAGTACTCATTCTTGTATTGTTTGAGAAGATCATCAGTAAGTGGAAGTCGGCCAGGTGCAGGTTCCCTGAATGCATTAGTATCATTCTCCCATCTTTTCTTGGAAATATTCTAGAAGTCTCTTTTGCTACTGCTGTTTGGCCCTCTTCCCCCTTAGTGACATCATCAACAAAACAGGACAGCAGACCATGAACATTCTCCTGTGTAGTAACCAGATTACTCAGTTGTCCCTCCATAATTTCAGTTCTTGTATCAACTGCAGTAATCCTTGCTTGCATAGTTTGCTCCAGCAGATTGATCCTCTCAGTAAGTTTAGGATCCAATCCAGCAGGTTGAGATGTTCCAGCAGCCTCAGCAGGCTTAGGTGCCTCAGCAAGTTTATCAAGTTTCTGGTGGATGGCTTCAAGTTGATCTTTCAGAAACTTCTCCTTCAGTGCATTTCCTTGCTTAATTCCTCTCACTTCTAGGGTAAGGTCAGCAAGAGCATACTGATTTGAGGTAATATTGGAGGCAACTATCTCTGTAGTCCTCCCTCTATTTTCCACCAAATTTATCAAATCTTCAAACCTCTGCTCCTGCCTGTCAAGTTGAGTCCTTAAGTTTGCAATGTCATTTCTGATAGTCCTCAACTCTTCCATGCCATGTGCTGGTACCCCACCAGCCATTCCCTCATCAGCTCCATCAGCAGGCTCTTCAACATTGTATTGTTGCCTCTGTCTGCTGATAACCACTGCAAAACTCATATCCAGTCCAGCAGGGTTAGGTCCTTGGAATTCCTCCAGAATAGGATCAAGAGCTGGTTCTTCAAGAACTGGAACAAATACCTGTTGAGGTTCATCATCAACATCTTCTTCTTCAGGCATTTGAAACTCCTTATCACTATAGTCATAGTCCAGAAGCTGCTCATCCTCATTAACAGCAGTCTGCTGACCTTCTTTCCCTACAGTAGTCTTCTTTCAACAGGCTCCACTACAGCATCCTGTTTTCCAACAACAGGCGGGGTTTCCTCCAAACCCAAAGTTTGTTCCAACCTTTGTCCAGGTGTTGTTTGTACCTCAGCAGCCTGTACCTCCTGTTCCAACCTGTGTCCAGGTGCTGTTTGATCCTCAGCAACCTGTACCTCCTCAACAATCAATGGTGATCCTTCATAACCCATCACCATATCCAAAATCTGTGCAATCACCGTCTGATCCTCAGTGATTAGCACCCTTTGTACCAGGATTGCAGGGAATTCAGCTTTGTTTTATTCTTGAAACCCCTCAGCATTGGCAATCCTTCTCACAATATTGGCAGATTTGGATAATATGCCCTCAGTGTCAATCCAGTCCTGATATTGAATTGAATCCTCGAACTGACACTTGGCTCAATATGATCAGTAACCCTCTCATCATCCAAATCTTCATTCTGCTGAGCTTCGGCATGCTCAATAGGTTCTGCAACAAATAAGGGATCTATCTCACCAACCATCCTGTTTGCACCAATGTCTATTCCTTTATTGATTTGTGCCTCAATATCATATATGGTGAGATTTTCCACATCCTCATCCATCTGTCCAGTTTGCTGTCTCTCAGTGGATTGTTCAGCACCAGTAGACTGCTCTACTCTTTGTTCAATAATCATAGCACTTCCACTGACTCCACCTGGACCAGAGGGGTGATTATCATTAGAATTAGATGATGAGGAGTCATCATCATCACCTCTTTGATCTCTGAACTTGATACCTTCTTCTTTATGTTGTTTATCAAACAAATCCATCAGCCTTGATTGCAATAAGGAGGTATCAACTAGATCCAGCAAATTTTCCACTCCCAATCCTTCAAAAGCCCATTCTTCAAAATCTGTCATTGGTTCTGCAGCTGGCTTTTGTCTCTTGTAGAAGCCAAACTTCCACTGAAGGTAGTTTGCAACTAGTAGGAACTTAGGATCAACATAACCTTCCTTTTTCTTCTTCCCCTTCCTCTCAAATGGCTTGAATGACTTCCTGGGAGCTGTTCCAGTACCTTGCTGACCTCCAAAGGTCTCAACAAGTAAACTCAAAGTTTTTTCCACAGATGCCTCAAGGTCAGTAGGTTGCTCAGGTTGAATGTTAGTCCCTACTACCTCCATCTGTACAACACTTGGTTCCCCCTGACTTATATGCTCCTCAGCAAGGTTAGCAGCAGACTGCTCTCCCCCCTGAACAATTGCAGGACTTGCAGGGTCTTGTATCAAATCTTCAACTTCCACAGCAGATATTGACTCAGTAGCTTGCTGTGGCTCTTCTACAAGTTGCTCAACAACAACTTGTGCAGTTTTAGTAGGTTCAGTAGCCTATTCTGGTGAGGATTCAACAATTTCTACAGCAGGCACAGGGTCAGTAGTCCGCTGTGATTCTTTAGCAGGTTACTTAACAACAACCTCTACATCCTCAGTAGGCTTGATAATAGTTAAGGGCTCAGCCTCAATAGCCTCTCCTTCTTCTTCTACTTCTTCTTCTTCTTGTTGTTCTCTCTGACTTTCCAAAATTCTCAATTGTTTTCCTTTTCCATGCTTCTTCTTCTTGGAAATCTCTTTCATTCTTTTGGAAATATCCTCTTTTTCAAATTCAGTAGACTTCCTCTTTCTACTGGCTTCCTTTTGTTGCTCCTTCAAAATTTCAGCAACAGACTTCTTAGTAACTACACCATGGTAAGTTATCTCAACTTTAGCTGGAACCTCAGCAGACTCAGCGGTCTGTGCTGTTTGCTTCTTTGTCCTCTTAGGCTTTAACATCTCTGTTACCTTTCTTGTGTCAGCAGCCTTTCTCTTCTCAGTAACTTTCTTAAGTGCAGCAGGCTTGACAGTTTTCTTAGCCTGCTCATCACCAGCATCACCATCATCTCCATCATTACCATCACTTTCAGTAGCCTCATCATCTACATCCTCATCATCATCCAGACCAAGGATAGGAAAAGCAATTTTTGGCTTGAATCTGGATTTATTGATCTTTTCAGATAAAACATCAGGTATCTGAAAGTGATTCAGCAGGGTTTGAATCATTAAGCTTAAAGGCTTGACCTTTGATTTCCTAATACCATCTCTATCTTCAGTGAACACCTTCTTCATGTAGTGTACAAGAAATCTAGCCCAATCAAACTTCATACTCCTACAGATGATGATCATCAAGTCTATTTTGGGTCTAGATAGTGTATCTAGACTTCCAACAAATCCCAAAATAGTTTTGGCTATTAATTTGCTCAGCAAATTGTACTCGAATCCAATATGTTTCACATTAATGCTTAAACTTGAAGGTATAGCATCGTTGGTCTTTACTTGATCCACATATTTCATCCTTGGTAGATTCATTGCCTCTGGATTAGTGGGAGCATCATTTCCAGGTGCAAAATGAAATACATTTCTCAGCAGGTCTGAGGAGATTTCTATCTCTCTTCCATTCACAGTGGTAGTGAAGGCCTCTCTACCTTCATGTATAACAATGTTTCTCTAGAATTCCAACACACTGACAAAGGAGATCCGTTCCAATCGTCTATTTATAATGCCTTCTAGTCCAGCAAACCGTCTGATTCTTCTTCCAATATTGATGGCTAGCTCAGTAGAGTTACAGTCAGTAACGTATCATCTTACACTTTGACTGGTTCCAATATGAACTTCATCTTTTGGTGCCATAGTTGAAAGAAAAAGATGAAGAAGAAAGCTTTTAGATCTGTGTTTACACAGTGTAAATGCAAGAGATTTGATCTGAGATTTTTGTAAGTAGGCTCTGTGTTTAGGTCTGCATATATATAGACAGATACGGTTGAGAACTGTCAGATCGTGTACCGTGCATTAACCATGATTATATATGAGTGAATGTTATTTTGACACGTGGCCCAATACTTTCCATAACATTTTGTAACCGTTGGATCGTATTAACTGCGGTTGTAAATAGGAAATAAATATCCTGCCAGATGCTTTTTGACTTTAGTAAGTTTGACTAAGTAATGTTTCCTTCAGCAGCCTTGTCATCAGCAGACTTGGGTCAGCAGCCTGCTGACAAAATGTCTCAGCAGCCTGCTAATAGAGTTACTCTGCTGATGCTTAAATCCTTTTATATTGTCCAATTGATAATACAAGATGAAGTTTAATACCAATGACTGATCTGTCAAGTGAGCTCACCCAATCATGACAAAGACCAATCCCCTTGGCAACCTCATTTGCTCAATTGTTCAAACATAAGTACATGGAATTGTTGATACCAATGACTAATCTGCTAAGTGAGCTCACCCAACATAGCAAAGACTAATCCCCTTGGTGAATTCCAGTATATTGCTGAATAAGATTATATCAGTCAACTTTAATGATTCCAAGTTCTGTCCTTAATTTAGCAAATCTTTCACTATCCAATGGTTTAGTGAAAATATCAGCAAGTTGATCTTCAGTAGGGATATAAAGAACCACCACATCCTTATTTTCAACATGATCTCTTATAAAATGATGTCTTACATCAATATGCTTGGTTCTTGAGTGCAAAACAGGATTTTCAGTAATTGCAATTGCACTTGTGTTGTCACACATAATTGGAATTTCTCTTTCTTCAATTCTATAATCCCTTAACTGTTGTCTTAACCACAATATTTGTGCACAGCAACTTCCAGCAGCAATATACTCTGCTTCAGTAGTGGAAGTTGATATAGAATTCTGCTTCTTGCTGAACCATGAAACCAGTCTATTTCCCATTAACTACAGGTTTCTGTGGTGCTTTTTCCGTCAATCTTGCATCCAGCATAATCTGAATCTGAGTAGGATATATCTTTAAAACTTCCATCTTTATATTACCATATCCCTACTCCTAAAGTCTCTTTAATATACTTGAGAACTCTTTTGACTGCACCTAAGTGACTTTCTTTAGGTTTTGATTGAAATCTTGCACAAACACCTATAGCAAAGGATATATCAGGTTTCCTGGCAGTAAGGTACAACGAGACTACCTATCATCCTTCTGTATAAGGTCTGATCAACATCTTTTCCTTCTTTGTCTTCATCCAATCTGATGTTTGTACTCATTGGAGTTGATACCTTGGTGTTGTTTTCCATACCAAACTTCTTCAGCAACTCCTTGGTATACTTGGTTTGATGAATGAAGATTCCATCTTTCAACTGTTTGACTTGTAAGCCCAAAAAGTAGTTCAATTCACCCATCATACTCATTTGGAACTTACTTTTCATCAGATTTGCAAACTTTTCACAAAGTAAGTCATTTTCAGAACCAAAGATTATGTCATCAACATAAATCTGTACAAGCAGGGTGTTGTTTCCTTCACTGATTCTGAAAAGAGTCTTGTCAATGGTACGTTTTGTAAAACCATTATCCACCAAGAATTGAGATAGAGTCTCATACCAAGCTCTTGGTGCTTGTTTTTGTCCATAAAGTGCCTTGTTGAGTCTGTACACTTTATCTTCCTGATCCTTAACTTCAAATCCAGGAGGTTGCTGAACATAGACCTCCTCTTCCAGAATGCCATTCAAAAATGCACTTTTGACATCCATCTGATATACTTTGAAGTTTTTATAAGCAGCATATGCCAAGAATAATCTGATAGCTTCCAATCTTGTAGCAAGGGCATATGTCTCATCAAAATCTATTCCTTTTGCTTGAGAATAGCCTTTTGCTACTAGTCTGGCCTTATTCCTCACAATGGTACCAGATTCATCCAATTTGTTTCTGTATACCCATTTTGTGCCAAATATATTTGCATGATTAGGCCTTTCCACTAGTGTCCAAACTTGATTCCTTTCAAATTCATTCAACTCTTCTTGCATAGCAATTATCCAATCTGGATCTGAAATTGCTTCTTCAACAACTTTTGGTTCCATTTGAGATAGAAAGCACGTAAACATTGCTTCTAGTTGTCTTCTAGTCCTCACACCTTGTTGTATGTTGCCAATAACTTTCTCAGCAGGGTGATCTCTTAGCCATTGTGGATTCTGGTTAGTTTGATTTTCAGGAACCTCATCTTCAGTAGGGTCTGCTATAGCATCAGGGGGTTCAGCAGATCCTTGAACTGCCTCAGTTGTTGCATCAGTAGTATTACAAGCAGGGTGTTCAGCAGGGGCAGAGTCAGAAACTTTTAAGTCATTGAACCTTTCCAAAACATCAACAAACTCTTGATCAGTGACTGGTTGATTCTCAGCAGGCTCTGAATCTTCATCTTCCATTCCAGTGAACTTGGGTTCATCAAACACAACATGTATAGTTTCTTCATGTTTTAGTGTCCTTTTATTCAGTACCCTGAATGCCTTGCTGACAGAAGAATATCCTAAGAAAATTCCTTCATCTGACTTGGGTTGGAAAGTCTTCAATTGTTCCTTATGATTTAAGATAAAACACTTGCTTCCAAATGGATGGAAATAAGATATATTAGGTATCCTTCCATTCTATATCTCATAAGGTGTCTTCAGCAGCTTCTTGTTCACTGATGTTCTATTTTGTGTGTAGCATGCTGTATTAACTGCTTCAGCCCCAAGTACCTTTCAGGTAACAATGCTTCACAAATCATAGTCCTTCCTGCTTCTTTTAAAGTCCTGTTTCTTCTCTCAGCAACCCCATTTTGCTAAGGTGTACCAGCAGCAGCAAGTTGATGTAGTACACCATTTTGTTCACAGTATTCTCTTATCACTTTGTTGAGAAACTCAATACCCTTATCTGATCATATCTTCACTACTGTGACACTTTTCTCATTTTGTAATCTTTTCAAAAGTTCAGGCATCTTTTGAAGTGTTTCACTTTTCGTGTTCATGAATACCACCCAAGTGTATCTTGAATAATCATCCACAACAACTAAAGTGTACTTCTTTCCTGTTACACTTGTTGGAGTCACGGGTCCAAATAAATCCATGTGCATCAGCTCCAACACTCTCTTAGTTGATTGCTTTGTTTTTGACTTGAAGCTTGATTAGGTTTGTTTACCTTGCTGACATGCATCACAAATAGCATCCTTCTTGAATGTGATCTCAGGTAAACCAATCACCAGTTTCTTCTCAGGTAAACCAATCACCAGTATGCACTATTAGTTAGGTTTCTGGAATTGCATTTGACCAATCCACAACATACATATTTTGTTGTCTTCTTCCAGCCAACACAACTTGATCACCTTTTTCACTGATGACAGTACAAGTACCTTTGTCAAAAGTGACCTTGTATCCCATGTCACAGAATTGTCCAGTGCTCAGCAAGTTGTATTCCAGTCCTTCAACATATGCAACATTCCTGATTGTTAGTCCATTCTTCACAAGTGTGCCATAGCCTCTTGTTTAACCAGGTGTGTTCTTGTTTCCAAATTTCACTCTTGGGCCATCCTTTGCTACATAGCTTGTCAGACAGTGCTTATTCTTTGTCATATGTCTGGAACATCCACTGTCAAAGTACCAGACACCCTACAAAACAAAATCAATACATTTTAGGTACCCAAATCTGTTTGGGCCCATGATGGTCAGTGGTAAGCATGACCCCTGGAAAATTCCCATAAGGTCTTCTTCTAAAGGTGTCATACATAGGTTCATACATGTATTCCACACATCCATAAGATCTGACATTTGGTTGGGTAGGATTCACATATACTTTCTGGCTTTTTGGTGTATAGTGCTGTTTGGATTGATTTCTTTTGTTAGAAGCACCAGTATAACCATAGGTTTGCTGTCTGTTAGTAAACGACCACGTAGTATGGAGTCTCGCCGAGGTCTCTGCTGAGGTCTTATATAAGTCCTCTGCTGAGTCCTTTGCTGATTCCATTGCCTAGGTTTTACCCTAGCAGTACGGTTGTATATGTTGTTTCTATTAGTGGGGTCGGGAATATTCCAATCATCATCAGTAGGGAACAGTCTACCTTTCCCCCTGAAATAAATATCCCTAGAATGATTAACATTTTTGGATTTAGGATTTTTATCCATGGAATAATTCTGGTTTTTAACCTTCTGTGGTCCAGCAGACTTGGTAGCAGGTCTGCTATCAGCAGGTCTAGGAGGCACAGCAGTCCTATTCTTAGATTTATTCTTTTTATTAGGAGCTGTTGACTTCTTTGACTTCTAATTGTGCTTCTTTGAAGCTTTCTCAGTAGGCTTTACTGTTTCAGCAACCCTACTTGGAGTTGGATCTTGTGCAGGTATGAACTTAGGACCAAATCTGGCACTAGGTTCAGTAACCTTGCTGGATCTACTCCTGTTGGATTGTTGAGTTCAAAATCCAAGACCTGTCCTATCAGCATAGGGCTTCCCAGATTTGAATACAGCATAAGAACAAGATTGTTCAGCAGATTCAGTGGCTACTGAATGTTCAGCAGACTTATGCTGATTCTGTTCAACTTCTTTTTCCTTTCCTTTGAGAACTCTCAATTCAGCTTTTAATCATTCAACTTCTGATTGAAGAGCTTCTTTTTCTGCCTTCACAATCTCATAACCAGATTGTATTATCCTCAGTTGATTAAGGATGGCATCTAAAGTTTCTTCATTACCAGAATTTTTGGGATTTTAACCACAGGTGGATTCACAATCACTATCAGCAGGAGTATTAATTGATACAGAATTGTATACCTCCTCTGTCTCATCCATGTTAGCCATCAAGGCATAATCATCCAATTCATCAACTAATGCAGTGTCATCAGATTCATTTCCTTTATCTGATTCAACTTCATAACCAGATTCATCTTCAGCAACGATTGCTTTCTTTCCATGTCTTCTTTGTTGACTCTTGCTCTTTTGTAGATCTGGAAAATTAGGTCTGAAATGTCCAGGCTTCTTGCAGTTAAAGCAAAGATAATCTGGTTCCTTTTACTGTTTTAACTCAGGACAGTCAGGTTTGAAGTGTCCTGGTTTCTTACAATGATAACACAAGTAATCATTGTCTTTCTTTGACTCTTCCTTTTTCGTTTCACTGAATTTCTTTGTGAAATTCCTAGGTGAACTCTTTCCAGTCTTCATCAATCTAATTTTCTTGCTCAACAATGCAATCTGCTCTTGCATCTTATCCAACAAATCATCTTGGGCTGTTGAAGTTTCTTCTTGATGAGCAACAGCCAATGCTGTAGTCTTTGGTTCCTCTTTTTCTGTTTCAGGCACCAGTTTCTTGCTAAAATAATATGCCTTAAGATCTGAAAACAGTTTGAAGGTGTCTTCCTCATGTAGGCTTCTCATTTCCTCTATTGTTGTCACCTTCATCTCCCACACTTCTTTTGCAGGTAAAGCTTCCAAAATTTTTAATTTATTTCTTCTTGTGAGTACTTCACATTCAGCAGGGTGAGTTCATCCATGATAGCATTGAACCTAGATTCTATTTGTTCAATGGTTTTATTTGGCTTCATCTTGAACTCTTGGAACTTCTTCTTTGCTACACTGATTTTGTTCTTTTTGATGGCATCAGTGCCTTCACAAATCAACTGCAACTTGTCCCAAAGTTCCTTGGCAGTTTTGCAATCTTTTACTTTCATATACATATTGCTATCCAGAGTTCTGTAAATGATATCTATAGCAATGTTGTTGAGATTGACTCTCTTTCTATCTTCAGCTGTCCATTCTCTCTTTGGTTTTGGAATGTACTTGGACCTCATTATCCACGATTCTGACTTTTGTTATCTCTAAAATCTCGTCGACATACATCCATCATTTCATCATGTGTAGCATAGATAAGCCTTCATACGACGTTTATATTCATCAAATCTATCCAAAGAACACATCAGCATTGTTCTAGCATACTGATTGTTATCCATGATGAAAGTTTTTGAAAATTAGAGACTTGAAAAAGTTTTCAAAGAATTTTCACAAGCACAACAAGTAGGATTACTTCAGAACAGAAGCACTGCTCTGATACCAATTGTTGGTCCCTTGAAAAGGCTTTGGTTAAGTTTAGAGGGGGGGGGTGAATAAACTTAACACTTAAAACATTTGGAGTTAACAAACTCAGCAACTTCAGCAGCCTGCTGATACTTCAATAGTCTCCTGACACTCAGTAGTCTGCTGTCTGTTGAGTCTGCTGAATTTGTGCAGCGGAAATATATCATTAATTAAGCCTTATTACTTGTTGTTAAATATGATACCAAGTATTAGATACTCAGTAGTGTATGTGTGTGAGTTTAGTTGCTTTCAGTAGGTTGATGTGTTATATAAACTAAATGTAGAATATAAATGCAGAAAGTAAATAGGCAGATTTTATATTGGTTCCAGGTGGTGTAATCCTATCAATCCACTCTTCTCCTGTGATGTTGGAGGTAATTCACTAGAGAGATTCTTGAGATAGCTGTTACAAAAATCCCTAAGATGTTTGTCCTTCACCAATAGCTATGGCTTCACAAACTGAAAACTAGGAACAGGTAGGATTGCTGCTCCAAAGTCTTCCACTGGTCCTTGAAGGGTAAGATTGCCTCTTCACCAGCTCCACCACAATTAACAATCTTTCACACAGATGTGCTTCACTGTCTTCAACAGATTTCTTGTAAAAGAAAGTTTGAATCAAGTAAATGATTTAGTTCCAGCAGCTTGATCAGGATGATATGATCAGTAGCTTGCAATCTTCAAGTGTGTAATCTTGATGTAGCTTGAATGCAGATTACACTTGAAGATTTTCTCTGGATCAGTAGCCTTAAGCGTAGTAAGTTCAGCAGGGTGTTTTTCTTTATCAGAAATCGAAGCTCAGGATTTTTCTCTTATGATTCATCTATTTTCATCACATGTATCTGAATTAGAAGTCCTCTATTTATAGGTAGGAGTCCTTGTGACTTGTATTTGAAATTCAAATATAGCCGTTTTAGATTTTGTCCCATTTGACTTGCTTTTTGTCACTGTTCATAGTACTGACACAGTCAAACTGCTTTTTGACAGAATGCAGTCTGTCCATCCTTTGACATGTAAACATTAGATAAAGTCCTGAATCATCCCAACATCCTTTTAATCTCAACCATTGATTTGTTTGATAAAATCAGAGGTTGTTGGCTGTCCTTATCCATGTTTTCTTCCAATGTAATCTTGAATAATTCGATGTAAATGTATCAGCAGGTTTATAAGTCTGCTGAGATACATATCAGTCAGCTGAACCAAATATTGCTAACTGTCTTTTATCTAACTTTTATTTATGAAGTTAGATTACACCTTTTTGCATAAAACTAAGTTCCAATTACAATCCAATTTAAGGAACTTAGACCTTGTACACAAGGTATATGTAATCAGTTTAGGTCATCACAGACTTCCCTAAATTCTGATTCCATTTCCTTGACTTTAATTACTAAGTTTGATCCCTTAGCCTTCATTAACTGAGTTTGACCCCTCAGCCTTCAGTCTTCAGCAGGTTCCTGATAAGTCTGCTGACCTAACTACCCTACTGACCTAGACTAGTCTGATGATATAACTCAGCTGATCTTTACAGTGCTTGTTTGATCAAACCTATACAAAGATCAAACTCTAATAAACCTATACATTTGATCTGGACATCTTTTTGCTTTTGATCTATAACAGTTAGTCTGGCACTCATCACTAAAACATAAAAATAAGTCCAACATACATGTTGCTTACTGGCCTCAAGGCCAAATAGGTTGTAAGTGTTCCATGCTTGTAAATTATTGGAAGAGTTTTCAGGAGCAAAAAACAGTTTTGGAAAACACTTAGAAAGTAGTTGATGTTAGGCTTTTGAATCACTCGATTCCGATTTCGGGTGAATGAGAAATTAATGTCTAAAGGTAGAGTAATATATGTGGGTGTTGTAATGGATGTATGTTCCCTTTGCCCTACACATATAATTGAAATCAAAGATACTCACTATATAAGTGCGAGATTTTCATTAAGAGCCAAGCCCCAAGGGGCAAGAGAATTTTGTGAAGGAAGGAGGACGTAAATGCTTGTTGGTTCTTAACCCCAGACGCGCTCCGCCGCTGGCCAGATCGGCTCGTCTCAGGCTTGTAGCTTGTAGCTTTGGGCTGGTCCAGTATTAATATTTTTTGGCAAGCTCAACAGTTAATTTACTGAATCAATGTAAACAGATTCATGAATCTATAAAATCAACTGATACACCAGTTTGAAATTCTGATGTAATGAGGTGATGCAGCACTTCAAGATTTTGAAGCATCACCTCGAAGGTCTGGTTTGTTTTAACCAACGAATAACTTCCCAACTTCCTCTTTTTGAAAGGTTACTTCCTCTACCAAAGACTGCCTCTTCTGCCTATATATTCCTTTTATTTTGAATGAAAAAGAGACAGACTTTTCTGCAATATTCCATACCAAAATTCTGCCAAAATAAAATGCATTGTTCACATATTTTTTTGCATAAACTTTGGCATAAAATCAGAGAAATTCAAGACCGGATCAGTTCGCCGCCCTCTTCACATTCAAGTGCAAAACTAGAAGAGGTAAAGACTGTTGTATCTTAGGAGACATGTTGTCAAATCCGTGTGCACATAGTCGGTGTAATAATGTCTTAAGGATGGTGTTCTAAGCTTCTCAGTCTTCGAATAAGTTTTCGTTTCAATTTCCATTTTATGCATTTTTTGTTCAATATGTGTTGCAGTAATTTTATGTGAGTAAAATGTTCTTTCTTATGTGTTCATCATGCAATCGGGTTGGACCGGATCCGACCGGGTCGGATCATTTCTACTATTTCTTTATGTTTATACATATATTTATTCTTTTAAAGAACCAATTGTGAATTGTTATATGATAACGTTCTTAGTATTAAAATATGATAAAGAAACCATGATAGGCGATTATGGTTGATGAGATCTCTAATCACTTTAATACTTTTGATACTTAAATGTCTTTTGGCTTATGTACTATTAAACAGGGCATTGATAGTACAAACAGGCTAGCACGTATTAGATGTCTTCTTTCTTTAAGGGCATGAATAGATCTCGTCTATCAAAGTGTAGAGACACTTGGTATGTACGTGGACCTGTATTAGAGAATGCGTACGTTAGACTGGCCCACTTATACAGTTAAGTGTCACACTATGTGGCGGATGTGTAATTATCCTTAGGACCGGAGTCTACATGGCATCACGGTATGGATTGTCATGCTTTGATACTATTGAGGTTTCCCTTAGCCATGGGGCAATCATGCGGTAGTTATTGGGTGTGATACTGAAGCATGTGGAGTATACGTGTTTGGTCGTCCGGAAATCACGTACCCTGTTAGTAAGGGTGAATATCCGAAACAGCCTTCTTATAAGGAATGTCTTACTCTCGTGAATCATTGCAAAGTGGAAGTAAATGAGTTACTTCGAGAGAGCATGAAATCCAAATTATAAGATACGGTCGTTGATGTTTAACACTCGACATACGACCTTATGGATATTATTACAGTGATAGGATTCTATTTACACGGTAACAATTTCACATTAAAGGTAGTAGTCATTGAAGTTGACTCTTTCGATGATTGGAGGTCACGGTATGTTTCTAGACGCTATCCCGTGATCGTTAGGTATGAAGGGCATTTTCATAATTTGCACTTTGTGCCTACGACCAACATATTTGAAAGTCTATCGGGTCACACACATAAGAACATCTAGCCAAATTAAAATGTGGTTATAGTAGATAACCAAATAAGGAAAGAATTTATCTCAAACAATAAAGGTTATAGTGCTAAAATAATATAGTGGTATTTATTTATTATGAATAAATAAAATACAAGAAATTAATTATGTTGATTAATTAAATATACATATGATGTATACACGCGTCGAAATTATTTGTGTATATTGATACACATGTATTTTATAAATTAGTTAATCATAGCATTATATTAATTAAAGAATATTCCGGATGTCAATTTATTGGTTGAGGGTGGCGCCATTTTGAGTATATGATACACTTGGATTGTGCAATTTATTTAATGAGATTACCATATATTACTATTGGATATTAATTGATTTTGAAAAAAATAGATTTATGGTAACAAGAAAAATATAGTTAATATAAGATATTGACAATTTACTGGAAATATTTAATGTAAGATATTGAATATTAATGAGATAAATCAATCAAAGGTATTTTCCTTATTTTATTAGGAAAATGTTTTCTTTCTCATCAATCCACTAGGAAGCTTCTCCCAATCACAATTCCAAGAGCTAATAGTTCTTGTGAAAAATAGAGAGCTTCGTGTGGAGAGATTTTGAGATAGAAAAAAGGTCGGTCTAGCAATTGAGTTTTTCTGGAAGCAATCCATGATGGGATTCCGGCGAGGTGTTCATGTCGATCACCGGTGGAGGCCGAACACTTAGGCGGCTTCGTGCAGAAACTACAACTATAGACAGGGCGTCGTTCCAATTGGATCAACCTGGTATTCTTTTGTCTACTTCTTTTATGCATGTTTCTTACACGAAGTCGATCGTGGGAAAAAGAAAATAAAATTTCTTGAACTCCACTGCGTTCCCGTGTTGATTTTCTAACAATCTGACCCTATATGGTCACCAGTGATGTGCATGTCGTTCATATATGTCGTAATATGATTAGTAGCCCCACTCTCCATAGACCAAGCTGAATGCACAGTCCCTTGAGGAGCAACCAAAGCCTGTTTGGAGGTATTGTTAGCACTAGGAGGTACAAAGTCCTCCTTAAATCTGTGCCTACTATTCCCACATAATTGGCACACATGCCTATTGAAGGAGTTTCTATTACTGCTTCTTCCACCCCCCCCCCCCCCCCCGTGTGCTCCTACCACCTCTTTCTCTTTTGGAGTTGGAATGATTTGAAGGTATGGGATTGGTGTTTGATCGAACTTTGATCTATCAAACCGAGCAGAAGGACCCCCATGAATGTCACTAGAAACACCAATATTGAATCTAGCTAGAAGCCTTTCATGAATCAATAATTGAGACTGAACCTCATGCAAGTTCATAGTCCCAACCATAGCAGTTAAGTTGACTATCACAACTTCATATTCCCTGTCTAAGCCAGCCAAAATAGCATGAATTAACTCTGATTTAGAAACTGGATGACCTGCAGCTGCTAGATTGTTAGCATAAGGACTTCATATGTTCTAGGTAGCCAGCCCTGGACTTGGACCCTTTAGTAGCTTTTGTCATTGCACTACATTCTTGATTCTGCATGGCTATGAGTTTGAAGGGTAATCCAGATCTCCCTTGCAGAAGTACAACCTTGGACCTCCTGAAGAGCATGCTCTGTCATAGAGCTAATTAACCAACCAATTAGCAACTGATCTGCAATACTCAACTCCACAGAAGTTTGAGGTCTCTAAAACGGTTAGGGAGCCACCAAAAATGAACTAGAACCCAATCTTGATTGAGAATCATCCTAAAAAACATGGCTCTCAAGTCTATATCCTCTAATAATTGGTAAGACAATGGATTTCCAAAGAAGATAGTTCGATCTATCCAGTTTGGCATTACAGGTCTGACTTAAATTTTTAGAACACGGTATATTAGACAGAGCACTCATACCTAAGGAGCTAAGACTTGGAGCTGGTGGCAGATAGGGTACCTAGGTGTATAAAAGCCACCAGTAGTGTCAATCTGGCTAAAGTTTAGACCATACATTGGAGGCAAAGTAACTCTTGACTGCATGTAGCTCAATAGGGGAAAAGCTACTCCTCCTAGCATTTAAGTGAAAGAAGATCCAAGGGGTAAAGCACCGTTGTTGCTTGTTGAAAAAGCAGGTGGGGTATCACTTTCTTGACCTCCAGTTGTCACACCAAAGGTAGATTTAGAACTCACTGGTAGTGATGTCACTCCGGCAGCTGCTGATGTTGCAGCTACGGCGGAGAAAATACTGGAAGAGGTGGGGCTCATGGCAGAGATGGTTACGCCGGCATTAACCTCGCCTCTGATACCAAGAATGATAAAATGCAGCAAGTTTGTTATAGATTCTTTTCAATACAGCCATATATTTTCGGGTACAGAGAATATATAGTCTAATGCCACATCCTCTACATATGTGACACATATCACAATTACAAAGATACCCTTGCAACTTATATTATAACTTATTTGATTTGAAAGTAGAAGTTTTTTCGCAACGGAATAAAATCCGTCGGTAGTACCATTTTTTCCTACTGGTTCTTCCTGACGGTTTCTCGACAATTGTTGGTCGGTAAAAACTGCCACCAAAAGTTCATAGCGGATGTCTCGAAAAACCGCAAGGAAAAGGACCAAAAGTTTTAGTGGCAAACTCAAATGCGTCGGTTTCTAACAGCAGAGGAAACCGCCGCAGGAAGATTAGCGGCGGATTATGAACTTTATGGTGAATAATCCACCACTTATAAGTAACTTAACGATTCATATTAATCGTTGAAAATAAAACACTTTGAACATCTGAAGAATAAGAAAAACATAGATCCAAACAAACTTTAAACCATAACAAAACGGATACAAAACACGAAAGTAAAACATGTAGGTGGATAATACTCATCGTGCATTTGAGGTGTACGTAGTTCATGACCTTCATCTATGATTTAATTTTTTTTATATAAAGAAGATAGCTTTATTCAACATGGTCATCTTAATCTTAACATCAAATCACATATATAAAGAATTTTTTTCTTGGTTTCTCAATTCTATGCGGGGACAATATTTATATATTAAAACGACGCGTTTTGAAATGTTAATAGTAAAAACATTTGAAATCCTTTGAAATGTTAATAGTAAAACATTAAAACACGGAGTTTTTTTTAATGTAAATAATGTCTTTCGAAGAGAATTAAAATACCACGGAAAAATTTACCCTACATTCATATCTAGTTCGCACTCTGCACCACCGTCAACACATATTCAACATCCATGAACGAAGCATTCTCCATGAAAGGTGCATGGGTTCTCACAAGGATGGAATTGCAGAGATCGTATCACCGATGGAAGCTTATTAGCACTCTCTCCACCTGTAAATTAAAGCAACATACGTTCAAGATATTAATATGCATGTTTTGATGGATTTATATATATATATATATATATATATATATATGTATATGTATATGTTTGTATGTATGCGTGTATCAATAATTGCACATTTCGTCCTCTATGTTTCTTCGGTTTATCAAAACTAATAACTATCTGTACAAGGACGGGGCCATAATTCGGTATTTGAGTGGGCTGAATTTCATTAGATTATTATTTTATACTGAATTTTTCTTAGACGTTGAAAATTTAACAATGAAACTCACTCGATACTCATAAGATTTTTTACTCATTTGGGATAAAATTATTTATAATGTTATTTTACAATGCATTTTTTTTAAACTTCATAAAAAAACACAAAAAATTCATTCGATACTTAATATGAGAATTCAGATGCAATGTGTTAATAAAATTGAGTTGTATCAAATAAAATTTAAAGGTGAGGTGGAATGGATAAAACATTAAACATAAATTTATGTATTGGCATCACAAAATGCTTTCTGACAATACAACTGTACAAATTTTAATGTAAGTTGCGATTTAATTGTGTTGGTCCTTTGGAAAGGCTAACACAAGTTTAGAGGGGGGTGAATAAACTTGTCACCAAAAACCTAACTGAGAACTGAGTCTCGTGCAGATTGATTAACAATTAAGGTTCAGTTTTAACATATGTGGAGTTGAGCTGACAAAGCCGATTTTAAGTTAAACTGACTTATACAAAACTGAGTCAACCGGCAACGGATATAAATTTTAGCCTTTATCTGGATCTTGTTATTCTATACGAAAAAGTTGTATGCAAAACTGAATTCGGGAGAATGTCAGTGTGTGAACTGTGTATGCTTATAACAATCAATTTCAGTATGCTATAAAAACAAATATAAATGTTGTAAAGTAAATAATAGAATGTAAATGCGTAAATTAAGTAGAGCAAGAATTATAGTGGTTCCAGCTGGTGTAATCATGTCAGTCCATTCTTCCCCTGTGATGTAGGAGGAAAATTCCACTAGAACTCCTTGAGTTACGCTGATACAAAAAGTCCTATATGACAGTACTTGACTAATTCGTAGTGTCACTATCTAAACAACTAAAGAACAGGTTGTATGGCTGCTCTTCAACTGCTTGAACCACTGGTCCTTAGAGGGTTGTATTGCCCTTCACCAGCTACCACCACAAACACAGTCTACCCGACTGCAAATGTCACAACTGTCCTTGGCAACTCCTTGACCGGATTGCTTCACAGTCTGAGCCTTTGATTAAGAATCAACGTTGGGCTGAGAATCAATAAATTGATTCTTGCTTGTGGTTCTTCAAAGTGTATAAATCTGGATAAGATCGATGTAGCTTGAACACTTGAAGAATTCTAGATAAGATCTTGTTGATCGCAAATAACAATTCGAATGAACGAGACTTGTGCACAAAAATGCTTGTAATCTTGTTAATTCTTGGTGTAAAGTCCTCTATTTATAGTGTGAGGTCCAACGTTCATTTCGTTTGAATTCGAATTGTATAAACGTCTATCTTGTTACGGCTATATTTAGTGACCGTTCTGACTTGTCAGTATTTCATCCAATCGAGTTGCTTCCTTTACAATGTTTGAATTTACTTTCAATTTGTTGGATGACTAACTATAATACTAAGTTTCCTGATCAGTTTTATACTGGGTATGTCAGTTTTTAGTTTACTAACTGACTTAGAGCATTAACTGAGTTTTTACTCTTCTTCAAAAACTTCGGTACTCTATTTATCTGATTATATGTGACTGAATCGGATTACACCATTCCTTCTAAAGATATTCTAAGATATCATTGTCCTTATGATACTTAGGTCTTCTTTCAAGATCCATAAAGTCAGTTCAGGACATCACAGACTTACCTGAATTCTAACTTTATAGTCTCGGCTTAAAATCTTCATAACTGATTTTGAACCCTCAGTTCTTCAATATTCCTTAATTGAGTCTGTGTCCCTCAGTTTTCAAGTACTCGTTTTGTTCCCTCAGCCTTCACTTCTAGATAAGCCAACCGAGTCTGTGTTCCTTAGCGAACTTACCTTCTTCAGTTTCTGAGTGAACTTTCACTTCAAGGTGTACATCTTCAGTCTTAAGTTTAGTTCCAGTTGTCTAAGTGTTTTCCTGTTTCTTAGATGATTTCCAGTTTCAGTTCTACAACACTTCTATCTATTACAGTGCTTGTCTGATACAACCTATACAATTATCAGACTCTAGTAAAACCTATACATTCAGTTCTAGACATCTTTTAGCTTTCCACTATAACAGTTAGTTTCAGCACTTCATCAATGGGGTGTTAACAAACATATTCTTGAATACGATGAATCATCATCAAAACTAAATTTTATTCCCAACAAATTGTGTCAAAGGAATCTATAAACCTCACTATATAAGTAAATGGAGAGTGGGTTGGGTGGGCTTAGCTACCCTAACCCACTATACAGATCCATCCCTGTATCTTTAACATCGACTTTTCTGGTCTTTAAACTAAACCTTTTTGCACGTACTTTTAAGACACTTAAAAGTAAGGACATTCACTATGGTCACGCTGAAGTACAGTTGTTCCCTACCACTTTTTCACTCACGTCAATGTCTTTTTAAGTTATGGTCTACTATGGCTCACATTCACAACTTCTTATTAATATTTATGCTTTGTGTAATATTTTAAATCTACTTATTTATATTTTTTTAGTAATAATAAAAATATTATAAAATTCCAGATCCTTCTTTCTCCCCTTCCCTCCCCTCCGGCTCCCAACATGTAAAAGATCAAAGATCCATGAACCATACACCCAAATCAATGAAAATTGTTATATTTTCTCCTTATTATCACCTCTTTCATCTCTTAATTTAAAAAATCCACGGAATCAAAAAGATGGTCAAGGACATGAAAAAAATTACTTGTAATTGCAATATAATCCCCATCTCCAACCGCCATTGAAGCTGTCACTGGAGTAAGAGTCGGAAAAATTGTTGGTGAAAAATATCTTGTTTCATATGCAAACGACAAGAAGAATGCATTTTTCCCATTAGTATTATTTAGTGAAATGAAAAAAATAATGAGGAGATATAGTGATGTTAACGAGCCGAGCCGAGCCGAGTAGCTAATGTTTTACCTCGAGCTCGTTTGTACTCGAGTCTGCACGAGCTCGCCCGTTAACACAAATGAGCCTTAAAGACTGTTCGAGCTTGGCTCGATAAGTATGGAAAATGTTCGAGCTCGAGCTCGAGATCAAGCTCGCGAATAGGCTCGAACCCGAGCTCGGCTCATTAAATAGTATTTTTTTAGGGGAATGATAATTTTTTAGGGTCGAACTCGAGATCGGCTCAAACCGGAGAATTGATATTTGTTAAATTGCTAACGTGTGTGTATATATATATATATATATATATTATATATATATATATATATGTATATATATATATATATATATATATATATATATATATATATGTATATATATATATATATATATATATATTATTTACATTACCTATTCTCGCGAACATTAATGAGCGTTCACGAGTAGTGCTCGTATTCGCCCGTTTAGTAAACGAGTAGGAGAAAGTGATCGAGCTCGGCTCGATACCATATATGGACGAGCTCGAATGAGCTTAAACGAGCCAAGTTCGAGCCTTATTCGTGAACGCTCGGTTCGTTTAACAGCTCTGGAGAAGATCGAGGGAACAAAATGCCGATTAATTTATGGAAATTTTGTGAAAGAAGATGAAAAGAATGGAGAGAGAAATTGAAAAGCCTTTTTTTCCTACCTCGTTTAGTGTACTCAACGTGGAAATGAGAGTGGTTAGTTCCACATCCTTTTCCATGTTGGAACTTTATGGTATTTTAGCTCCGAAATTGGTTTAAGTGTAAGTGACGAATAGCAGGCCCGGATTAAGATGAATTACAGAATGAATTTCCGGGAGCTAGAAACAGTTTTGGAAACTATCAAGATAGTAGTTGATATTAGGTTTTTGATTCACTCGATTCCGATATCGGGTGAATGAGAAATTAATGTCTAAAGGTAGAGTAATTTATGTGGGCGTTGTAATGGAAGTGTGTTCCATTTTCCCCACACAGATAATGGAAATCAAAGATACTCACTATATAAGTGGGAGATTTTCATTAAGAGGCAAGTCCCAATGGGCAAGAGAATTTTGTGAAGAAGGGAGGACGTAGATGCTTGTTGGTTCATAACCCCATGCGTGCGCCGCCGCCGTCCGGCCGGCTGGGTTTGGTTCGGTTCGTTGTTCGTGGTTCGTGGTTCGTGGTTCATGGTTAGCTCGACCCAATATTAATATTTTTAGGCCACTCTATATTGGATTTCTGAATCAAATCAAAGGAAATGTTTAGTTCGAATTATCAGCTCGAAAACTGAATAGAAGCATCAGTTCATAAGGCACCATTTCTCTAAACAGAAGCTGTTCGAAATGGGTCATGAACACAACTCGAAATTCTGGACTTAACTTCCATAACTTCCATTTATGAAAGGTTGCTACTCTACCTGTTTTTGCCTATAAAATCCCTGTAATACTGAATGAAAATATAGGTAGAACTAGAAGAGGTAAAAACTGTTGTATCTTGGGAGACGTGTTGCCATATCCGTGCGCACATAGTCGGGAAAATAATGTCTTAACGATAGCGTTCTACGTGCCTAAGTCTGCGAATAAGTTTTCGTTTTACTTTCTGTTTTATGCATTTTTCGTTCATTGTGTTGTAGTAATTTTATGTTGATAATATGTTTGTTCTTATGTATTCATCATCCATGCAATCTGCTTCTACAATTTTATGTTATTCGATTTTCAGAAAAATTAGCAAACTAGTACTACACTACAAATTTTCCAAACAGTCCACACTTTACCTTTCCACAATGGCTATAAATGAGCTATAGTGGGTATTATATTGTGATACGTGCCGCCCACACCATGGAAAAACACTCATTGCTGATACTCTAACGTCTGATGTTTAATGACAACACAAGAAAAATATTTTTTTTGTCACATTAATTTTTGCCACACAAAACAAAAAAGTTGCTATATACTTACATTTAACCACACTAGCGTGGCAAACGAGTTTTGGTAAGTATGTATTAGCCAGACTTTGTCATGTTGTAAAAACACTAATGTGGCAAAAACATTTTTTTTTTTTGTAGTCGGTCATACTACATTTGTCCCGTGTTATATTAATATTGGTTGAAGAATTATTAAAATGCGATGTTTTTGTTCCATTGTACTTTCTTGTTGTTACAGAATTAGTTTTTATAATTTTCACAATGACATTTTTTATCCCTCGGAATATATATTTTTGTTACTTTTTTTGTACACCAAACTGATTCAAGTTGACTCAATCTATTAAGTGTCATAAATTAAAAGCGTACGAAAAATATATTGTTAAGAGACCAAAAATGTCATTATTATAGAAGATAGGTGTTAGTATTATGAGAATAGATAAAAATAAGAGACATAAAAAGTAATATTCCATATATATATATATATATATATATATAGAGAGAGAGAGAGACACACACACACTAGGTATAAAAGGTTACTTGTCCGAATTAGGATAATCAAAATAATGACGCCAACCATCTTAGACATCTTTTGAAATTGAAAGTACTCTTGATGTACTAAAAAAAATTCTTCTTTTCTGATATTCTTCTTGTAGTTGATGATCAATTTGTATGTATCTTTAATTTTTTATGATACAGTTCATTACAGCCAAAACCAAATGTGTAGGATGTACTCTCTAGAAAAGAATTCTCCAAAACTAGAATTCTTATGTTAGATCCATTAAAAAATGCTTGTTCGTTTTCAAACAACCACATTCTTCTCATTAAAAAAACCTACATGTTTTTCCCTCAAACAAAATTATACCATAATTTTTTATTTTTTTTAACAGCATATTAAATTAATAAGAAACTAAGCAAATAGCTAACAAAAACCAAAAACAATACAACCCGGTCCAAGACTAGCCACATTAATTAAACTAAAGAGAGAGCCCACCAAAATAGAACCAATCAAAAATATCTTGACCCATCTGCCGAAAAGAAAAAAACATAAAAACAAAAAGAGGGACAGTGGAAATAGTGTTGGTGATTATATCACCAATGTGATTTAGTGTAATTGGATTTAATTTGAGGTTTGGTAAGCTTGAAACAATCGATATGAGTTAGGAGATGCGGGGTGCATGCTTATAATTGATATTTACAAGCTTACGGAAGTGTTAGATCAAGTGTTCAACCAAAAACTGGATACTGCTTTGCGTATCCGTACGGATAGATTGAACTATCCGTACGGATGAAGCCTGTTAAGTTGAAATCGGATACTGTAATCTATCCGTACGGATAGGGTATTTTATCCGTACGGATGAGTTACAGGATGCAAAACTGAATTTTTGGTTTCCAGCTGTTTTTTAGCAGTTTTTGGTGTCCCTTCGGTTTTAACTGATGTCCCTTCGGTATGAAGACATTTCTTAACTGTTTTTGAAGGGTTATGTTGTGTTTTTCATGTAGAATAACACATGATATAAGTACATAGCACTTGATTGAAAAAACAAGAGATATCAACAATTTAAAAGATTTATTCATTTTCTTTGAATACTATCTTGAAACCTCAAGTTCTACACACAAATAAACAAAACTCTTATAGCTATCTTTCTATCTAATTGCCAAGATAGAAAGGGACGTAGTTTTATCCCGTGAATACATTCGTGATTTACCCGGAGGCAATCATAGGGGACGAATAGTTTTCGCAGGAAAGAGCCTCTGCTCGACTCTGCGTTTATATATTAAATTCTCTTTTATTTGTTGTTTTGATACCGTTGTTCTAATTACCTACAAACTCCCCAACAATCTGCGAAAACTATTGTTGTTTGAACAATGTCGAGTATCAAGGAAATGACTTCTAATTTCAGCAAGTTGGAACAATTCAATGGTGAGGATTTCCGAAGGTGGCAAAAGAAAATGCATTTCCTTTTGACTGCATTGAAGGTTGTGTACGTGTTGAGTACGCCATGCCCTCAGATTGATGATAATAGCACCATGGAAGAGTCAAGGAAGAAAATTAAGTGGGAAAATGACGACTATATATGCCGTGGTCACATCCTTAACGGTATGTCTAATAGTCCTTGAAGTATGTAAGTGAGGACGCGTCTAGTGAGAAGTTTCTTGTTGGTAATTTTTTGAAGTATGTGATGGTAGATAATCGTCCGGTTATGGATCAATACCATGAGTTGTTGCGTTTGTTTGGTCAGTTTTCTATGCATAAGATGGTTATGGATGAATCCATATGTGTTTCAAGCATTATTGAAAAGTTGCCCCCCTCTTGGAGGGATTTTAAAAATTCTTGGAAACATAAAAAGGAAGAACTTTCTTTAATTGAACTTGGAACTCATCTAAGGATTGAGGAGAGTTTACGTTTGCAAGAAAGTGGTAAGAATGTTGTAGGTTGCGGTAAGAACATTGCAGATGGTTCAACTTCAATCAATATGGTTGAAGTTGGAGAAACTACGAAAAAGAATAACAACGAGAGAATGTTTGATTCTTCCAACAACAAAAACAAGGCAAAGTTCAACAAGAAGCCTAAAGGCACTTGTTGGCATTGCGGTAAAGAAGGCCATTTCAGGGCGGATTGTTTTGCTATAAAGCACAACAATGGTAAGGGTAAAGGCCCGGTGAATGGGGCTAAAGACCCGGATCCACCTAAACATCAAGGTACGAATGTTTATAATTGTGGTGTTAATTCAGATATGAATTATGTACCACTGATTTCCGAAGCATGTTTTTTGCAGGATGATGATGTTAGTTGGTGGATAGACTCAGGTGCAACTAGGCATGTATGCAAGGATAGATCTTGGTTTTCAAATTATGAAAAGTTGAAGACGGATCCATTGTGCATATGGGAAACGAGTCTAAAGCCACTGTTGTTGGAAGAGGAATTGTAAATTTGCAATTTAGTTCTGGGAAATTTGTAACCTTAAACAATGTTTTACATGTACCTTTGATACGGAAGAACTTGGTTTCCGGTAGTATTTTATGTAAAGAGGGCTATAAACAAGTATATGAGTCCTCTCGTTATGTATTGACTAAACATGGTGTATTTGTAGGATTTGGTTATCTTAACAATGGTATGTTTATGCTTAATATAGTTAGTAATGGTTTGTATGAAAATGCTGCTATGAATGTTATGACTGTTAATGTTGATGATTCATACTTGTGGCATGCAAGATTAGGTCATGTGCATTTTAGAAGAATGTTGCAAATGTCTAAAAATGACTTAATTCCTATTTGTTGTACAACTATGAATAAGTGTGATACTTGTAACTTAACTAAAATTGTAAGACAACCTTTTAAAGGTGTTGAAAGGTCGTCTACAATTTTGGAACTTATTCATAGTGATCTATGTGAATTTTGTTTTTCTCCATCTTTTGGAAACAAAAAGTATGTTGTCACATTCATTGATGATTGCTCTCGTTTTTGCTATGTTTTCTTGCTTTATACTATAGACGAGGCAATGGAAAAATTTAGAGTGTTTAAAAACGAAGTGGAATTGCAACTTGAAACTAAAATAAAGAAACTTCGTACGGATAGAGGTGGAGAATACCTTGATCCACCATACTTTGAATCTTGTGGGATTATACATGAAAGAACTTCACCTTATACACCACAACAAAATGGCATAGCTAAAAGAGATGGTGAATACTATGCTTTCTTACTCGGGATTGAGTGAGGGATTTTGGGGAGAAGCTATGTTAACAGCTTGTTATTTATTGAATAGGATTCCTAATCAAAAGAGTCCTATTACCCCATATGAGCTTTGGTATAAAAAGAAGCCAAACTTGCATTATTTGCGTGTTTGGGGATGTAGAAGCGATCGTAAGACTACCCAATCCCAAGATTAAAACCTTGGGGGAAAGAGGCATTGATTGCATATTTATTGGATATGCTTTGCATTCCAAGGCATATAGGTTCTATGTTATAGAACCAAATGATTCAGTTGCGGTTCATTCCGTAATTGAATCAAGGGATGCTCTCTTTGATGAAAGTCGGTTTTCTTCTATATCAAGGCCTAGAGATGTTGTTCCTACGAACATTGGATTTAAAGAAAGTTGTGGTGGTGTAGAGTCACAAGATAAGCCTTTAGTGCTTCGAAGAAGCAAAAGGGCAAGGAAAGAAAAATCTTTTGGTCCCGATTTCCAAACATATTTGGTGGAGGGTACAAGAGATGAAGTAGGATTTCAATATGCATATTGTTATCATATTGATGATGATCCTAGAACTTATAAAGAGGCTATGGAGTTTCGGGATGTTGCCTTTTGGAAGGAAGCCATTAATGATGAGATGGATTCCATTTTAGGCAATGATACGTGGATATTGACGGATCTTCCACGTGGGTGTAAACCATTGGGTTGCAAATGGATCTTCAAAATAAAAATGAAAATTGATGGATCCGTTGAAAGGTATAAAGCCCGGTTGGTGATACAAGGCTTTAGACAAAAAGAAGGCATTGATTATTTCGATACTTATGCCCCGGTTGCTAGATTCTCCACTATTAGATTGTTGATTGCCTTGGCAGCCATTAACAATCTTGTTATCCATCAAATGGATGTTAAAACAGCCTTCTTGAATGGAGATTTGGATGAGGAAATTTATATGAAACAACCGGAGGGTTTTGTGATACCCGGAAATGAGCATAAAGTATGTAAGCTTGTTGAATCATTGTATGGGCTGAAACAAGCTCCCAAACAATGGCATAATAAGTTTGATGAGGTTGTATTGTCTAATGGTTTTAAGCTTAACCAAATGGACAAGTGTTTGTATAGCAAATTTGATGAAACCGGAAATGGTGTAATCATTTGCCTATATGTTGATGACATGTTGATCTTTGGTACAAACCAAGATCAAGTTGACCATTGTAAATCATTTTTGTCATCAAGTTTTTCTATGAAAGATATGGGGGAGGCGGATGTTATCCTTGGAATAAAATCATAAGGAATGACAAAGGGATTACTTTGACACAATCTCACTATATCGAGAAAATGTTGAAGAAATTCAATTGTGAAAATTCTGTTCCGGCAAGAACTCCCATGGATCCTCATGAGAAATTTGAGTTGAATTCGGGTAATCCACAGTCTCAACTTGAATATGCTCGAGTTATAGGATGTTTAATGTATGCAATGACTAGCACACGTCTGGACATTGCATATGCGGTTGGAAAACTTATTAGATATACTAGTAATCCAAGTAGTGTTCATTGGCATTCGGTGACACGTGTGTTAAGGTATCTTAAGTTTACCAAAAATTTTGGTTTAACTTATGTTGGACATCCTTTGGTCATAGAAGGCTACTCGGATGCTAGTTGGATATCAAATGAAAATCATTCTTCTACGAGTGGTTGGGTGTTTCTACTTGGAGGTGGTGCCATTTCATGGGCTTCCAAGAAGCAAACATGTAATGCAAACTCAACAATGGAATCGAGTTTATTGCCTTGGCTTCGGCCGGTTTAGAGGCGGAATGGCTTAAACATCGATTTACGAGATTCCATTGTGGCCAAAACCGATATCACCAATTTCTATCAATTGTGATAGTGAAAATACATTGGCTAAATGCTATAGTCAAGTGTACAACGGAAAGTCGCGACATATTGGAGTTAGGCATAGCTCGATTCGTGAGTTGATCACTCATGGGGTGATATCAGTTGCTTTTGTGAGATCTCAAAAGAATTTAGCCGATCATTTGACCAAGGCATTGGCGAAGGACTTGTTCATCAAGTCGGTTGTCGGGATGGGTCTACAACCCATTGTAACTTTGCGTTAGGATACCCAATTCCCCCTTAATATGACATTAGGGGCTGAATTCAATGTGGGAGGCCTAATGACTTAGTTTTGGCACATATATTTTGTCCCGAAGGTTTGTGCTTGACCCGCATGTGAGGTTGATAATATATCTTAATAAGTCTTATGAAAAAGTGTTGTTGCAGGTACACGATTGATAAGACTCACCTATATGAGTATGAAGTTTGGCCGCTTCAAGAAAGTTAGGGTTGGCTTTCTACATGCTCAGGAATTGATATGGACACGAGGCCTGGATAAAGAGTGTCAAGAAAGCTATATGAGTTGTCTTTTGATTCATTTGTGTATTATCTTTGAAGTATTCAAATGTGTAAACGGGTTCAATGCTTAGTCACACCCCAATACTCGAATATTTTGGAATGTGTAATATACTAGATGGTAATTCAATCTGCGTGACATTATCATTGAAAGATGAATTTTTGTGTGTTGATAAGTTTTAACTAAATCAAGAGTTACACTAAATGGGGGAGGATTGTTGGTGATTATATCACCAATGTGATTTAGTGTAATTGGATTTAGTTTGAGGTTTGGTAAGCTTGAAACAATCGATATGAGTTAGGAGATGCGGGGTGCATGCTTATAATTGATATTTACAAGCTTACGGAAGTGTTAGATCAAGTGTTGAACCAAAAACTGGATATCTTGCTTGCGTATCCGTACGGATAGATTGAACTATCCGTATGGATGAAGCTTTGTTAAGTTGAAATCGGATACGTAATCTATCCGTACGGATAGGGTATTTTATCCGTACGGATGAGTTACGGATGCAAAACTGAAATTTTGGTTTCCAAATTTGTTTTTAGCAGTTTTTGGTGTCCCTTCGGTTTTAACTGATGTCCCTTCGGTATGAAGACATTTCTTAACTGTTTTTGTAGGGTTATGTTGTGTTTTTAATGTAGAATAACACATGATATAAGTACATAACACTTGATTGAAAAAACAAGAGATATCAACACTTTAAAAGATTTATTCATTTTCTTTGAATACTATCTTGAAACCTCAAGTTCTACACACAAATAAACAAAACTCTTATAGCTATCTTTCTATCTAATTGCCAAGATAGAAAGGGACGTAGTTTTATCCCGTGAATACATTCGTGATTTACCCGGAGGCAATCTTAGGGGACGAATAGTTTTCGCAGGAAAGAGCCTCTGCTCGACTCTGCGTTTATATATTAAATTCTCTTTTATTTGTTGTTTTGATACCGTTGTTCTAATTACCTACAAACTCCCCAACAAATAGTACCTCTAAGACCACTTTAAGGTTTGAAATGGGTGTGAAAGCCAATCCTCGCATCGGAGGGTTTAGCTTCCAAATCGATATACCGGAGAACCATTGATAGCTAATTCTACGGATGTGCTTCAGAACCTTAGTGTTATTGCCTATGGCTTAATTTTATGGACGTATCTGCAGTTATTGGCTTACAAAAAGTGCAAACAAGATCGGTTAGCGAGATGTTTCTCTTAATTGAGATATGTATCCGAAGAGTTAAAAGACAATGCTGTAACATTCCGTCTCAGACACCGAGTCCTAATCCGGAAAAAACTCCCGGCATGCATATATTGACTTTTTAAATCGTCAAAAGTAATATATACATAAGCCTCGTAACAATTAATCAGAGTAAAAGCAGAATAAATAAAACTAAAGATAAATCGGAAAGAATGTCAAACGAGGCAACGGATCACCAAGTCCCAAAATCAACGAAATAAATGTTGTTTAACTTATTACATCCCCAATGAACCGAAATATCTAAGAGTCTATCTCTCAAAATTGAATAATAAAAGAGTGCATAAAATAAAAGTCCATCATCTTGAGCTTAACCTCAGTTCTATCAACTCCATCGTCAACATCGTACTCATCGTCGTCCTGACAACCAACTTCTCGGGGTGGAGGCGATAAAGAAAGAAGGGGTAAGTACTTACGTACTTAGTAAAGGGTAGAAGAAACAGTTACATACAATATATATATAATATATCACACATAACAAATAAATTCAACAAACTCTACCATATAGGTTGAATTGAGATCACAATCACTCTCTACTAGATCACAAAGTAGAACCTTACACACATAAGTTTGTTACACCAATACAAAAGGACATTGTGCGTGGTGAGAATGCACCGAGACTTATTAAGCACCTCTCAGGGTGGCATGGACGTAGGTCTCCATGTGAGAGTTACACATTCCCACTAGCCTCAAGGCCAAATGGGGCTGTAAGTGTCCCATGCTTGTAAATTATGGAAAGATTTTTCGGGAGCTAAAAACAGTTTTGGAAAATACTAAGAAACTAGTTTATGTTAGGCTTTTGTATCACTCGATTCCGATATCGGGTGAATGAGAAATTAATGCCTAAAGGTAGAGTAATATATGTTGGTGTTGTAATGGATGTATGTTCCCTTTGCCCCACACAGATAATTGAAATCAAAGATACTCACTATATAAGTGGGAGATTTTCATTAAGAGGCAACCCCAAGGGGCAAGAGAATTTTGTGAAGGAGGGAGAACGTAGATGCTTGTTGGTTCTGAAACCAACACGCGCGCCGCCGCAAGCCGGCTCGGCTCAGCTCAGGCTTGTAACTTGTAGCTTTGGGCTAGGCCAGTTTTAATATTTTTTGGCCAGCTCAACAGTTAATTTACTGAATCAATGTAAACAGATTCATGAATCTATAAAATGAACTAATACACCTATTCGAAATTCTGATGTACTGAAGTGATGCAGCACTTCAAGATTTTGAAGCATCACCTCGAAGTTCCTGTTGGTTTTAACCAACGAATAACTTCCCAACTTCCTCTTTTTGAAAGGTTGCTTTATACCAAAGACTGCTTTTTCTGCCTATATATTCCCTTTATTTTGAATGAAAAAGAGACATATTTTTCTGCACTTTTGCATACCAAAATTCTGCTAAAATCAAAGATATTCAAGGCCGGATCAGTTCGCCGCCCTCTTCACATTCAAGTGCAAAACTAGAAGAGGTAAATATTGTTGTATCTTAGGAGACATGTTGTCATATCCACGTGCACATAGTCGGTGTAATAATGTCTTAAGGACAGTGTTCTACGCGCATTAGTCTTCGAATAAGTTTTCGTTTCAATTTCCGTTTTATGCATTTTTTGTTCAATGTGTTGCAGTAATTTTATGTGAGTAAAATGTTCTTTCTTATGTGTTCATCATGCAATCGGGTTGGACCGGATCCGACCGTGTCAGATCATTCATACAATATCTTTGTGTTTATACATATGTTAAATGGCTTTTCTGTTGTCATATATTTGTTCTTTTAAAGAACCAATTGTGAATTGTTATATGATAACGCTCTTAGTAATAAACTGTGATTGTGAAACCATGATAGGCGATCGTGGTTGATGAGATCTCTAATCACTTTAATAATTTTGATACTTAAATATCTTTAGGCTTATGTACTATTAAACAGGGCATTGATAATACAAACAGGCTAGCACGTATTAGATGTCTTATGTCTTTAAGAGCACGGATAGATCTTATCTACCAAAGTGTAAAGTCACTTGGACTGTACGTGGACGTGTATTATAGAATGCATACATTAGACTGACCCACTTACACTGTTAAGTGTCACACTATGTGGCGGTTGTGTAATTTTCCTTAGAACCGGAGTCTACATGGCATCACGGTGTGGATTGTCATGCTTTGACACTATTGAGGTTTTCATTAGCCATAGGGCGATCATGCGGTAGTGATTGGTGTGATACCGAAGCATGCGGAGTATACATATTTGGTCGTACGTAAATCACGTACCATGTTAGTAGGTGTGAATATCCGAAAAGGCCTTCTTATAAGGAATGTCTTACTCTCGTGAATCTTTCTAAAGTGGAAGTAAATGAGTTACTTTGAGTGAGCATGATATCCAGATTATAAGATACGGTCGTTGATGTTTGACACTCGACATACAACCGTATGGATATTATTACAGCGATAGGATTCTATTTACACGGTAACAGTTTCACATTAAAGGTTGTAGTCATTACAGTTGACTCTTCCGATCATTGGGGGTCACGGTGTGTTTCTAGACGCTATCCCGTGATCGTTAGGTATGAAGGGCATTTTCATAATTTTCACTTTGTGCCTACGGCCAACAAATTCGGAAGCCTATCGGGTCACAGACATAAGAACATCTAGCCGGATTAAAATGTGGTTATAGTTCATAACCAAATAAGGAAAGAATTTATCTCATACTATAAAGGTTATAGTGGTAAATTAATATGGTGGTATTTATTTATTATGAATAAATACAATACAAGATATTAATTATGTTGATTAATTAAATATACATATGATGTATACATTGTCGAAATTATTTGTGTATATTGATACACATGTATTTTATAAATTTGTTAATCATAGCATTATATTAAATAAAGAACATTCTGAATGCCAATTTATTGGTTGAGGGTGGCGCCATTTTAAGTGTATGATACACTTGGATTATGCAATTTAATTAATTAGATTACCATATATTAATATTGGATATTAATTGATTTTGAAAAAAATATATTTATGGTAATAAGATAAATATTGTATATTGACAATATATTGGAAATACTTAATATAAGATATTGAATATTAATGAGATAAATAAATCAAAGGTATTTTCCTTATTTTATTAGGAAAATGTTTTCTTTCTCCTCAATCTACTAGGAAGCTTATTCCAATCAGATTGGGATATGAAAGTGGCACCCCAACACATATTTAAGGGAGGCTTGGCTAGCTCTTTTGATCATCACAATTCCAAGGGCTAATAGTTTTTATGAAAAATAGAGAGCTTCTTCTGGAGATATTTTGAGAGAGAGAGAAAAGGTCGGTATAGCAACCGAGTTTTTCTGGTAGCAATCCATGATGGGATTCCGGCGAGGTGTTCGTGTGGATCACCGGTGGAGGCCGAACACCTAGGTGGCTTCGTGCAGAAACTACAACCGTAGACAAAGCGTCGATCCAATTGGATCAACCAAGGTATTCTTTTGTCTACTTCTTTTATGCTTGTTGCTTACACGAAGTCGATCTTGGAAAAAAGGAAATCAAATTTTTTGAATTCTATTGCGTTCCCGCGTTGATTTCCTAACAATCTGACCCTATATGGTCACCAGTGATGTGCATGTCGTTCATATCTGTGGTAATGTGATTAGTAGCCCCATTATCCATATACCAAGTTGAATGCACAGTCCCTTGAGGAGTAGCAACCAAAGCTTGTTTGGGGGTATTGTTAGCACTAGGAGGTACAAAGTCCTCCTCAAATCTGTGCCTAGTATTTCCACATAATTGGCACACATGCCTATTGAAGAAGTTGCTATTACTGCTTCTACCACCCCCTCTACCTCTTGTGCTCCTATATGTTGGAGTTGGAATGATTTGCAGGTATGGGATTGGTGTTTGATCTGAACTTTGATCTGTTAGCAAACTGAGCAGAAGGACCTCCATGAATGTCACTAGAAACACCAATATTGAATCTAGCTTGAAGCCTTTCATGAATTAATAATTGCGACTGAACCTCCGGCAAGTTCATTGTCCCAACCATAGCAGTTAAGTTGACTATCAAAACTTCATATTCCTTGTCTAAGCCAGCCAAAGTAGCACGAATTAACTCTGATTTTGAAACTGGATGACCTGCAGCTGCTAGATTGTTAGCATATTGACTTCATATGTTATAGGTAGCCAGCCATGGACTTGGACCCTTTAGTAGCTCATGTCATTACACTCTTGTATTCCAACAATCTTGATTCTGTCTGGCCATTAGTTTGAGGGAAATCCATATCTCCCTTGCAGAAGTACAACCTTGGACCTCTTGAAGAGTATGCTCTTTCATAAAGCTCATTAACCAACCAATTAGAAAATGATCTGTAATACTCAACTCCTCAGAAGTTTGAGGTCTCTGAAATGGTGAGGGAGACACCGAAAATGAACTAGAACCCAATCTTGATTGAGAATCATCCCCAACAACATGACTCCCAAGTCTATATCATCTAACAATTGGTAAGACAAGGGATTTCCAAAGAAGACTTAAATTTATAGAACACGGTATATTAGACAAAGGACTCATACCTAAGCAGCCAAGACTTGGAGCTGGTGGTAGATAGGAGTACCCAGTTGTATAAAAGCCACTTGTAATGTCAATCCGGCTAAATTTTAGACCATACATCGGTGGTAAAGTAACTCTTGACTGCATGTAGCTCAACGGGGGAAAAGCTGCTCCTCCAAGCATTGAAGTGAAAGAAGCTCCAATGGGTAAAGCTCCGATGTTGCTTGTTGAAAAACCAGGTAGGATAGCACTTTCTTGACCTCCAGTAGTCAGACCAAAGGTAGATTTAGAACTCATTGGTAGTAACATCAACCCGGCAGATGCTGATGTTGCAGCTACGGCGGAGAAAATGCTGGAAGAGGCGGTGCTCATGGCGGAGATGGTTACGCCGGCATTAACCTCGGCTCTGATATCAAGAAATATAAAATGCAGCAAGTTTATTATAGATTCTTTTCAATACAGCCATAGATTTTCGGGTACAGAGAATATATACTCTAATGCCACATCATCTACATATGTGGCACATATCACAATTACAAAGATACCCTTGCAACTTATATTATAACTTATTTGATTTGAAAGTAGAAGTTTTTTCGCAACGGAATAAAGTCGTCGCTAGTACCATTTTTTCCTACTGTTTCTTCCTGACGGTTTCTCGTCAATTGTTGGTCGGTAAAAACTGCCACCAAAAAGTTCATAGCGGCGGTCTCGAAAAACCGCAAGGAAAAGGACCAAAAGTTTTAGCGGCAAACTCAAATGCGGCGGTTTCTAACGGCAGAGGAAACCGCCGCACGAAGATTAGCGGCGGATTATGAGCTTTATGGTTAAAAAATCCACCACTTATAAGTAACTTAACGCTTCATATTAATCGTTGAAAATAAAAACACTCTGAACATCTGAAGAATAACAAAAACATAGATCCCAACAAACTTTAAACCATAACAAAACGGATACAAAACACGAAAGTAAAAACATGTATATGTATGTATGTATATGTATATGTTTGTATGTATGCATGTATCGATAACTGCACATTTCGTCCTCTATGTTTCTTCGGTTTATCAAAACTAATAACTATCTGTACAAGGACGGGGCCATAAATCGGTATTCGAGTGGGCTGAATTTCATTAGAGTGTTATTTTATAATGAATTTTTCTTAGACATGGAAAATTTAACAATGAAACTCACTCGATACTCATAAGATTTTCGACTCAACTGGATAAAATTATTTATAATGTTACTTTACAATGTATTTTTTTAAAGTTTATAAAAAAAACACAAAAAATGTATTCGATATATAATATGGGTATTCATATGCGATGTGTTAATAAAATTGAGTTGTATCAAATAAAATTTAATTGTGATTTGGACTGGATAAAACATTAAACATAAAAGGTGTCTTGGTCTCGAGTCATGGGGCGTCATTTCATTCTCGTCACTCTTTCATAGACTAGGGGATTTCACTTTACGTATTGGCATCACAAAATGCTTTCTGACAACACAACTACACAAATTTTAATTTCAGTGGTGATTTAATTGTGTCAATGGAATCTATAAACCTCTCTATATAAGTAAATGGAGACTGGGTTGGGTGGGCTTAGCTACCCCGGCCCACTATACAGCTCCGTCCCTGTATCTGTAATATCGACATTTTTGGTCTTTAAACTAATCCTTTTTGCACGTACTTTAAAGACACTTAATGGAAACATAAGAGTATTCACTATGGTCACGCTGAAGTGCCGTGCAGGTGTTCCATACCACTTTTTCACCCACGTCAATGTCTTTTTAAGTTATGGTCTACTATGGTTCACATTCACAACTTCTTATTAATATTTATTTTTTGTGTAATAATTTACATCTTCTTATTTATATTTTTTTAGTAATAATAAAAATATTATAAAATTCCTGATCCTGCTTTCTCCCCTTCCCTCCCCTCCGGCTCCCAACATGTAAAAGATCAAAGATCTATGAACCATACACCCAAATCAATGAAAATTGTTATATTTTCTCCTTATTATCACCTCTTTCATCTCTTAATTTAAAAAAGCCACGGAATCAAAACGATGGTGAAATAAATTACTTGAAATTGCAATATAATCCCCATTTCCAACCTCCATCGAAGCTGTCACCGGAGCAAGAGTCGGAAAAATTGTTGGTGAAAAATCCAGTTTTATATGCAAACGACAAGAAGAATGCATTTTTCCCATTAGTATTATTTAGTGAAATGAAAAAAAGAATGAGAAGATATAGTGATGTTAACGAGCCGTGTCGAGCCCATCCGAGTCGAGCCCAGCCGAGTAGCTGATGTTCAAGCTCGAGCTCGTTTGTACTCAAGTCTGCTCGAGCTCGCCCGTTAACACAAACGAGCCTTAAAGACTGTTCGAACTCGGGTTGATAAGTATGCAAAATGTTCAAGCTCGATATCATGCTCGCGAATAGGCTCAAACCCGAGCTCAGCTCATTCAATAGTATTTTTTCGTGGAATGATATTTTTTTAGGCTCGAACTCGAGCTCGGCTCGAACCGGAGAACTGATATTTGTTAAATTGCTAATGTGTATATACAATATATATATATATATATATATATATATATATATATATATATATATATATATATATATATATATATATATTATATTAACTATGCTCGCGAATATTAATGAGCATTCACTAGTAGTGCTTGTGTTCGCTCGTTTAGTAAACGAGTAGGAGAAAGTGATCGAGCTCGGCTCGATACCATAAATGAACGAGCTCGAACGAGCTTAAATGAGACAAGTTCGAGCCTTGTTCGCGAACGTTTGTTTCGTTTAACAGCTCTAGAGAAGATAGAGGGAACAAAATGCCGATTAATGTACGGAAAATTTGTGAAAGAAGATGAAAAGAATGGAGAGACAAATTGAAAAAGCCTTTTTTACTACCTTGTTTAGTGTACTCAACGTGGAAAAGAGAGTGGACAGTTCCACATGTAAGTGACGAATAGCAGGCCCCGATTTCGATGAATTACGGAATGAATTTTCGGGAGTTAAAAACAGTTTTGGAAACTACCAAGTTGGTAATTTTGAATCACTCGATTCCGATATCGGGTAAATGATAAATTAATGTCTAAAAGTAGAGTAATTTATGTGGGCATTGTAATGGAAATGTGTTCCATTTGTCCCACACAGATGATGGAAATCAAAGATACTCACTGTATAAGTGGGAGATTTTCAATAAGAGGCAAGTCCCAATGGGCAAGAGAATTTTGTGAATGAAGGAGGAGGTAGATGCTTAATGGTTCACAACCCCACGCCTGCGCCGCCGCCGTCCGGCCGGCTCGGTTCGGTTCGGTTCGGTTCATGGTTCGTGGTTCGTTCAATCCAATAGTAATATTTTTGTTTAAGCTCTACATTGGATTTCTGAATCAAATCAAAAGAAATGTTCAGTTCAAATTATCAGCTCGAAAACTGAACAGAAGCATCAGTTCAAAAGGAACCATTTCGCTGAACATAAGCTGTTCGAAATGGGTCATGAACACAACTCGAAATTCTGGACTTAACTTCCATTTAAGAAAGGTTGCTACTCTACCGGTTTTTTGTCTATAAAATCCCTATAATGTTGAATGAAAATATAGATAGAAAAACTATCTTTTCATCAATACAGAAACTCTGCACAAATTTTTGCATACATTCAAGTCAAGAGATATACAAGGCCGGATCAGTTCGCCGCCGTCTTCACATTCAAGTGCAGAACTAGAAGAGGTAAAGAATGTTGTATCTTGGGAGACGTGTTGCCATATCCGTGCGCACATAGTCGGTGAAATAATGTCTTAAGGATAGTGTTCTACGTGCCTTAGTCTGCGAATAAGTTTTCGTTTTACTTTCTGTTTTATTCATTTTTCCTTCATTGTGTTGCAGTAATTTTATGTTGATAATATGTTCGTTCTTATGTGTTCATCATCCATGCAATCTGCTTCTACAATTTTATGTTATTTGATTTTCAGAAAAATTAGCAAACTAGTACTACACTACAAATTTTCCCAACAGTCCACACTTTACCCTTCCACAATGGCTTTAAATGAGCCATAGTGGGTATTATATTGTGATACGTGCCGCCCACACCGTGGAAAAACACTCATTGCTGATACTCTAACATCTGATGTTAAATGACAACACAAGAAAAACATTTTTTTGTCACATTAATTACTGCCACACAAAACAAAAAAATTGCTATATACTTTTATATAGCCACACTAGCGTGGCAAACGAGTTTAGGTAAGTATGAAGGACTATGATTTGGATATTTAGTACCATCCAGGCTTAGCCAATGTAGTGGCACATGCTCTAAGAAGGAAACCAGTATTTGCAGTTTCAAGCGTCGGAGATGTGGCAGAAAGGTTAAATGTGCTGGAAATCAGCAGATTTGATCAGATTGATGATCGACAGTTTGTGGCGCCGTTGTTAGCAAGATCTGAGTTGATGGATGATATTCGGGTGAAGCAAGATGAAGATCCGGTTTTAGTTGATTTGAAGCGAGTTGCTAGAGAGAAGCCTGCGGTTGGTTATGCATTAGATAAGAATGAAAACCTTTGGTACCAGGATCGTTTATATGTACCTAATGTTGGTGACCTAAGGCAGAGAATTATGGAAGAGGCACATAGGATTGCTTTTGCAGTCCACCCAGGAGCTACTTAGATGTACAGAGACTTGAAGGAGAAGTTTTGGTGGCCCTCGATGAAGGTAGAGATAGCCAAGTTCGTGGCAGAATGTGATATTTGTCAAAAAGTAAATGTAGAGCATAGGAGACCAGGAGGAATTCTTAAGCCTTTAGATATCCCCGAATGGAAATGGGATAAGATCACGATGGACTTCATCACCGGTTTACCAAGGACAAGAGGTGGACACGATGCGATTTGGGTAATCGTGGACAGGTTGACCAAATCTGCCCATTTCTTACCGTATAAGGTTGATATGCCTTTGAAGAAGATGACGACACTATACTTGGATAATATAGTGAAGCTTCACGGAGTTCCTATCTCGATAGTTTCGGATCGTGACTCTGTTAGAAGTAATATCCTCGGATCAATCATAGATTGACCCGTTACGCAGCGGAAGTATCAGATCTAGATCTAAACGAAACAAAGTACATAAATAAAAGATCTAAACCTACAAGAGGGTTTAGGAGCCAACCTTTTATGGTTCTTAACTCCAAGAACAAAAGATCTCCAAGAACACGTGTATTGAGAAGCCACAGCCTTCCAACGTGTGTCTCCCAGCAACACCAGGAGGATGGTGTTTCCCGCCGCCGGACCTCCTTGATATGCTACCGGAATAATCCCGAAGATTATTCCAACTCGAAACCCGAAGAAAGAAGCCGAAAATTCTAAGCTCTTTTTTCCCAATATGGCGTGTTACGTTATATGTCAAAAGGCTTGGAAAAACTCCCTTTATATAGGAGAGTAAAACTTAACCTCCAAGGATTAAATAATTAAGAGATAATTAATACATTAATCCTTTATTCCAAATAAAAGATAAATAAAATGATTATCCTAAACAAATTAAGATAAATCATATTATTATATAATATTCCATTAATTATCAATTAACAAATAAAAGATAAATCACATGTCAAATAAATATCCAAGAAAACTAATTTCTTTCTAATTATTATCAACATAAATGGCGCCACCTTTAATAAATAAAAGGTCCACACGCATTTTTCCACACATTGGGCCGAGTCCACGAAAAGTTTCTTTTGTCGTGTATTTAATTATTTAGTCAAACCAAACAATTAATCCACATATCAAATTAAATAGCCCAATCCACTATTTAATTATAACTGAGGTGCAATGACGAGGAACCTATATGCTATATTAGGAGCCACGTCGGGGACCATGGACCCATATTCAGTAGCTACCATAAATTAGATAAAATCATTCGTCAGACAGAATAATTATATCCAACCTATTAATTCCGGGATTACACCACCATAAACCCGAAACTGAACTCTATCGAATATTAATAACTTGCACTCAATTTATGAGTCGAAAGCGTCCACTGATATAATCATTACATACGGATAAATCCTCCATAGACTGTTCACTTCGAGTCGGGATATTTTTGTCAACCCTTCTCGAAACGTATTATCCTTATTTACCATTAACCCCCTAGTGATCAATTAGTTCACATATCTTACTAGTATCTAATTAGTCAAAATATGAACTCGGCCGATCGATCAGTTTCTAGGGTTAACAAATAAGGGAACTCTCTGTCTATTTCCCGAGGGAAGGAATGGATTCCTTATCTGTGATAACACAAACTACTCACTCATTTTAGAATAGAGCCAACGAGAAGTGTTGGACCACATACTACGAAGTGATCCTTACTAACACATCAAACTCTACCCTAGTATAAGTAGTTGTCTGTGATCACCTCAGGATTGAGATTAATCCATATATGATCATCTTGTGATTCGATAAGACTTCTCGATCACGGAATTATATCAAGAACTCAAATCAAATCGGTCCAGCCATATATGATTATCATCATATATAGATGCCCCACTAGGTACCTTATTACCGACGGTCCGGATAAGACTGTCACACCGAAAAGTGTTATGGGCGCATTATTAGCATATTAATCACGAGACCCGTACTCAGATTAATCAATGCTACGGACTAAATTAATTTTAAGTACATCTCACTAACTCAATCCTTTTGTGTATAGCCATTCACTTAGTTATGTGATTACATAAACGAGGTACTTAGGGTTTTCAGTAGTGTCTTAATTATAAGCACATATGCATATAATAAGATGAATTATTAATTCTGCCATGAAACAATTATATAATTATCTTTCGGGCACTATACCTAACAGACTCGAGGTTCGTCAGTCGGTTTTGGAAAAGTTTACAAGAAGCCTTTGGAACCAAGTTGGATTTGAGTACGGCCTTTCATCCTCAGACAGATGGACAATCAGAGAGGACCATCCAAACACTCGAGGACATGCTAAGAGCTTGTGTTTTGGAAGTAGGTGGATCATGGGATGATTACCTACCGGTAGCAGAGTTTGCCTACAACAATAGTTATCATCCAAGTATAGGCATGCCGCCGTTTGAAGCATTGTATGGAAGAAAATGTCGAATGCCACTGTTTTGGGTTGAAGTCGGGGAAAGGCAGATCATAGGGCCGGAATTGGTTGAACAAGCTAAGGAAAGGGTCCAGTTGGTTAAGAAGAATCTGAAGGCAGCTCAAGACAGGCATAAAAGTTAGGCAGACGTTAGAAGAAGACCACTTGAGTTTGAAGTCAGTGATAGAGTGTATCTACGAGCTTCACCGATGAAGGGAGTGAAACGCTTTGGACAAAAGGGAAAGCTAAGTCCAAGGTATGTTGGACCGTTTGAAATCCTGGAAAGGGTTGGACCGTTGGCCTACAAGCTTAAGTTACCGGAATCAATGTCAATGGTCCATAGTGTGTTCCACGTTTTGATGTTGAAAAAGTGTCTGACGAAGAATGATGTTGAACCTACGATTGATCCGGAAATTCTACAAGACAATCTTGCTTATGATGAGAGACCGATCAAGATTTTGGACCGGAAGGAAAAGATGATTAAGAGGCGGATGATCCCATTGGTTTTGGTTCAGTGGAGCAATCATTCACCCGAGGAGGCAACTTGGTAAGTTGAAGATGATATGATCAGTGAATTCCAAGAGTTCGTGGATTTACCAGGTATGTTCTAGTTTCGAGGACGAAACTCCTTTTAAGGGGGGAGGAATGTAATATTCCGATTTTCGGGAAAGGGCAGACGTGTCAATTTGCGAAAACGAAATATTATTTTTTTTTCTTTTATGGTATTTAAGTATTTAATTGATTATATATATATATATTCTCGAAATATGTATATAATTCAAAGGAAATTTCTGATTTTTTGGTAATTAGGGATAAATAAGGAAAAAAGGGATTTAATGGGAATTGGTATTTAAGGATAATTAACACAGATAATTCCATAACCTAAACTTGATCAGAAAATTAGTCTGAACGCTCTTCTTTTGTGCGCAAACTTTGAGAAGAGAAATAGGGCTTGGATAGTTTTCACAATTTCTGAAGCAAAGCTTAACCGTTTTCAGATCTGACGGAAGAATTGGAATCGTTGTGAGAAGGGCACCGTTTGGATTTCAGCTTTGTTGGAAGGGCTGCAGATTTCTGAGGCTGTTTAGATCGGTTTTTGGCTGCAAATAGGTAAGAGGCTCTTCCTATGATCTCAATTATCATTTATATGGTTAGATCATGATTTAAGACGTTTCAATGTTAGAAGAATGCATTTTTCGTTGATCAAAGGATCATAGATGCTATGGTATGTTTAGATATATCTATCTATGTTTTACTGTGCTTAATTTGGTGTTAATTAGGTTAGAAAGAGTTTAGAGATCGCGTTTTGAAGATTTTAGCATTTTGGGAAAAACCCAGGCAAACGGGCGTTTGCGATCACAGCCGCACAAACAGGCGTTTGCACAAGGCAGACGGGCGTTTGAGGTTAGACTTTTGATTCAGGATGTAGCTTTTTTTTATGGACGGGCGTTTGGGGTTAGTGGACGGGCGTTCGATGACGAACGGGCGGTCATAGGAGGTCAAACGGGCGTTTGACCTGTTTTACCTTGTTTTTACTGTTTTACCGTTTTAGATTGGTTTTCGGCCAAATAATCGTGTTTTCACTGTTTTAATCCCTTATTCATGATATGTTAACATTGTTTAAGCATAAACAAGCCTGAATTGAGCTTCTGATTCGTTCAGTTTAAACACTGAATGTACTCTTAAAGAGAGTTGAAGTTCGGATCCGTCGGAAGAGCATGATGTTAAGGGTCAATTTGTAGTGTTTTATAAGGATATATTTTATATCAATATTCCCCATATATGGATGTTTTTCGTAGAATTCGAGCTTATAATCGATTAATTGAGCAAATGACGTTTTGAATAGTTAAAATGCAAAATCGAGTAAATATCGTGGTTTTATTATCTATTTTGTATGGTTTTACGTTTTGCTCGGTTTTGTCATCTTTTAGGTGCACAAATGTGGAATGGAAGAGGTCTAAATGATGTTTGATTGAAGATTAAAGTGGAAAGAAAGAGATACAAGAGGATGAAGATGAAATAAAGCTTGGGAAAATCCCGAAAACGACTCGTAATATGACGGGCTAATCAAATAAATATGAATGCAGCCGAACCCTAAGGATATATTCATACAACAATTCATTCCTGCGGCAAAAAAAAAACACAACAGCAGCGGCAACTTGGCAGTCCAAGGCCGGTCACCCGAGCCTTGTGCTCGGGTGATCCGGGGTTAGATTAGATGTAGTTTTTTTCTTCCGTTCGTTGATTCATGGATCAATCCGTTGTATAAACCATGTGAGTTTATTTTAATTTATTCAATTTCTATGTTCGTTTTTCATGATCTTTAATTTATGTTGTATCTTTCTATTCGATTCATGATGCTATTATGTGAATTCATATCGAGAGATTGGTTTACTATTGATATGTTTACAAAATACGGAAGTTGCGTAAACTAGATCACCATAGAAAGATAGGATTTTTAATCATTAATTCGTGACAAATTAATTGGTTAATTATCTAGGTTGCTAGATTCTAAAATACGAGAGTTAACCTGGATCTACACCTTCGTTTTGTATGGAATTTTGGTCTCAACATTCGGAAGAGGAGAGATCGATAATTGAATTCACTAAGGAATTAGGAATTCATAGCTTGAGAAATAGATTCGCTAAGGAATTAGGGATTTGTATCTCGTGTAAAGGTGAAACCACAATTTGAATTAAAATCATGAGATGAACTAGGATTGAGATCACTTGGTTTGTGCATTGTTTGATCCCATGTATCCTTAGTTTAGGTCGTTTTTATTTATTCTAGCTTAGATTTATTTTAGTTGTTTTATTCGTTCTTTGTTTATTTGTTTTTCCTAAGTAACAATTGAGAGGATTAATAAAACTAGATTCAACAGCCCTTTTCCCTGAGGATCGATCCCTTACTTATCTCGCTCTACTATCAACAACCCGGTATTCGGCCGGTTAGGAGGTAGTTTTGCATGGTAGTATAGGTTTATAAATTTTCTTTTGTTTTAATGATGCAAAATCTCCCAAACAAAAGTGGCGCCGTTGCCAGGGAATAATAACCAAGATCCCGCTCAATTAAACCAAATTCTGATGCAAATGTTGCAGAACCAACAACAGCAGCAAGCCTGGATAAACCAGCAGATGCAACAACAACCTCAGAATGTTCAACAGCAACAGCCCCATGCGGCTGCGGCTGTTGTGCAGCAAGACCCTTATGCGCCATATCTTGATCAAGACTTCTTGGAAGGGCATAGACCAATTCGGCCTCCAGAGATGGGAGGACTGCATTTTGATCTAAAGAATGGAGTTGTGGGGATGGTCCAAAATAGCTCATTCCATGGCACTGCTGCAGAAGACCCACATGACTTCTTGTCTACTTTTGTGCAAATATGTGAAGCGGGTCACTACCCTGGCGTTCCTTCGAAGTCGTTAAATTGAAACTTTTCCCGTTTGCCCTGAAAGGTGAAGCAAATCGATGGTTTAAGTCCTTACCCCATCACTCTCTTCATAACTGGGCTGATGTTAAAAGGGCCTTTGCTCTAAAATTCGTGTCACCTGGAACGATAATGGACCGTAAACGAGATATAGCTACTTTCGAGCAATTAGAAGGAGAAAGTGTGGGAAAGGCCTGGGAGAGGTTGAATTTGTTAATGAGGAAATGCCCTAACCATGGATACACTCGACATGAACTTCTAGAATTATTCTATCAGGGTGTTACTCAACCCAATAGAGATTACTTAGATTCCACAAATTCATGGATAGTTTTTAGGGTTTGTCTCGCGTTTTCCTGCTCTCTGCTGTGTATTCGTTGTATGGACTAGCGTTCAAGTTAGTGAACGCCCGTCCAGTTCTTTAGCTGCAGGTAAACGAGCATTTGAAAGTATTGGACGCTCGTCCATTCAAATATTTTCGACTCTATTCTGGTTTAAAGGACCAGACGAGCGTTTATGCTTTCTGAACGTCCGTCCGGTTGGTTTTCAAGTCAAACGAGCGTTTGTTTTGCTGAACGCTCGTCCAAAGCTGTATTTTGAGGTGAACGCCCGTTCGTTGTGCTTTGAACGTCGCCCGCAGTCCAGGTTTTTCTTGATCTCATTCCTAATGCTTTTATTTAGTATGGATTGCTTACATTCGAGCATCCGTGGCCTATTTATTTTTTACATAGATGTCCCGAATATGAATGTTATACCTTTCCATCTATGAATTCATGCTAAGTAAATGATCTTATTCCTTATACATGATTCATCTATGCAAGTTATAGTTACTGTCGGTTCTCGTATGCTATAACTGGTCTTCGTGTTAATTAGTAGCTAATGTCGGTTTCCGTATGCTACATACCGCTGTGATGAATCTTGTGAGCTTTGAGACTTATGTGCTTCCTTGTTATTTTTATAACTCGTTTGGGTAGTAACTGTCGGTTTTCCGTTGCTACGATGGAAACCTTATGAGTTATATCTGTTTAGTATAGCTAACTGTTGGTTTTCCATAATGCTATCACCTTTGACGAGTCTTAAAGCGCGTCTACACCGCATGTAATGAACGATCTTCGTCGTTTATCGTAACTCCGTCATTATCCGGTAGACGTTTATTATATACATGTCATGTTGCAAATGAGTGGGCTAGTTTTCTTTCTTTTATTTTATTTTATTTTTGCATATCATTCAGATGCATATCATTTAGTTGCATGTCATCTAGTTGCATTGTTTTTCTATTTTTCTTGAGCGTAGTTAACTGTCGGTTTCCGTAATACTACCTCGTTTTCTTTATTTTTAGTTTCTGCATAGGCCGTAGTCACTGTAGGGTTGTCCTCCAAACTTGCTCAGCCTGAGCCTGTCAGAATTTATTTATTTTTATTTATTTTATTTTTAGGATTGCATATCATGTAGATTGCATTGTAGTATATTTTCATATAGTTGCACCTAGCCTACGACTTTGTAGTATTTCATGTATAGTATTCAATCTTTAGTTGAGCTTAAGTTGAAAAATCTCTATGATCCTTTTCTTCATGTGCTTTATATATGTAATATTTTCTTTTTCCCCGTAGACTCTTTTTGCACTGATCAAGTCTGCAGGATATTTTTGATAGCTATTGTGCACTTTCACGATGAATTCGGTTTTCTGTGATGCTCCACGCTCCTACCGAGCTATGCGGCAATTTTGGTTTTTACCGATTTTTCCGGAATTGCCAGCATCCAATCAGCTAAGTTCTCTAATTTATTATTTCTGCACAACTTGAGGACAAGTTGCAATCTAAGTGTGGGGGAGAGGATGGTTTATATGTATCTATGAGTCGTTTGCTCAATTTCTGTTATATTTCTATGAAAAGTGCTTAATTTTAAAATTTTTGTTTTGTCCCGAGTGAGCATTGCATGTCTTTGTTCGATGTTTATAATCATTGATGCTGTATTCTGCATATTTAGTAAATTTAGATGTCTCACCCGACACTATTTTTCACGTGCCATGGTAAATGATGAGCTATGTTTTAAAGCCATGCCCATTTGATTAGATATTTTTGATGATTATCGCATGATTCTTTGCTCCCATACGAATTTTGAAAATTTTAATAGTTTGTATTTAGAGTTAGAGTATGACATACTGTGAATATCTGAAGGTTTGAATGTGATAAGTGAAACGTAACTATAGTGCTTTTAAAAAGTAGTTAATAAATGAAGTTGTTTTAAATAGTTAATTGTGTGTGTCGAAAGCTAGTCGATGATTGGGGTGAGGTAGGGTATACCACGTATGTCCTATTCCACTATGATGACCAAAAGCTCACGACAGTCAGGAAAAGCTGCCTTATGATTTGAGTAGGTAGGGGATTAGCGGGAAATGTCCTATTCTACTATGAGGGCAATAGCTCATTCTGATGTGCGTTTAAGTGAAATAATTAAATCAAGAATAGTGCTATGAATTAAATGAAAGACTTAGTTATCGTATACCTTATCCCAGTATAAACTGAAAGATATGTTGTAGGGATTATCCTCTAAGTATGTCGGAAATGTTTTAAATACTCCCTATTATTATTTTTCGGGGTTTGTATGTTTTGAGAGGTGCATGTTATAATCGTTTCTATATTTCTAATTTCAATGGGATGTTGGCTAGTTTTGCTTGAATCAATTTCAAGTGTGGAGTTAGTGGAAGTTTATTATGGTTATGCACACACTCACGTGGGTGAATTTCTAAGTTATTAAATATGTTTTATATTTGCATAGATGTTTATTTGTCTCGAGCTTGATTTTGTTTTGTTTTGCTCGGGACGAGCAAAAGTTTAAGTGTGGGGGTGTTGTTAAGGGTCAATTTGTAGTGTTTTATAAGGATATATTTTATATCAATATTCCCCATATATGGATGTTTTTCGTAGAATTCGAGCTTATAATCGATTAATTGAGCAAATGACGTTTTGAATAGTTAAAATGCAAAATCGAGTAAATATCGTGGTTTTATTATCTATTTTGTATGGTTTTACGTTTTGCTCGGTTTTGTCATCTTTTAGGTGCACAAATGTGGAATGGAAGAGGTCTAAATGATGTTTGATTGAAGATTAAAGTGGAAAGAAAGAGATACAAGAGGATGAAGATGAAATAAAGCTTGGGAAAATCCCGAAAACGACTCGTAATACGACGGGCTAATCAAAAAGGCGTTTTCTGAAGAAGAGTCCTTAATGAAAGTTGTAGAGTTTTCCGAGAGCTTTTTTTTGACATTCGGATCATAATTTTTGGAGGTATACAACCTAAGATATGAATTTTAGAAGTTTGAGTTCACAATCAGTGAACCAGCGTCCATGCAATCACTGTAGCAGCCGACATACTCCAAATCCTAATTGGAAAAGGATTTAATTGCAGCCGCCTCTCTTTTCCAATATATATATATATGAATGCAGCCGAACCCTAAGGATATATTCATACAACAATTCATTCCTGCGGCAAAAAAAAAAACACAGCAGCAGCGGCAACTTGGCAGTCCAAGGCCGGTCACCCGAGCCTTGTGCTCGGGTGATCCGGGGTTAGATTAGATGTAGTTTTTTTCTTCCGTTCGTTGATTCATGGATCAATCCGTTGTATAAACCATGTGAGTTTATTTTAATTTATTCAATTTCTATGTTCGTTTTTCATGATCTTTAATTTATGTTGTATCTTTCTATTCGATTCATGATGCTATTATGTGAATTCATATCGAGAGATTGGTTTACTATTGATATGTTTACAAAATACGGAAGTTGCGTAAACTAGATCACCATAGAAAGATAGGATTTTTAATCATTAATTCGTGACAAATTAATTGGTTAATTATCTAGGTTGCTAGATTCTAAAATACGAGAGTTAACCTGGATCTACACCTGTTTTGTATGGAATTTTGGTCTCAACATTCGGAAGAGGAGAGATCGATAATTGAATTCACTAAGGAATTAGGAATTCATAGCTTGAGAAATAGATTCGCTAAGGAATTAGGGATTTGTATCTCGTGTAAAGGTGAAACCACAATTTGAATTAAAATCATGAGATGAACTAGGATTGAGATCACTTGGTTTGTGCATTGTTTGATCCCATGTATCCTTAGTTTAGGTCGTTTTTATTTATTCTAGCTTAGATTTATTTTAGTTGTTTTATTCGTTCTTTGTTTATTTGTTTTTCCTAAGTAACAATTGAGAGGATTAATAAAACTAGATTCAACAGCCCTTTTCCCTGAGGATCGATCCCTTACTTATCTCGCTCTACTATCAACAACCCGGTATTCGGCCGGTTAGGAGGTACTTTTGCATGGTAGTATAGGTTTATAAATTTTCTTTTGTTTTAATGATGCAAAATCTCCCCAACACATGATAGGCTTGTGCTTTGATGAATTAGCATTCATCAATGTCTGTGTAATTGGTAGGCCTTGTCTATGTTTAGCGGTCTAGGAAGAGAGTAGTCAAGGTGAGGGAGATTAATTGAAAACACTTAGGTGGTTAGTTAATCATTCTAATAAAACACGTACTTGACTAGTAAAAGATTAAACAACATGTCTTTCTTGGATAGGCACCAGTCTATATCGCGATGTATGTGCTACCTCTAAAGGTGGAAGAACCCGTAGGTCATAAAAACCACAAGTTCGGGTGACTCCACTGAGGTGTGCGTACTATCGGAGCCTACCCATTCTAGACTCCGTGGATATTGGTGTGATCCACTAATATGTTGCCAAGAATGTCCCAAAAGTGGATACGCGTAGTGCCCTTGAGTGCGGTTGTAACATAGATAAGTTAAGTAGAAACGTTTAGTCAATTCGTGTTGATGGACTTGAAATGAACCCTAGATTGAGTTGGTCATACATAAACAACTAAACGAATAAATATCTTTTCTTTATAACTTATTATTGTTGTCATAGCTTCTCTTTCTTGCTAAGTACGTTGTACTTACCTCAAATGCATGTTTTTTATGTGTTTGGGGATGAGAAGATGAACAGGTCGATATTGTTTACGAGGAGGAGTTCGATGATGACGTTTGAAAACGCCGCATTGAAGACTTTACATTTATTTATTTTGTTATTCATTTATTAGACTGTTTTTAGTACTGTTGGTTTAGACTTTTGGTCTTTCGAGACTTGTAGTACCGTTACATTTCTTTTGGATATCGTATTTTCCTTGAATGTAATGAGTTACATTTCCATCTTTAGATTTCTTTTCTATTCTTGGATGGTTTCGAATTTTTATGCCCGAGTCTTTTGCTTCCGTTTGCTTATTTTGATACGACGTAGTAGAGACTTACGTATAAAGTGAATTTATTTTTATTTTATACGTGCCGAACGTTCTTTTTCCGAATAAAGACTTGGTGTTCGGGAACAGGGAGTTACAAGAATTCTTCAAAACTAGAATTCTTCTGTTAGATCCATTAAAAAATACTTGTTCGTTTTCAAACATCCACATTCTTCTCATTAAAAAAAAAACTACATGTTTTTCCCTCAAACAAAATTATACCAATTTTTTTTTTTTTTGAACAGCATATTAAATTAATAAAAAGCTAAGCAAATAGCTAACAAAAACCAAAAACAATACAACCCGGTCCAAGACGAGCCACATTAATTAAACTATAGAGAGAGCCCACCAAAATAGAACCAATCAAAAATATCTTGACCAATCTGCCGAAAAGAAAAAAAACAAGAAAACAAAAAGAGGGACCAAAAAACGAAAAAATAAACAGAGGAACCGGGATAGTGGAAATAGTACCTCTAAGACCACTTTAAGGTTTGAAACGGGAGTGAAAGCCAATCCTCGCATCGGAATGTTTAGCTTCCAAATCGATCTACCGGAGAACCAATGATAGCTAATTCTATGGATGTGCTTCAGAACCTTAGTGTTATTGCCTATGGCTTAATTTTATGGACATATCTGCTGTTATTGGCTTACAAAAAGTGCAATCAAGATCGGTTAGCGAGATGTTTCTCTTAATTGAGTTATGTATCTGAAGACTTAAAAGACAATGCTGTGACGTTTCGTCTCAGACACCGAGTCCTTATCCGGAAAAAAAGCACAACATGCATATATTGACTTTTTAAGTCGTCAAAAGTATTATATAAATAAGCCTCGTAACAATTAATCAGACTAAAAGCTGAATAAATAAAACTAAAGATAAATCAGAAATAATGTCAAACGACAACAACGGATCACCACGTCCCAAAATCAACGTCTAAGAAAACTTAAAAGACAAAAATACGAAATAAATGTTGTTTAACTTATTACATCCCCAATGAACCGAAAGATCTAAGAATCTATCTCTCAAAACTGAATAATAAAAGAGTACATAAAATAAAAGTCCATCATCTTGAGCTTAACCTCGGCTTTATCAACTCCATCGTCATCATCGTACTCATCGTCGTCCTGACAACCAACTTCTCGGGGTGGAGGCGGTAAAGAAAGAAGGGGTAAGTACTTACGTACTTATTAAAGGGTAGAAGAAATGGTTACATACAATATATATAAACTACCTTTCATGTGAAACGGTTACCATGTAAATAGAATCCTATCGCTGTAATAATATACATACGGTCGTACGTCGAGTGTCAATGACATTATCTTATAATCTGGATATCCTACTCTCTCGAAGTAACTCATTTACTTCTCCTTTGCAAAGATTCACGAGAGTGAGACATTCCTTATAAGAAGGCCCTTTCGGATATTCACTCCTACTTATAGGGTACGCGATTCCTGGACGACCAAACATATATACCCCGCATGCTTCAGTATCACACCCAATCACTACCGCATGATCGCCCCGTGGCTAGGGGAAACCTCAATAGTGTCAGAGAATGACAATCCACACCGTGATGCCTTGTAGACTCCGGTCCTAAGGATAATTACACAACCGTCACATAGTGTGACACTTAACAGTGTAAGTGGGTCAGTCTCACGTACGTATTCTCTAATACACGTTCACGTATAGTCCAAGTGTCTCTACACTTCGATAGACGAGATCTATCCCTGCCCTTATAGACATAAGACATCTAATACATGCTAGCATGTTTGTACTATCAATGCCCCGTTTAATAGTACATAAGCCTAGAGACATTTAAGTATCAAACTTATTAAAGTGATTAGAGATCTCATCAACCATAATCGCCTATCATGATCTTTCTATCACATTTTAATACTAAGGACGTTATCATATAACAATTCATAATTGGTTCTTTAAAAGAACAAATACATGACAACAGAAAAGCCATTTATTATATATGTATAATCATAAAGAAATAGTAGAAATGATCCGACCCGGTCGGTTCCAGTCCAACCTGTTGGTCCCTTGGAAAGGGTGACACAAGTTTAGAGGGGGGGTGAATAAAATTGTCACCAAAAACCTCATAATAAACTTGTCACCAAAATCATAAACATTTAGTTTGACTCAAACTTGTGCGGAGTTAAGCTAACTTAGCTGAGTATAAGTCAAAACTGACTTATTCTTAACTTAGTTAACCGGCAACAGATTAAATTAAGCCTTTATAAAATCTGAGTTATCAGTTAATATGCTGACTTAGTTTCTGGTGTTTGCTAAGTATGTGAACGAGATGAATATAACTTCAATGCAGTATTTAAATGCGTAAAGTAAATAAACAAGAATTATAGAGGTTCCAGGTGGTGTAATACTGTCAGTCCTCTCTTCCCCTGTGATGTAGGAGGCCAAATTCACTATGTTCTTGAGGTTTACAGTTACAGACACAAAGTAAATTCTAGACACTTGATTTTCATTCACTAATCCCTAGTTTCACAATCTTCCAGCTTCAGTCTTTAACAGGTAGGATTGCTGTTTGAACTAAGCTTGCTACACTGGTCCTTAAAGGGTTGAATTTCCTCTTCACCAGTCATCACAAACACAGTCTTCCTGACTGCACACAAATGTCCTTCACACCTTCTTGCTGTTTCACAGTCTAAACCTTTGATGAGATCAAAGTTGAGACTTGAATCAATAACTATGATTCAATTGTGATTTGAGCTTCTTCTTCAAGATATAAAAGTTATGCACGGCTCTATTTTTCTTCAAATGATTGATCTTGATTCTTCTTGAAAGCTTATGAACACTTGAAGAAATTTCTTGATCTTGCAATTAAGTATATAGCAGGAATTATTTTTGATTACTTTCCCTCTTAGTTTGATCTTTCTTGACTAGATTGATTCTTAGAATTCCGCACTCCTTCTTGTGTTAGAAGCAGTCTATTTATAGGGGTTTCTCTAATGGTTAGTTCATTTGGATTTGAATCCTTATAGCCGTTAGTGGTCCTGCTTTTCTTATTGTATGTCAGTGTCAGAAAGGACACCTTTATAGACCAATAAAATTGCTTGACTTATAACGGTCTGATTCTTTATCAGTTTTACTTATTTCCAGTTCCAAACCAGATTTAATTAGACTTAGTCAGTTTAAGAGCTTTCACTGAGTTTTTACTCTTCTTCAAAATCTCAGTACTCTATCATTCATCTGATTATTATTGACTTAATCAGAGTACACCTTTCAATAGATAATTTAAGATATCATTGTCCTTATGATTCTTTGTCCTTCATACAAGATCAATAAAGTCAGTTCAGGTCATCACAGACTTGCTTGAAGTCTAACTTTATAGTCTCGACTTAGTCTTCGTAAACTGAGTTCGAACCCTCGGTTCTCCAGTCTTCAATAACTGAGTTTGAACTCTCAGTTCTTCTATCTTTTAGATAAGCCAACAGAGTCTGTGTCCCTCAGCGAACTTACCTTCTTCAGTTCTTTCATTACTGAGTCTGATCCCTCAGTTTCGGTTGAAGTACTCATGGTCAGTTTCAGTTGCGAACTCAGTTCAATAAGTTAGTTTCTCATTTTCTCACTTCTGAACCTAGAACTATTACAGTGCTTGTCTGATTAACTCATACAACTATCAGACTCTATTAAATCCTATACAATGATTTCTAGGCATCTTTTTTGCTTTTCACTATAACATCTAGTTATGACACTTCATCAATGGGGTCAAAAAAAATAACTGAATAAGTGATGAATCATCATCAAAACATAAATTTTATTTCCAACAATTTCCCCTTTTTTGATGATGTCAATACCCTCCTTAAAAACAATGCAAAAAGATATAGACAAAATAAAATAATGAAAATACAAAGAACTGAGAAACTGAGATTTTATTGATAACTGAGTTATGGAGAAATAAAATACAAATACTTGAAAAGAAATTAATTTCCAGTTTCTTTTCCAGTTCCTTGACCAACTTGCTTATCAAAGATTTCTGCAGCTTCTTTCATGGCTAGGTTAGTTTCTGTGCATTCCACTCCTTGAATATTTGCCCAAATATTCCAAGAATCTGTCATACTGTGCTTGCTGAAAAACTTGCTTTTAAAAAACACAGTAAACACAAAAACAGATCTTCTTAGTCTTTCACTGGTGGCTGTCCTCAGTAATTTCTGAACAAACTCGGGTTCAGTCTTTTCAACTTCTTCTGATGCCTTATCCAAAGTTCCATCTTTCTCCCATTTACTTAGTTTGTTCCAATATTGAACAAGAACTTTTTGCATATGTACAAAAGACTCTAAGGCTTGTTCCCTTGATACTCCTTCTTGAATCGGTAGATCTTCGAAGACATTGTACAGTTGAGAGTCTAGAGCCAGTCTTTTCTCACCTGGTTCTGAGAACTTTCCTATTAGTTCCATTTCTTCATCAGTGAACTCTCCTCTAGCTTTCTTCAGTTCAACCAGTTTCTCTTCAATACATTCAAGAACTTGAGGCATATCATCTGCATTGACTTTTAACAAGTCCAAACTTTCCCCCTTAGTGACATCATCTTTGTTGATCAACCTCCTAATGTATGAGTTTAGGTGCTGCTGATTTGATGCCAAAATGGTTTGAGCAACAACTGAGTCTTTCGATGCTATCTCCAACAAGATCAGTCTATCAACTACATTGTTGAGGATACCCTCCTATTTTCCTGGGGTCTCAGTTTTTCTTGCTTTAGATTCAATGTTTGTTTTTCTGATTGCGATAAGAGTATCATGACAGTCATAATTGACATTGTTTAACCTTTTCTCCATTTTCTCTCTTTCAGTTTTGCTTTCTTCTAATGCCTTCAGAACTTTTCCAAACACACTTGAATCATCTTTCTGAATCTTTATAAGCTCATTGAAGTAAAATTTGATGGTGTCAGCTTGAGTAGTTATATCATCTTTAGATTCAGCTTTCTTTTCTTCAACTTTGCCTTTTTTTAGTTTCAGCTACTTTTGCTTCTTTAAGAGGAGAAGCAATCTGCTTAAGTTTCTCTTTGTAATCCATAGATTTTCTTCTCTCCTCAGACTGACTTTTTACTTCTTCTAGACTTGTCTGTTCAATGTCTCTAACTGGTGAAATTTCCACATTGAATACTTCATCAGATTGTTCATAAGTCTTATTAGCTTCTGCTTTTGCTATTTCAAGCACAGTTTTATCAGTAGGAGACTAATAACCTCCTTTTCCTGATCTTCAGTCTGACCATCACAGTCAGTTTCAGTTTCATCACAGTCATCTGAACTCCCTTCAAATGATCCTTCTTCAGCAACATCCTTTGCTTCTTCTTTGTCTTGTAGAGAGGCGATAATCCCTTTTTGTAAATCAGGATCTCCATGAGAATCATCATCATCATCATTGTCATCTTTCTTAGAACTTTCTCCTGCAGCAGTTCTCTTCCAATAAATATCTCTGATCAACGAATATCCATTGTTCAAAAATTCATCAGTGTTGATCAGCTCGGACAAATGATTCATGTTGTATAGACTGAATAACCATTTCTCTGTGATTTCCATTTCAGCTAACTAACTTCTCTGATTAGATATGGAACTGAGTTTCCAATTATGATAAGCATGCAATCTCTTGCAGTCAGCTACAATCAGCTCTCCAATATTAACAGATGATTCAGACGGAGTTGGGATAACTTCACTTTCCCTTGGAATCTCCAGATTGGATTCCATAGGATCCTCGATTCTTCTAGTTTCTTCAGTTTCAAACTGATCAGTTTTGCTGGTTTCCCCATTAGCAACAACTGGGATCACGCTAGTTTCAGTTCCAATCAAAGGAACTGAGATGGAAGTTTCAGTTTCCAACTTTCCTTCAGTGGTAACAAGTTCTTCTTCAGCAACTTGTTCTACAACTGTTCCAAGTTCCAGTTCAGCAACAGGTTCCTCTTCAGGTGTTGGTACAACAACCTGATCTTTTACTGGTTCAATAATCAGTTCAGCCATTGATTCCTCTTCTTTCTTATCTTCTGGAATTTCTTCTTGTTTATTGACAAGCTCATCCAGAGTGATGACTTGTACCGGTCTTGATTCAACTTCTGCAGCTTCTCTTTCTTGTGACTGAGAGTCTTCCAGTTCTTTGATAGACTCCTCATATTCAATTCTGGAGGCTGACTTTTTGGTGTGGATCTTGATAAAGATATCAGATTAAGCATTTCGATCACACCGGGTCCAATCAATTCCTCATCACTATCCATCTCCTCATTATCAACATCAGCTCTCAGGGTTTGTTCCCCCTGAGTTTCAGTTTCTAGTAGTAATGGAGCAGCTTCTTGAAAGTCCTTTGGTGACTCTTCAACAGGTATTTTCTCAGCAATAGGTTCTACTTCAGCAATGATTTTTTTGTTGGGTGTTTCCTCACTTCTGACATTCTTTCCTTGGCTTTGAGCAACTGAGGTGACTGATTTTTTTGGTGAAGCCTCTCCTGTTTTCTCAGTAACTTGTTTGGTTGTGTCTTCTTCCAGTTTCCTCTTTCTTTTCTCTTTTCAAGATGTTCCAAGGGGTTTTCGCTTTTCTTGAGGACTTCCTCGAACCTCTTTCCTTATCTTTGATTTTTCTTCCTTGGCTGCAATTTTGCCATCAACAACTACAGTTTCCATTCTTCTTGCAATCCCAAAATGGTCAACAATCCTTTGGGCTACGAGAGCAAAAGTCTTCTTGAGATAAAACCTCCTTTTCTTCTCGGCATTCTTCTTCTTGGGTGCATCAGAAGATTGAGCGACCAGTTGATCGAAAATATATCTTTGCCAGTTGAAATCCTCTTCAAACCAAATCATATAAAGTAGATCTATCTTTGTGCAAAGTAGATTACTGAAGTTGCCTGTGTTTCCAATTACGCAATTTGCTCGCATCTTTTGTTAGGAAATCTACGCGGGAACGCAGCGGAATTCAAAATTTTGATTTCCTTTTACCCAAGATCGACTTCGTTTAAGCAATAAACAAATAAGCTTAAGACGGTGGTTACCTTGGTTGATCTAAAAGATCGATGCTTTGACCGTCTAAGGAGAGTAGTTCTGCATAGAGCCGCCCAAGTGTTCGGCCTCTACCGCTAGCCCACTCGAACAGCCCGCCGGAATCCCATCATGGATTGCTATTGGAAAACTCCGGTTGCTAGACCGGCCTTTTTCCCTCTCTCCAACTTTCCAAAAGATGCTCTCTATTTTACACAAGAACTATGAGCTCTTGCAATTTTGATGTACTAAAGAGCTTGACACCCACACTATATTTATAGTGTATGTGGCGCCATATCAAGGTGTGGAGTAGAAGAAAACTTTTTCCCAATAAAATAAGGAAAAATATTTGATTGATTTATCTCATTAATATTCAATATCTTATATTAAATATTTTCAATATTTTGTCAATATCTTATATTAACTATATTTATCTTATTACCATAAATCAAATTACACATGTGTGCAAATCAATATTCATTAATATCTAATATTAAATAAGGTAATACTATTTATATATATATATATATATATATATATATATATATATATATATATATATATATATATATATATATATATATATATATATATATATATATATTATTAATTGATGTGCACAAACCAAACATATCTTATATATGGTTGGAATGTGGCGCCTATGCCCATATATATCCAAATATATGTTTAATCAATTAATATAATACTATGATTAATTAATTTGCAAAATACATGTGTATCAATATACATATATATATTTTCGACTTATATGTATCAATATACATATTTAATTAATCAACATAATTAATATTTTGTATTATATTTATTCATAATAAATAAATACCACCATATTAATTTACCACTATAACCTTTATAGTACGAGATAAACCTTCCTTATTTGGTTATCATCTATAACCACATTTTAATCCGGCTAGATGTTCATATGTGTGTGACGCGATAGGCTTCCGAAAATGTTGGCCGTAGGCACAAAATGCAAATTACGAAAATGCCCTTCATGCCTAACGATCACGGGATAACGCCTAGCAACACACCGTGACCCCCAATCATCGGAAGAGTCAAATGCAATGACTACTACCTTTCATGTGAAACAGTTACCGTGCAACATACAATCCTATCGATGTAATAATATCCATACAGTTGTTAGTCGAGTGTCAAAACATCAACGATCGTATCTTATAATCTGGATATCATGCTCTCTCGAATTAACTCATTTACTCCCACTTTGCAAATATTCAGGAGAGCTAGACAGTCCTTATAAGAAGGCCATTTCGGATATTCGATCCCAATTATAGGATACGCGATTCCCGGACGACCAATCATGTATACTCCGCATGATTCAGTATCACACCCAATCACTACCGCATGATCGCCCCGTGGCTAGGAGAAACCTCAATAGTGTCAAAGCATGACAATCCACACCATGATGCCATGAAGACTCCGGTCCAAAGGATAATTACACAACCGCCACATAGTGTGACACTTAACCGTGTAAGTGGGTCAGTCTAACATATTCATTCTCTAATACACGTCCACGTACAGTCCAAATGTCTCCACACTTCGATAGACGAGATCTATCCCTGCCCTTAAAGATAGAAGACATCTAATACATGCTAGTCTATTTACACTATCAATGCCCTGTTTAATAGTACATCAGCCTAGAGAAATTTAAGTATCAAACTTATTAAAATGATTAGAGATCTCATCAACCATAATCGCTTATCATGGTTTCTTTATCACAGTTTAATACCAAGGACGTTATCATATAACAATTCGTAATTGGTTCTTTAAAAGAACAGATATATGACAATAGAAAAGCCATTTAATATATGTATAAACATAAAGAAATAGTAGAAATGATCCGACCCTGTCGGATCCGGTCCAACCCGATTGGGTTTAGGACACTATTTCAACATTCTCCCACTTGGCCTAAAACCAATCATTCGCACACACAAGACCAAGTTGAAACACAAGAATCTCATGCAATACTCGCAACCAGCCTTAGCCATGAATGGATCGCTATCCGTGGGGACTCTGACTATCTTCATACCATGCTCCAAATGACCAAGTCAAAGGAACCGCCTCAACACACACATGAATCTCCGACGAGACCCTGGTCCTTGCTCCAAGCAATGAATCCACTTACTATATCAGCTATATAGAAAACGTGGAAGAACCGTACAAGGTTCATGAATGAACCTTCTAGATCCATGCACTGCTCCCGCTGTGCCTCCAAGGCACTATTGTGTTTTGGCCCAGTTGTAGAATTTACAGTGACCCATAGGCTAGAACATTTCCAGCTCACTGTATCACTTAATCCAAGTGACTGCAAACCCATACTGAAGCTCCGACTCGCCTTCTTAAGACTCAGGATATACGTCTATATAACTATATTAATCTGATTCCAAGTTTTGATAAACTAGGAAAGTATCCTTAACTAGTTTAAGGATATTCTCGACATTCACAAGACTTACTTTCATACTTGCTTATGACAGTTCATGAACTACGAATATCTGGCATTACCTTTATGATGGTTCCTATCACTGTAGCAAAGGAAACCTCCATAAGCATCATCCTTCACCTTATCTTTAGGACTAACGTCCTAACATAGATAGATCTTGAGAACACCGGCTAGCAGTATCCCCAGTCACGATCTATGCTAAACTTCTTTTAGCATCACACCTATATAGGTAAACTATAATCTAGCAGTAGTTAAATCTATCACTATAGATTCTTATTTCTAAAATAAGAACTGCTAATCCAAGTGCTTTTGTAAAGACCTTGAACTACCAAACATTAATTGACTGTGACATAGGGTGATAATTCTCGAGAGAGATATCCAATACCTTACTCAAAAAACGTAACACACTCCCACTATCCATCTTGCACATTGGGCATATCCTTCTTTTGACTAAATCAAACTTCTTTGATTATCAAACAAAGAAATCGTCTAGAGAAACTTGTTTGAGTCCATAAATGGATCTCGTGGGATCTCATATCATGTTATTGTTTATGAACATCGGGCTGTTTGCCCAACGTCTTCAACACTATCATATAGCCATGATACAAAGTTACAACAAGCATAGTCTGAATAGAACTGGGCTCAGCCTTACAGGGACATTCCCTCTAGGTAAGACAGACTAGGTTCATAACCTGGTTGTATCTGATGGAATCTAATTCAGATATTATGGCTCCTGGCCATATCTCTCAATCTTGCCTTTCAAACATTCTTTCATAAGTCATGAGATATTCATTCTTCAAGATGAACTTACCAGTAGCCTTTTCAGGCTCGAGGTTATCCACAGACTTACATAACTTTTGTGTGCTCTGAGCAGTGTTCTACACCTCATCACTATGCGGCGTCTGCTCACGTTCCTTTGGTTGAATATATCCTCGTGGCTCTCAAACTCTTTTGAGATCTAATTTACTCCCACTGTTTCATTTGGAAGAAACACTTCCTCTAGAAAACAGCATGTTTGGAGACAAACACCTTTTTCTCCGCGGACGAGTAAATAATATCTAGCGTACTTGCTAAGATATTCCACAAAGTTGCATATGTCGTACTAGGCTCCAAGCCTTTCTGACTTTGCCTCTGAAAACTTCAAATCATCGGTTAAGATAGATTTGACATTATCCCCTTCCATATCTAATATGGAATTTATTCAACCTTTATTCTTTGGAACTCGGTTAAGTATAAGGGCACTATCCCGAAACGGGTAAGGGATACTTCGCATGGCTTGCGTCATACCTTTATCATATAAAGTGTTGTTTCCATTTTGGGAACATAATCTAATTGCGTATCCCAAAGATGGTATCCTTCAAGGGAGAATCTGATTCTATTTCAGACGTCTTCTGAAACACCCTATAGATATTAATTGCTTCAATCTAATTGAATATTAATTCCTAAGTAGTTCATCAATCTAATATTCGTGCTAGCTCAAACTTTTCGGGCTTTCCGAACTGTCATACTTCAATAATTGTATTCAACTATTTCTAAAATAGTCATAGAGATTAATAAACAATTATTTGTGGCATTAATTGTCATAAGCCAAAAACATCGGTATGTTTAGGCTTTAGACAATTTTTCTAGATTTTATAACCTTTTCATAAAAGGTATTTTAGTCATCTTTAGATAAGACAAGTATTACCCACATGATTCATAATCATATGGTTCAACATCATCAGAATGACGTTTAATTACACACTTCTGCTCCAGAGAGACTGTGCCTAGAGTAACCACAAATCAAGGATAACTGTCATTCAAATGTTTAGTTGAGATCTCATCACATATATCATCTATAGAGTGACATCAATCTAGTATGTTAGATTCAGTGACCTTCCAACTTTATCGGAATAACATTTATTCTTTACAATTGAATATGTCTACTAAATCCTAACAAATAACTGAAAGTATGTTCTTCATAAGAACCGGAACATAATAACATTTATATAGTTCCCTTATCAGTTTACTAGATCCATAATATGGTAAATGTTACAATGTTTGCTTCACCTTCCATATCTGTATTTAATCTTTCTAATTTAATCACACTTGCAAGATATCATATATCTAATAGTTGACTTTCACTTAGATAGATTTATCTCAACTCACTTGCCTAGAATAGAAACTTCAATAAGTTCTTTATTTAAGCACATGCTTTAACTTTCCTTTTTAATCATTTAAGCACTTGAAAAATGTTTCTTATTGTAGTCTTCATAAGACTTAAGAAAGATCACAAGAACCATTCTTTAATTACCTTTCATAAAGAAAATCTAAAGTTTATTAAATAGTTTATTTAACCTTTTGAATCGTATTCAAAACATTGACTATTTAATTAACCTTTAAGCAATGATAAAATTAATTCGATACTTAAATCTTACAATTTTGAAAACAACCTTTCCAAAATTCGGTCTGGTCATTCTTATCCAACGTTTGAATTATTTGTCATCGTATGACTGAATGATTATATTGGATCGCATCCAATATTATGAGCTTCCGTTTTTCTTTAATAATTAAAGTCTTGGAGCACTGCATTAAATATGTAGTCTCATTGTCTCTAACTACTATAACGGGATTGCACGTGTCATTGCTTGTTTTAAATGGATTAAAATTACTTAACCACATTTGAGAACGTTTCTCAAAAGGTAACCGTCATAATTTGGTTTTACTAATCGAGAATAAAACATAAATATAAAAGTTTGCTAAAACTACAACATAAAAATGAAAATAAAAGAGTGTTGTTGTTTATATACGCAAAATCAAAAATGGTCTTTTGGTTTATGATTTTGCTCCCACTAGTCAACTACTTTCAATTGATTTTCAAGAATATTTCAAAAATTCTTTAGTGGCCTAGATCCAATCTTGTTACCTCGATTCCCGGCGGTGGTCGATCAACCAAGATAATTTCAAAAGGTAGGTAACTCTTTACCATTCACATCTCTATATGATTCTCAGTGGTTGACTAGTCAACTCTTGGACGATACACATCATTATATGTTAGTCAACCCCTTGTCCTAAAGTCAGACGGCCCTGACGGTGGCCAATCACCGAAAGACTCTAGTCAATTCATAACCCAATATTCACGAGATCTCATGCGATCATATCTCAATAACAACGATATGCCCGAGGTAGGTCAACTCCCGGCGGTGGTCGATTAGTTTGATCCGAACACAGGCTCTTCACCGTCGTTATAATATTGGGAGACAATATTTCGACTTGATTTTTGTTGTGGAAGTATTTATGTAAATTAATTCACTTAATTAATTTTAATCATGGTCTCATCAAATATACCTATCTTTATAGATATATATCCTACACATTTAACTAGATCGTGCCTAGTCATGCATCTATCGTATCATATAAAATAAATACAAGCACAAAATAAACAAATGCGTAAAGTAACCGGTATGATCATGGACTTTTCCTAGGTGCGGTTTCGAATACAAACTGACGAAACCGCGGGTCACAATCTAAGGGTAGCTGCAACCGCCAATAGGATCTTTAATGCGCCATCTCGAATGTGATCTTTATTCTTCTTTCTTTGGTCTCCATATTCTACTCCATTCTTGTTACATTTATTTCTATATAATAAATAAATACACCTGCCGCACACGGGGGGAGCCAATGGGAATGAGATAAATGCAGAAAATAAACTAGGTCACGTTCTTCATAACGGCCTAGGACAATATTTAAACCAACAAAAAAATTAAATCATTCACATCTATCATATCGGTGGTGTCCATGATCAATCGGGGTCCATATAATCATATTATATCTACTATATCTAATCCATACAATAAAATCTTATGAAAAAGATAACATTAAAATTTAACTACTTGCGTCTTAATTAATCAATTAACATTTAATCTATTAAATAATTTTATCCAATCAATTAACTAATTAACATTCAATTAATTAAATGATTTTAATCGAAATAAAAATAACGATTAAATTTAAACGATTTTAATTAATTAGAACTATTCCAAAAATAAATCAAAATTAAAAATAAGTCTCTTTTGTTTCTTTCCTTTAGTTTTGTAATCAAAAGGGATGCCTTTGGTTTCCTAAACCAAAAGGCATCTTCCTAAACCAAATTTGGTTTAGGCCTGGCCACTTTTCAAAATCAAAATTTTGGAAGTGGCCTAGGCCTAGGACTTTTACAAATCAAATATTTGAAAAGGGCCTAGGCCTATTCCAAATCAAATATTTGGAAAGGCCAAATAATTTTGGTTTAGGCCTGGTCACTTCCTAAAATCAAAATTTTGGAAGTGGCCTAGGCCTAGGCCTATTCCAAATCAAATATTTGGAAAGGACCTAGGCCTATTCCAAACAAAGTTTGGAAATGCCATTATTATTTTAATGCCATGTGGCATCCCAATGGCCCAAACTATTTGAACCATTGGTTAGCCACATGACACAACTAAACAAAGGAGGAATTACCAATCATAACTATGAACCATATAGAAACACAAAATACACAACATAAAAATTTGGAGATCCACAACCCTTTGACCAGTCAAACGTCGCCGGCAGCAGGTTGCCCTGCCGCCGCCGCCGCCGATGGTGGTGCCGCCGCCAGTCGGCCGAGCACCACCAGATCTCCCTTTTTTTTCTTTTTCTTTTCGTGTATCTTTTGCAAATCTAGAATCTTTCATCTTTTAATTACGTGATTTAAAACAATAAAATTAACTACGCAATATAACAAGCTTATTGCTTAAGCTCGAAGCTCGCTACGAGACCACTGTTAGGAAATCTACGCGGGAACACAGCGGAATTCAAAAATTGGATTTCCTTTTACCCAAGATCGACTTCGTTTAAGCAATAAAAAAATAAGCTTAACACGGTGGTTACCTTGGTTGATATAAAAGATCGACGCTTTGACCGTCTAAGGAGAGTAGTTCTGCATAGAGCCACCCAAGTGTTCGGCCTCTACCGCTAGTCCACACGAACAACCCGCCGGAATCCCATCATGGATTACTATTGGAAAACTCCGTTTGCTAGACCGGCCTTTTTCCCTCTCTCCAACTCTCCAAAAGATGCTCTCTATTTTACACAAGAACTATGAGCTCTTGCAATTGTGATGTACTAAAGAGCTTGACACCCACACTATATTTATAGTGTACGTGCCGCCATATCATGTTGTAGAGGAGAAGAAAACTTTTTCCCAATAAAATAAGGAAAATATATTTGATTGATTTATCTCATTAATATTCAATATCTTATATTAAATATTTTCAATATTTTGTAAATATTTTATATTAACTATATTTATCTTTTTACCATAAATCAATTTACACATGTGTACAAATCTATATTCATTAATATCTAATATTAAATAAGGTAATACTATTTATATATATATATATATATATATATATATATATATATATATATATATATATATATATATATATATTATTAATTGATGTGCACAAACCAAACATATCTTATATACGGGTGGAATGTGGCGCCTATGCCCATATATATCCAAATATATGTTTAATCAATTAATATAATACTATTATTAATTAATTTGCAAAATACATCTGTATCAATATACTTATATATTTTTTCGACTTATATGTATCTATATACATATTTAATTAATCAACATAATTAATATCTTGTAATATATTTATTCATAATAAATAAATACCACCATATTAATTTACCACTATAACCTTTAATTTGTAGTATGAGATAAACTTTCCTTATTTGGTTTTCATCTATAACCACATTTTTGAACAGGGTTCTAGCACCATGCCAAATGTGTCCAAAGAAGAAGAGCAAAGCAAATGAAGCATGTACAAAAGTAACCCAACCCCTTGGACTGCTACGAAAAACACCATCGGATTTCAATGTAGCACGATCTAATTCAAAATTTTCACCCAATTGAGCGCGTCTAGCATATTGTTTCACAGTAGCAGGATCTCTATAACTGACTCCGTTGAGTTCACCACCGTAGAACTCAACGATCCGGCTAGATGTTCATATGTGTGTGACCCGATAGGCTTCTGAATATGTTGGCCGTAGGCACAAAGTGCAAATAACGAAAATGCCCTTCATGCCTAATGATCACGGGATAGCGTCTAGCAACACACCGTGACCCCCAATCATCGGAAGAGTCAAATGCAATGACTACTACCTTTCATGTGAAACAGTTACCGTGCAACTTACAATCCTATCGCTGTAATAATATCCATACAGTCGTTAGTCGAGTGTCAAAACATCAACGATCGTATCTTATAATCTGGATATCATGCTCTCTCGAAGTAACTCATGAGAGCTAGACATTCCTTATACGAAGGTCATTTCGGATATTCGATCCCAATCATTGGATACGCGATTCCCGGACGACCAATCATGTATACTCCGCATGCTTCAGTATCACACCCAATCACTACCGCATGATCGCCCCATGGCTAGGGGAAACCTCAATAGTGTCAAAGCATGACAATCCACACCGTGATGCCATGAAGACTCCGGTCCAAAGGATAATTACACAACCGCCACATAGTGTGACACTTAACCGTGTAAGTGGGTCAGTCTAACGTACGCATTCTCTAATACACGTCCACGTACAGTCCAAATGTCTCCACACTTCGATAGACGATATCTATCCCTGCCCTTAAAGTCAGAAGACATCTAATACGTGCTAGTCTATTTATACTATCAATGCCCTGTTTAATAGTACATCAGCCTAGAGACATTTAAGTATCAAACTTATTAAAGTGATTAGAGATCTCATCAACCATAATAGCCTATCATGGTTTCTCTATCACAGTTTAATACCAAGGACGTTATCATATAAAAATTCATAATTGGTTCTTTAAAAGAACATATATATGACAACAGAAAAGCCATTTAATATATGTATAAACATAAAGAAATAATAGAAATGATCCGGCCCAGTCGGATCCGGTCCAACCCGATTGGGTTTAGGACACTATTTCAACATCTTTGACAGGAAACTAAATTCAGGCTTGAGCAGCCCTATTGATCCAGGCAGTGATACATTTGAATCTCTTAAAATAGCAATGTCTTTCCAAAGTTTTTCTCGTTGTTCTTTAAATATTTTGAGAACTGAAGTGAATCCAAATTTCTCTAATCCAAAAATGTATGCTATAAGGTTCTCAGTAACCTTGATCTCTTTTCTATTGACATGTGTGGTGTAAGTAAGTACGTCTTCATTTTCAATGCTTTTGCTTCCAAATTCATAAAAATCACTGATGTTGTCCAGACACACATTCTCCAGGTTTATGTTGAATACTTGCTCCAATCCTTTGATTTTCCTGATTTTGTCTGTGATTTCTTTGGCTAGAGTTTGATTTGTGTATGAGCCACAAATTGATCTAGAGAAATGATCATACCGGGTTCAACTCTGGTGAAGGCCATTAATTCAGATTGTTGGAGAAATTGAAGATAGAGCAAATTCTTTTCAGTAGATGAATTATAAGGAGAGAATAAAGTGTAAATGATTTTAGGTAAGATACAAAGGTATTTATATGTGGTAAATTGGTGGTTGTGAAATCTGGGTGGGTAATATAACGTCTTGTCATTAATCATGTCAAGCGTTGAGATACGGAAAAAGGGGTGAGTGGAAAAGATGAACGGTTGAGATGAGTATAGGGTACGACTGTTCATTAGTAGCTTATATTAATCGATACAATATATCTCCAGCTGTCAAGGTTCAGCTTTGATCTTATCCACACTTTGAGTCAGTTGTCCGTTTAGATCAGTTTCATAACTTAGGTGAGCAAGTAACTCAGTCTTGATTTCGAATTCAGCTTATATCTGCAAAACAAATTAAGAACTTTTTGGTACCCATATCTGTTTGGGTCCTTTTTTATTAGGTTTCGTGTTCCTATAAGTCTTAGATGACTTGTCAATTTTACACCTATCTTGATTTTTCGGCAGAGTATGGTCAGTTTGCACAAAATTCTTCTTTCTTGACTTGAACGTCTTTTCATTTTTGTGAAACTGAGTGAACATAGGTCCATTCCAGTCTTCATCAGTAGGAATGAGTCTCCCTTTCCACCTGAATCTATTATTCCATGAATGATCTTCATTCTTTTGTGAATATGACTTGAATGTTCTTTTAACTGATCTCTGATCAGTTTTGCCTTTTTGAGTCCTCTGATACTTTTTATAAAATCTTTCAGTTTGCTATTTGCCACTGATTGATTTTACAGTTTTGTCAATTTTAGTTCGAGGTTGTGCTGAGTGATTGTTAGTTCTAATAATTGTGTCAGTTTTTGAATTCTTGATTGTTGTGTAGATACAAACTTAGGTGCAACTGTACTAGGTCTGAACTTAGAATTTTGCTGACTATCAAACCCTAAACCTGATCTGTCTCCAAATGGTTTTCCATGTTTGAATTGAATGTTGGGAATTGGAACAACTGATCATTCTGTGATATTTATTACCTCTGTTAGTTCATCAGTTGAGCAAGTCTCCTTAGTTCCATTATTAGCCTTGATAAGATTGATCTCAACATTCAATTTAAGAACTTCAGTTTTCAATAGATATTTTTCCTTTTTGACTGTCTTATAATTATTTTGAATTACCTCTAATTCCTTTCTGAGTATGTCCAAGGTTTCATTGAAATCTTCATTTCTATGATTGTTCATGGCAGTGTGAGTGTTGGATGTTGTGCATTTACCTCATGATGTTTGATAAACAAATTTTTAGTACTATATTTTTCATCTTCTATTGTCTGCTTCCCTTTATCCAATCCAGCATTGTTGCTTGCTAGGTCAGTTCCAAAAAGTATGATTTCTTCATCACTTTCACCATGATCATTTCCACCAAAGCTTAAGGGTAATATTTCAGCATTATCTTCATTGTTTGTGGGGGATGATTCATCAATGAATTTCTCAATTAGCTTTTCTAGAGTTTCAGCAATAATAGCCTAAAATTTAATTTTATAGTGATCAAATCTTAAAAATGAACAACTAAGCATATTTCTAAAATGATTGATGCAGTTTTGAGAAAATTTAAATAATTTAACAAACAATCTTGTCACGGACCAACTGATCTGAAGCGGTAATCGATTTGGATCACCTCCAAAAAGGAAGAACTGCTCTGATACCAATTGTTGGTATCAGAATAACTGGTGGCCAGTTACTTAAACTGATAAAGCTCAATCGGACATCTCTTCAGAGTAGAAGATTCGCTCTGATACCAAGAGTTGGTCCCTTGGAAAGGATGACACAAGTTTAGATGGGGGGTGGATAAACTTGTCACCAAAAACCTAAGCCCCAAAACTGAATCTTAAACCAGATTTTGTTCGACTCAAACTTGTGCGGAGTTAAGCTAACTTAGTTGAGTATAAGTCAAAACTGACTTATTCTTAACTGAGTTAACTGGCAGCGGATTAAATAAAGCCTTTGTAAAATATGAGTTATTAGTTAATATGCTGACTTAGTTTCTGGTGTTTGCTGAGTATGTGAACTAGATGAATATAACTACAATGCAGTATGTAAATGCGTAAAGTAAATAAACAATAATTATAGAGGTTCCAGGTGGTGTAATTCTATCAGTCCTCTCTTCCCATGTGATGTAAGAGGCCAAACTCCCTATGTTCTTGAGGTTTACAGTTACACGACACAAAGTAAATTCTAGAAACTTGATTGTCCTTCATTAATCCCTAGTTTCACAATCTTCCAGCTTCAGTCTTCAACAGGTAGGATTTTTGTTTGAACTAAGCTTGCTACACTGGTCCTTAGAGGGTTGAATTCCCTTTTCACTAGCTCATCACAAACACAGTCTTCCTAACTGAACTCAACTGTCTTTCACACCTTCTTGGTGTTTCACAGTCTAAACCTTTGATGAGATCAAAGTTGAGACTTGAATCAATAACTATGATTCAATTGTGATTTGAGCTTCTTCTTCAAGATATAAAAGTTTTGTACGACTCTGTTTTTCTTCAAATGATTGATCTTGATTCTTCTTGAAAGCTTATGAACACTTGAAGAAATTTCTTGATCTTGCAATAAAGTATATAGCAGGAATTATTTATGATTACTTTCCCCCTTAGTTTGATCTTTCATGACTAGATTGATTCTTAGATTTCCGCACTCCTTCTTGTGTTAGAAGCAGTCTATTTAAAGGGGTTTCTCTAATGGTTAGTTCATTTTGATTTGAATCCTTATAGCCGTTAGTGGACCTGGTTTTCTTTTTGTATGTCAGTGTCAGAAAGGACACCTTTATAGACCAATAAAATTGCTTGACTTTTAACTGTCTGATTCTTCATCAGTCTTAATTATTTCCAGTTCCAAAACAGATTTAATAAGACTAGGTTAGTTTAAGAGCTTTAAGTTTTTACTCTTCTTCAAAATCTCATTACTCTATCCTTCATCTGATTATTATTGACTTAATCAGAGTACATCTCTTTCAATAGATCATTTAAGATATCATTGTCTTTATGATTCTTAGTCCTTCATACAAGATCCATAAAGTCAGTTCAGGTCATCACAGACTTGCCGGAAGTCTAACTTTATAGTCTCGACTTAGTCTTCATAAACTGAGTTTGAACCCTCAGTTCTTCAGTCTTCAATAACTGAGTTTGAACCCTCATTTCTTCTATCTTTTAGATAAGCCAACTGAGTCTGTATCCCTCTACGAACTTACCTTCTTCAGTACTTTCATAACTGAGTCTAATCCCTCAGTTTCGGTTGAAGTACTCTTGGTCAGTTTCAGTTGGGAACTCAGTTCAATAAGTCAGTTTCTTATTTCTCAGTTCTGAACCTAAAACTATTACAGTGCTTGTCTGATGAACTTATACAACTATCAGACTCTATTAAATCCTATACAATGATTTCTAGACATCTTTTTACTTTGAACTATAACAGCTAGTTATGACACTTCATCAATAGGGTGTAAAAACAATAACTGAATAAGTGATGAATCATCATCAAAACATAAATTTTATTTCCAACACAACCCGATTGGGTTCACTCGCACACATAAGACCAAGTTGAAACACAAGAATCTCATGCAATACTCGCAACCAGCCCTAGCCGTGAATGGATCGCTATACATGGGGACTCAGACTATCTTCATATCATGCTCCAAATGACCAAGTCAAATGAACCGCCTCAACACACACATGAATCTGCGACGAGACCCTGGTCCTTGCTTCAATCAATGAATCCACTTACTATATCAGCTATATAGAAAAGGTGGAAGAACCATACAAGGTTTAGGAATGAACCTTCTAGATCCATGTACTGCTCCCGCTGTGCCTCCAAGGCACTATTGTGTTTTGACCTAGTTGTAGAATGTCCAGTGATTTTTAGCCAAGAACATTTCTAGCCCACTATATCACTCAATCAAAGTGACTTCAAACCCAGACTTTAGCTCCTACTCGCCTTCATAAGACTCAGGATATTCGTTGGTATATCTATATTTATTTGATTCCAAGTTTTGATAAACTAGGAAACCATCCTTAACTTGTTTAAAGATATTATCGACATTCACCAGATTTACTTTCATACTTGCTCATGACTGTTCATGGACTATGAACATATAGCATTTCTTTTATGATGGTTCCTATCGCAGTAGCAAAGGAAAACTTCCATAAGCATCATCTTTCACCTTATCTTTAGGACTAACATCCTAACATAGATAGATCTTGAGAACACCGGCTAGCAGTATCTCCTGTCGTGATCTATGCTAAACTCTTTTAGCATCACATCTATATAGGTAAACTATAAACTAACCGCAGTTAAATCTATCATTATAGATTCTTATTTCAAAAAATAAGAGCTGCTAATCTAAGTGCTTTCGTAAAGACCTTCAACTACCAAACATTAATTGACTGTGATATGGGGTGATAATTCCCGAGAGAGATATCCAATACCTTACTCAAAAATCATAACACACTCCCACTATCCCTCTTGCACATTGGGCATATCCCTTCTTCTGACTAAATCAAACTCCTTTTATTATCAAACAAAGAAATTGTCTAGAGAAACTTTATTAAGTCCTTAAATAGATCTCGTGGGCTCACGTATCATTTTATCATCTATGAACATTGAGTTATTTCCCCAACATCTTCAATACTATCATATATCCATGATACAAAGTTATAACGGGCATAGTCTGAATAAAACTAAGCTCAGCTGGCAGCATAAAGATAATTACAAGGTTTACACCTCGTACCCTTCAGCCGTCACTATAGCCTTATGGTAATCATATTAGTATCCATGTCAGCCTTTCAGGGACATTCCCTCAGGTTAGACAGACTAGGTTCACAACCTGGTTGTCACTGATGGAATCTAATTTAGATATTATGGTTTCTGGCCATATCTCTCAATCTTGCCTTTCAAGCATTCCTATATAAGTCGTGAGATATTCATTCTTCAAGATGAACATACTAGCAGCCTTTTCAGGCTTGAGGTTACCACAGACTTATAGAACAATTGTGTGCACTGAGCAGTGTTCTACACCTCATCACTATATGGCATCTACTCACGTTCCTATGGTTGAATCTCTCATTGTGGGTCTCAAACTCTTTTGAGATCTTATTTACTCCCACTGTCTCTTTTGGAAGAGGCACTTCCTCTAAAAGATAGCATGTTTGGAGACAAACATTTTTGCTCCACGGGTAAATAAATAATATCTAGCGTACTTGCTAAGATATGCCACAAAGTTGCATATGTCGTACTAAGATCCAAGCCTATCAGACAATGCCTGCTTGCCAGAAGCATGACAACCCTAAATCATCGGTTAAGATGGATTTGATGTCATCGATTCCAAATCTAATATGGAATTTATTCAACCTTTATTCTTTGGAACTAGGTTAAGTATATATATCGTATTAAGGCACTATCCCAAAACACGTAAGGGATACTTCGCATGGCTTACATCTCACCTTTATCATATAAAGTGTTGTTTCCATTTTTGGAACACAATCTAATTGCGTATCCCAAAGAGGGTATCCTTCAAGGGAGAATCTGATTCTATTTCAGACGACTTCTGAAACACCCTTCAAGTAGTAATTGCTTCAATCCAATTGAAGATTAATTCCTAAGTAGCTCATCAATCTCATAATCGTACTAGCTCGAAATTTTCAGGCTTTCGAATTGTTGCACTTCACTGAGAACATTCGACTATTTCTATAAATAGTCATAGAGAGTAATAAACAATTATTTGTGCCATTGATTGTCTGTTAGGAACATTTTATTATATTTTGATGATGGCCATACTAGCTGTTATAGCAAGACTAAAATAAGTTAGAAATATCATATAAGTCTTTACTTAGAGTCTGACATGCTGTATAAGTTGAGTCAGACAAGTATTGTACTAGTTGCTAGAACGGCTAAGTAAAATAGAAATCCGGCAGAGTGAAAACAGCCAAGTACTAGCAGAGAAGCATGAAGACATATGGTCTTACTTATATCCAGGGAAGTCTGTGATGACCTTGGTTAAGTCTAAGTTATATTTCAAGTGATGAAATTCAATGTTAAATATGGCGTACACTGATCTCACACAAATCAGGGATCAATGAAATACAAGGACTCTTGTAAACTAAAAGAAATCAAGAAAGCAGTGAACCGGCAAAGTAAATTGACTATCGGCTGATTAAAGACAAAGCAGTGAAGGAAAAACTAAAGCACTTGACCGATTCAAGTAATAGCCTAGTGAAGAGACAGCTGAGTGAACTATACTTGTTCAGATTATGAAAAAAAAGAAAATTCAGAGGATCAAGCATTCAATCAAGAATCAATCAAGGATGGATTTTGTGATATACGTTTGAAGAAAATCCGATCACTGAAATCAATGAGAATATAATTAAGGGGGAATCAATAATTAAATCAAGGATTATTCACCACATTGAATAGCTAACGGACGGAAATTTAAATCAAGGATTATCAAGGCTATAAATAGAAGGCATTGACAGACAGGAAAAACAATGATCAATCTGATAAGAAACAAGCAGAAACACTATCCATTTGAAAAACTTTCTATCTGAACTTAAAGGAAATATCTAGAGATCAACTCAGCAATCAGAACTCAAATTCCACATCAATTCGAGATTGATCAACTGAATCTGTGAATCCAATTTACACCAGTCAAGAAACTAAATCAGAGCAATCTGAGAAGGAGTTGTGTTTGTGAAAGCTGCTGAAGGATTTGTTCCCAAGGAGTAGTGTTGAAGACTAAGTCATTGAAGCTTTTGATGCCAGGGAGTGATAGTCTTGTAGATTGTGAAGCTTGTGTAGCCAAGGACAATCTTGCTATTGTATTAGTGAAAACAATAGTGAATTCCTCCAATCATCACAGAAGAAGAGTGGATTAAACTTCAAGAATGATGAATACAAATTCTTCAATTGCAAGAAGAAATGTCACTTCAAGACTGATTGCCCTGAACAAAAAAAACAAAGATGGGGAAAATAAGAATTACAAAACAACTGAAAAGAGAAAGAGCAAAAAGGCACTCAAAGCTGAAACCAGTAGTGAAAAGAATAAAGAATCATCTGATAATGATTCTGATGATGATGAATCTAACAGCTCAGACAATGAAAAAGCATATTTGTCTTATGGCTAAGGAAGCTGATGAAACAGAGGTAACATCTAGTTCATACTCATCATCAAATGCATCCACATCTGACACTGCACAATCTTCTATTCTCCTTTAGATTATGCAAACCTAATCCAAAATCTCAGGAGTAAATTTGAAGAAATTCAATGAAATCATGAAATTCTGTAACAAGAATGTGAGAATCTGATAAAGGAAAATAAAAGATTAAAGAAAGACCTGGATGAATTAAAAGCTAGTAAGGAAGTACACTCAACTGATCAACAAGCAGCAGATAATCACCCATCTAATGTTGATATACCAGCTGAGAAAATATCCCTACCAGTTAATAGCACCACTGCACCACTAAATGCACCAGCTTATTAACCCCCAAAAAGGTTTGGATCCAGATCTGGTCTTGGCTACAACGGTCAGGATGAGAAAAGAAACAATGGACAACATAATTCTTAATCAAGGACCAAAACTGGACCTAAATTCAGAAAAGGACAGACCATAGTTTCTTCTACTCATCATGTACCATGCCGTCAAAACCTAGTGTAGTGAAACAATATAGTAAATCATCAAACCAGCCAATTAAAGGCAAAGGCTTATTGAAAGGTAAGGGAAGACATTACCCTTCAGAAGATGATTGGAATGTTGCACCTCCAAAATACAAGATGAAACCATTTCATGCTATGCAACATGTGTTTAGGAAAATCCAACCAAGGCATGTTCCTGGACACAAGAAGCAACATGAAATTAAGTTTCCTCCTGCATATTGGAAAGTGAAAAATGATGCAAATGCACAAAAAAATAGAGAATTGTATCAGAATAATTTCAATAGATCTACAAGAATTATTCTGTCATGCCTTACATGTATGAAGTTGATGACTTCAACTATCCAAGAAGAAGATCCTTTGGATACACACTTGGAATGAGAGGCATGACTACTAACAGGTATGGACCCAAACAGTGTTGGGTACCTAAACATACTTAATTTGTTTTGAAGGATGTATGGTACATAGACAGTGGATGTTCCAGACATATGACAGGGAATAAAGGATGCCTGACTGACTTTAAAGCTTTTGATGGACCCAAAGATACATTTGAAGGCAAAGAAAACCCCGGCAAAATTAAGGGGGAAGGCACAATGCTCAAAAACAACCTAAAGATTCAGAATGTAGCGTATGTTAGAGGATTGAATTTCAATCTTCTAAGCAATAGTCAATTATGTGACAAAGGCTACAATGTTCACTTTAGCAAAGAAAGGATGCAAGGTGATCTATAACCAAATAAGCACAGTAGTATGTGCAGGAAAAAGGGAAGACAACATGTATGTGGTAGATTGGAAAATAGCAAAGGCAGAAACATGTCTGCTTGTCTAAAAGAAGCAATCAACCAGCTGGATTTGGCATAGAAGAATGAACCATCTCAACTTCAAGACCATCAACAAATTGTCAAAGAACAAGTTAGTTGAAGGCTACCAAAGATCACATTCAAGAAGGAAAGTCTATGTGATGTATGTCAAAAAGGAAAGCAGATCAAAAACTTTTTCAAGTCAAAGCCTTATCAAACTACAACAAGAATTTTTCATTTGTTGCATATAGATATTTTTGGACCAGTCACACCAGCAAGTGTAAGTGGAAAGAAGTACACTCTAGTGGTGGTGGATGACTTTTCTAAATTCACATGGACCATATTCATGAATAAGAAAAGAGAGACACTCAAAAAGCTACCAGACTTGCTAAGAAGAATACAAAACGAAAAGGAATTGAAGATCGTCAAGATAAGATCCGATAGAGGCATAGAGTTCCTAAATGAAATTATCAGAACCTAGTGTTAAGAGAATGGAGTACTACATCAACTATCAGCTGCAGGGACTCAACAACAAAATGGTGTAGCAGAAAGAAGAAACAGGACACTTAAAGAAGCAGTCAGAACAATGATTGCAGAAGCATGCTTACCAAAGGATTTTAGGTTGAAGCAGCAAATACAACATGCTATACACAAAATAGATCAATTATCAACAGACATCGTGGAAAAACACCCAATGAAATATGGAATGGAAGAAAACCTAACATCTCACATTTACATATGTTTGGATCTAAATGTTTTGTTTTGAACAGGAAGCAGCAACATACTTTTGATGAAAAAGCAGATGAAGCAATATTTATGGGATACTCAGACACAAGCAAAGCCTTCAGAGTACTCAAAAAAGAACTTTGGTAATTGAAGAGTCAATTCATGTAGTTTTGATGAACCAAACAGAAATGGTGAATGTCTACAAGATCTTGAAGAAGAAGCTGCACAAAGACAAGTTTATATGAATACAACTGTACCAGCTACTATTCTATATCACACATTTGGCAATCAAGATGATGCACCAGTCAACACAACACAAGAGGCACCAACACAAGAACACGAAGTTGATACACAAGCTGAAGTTGTGGAAGAACCAAATCAAGAGCAACTTCAACCTGACCTGAACTGGGTGAGAGATCATCCTGAAGATTAAGTCATTGGAGACATTCATACTAGAGTTAGAACCAGAAGACAACTGGAAAGAATGCTAACTTTTTTTCTATCACATGTGGAACCCAAAACTATAGATGATGCAATTCAAGATGCTGATTGGATTACAGCTATGCAAGAAGAAATCAATGAATTTGAGAGGAATGAAGTCTGGGAACTTGTTGACAGACCAGACATGGCCAACATCATTGGAAGAAAATGGGTATTCAGAAACAAGATGGATGAACAAGGAACAGTTGTCAGAAACAAAGCAAGGCTAGTTGCAAAAGGCTACTCTCAAGCAGAAGGAATAGACTATGATGAAACCTTTGCACCAGTAGCAAGATTGGAAGCAATCAGACTCTTTCTAAATTTTGCAGCACATAAAGACTTCAAAATTTATCAAATGGATGTCAAGAGTGCATTTCTGAATGGACTTTTGGAAGAATAAGTATATGTGGAACAACCCCCTGGTTTCCAACTCAAAGGGAATGAAGATAAAGTGTACAATCTCAAAAAGGCACTATATGGACTCAAACAAACACCCAGAGCCTGGTATGAGACATTGTCACATTTCTTAATCAACAATGGATTCAACAAAGGGACCATTGACAAGAATCTTTTCATGCTAGAAGAAGGTACAAGCACATTTTTAGTTTAAATCTATGTTGATGACATCATCTTTGGATCAGAAGATGAGAAGCTGTGTGAGAAGTTTGCAAATCTGATGAAGAGCAAATTTCAAATGAGTATGATGGGAGAGCTCAATTACTTTCTTGGTTTACAAGTGAAACAAATGAAGGATGGCATCTTCATAAATCTATCCAAGTATACAAAATACTTGATACACAAATATGGTATGGATACAAGTGGCACAGCAGATACACCAATGTGTGTAAGTGTTATTCTTGGGAAATATGAAACTGGAAAAGATGTTGATCAAAAGTTGTATAGACGGATCATTGGATCCTTACTCTACTTAACTACAAGCATGCCTGATATAGCATTTGCAGTAGGAGTTTGTGCATGATTCCAAGCTCAACCAAAGAAAACTCACTTACTAGCAACTAAGAGAATCATCAAATATCTGAAGAAAACCATCAATGTTGGAATTTGGTATCCAAAAGATAAAGGATTCAAACTAACATCAAATTCAGACTCAGACTATTCTGGATGCAAGATTGATAGAAAAAAGCACATCTGGAACTTGTCAAATGCTAGGCAGCAGACTAGTATCATGGTTTAGCAAAAAGCAAAACTCTATATCCACATCAACAGCTGAAGCAGAATACATAGCAGCAAGTAGCTGCTGTGCACAAGTGTTGTGGATCAGACAACAGCTAAGGGACTATGGAATGGAAGAGAAGACAATCCCAATTATGTGTGATAACAAAAGTACAATATCCATTACTGAAAATCCAGTATTGCATTCAATAACAAAGCATATAGATGTAAGACATCACTTTATCAGAGATCATGTTGAAAAGGAGATGTTATTCTAAGATACATACTGATAACGCCCTAAATGGTACCATTAATTATACCTTTATTCACCGTGAATTTTTCTCAAGAGATGATAGATAGGCTCGTTATTATATGGAATATGTGTTAAATGCTATGTGCGTGTTCCCAAGATCGTAATTCTGCATCTATGTTATTTTCCCAAAGATTTGGTACTGTTTTGCCTCGTTTTATGTGTTTTATAGGATGTACCGAATCTGGAGCATTGGAGAATGGATCTGGACTAAAAGAAGTATTTTGGGCCAAGTAAAAGAAGTCCAAGAAGAAATCTGCTAAAGAAAAAGAGCAAAAGTCAGCCGGTTTATCGAGGGCTAGGTCCGGTAAACCGAGGGCCTTGAGGGACAATAAATCGATTCTTCCGCATTGTCAAGGTCGGTTAGGGTTTCTATTAGTCATAAGTCTGCTGTTGTATCTATATAAAGCTGTATTAGCATAAGTTTTTCATATCTTATTATGGAATCTCCAATTACATTATACAATTTGTTGAAATAAAGTTATTCCAAGCTTTTGAGGAGTTATTTCTGGTTTTCTCCCTTTCTCTACCATTTCTAACTTGAGTAGATCACGCTAGATCTCTATTGTTGAAGGTGTGAAGCTTTGAATGTTCCTTTTTGTCTTCAATATGGTATATCTATCCGTACTTATGTGTTTTAGTTAATCTGCATGTTTAACGACTCCATGATTTACTTAGATTAATCGTAATTGAGCAATGTAGTTCTGGAATTAAGAAAAGTTGACCCCGGTAAACCGGTGGTCTATACCGGTTTACTGAGGCAATATTTAGACAACTTAATCTGGCGGATTCACTACAGCTACGTTGATCAACAGGTTTAATTAACAGTAGGTTAGATCTGGCCAATCTGCTTATTGTAATCGTAAAATTAACAAGAAATATAAATAGCGAAGTGTTAATTTGGACATAGTTTTGATGGACCCTAGGAACATGCTGATCAGTGTCGACAGCTGTCTAGACGAGTTAGCGGTATGAGTTAGCACTCAATATCGGCAATTCTAGTTCTTTATGCGCATGGGCTATTACGGACCAATTAAGGAGGGTAGCTTGTGTATAGATTGTCTACTACCATGGTCGGAGTAGATAAGGTTAGGAGTTGCACCCGTAGGTTATAATTAAATCAAAAGCTCGCTCGATTAATTTAAGGAAATTATGTGGGGAGGTAAATATAAAGATTAACTAATCCAAGTTAGTAGATCGGTGAGAAGAGAGGAAGAAATACCACGTTTATTTCATGATTATTGTTGGTCAATGACCGTCTCTATGTCGCTTCTTAATTAGATTAGAATCATTTATAGTTAAAATGGCATTGTCTCTATGGTATCGACCTTGACTCGCATTAACTATACTACGATGTACCTAGTATTCTTGTAGAGTAATTTCGACGTTGGTGACTTACACGCGATCAAGATTTTTGGCGCCGTTGCCGGGGAAAATGGCCAATTTTAAAGATAATCGTTTTAATTCTAATTAAGAAGTCGTTTATATTTTAATTTATTTTCTTTTCTTTTGAGTCTTGAGTCGTTCTGTATCAAACCTGCACCTGTTAATCTGCTATAATAAGAAATCTTAGGCCCGATTTACCGAGGGTTAACCCTGATTTACCGAGGCCTGGGAAATCAAATTCTGGACAGACTTTGTTTTTCTATGTTATTCCCAGTTGATTTTAGTTAGTAGGTCCACAACAATTAGGATCAACCCCACCTGAAGCGGGAGTTGCTAACCTTTTCTTTGTTTTATTTTGTCTCTTTTGCAGGAAGTATCTGGACAATTAGGAAATTCAGTCAAGAAAAAAAAGCAATTAAGGCTAGACGAGTCAGACACAATGCCTCGAACTGTGTTGAACATCAAACAACACTCTATGTACCCTGGATCAGAAGCCAGAGAGCAATATGAGGCTGACAAGAAGCGAGTGGAGGAGGAGACTAAAAAGCTTAAACGGGAAGCCGAGGAAAACCTGAAGGAGTATGAGACGTATCGACCGGGTACGTTTCATATCGAGTTAATTGATATATCATCCGATTATGACTCTGAGGATCCAGAGGAGGATCTGGACACCATGTTCTCAGATTCTGAGGATTACCCAGATTCTGACACAGCAGAAAAATTATGAGACCCTGTAGGTTTAGGTCTTTACGATTCCGGTTAAAGTTGTAACATTCTACCTCTATCCATCTGCCAGAAGATTAAGCTTCTGGTCATTATGAATCAAACCCGAACTATGACCTTTGTTGATAGGACTAGAGATATGCATTCCGGTCTAGTGAGGAGTGCATGATAAAGGCAGGAGGGTTCACTTTTCCAATTGATTTTACGGTTATAGACGTTCCAGAGGACCCAAGTGCCCGAGTTTTGTTAGGAAGACCTTTTCTTAGCGACAAGCAGAGCAATCATGGACTTTGATAATGGGGAGATCACTTTGAGATTGAACAATGATGCAGTATCTTTCAAAATCTTAGAGCACCTAGATAATAGGCCGGAAAGTTGCAAGATGGCTTATGATTCAGGAAAAATAGAAATCATGGAGATAGAGAAGGATGGGCATAGGCAACGAGAGGTTCTAGTGGAAACTGTTGAGCATGAATTCATGAGATTAATGCTTAGAGAGCGTGAAGAGAAGGACCACAACAAGACGCTCACGGAAGCTAGTCCTTCCGTATTGCGTAGTGACGGATTAGAACTTAAAGTGGAAAATGTGGAATCCTTGGGCATAAAGTCTAAATCTCGATGCAGAGGCAGACCTAGTATGCAAGCAACGAGAGAGAGAGGCGTGCAAGGAAAAGAGCTCAGAAAGTTTTTATGGAAAACCGTGGAAAGGAACTCTTGAAAGATCAAGACTGATGAGAAGGGAAGTGCATGACAGTTGAAACCTCGAAGATGCGAGTTTGGCGAGTTAAGGCCCCGACTTTTGATTGAATGAAGGACCGAAGGTAAGTCGAGCTGACGACTTTAAACTCAAAACTATTCTTCTGGAACCCTTAGGTAGAATAGGAATGAATAAAAGTAGCTGGATGAAGGGACGAGCTTTTTTTCATCCTACCGCATCATTAGGCTTGAAACCGATGGTTGTTGGGAAGGTTTTTTTTTACTCGTTGTGGATTCTAGTGAAGTTGGTTAGGATTGAGTCGGAAATAGATACAAAATGAGTAAGAGACTAGTCAATTTGAGGTCAGGATTGAGCAGTGAGGTTAATTGAAGTGTGCAGAGAATGAGTATAGAGAAATCTGGGGAAAAGAAGCCCTGGTAAACCGAGGGTCACCACCGTTTTACCGAGCTAAGACTTTAAGTTTCTGAATGTCAGATTGAAAAACATAATTTTTAGAGACGCATGGAGGACACACGTTGCATCAGAAATATACCAGTCAGCAGAAACCGTCCCATTTCCCCTATTTTCCACCTTTTCAACCTTTCCCACACTCCACCATAACTCCACCTCAATCCCATCAATCACCCCCTCAAATCCCTCACCCTAATTACTCCTCTACCCACTATCCCACCAAATCCTTCCACCTTCCATCATTTCTCCTATTTAAACCACCTTCTCACAACCATTATCATCATTCTCATCTACTATCTTCTTCTCAAATCACCACACTTCTTCCATTTCTTATTCTTCCAAAAAAATTTGGCCACCATCACCACCATATCACCACCATACCTCCACCAAAACTAAACCTTTTTCTGCCATTTTACCAACCCAAACACCATATATTCCATTCATGTTGCTGATTAGTCGTGCTGCTGCAATAGTGAAGTGCTGCAGTTCTTTCATTTTTATCGTCAGAGCACAGTCCCAGAAAGAAACCTAGAAAATTCAGGCCAGTAAACCGAGGCTCACCTCCGGTTTACCGAGGGTACCTTTTTCAGATTCAGCTTCATCATCTACCTCTGTTTTCATTCAGAATGGGTCCCAAGCGTAGCAGAACAACCCCTCGTCCCAGAGGTTACCAGTTTGTTTATGGAGATGCTAACCCCTTGATAGACGGGGTTGAGAAATTCCATTCTCTTGAGATCTACGAATCGTTCCGAAGGCATTGGAATGGAAGACCGGTTGCCCGAAGAACGAGGAGTAGAATTGGACGATTGCGGTTCGATCTTACCGAAAGCCTTACAAGTACAAGACATTTTGGATATGGATGAGGCACCGACGCGGTTCAACGCTATGGTGGTAAGAGAATTTTATGCTTCTTTTTCTCATAACCCAGGAGCTACTTTTGAGATGGTCCGTGGAGTAAAAGTTGATTTTTCGATTGAACGGATCAATGAGCATTATAGGGTTCGCAATCCACCAGTTGGCCCAGAAGATTACACATCCTCGAGCAATGTTGAAGATCTTGAGAGGATGAAGATGATAGCTGATTACTTTGGAGTGCAATTGAAGTGCAACTCTACGGGAGCCCCCACCATCTTCCAAGAGAGTGAATTATCCTGGGACCGGAAGATGGTCAACCGATTTATTTGTGCCCGCCTTCTACCGACCAAGCACATGGTCTCTGTCGCCACTAAGAGGGAAGAGTTGATGTTCTATCTAGAGCAAGGATCTCCAGTCAACATTCGTCTATTGATGCATAGCCGCATTCACGAACTTGCTACCACATCTGAGCGTGAGCAGTTGCCATATGGGCTGATGATTTACATGTATGCTTTGGAGGACGAGGTCAAAATTCTTGTCAGTGCCGATTGGGAAGACCCTGAGCCGATTATCAGTTCACAGTCGGTTCACCACGTACAGAGACGGGTCAGTCAGAGAGATGAGAGGGAGCGTACTCCAGTCCACGGAGCACCCCGGACGCAGAGAGCTATGTTGGAGGAGCACTCAAGAGAAATTGTGAGTCTACATCACTAGATGGATAGAAATATAGATTTTCTAGGAGTTCAACCATCGACCCGACCACCTAGGACTGCCCCACGTCACCGAGCATCATCTTCTACCGCTCTTGCCTCCAGTTCTGCACCACCTCCCGGTTTACAGCCTAGAGATGACTGGGAGGATTATTATGAGGAGGACTAGTTTTTTTCTTTCTATTGTTGTTATTTTCCATTTTCTTATTTTTATTTCCTATCTAGTTGATGTAGCAACATTTTAATAATATAATGATTTAGTCGGCTTAAATTGTTTGTAGTTAGTTATTTTCTCTTTAACTGCCGCGATATTGTTATATGATTTCTTGTCACGACCATTCTTCTTGGTTTATTTGAGATATTTAGCACAGATTCTTCAAGGATTACTTCCATGAGCCTGATGATTTATACGTCGATCAAATTCTTCTTTGGCTCCACCCTTAACGAAGCTAAGTTCCTTTTCATTTTTCATTTTTCATCTTACACATTGGGGACAATGTTTCGATTAAGTGAGGGGTAACGAAGTCACTTAGCTTTTTAGCATTATACTCCATGAATTACGTGATTCTCTTTGATGCACTGTTCACCACCTAGACTTTGATTCATTTCGTCAGAATTTTGAAAAAAATAAGATATCTTTGATCTTTTTGAGTTAATTGACTTCATCTTTGTTCCATGATGTACAAGTGAAGGTAAGTGCCCACTTCTGAAGTAGTGGATTATTAAGCGCATATTCTGTTATGAGCCACCATTTTAAGCACGTATAACTCACTTTCCTTGGTATGTAGTCGATAGCATATTGTTGGTCCCTTGGAATGGCTATCACAAGTTTAGAGGGGGGGTGAATAAACTTGTCACCAAAAACTAGATTAATTATCAATTAAGGCTTAGTTTTAACTGGTGTGGAGTTTGTTAGGTGTGATGCCCGAAAGACAATTTTGTAATTGTTTTATTTAATAAATGAAATGATGTTATTATTCATATTTATTATTCTCATATTCACCGATGTGACAATAGTATTTACACTACAGAAAACCCTAAAGTATATCGTTTATGTAATCACTTGACTCAGTGTATGGTATATACACAGGAGGATTGAGTTAGTGAAGATGTACTTAAAATACAATTAGCCCGTAGTGAAGTTAATCGAGAGTATCGTGTCTCTCCTTTAACGTGCTATTAATGCGCCCGAACACAATAGGTGTGATTGTCTTATCCGGACTTTCGGTTAAGAGAACCTAATAGGGCATTTATATATGATAGATATATCATATAGGGGTGGACCGATTTGATTAGAGTTCACGATATAATTCCGTAATCGAGAAGTCTTATCGAATCAATGGATGATCATATTTATGGATATATCTTAATCCCGAGGTGATCACGATCAACCGCTTGAATCGGTATGAAGTTTGACTTGACGGTTAAGGATTACACCGAGTCCGTGGTCCGAATTACCCCATCTTGGCATTATACTTGGATTGAGTGAGTAGTCCGTGTTATCACGGATACGGAATCCATTCCTTCCATTTATGGAAGTAGATAGACAGCTTCCCTTATTTGTTAATCCTAGAAACCGATCGATCGCGCGAGTTCATATTACACGATTAGCTACCGGTGAGTTGTATGAATTAATTGATCACTAGGGGGTTAATGGTAAATAAGGATAAGAGGTTCTAAAAAGGGTTAACGGTAACTTCCCGATTTAGAATGAACGATCTATGGAGGATTAATCCATATGTAATGATTATATCAATGGACGCTTATTATTATTCTCGTGAGGAGATAAATATAATCTCATAATCGGAGGAGTGCGATCACGGGATTATGGTGGCATATTCTGTAATTGATTTATCGAATATAATTATTCGTTCGTAAGATAATTATTTATTTGATTTATCGGAGCCGCTGATTATTAGTCCATGGTCCCCGACGTGCCTCCTAATATAGCATAGCTATTCTCGGACGTCGAATCCTAATAATATTAATTTAGTTCTTGTTGGACTTTATTAAAACGATATGTGAATTTATTGTTTAGTGGACTATTAAATTAGTTGGGCTAAATAATTAAATACACGGAAAAAACATTTTTCGTGGACTCGGCCCGAATTGGTGTGTTGACCTAATTTTTTGCTCAAACATATTGAAAAGGTGCGTGACCTTAATTTTAAAGAAAGGTGCGCATGCAATTTGTTTTATATTATTTAATTATTAAGAAATTAGTTTTCTTGGATAATTATTTAATGTGTGATTTATCTTTTATTTGTTAAATGATAAATCATGGAATATTAGATAATAATATGTTTTATCCTAATTTGTTTGGGATAATTATTTTATTTATCTTTTATTTGGAAAAAGGATTAATGTAATAATTATCTCTTAATTATTTAATCCTTGGAGGACAAGGATTACTCTCCTATATAAAAGAGAATTCTCCCAAGCCTTAACACACATGATATTTTCGACTTCTCCTCTTAGAGAGAAGAAGTGATAAAATTCGGCCAAGGGGTATAAGGGAGAAATCTTCGAGATTTTTCCGGGTAGCATATCGGAGGGGTTCGAGTCGAGAATTCCTTCCACCGGGAATTGCTTGGATCACACGATCGGAAGAATGTGGTGCTCTTCACATCTTCACATTCATCCTTTGCGGTTCTTCAACTTGAAATTTGAGATTCAAGAGGTATGATCTACATCCCCCTTGTAGAATAGATCTAGTTGTTTTATTACGTGTATTATATAGATCTAGATCCATAAATCGCTTCCGTTGCGGATGGTATTACTAACAGTGGTATCAGTCGCCATGGTGATCTATATTTATACGTATAAAATACTAGATCTAGGAGTGGTAATACATGTAGATTTTTTGTCCCAATTTTTTTTTAAATAGGGCCGACGCATGTTTAATTTTTTTTATGTTATGAATGTCTTGGTTGAAGAGATGGATTCGGGTTGGTACTGTTTACTCGTTAGATCTATTGTAGCTCCTTTGTTTAGTAACAATTGAGCATAGGAATTGTATTTTTTATGTCTTTTTTTTTCGAAATTTATGTAAAAGTAGCATCTTTTATTGTAATTTTGATTATCCGGGCTGGAAAAGATGAAGATCTTGCTGAAAAATTGAAGATCAAGGCGAAACCCAAGGTATGAACGAGGAGAAACGGATAAAAAATTTTATTAAAAACTGCTACAGGACTTTCTGCGACGCTGGAAAGCGTCGCTAAAAGTCCTGTTTATAAAATATTGAATGCGGCTAGGTTTTTTTGCATGCGGCTGCATGTGATTTTTTTTTGGCAAACCTAATTTTTTTTCCTACAAAACTGCCGCCTGAAAAAAACAAAAAAAAAAAAAAAAAAAAAATTGAAAATATTTTTTTAACAGCCGCATGATACAAATAAAAAAATAAAATAAAATTTTGGATTAATTATAATAATTGGATTTATTTAATTAAAAAGATCTTTTCTCCTCTCGGGTGTTCGTGGTTCGTGATCCGGCGGTTCGAGTTCAAGATTCGAAGATCAAGACTCAAAGACAACAAGATTGTAATTTATTTTTCCTAGGATAGATTAGATACGGGGGTACCAACAATCCATCTCGGTGTTTAATTTTTCCGCAATTTATTTTTTATGTGTTTGATCATAAAATAGATATAAAATCGGAATTGCCATGACATACATCATATCATAAATCCACTCCATGCATACATGTAGAATTTTAATTTTGGTAATTAAAATAGGCATGTATACAAACTCGTGTAATTAGTTGAAATTTAATTAATACGTGTTAATTAATGAATTTAGTAACTAATTAATGATCCGAGGACGGGTTATGAAATCGTTAGGCCTTTCGGTGTGTGTTCTCGGTGAACCGCCTTAAAGCCCAAACGAGATCACGTTTTCAATTCGTAGTGTCTACGAGATTGAATGATGGTAAAAGAACAATAAATCTTGGATAAAAACGGTTCGCTTATAGGTTGGGTGGTCAACTGAGCTAGGCTCGACCGACTTAACCCTCCTAGTGTGATGTATGCACGGGGGTTCGGCAAGACTAAGCTACACCGGAGAACGGAGGGGTGATTCCTTCTTATCTCAACGAGGTTTGTCTTGACCCGATTTCGTCCGACTGTCACATATGTTCCAACGAATAGGACGGGTAGGTTTGCCTACGTTACCGACACCATTCGGAATCCTTGATTTGATGAGCTTTTATGATAACATCAAAAAGACGTGGTTAGTTAACCCACAACCACTTCCAAATTATTGAGTGGGAGCGGGGGAGGCGACAGCCAACCCCACGGCCTCTACTATAGATACAAGTAAGTGAGAGAAGGGTGACGCCTCGAGGCGCTTTGATTTCGTCCCCCAAGGATGGTGTTCGCCCCTATCAACATTCATGGCTTGGTCTCCGAAAGGATAGGTTTTACGGGTACTCGTCGGGTCACTGACCTATCCTAAGACGGCACACTCGAGGCGTACCTAAGAGATCCGATATAGTAGGTCACACTCATAATGGATATTTTTGATAATATCTAGGCTAAAAAAGGAAGGTAATCAATGAATAAAGGGATGTTCGATTCCCGTGGGATGTTTGATTCTCACAAGTTATTCATTGATGAGATTGTCTCGATTTAACCGTCATCTCTTTGACCTACCCTAAGGCGGCACTGAGATGTGAGGTTAAAACCTTGGAATGGTAGAGTAGACTTATTTTTTAGTTTACAATTCCTAAAATTTAATATAGTAGTGTTAAACTTGAATTAATACATGTCATTTTATTTTCGGAAAATGTCCGCTCAAATTTACGCTTTCTTCGTCCGAAAAATTAACGGGAAACAACTTTAAGAAATGGAAGAGTAACTTAAACGTGGTGCTCACATATGAGAATGTGCAACATGTACTTACTTCTGAATGCCCTACGCTGGCGATCCAAAAACCTGGTAAAGCTGAGATCGAACAGCGTAATCGCTGGATCGAAGCAGATAACCGGGCTCGTGGGATCATCCTGGCGGCAGTGTCGGAGGTTATTAGGACCCAGATAGAAGAGTTTGAATCTGCAGGAGAAATCATGCGGAAACTTACTACGATGTTTGGATCACCTAGCAACCAAGCAAGACACGATGCCATCAGGTTGGCTGTTAACACGAAATTGAAGAAAGGTCAAGCAGTGAATGGTCATGTTCTGAATATGATCAGTTACTTCAATGACGCCGGTATTCATGGATCAAAGTTCGATGAAGCAACTCAAGTATCAATGATTTTGGAATCGTTGACTCATGAGTTTATCCCGTTCAAAACTCAGTATCTGATGGGCAAATATGAGTTGACCATGACACAGATGCTGAATGAACTGACTATCTACGAGGGCCTGCTATCGAAAGATAAGGTCCAAGTAGGGGATAAGAAAGCTGAAGCCAATATGGCCGAAGCCAGGTCATCAAACAAGCCTAAGGCAAAACCGAAGAAGAAGGGTAGTGTTGCACCCGTGCCCAAGCCAATGAAGAAAAAGGTTGCCAAGAAAGTTGACGAGTCCAAGCCCAAGGGCAAATGCTTTTACTGTAAGGAGGTAGGACATTGGCGACGCCATTGTCCCGAATACCTTCGTGATGTGAAAGATGGCAAAGTCAAGGCTGCCGCTGGGAAAGATAAGAAAGGTAATTTGGAATTACTATTCTTGGAATCTTTTAATGTAGCTAAAGATGTGTCCACTTGGATACTTGATACTGGAGCTACTAACCATGTATGTTCTTCATTGCAGATACTTACTTCGTACGAGGAGCCGGAAGAGGGTTCTCAAGTGATGCGAGTAGGCACCGGGCGCTCATTTCGGCTAAAGCGATGGGAGAGCCGTGTGGACTTGCATTTTAATAATAGAATTTTACATTTAGAAAATGTTTATTTTATTCCGAATTTCGGGAGAAATTTGATTTCTTATTCTGCCTTAGTTGAACAATCATTTTCTCGTTTCAAGTTTGAATGGTGAATTTGTTATTTTAAAGAATGGCTTTGAATTGTGTTCAACTATAAATGAAAACGGTTTATATTTTGTAAGACCACATAAAGCTCCCCTACTTAATACCGAAATGTTTAAAACTCGCTCATCAAAGATCCGCAAAAAGGCGAAAAGTTTCTCAAGTAAAAGAAGATAAAACATACTTGTGGCATCTAAGGCTTGGCCATATTTCCTTGGAAAGACTCAAAAGACTTGAAAAGGTTAATGCCTTAGGTGAGTCATCTGTTGACACACTGCCTGTCTGCGAGTGTTGCCTGGAGGAAAAATGACTAAGCGTCCCTTCTCATCAAAGGGTAATAGAGCCACAGGAACTCTAGACTTAGTGCATTCAGACCTTTGTGGTCCGATGAACGTACAAGCTAGAGGCGGATACGAGTACTTTGTGACTTTCATTGATGATTACTCGAGATTCGGTTATGTTTATCTGCTGCATAGAAAGTCCGAGGCTTTTGGAAAGTTCAAGGAGTTCCAAGCAGAAGCCGAAAGGCAACTAGGCAAGCCATTGAAATGCCTCCGCTCGGATCGTGGAGGTGAGTATTTAGATACTGAGTTCATTGACTACTTGGCTGAAAAAGGAATTTGTTTCCAACGTTCAGCGCCTAGGACACCTCAGCAAAACGGAGTTGCTGAGAGGAGAAACGAGGACATTGATTAACATGGTTAGATCAATGATGAGCTACGCCTCACTACCTATATCCTTTTGGGGTTATGCTTTAGAAGCGGCGGTCTACATTTTGAATGCGGTACCGTCAAAGTCTGTCGAAAAGACACCCATTGAGATGTGGTCCGGACATCGCGAAAGCCTTCGTCACTTCCACATATGGGGTTGTCCTGCACACGTGCTGATGGACAAGACTACCAAGCTACAATCACGTACGAGAGTATGTTTGTTTGTAGGCTATGCAAAAGGTACACGTGGTGGTCTATTTTCCGATCCGGAAGATAACAAAGTGCTAGTCTCGACTAACGCTACGTTCTTGGAGGAAAGTTATATGAAAGACCACAGACCTCGAAGTACAATTGTACTAGAGGAATTACTCTCCGATGACATCAGGCCTATTGTGGCTGCTGATGTTCCTGTAAACAACACTAATAATACAACAGTCACTTCCGACATTCCTGTTCCACCCAGACGTATTGCGAGAGTGGTTCGGCCACCGGCTCGGTACGGCATGGATTTAGAGGCAAACGTAGTCGCCTCTGATGGGGTGGAAGATGATCCTCCGACCTATAAGAAGGCCTTATTGGATCACGATAAGGATAAATGGATTGACGCAATAAAATCAAGAGATGGAGTCTATGTACTCTAACTCAGTCTGGAAACTTGTAGAACTTCCTCAGGGTGAATGTTAAGGGTGAAATTTATGATTTATATGACGTTATTCCCGTAACAATATCCTTGGTATTTTAGTACTTTTTATAGAAAAGTGTTGGTTTTATCGAATTATTGAGTAAACGAGTTTTAAATGTGTTTAAATGCAAAATCGAGATATTTACGTGATTTTATCGGTGTTTTATGTTTATCCGTATGATGTTACATTTTGCATGTTTCTATCATGTTGTTAGGTACATGTGCATGATGAGTAAGGAGCTTAAACGATGATCACATGAAGATGGAAGAGTTGAAAGATGTTTAAGTGAAGAATCATTGAAGAAACCGGAACCAGGCACTTCATGGGAATTTTGTCCACACTTGTAGGCACTTTCAGGGAAAGTTGTCTCGATGAAAGTTGTAGAGGATTGAAATAGCTTTCCAACGCATGTTGAATCACCTCATTCGGAGCCCTAGAAGTGAAGTTATGAGCAAAATACTGGAGCTGGGTCCTGGACGGGCGTCCATGATAATGAACGAGCGTCCGGAGCGGTACTGTAGCAACCGACTTGATTTTCTCTATATATAGCAGCGCATAATCAACCCTAAGGATCATTATTCGAACCCTAAACCCTAGGGGCAGCTTGGCTGCGTTTTTCCTTCAGTTTTTTCCCGCTTTATGCACTTAAACTTCTACATTAGATTAGATAATTTCATGTACTTTTTATTCAACAATTCGATGTGCAAAGGATGCTAGGAGGCTAAATCCTCCTTGAACGAGCGTTGTGAAGCCGTCCGTTTCAACAGTTTGATCTCGAGTTCGTGATTATTTTGTGAGTGTCTATTAAAGTTGTTACTTTTATCATGTTTTTATATGTTGATTGCATGCTATATCGAAAGATCCATGCTTTTGTTTGTTGTTTGCTTGATGAAAGTCATGTTAACCTTAGAACACCATGATAAAAGTTTAGATCTTTAATCTAATCACAACGAAAGTTATTAGATTGAATCTCTAGATTAGAAATTGAAAGATTTCACGCCTAGGTTAGAAAGACGTAATCTTTAACATCGAAAGATAAAAGATTAGAAAACGAACTTGTCTACGAGAGTAGGAGTTCATGCCTTCGGTTAGGTGAATCACGACTTGAGTAGAGATCACGAGCTAATCCGAATTAGAATTGAATGTTGATAGGATAGGTGGATCAATTGCTTGTTCGTTCGTTATAATTTGATTCAATCCCGTTAAACTTGAATTGCTAGATTAGTTTACTTTTAAATTGCACTTTAGTTTTTATCGCTTTCAATCTTGCCTAGCATTGGATTAGTCTCCTCTGTCTAGTTACTTTTATGCATATTTGGTTAGGTTAGTTCTTCGTTTAGGCTAGTTTCGTGACAATAGTTTAGTTGAAAACAAAAGCTAGGATTCACATTCGTCTAGTTCCCCGTAAGATCGACCCGGCATTAGCCTCCATACTACGATCCTTGCACTTGAGGTTAACCGGTTTATTACTTGTTGTTTTGTATTGATAAAATCCGGGACAAGTTTTTGGCGCCGTTGCCGGGGAACCGGACGGTTTGCCTAGTTTTTGTTTTTGTTTGTTTTTCGTTTTTCTGTGCTAGTTCAGTTTTTTTTCTTTCTTTTTTCTGCGTTTTAATCCCTGTTTTTAGGTCGATTCCTAGGAAGATTAACCTTTAAGTAGTTAGGATATTGGTGTTTTAGATTAGGGTTAAAGTTTCTGTTAGTGATTAGTTTTTTTCTCCCTATTTTTCCTGCTCTGTTTTCTTTACTTTTCTCTCTGTTCTGAAATCGTTTCTGTTCTTTTTCTGGAAAATTTTGCATATGAACGAGCGTGCATACCTATGAATGCCCGTCCACTGTAAAAATTTCAACTCGTTCTGTTTCTGACCCCTCAGACGAGCGTTCGGTTTTCTGAACGCCCGTCCACTTCAACCTCCAGGCAGACGCCCGTCCAGGACCTTGGACGCCCGTCTGTCCTCTTGCTTGAGTGTTAAAAAAAAAATTTGATTAGGCAAGAATTTTTTTTGTGTTTTCGCAACCAGTACGGTGTCAGGAGTCCTGGAAAAAAATTTGATTTTACCAAGAAAATTTTTGCTTCTTTTTCCCCGAAATTTGGTGGGAAAATAATTTTTCCAGATAAATAAATTCTTCATTTTTAGGCTTCAACCACCTGATTTTGTAATAATGGCTGCCGAAGATAGACGTACGCTGGCAGACTACGCCATGCCTGGCACGGTCACAGTCAACCCGGCTATTGTTATCCCAGCCATTACTGCACAGACTTTCGAGTTACGACCGGGACTCATTCAGATGATGCAGCATGCATCAATGTTTCACGGGTCCCCTTCGAAAATCCTCACACACACGTACACACATTTCGGAGATATGTGGTACGACACGCATTCAAGGTGTGAGTGAGGATGCGATTAAACTTACACTCGTTTCCGTTCTCTTTAAAGGGAGAAGCTAAAGAGTGGTATAGCTCTCTCCCCCGTAATCCATTACCACTTGGGCCGCATTGGAAAAAGAATTTTTAAGCCAATACTTTCCACCGCCAAGACAAATTTCAAAGTGTTTAAGGGAAATATACAATTTTTATCAAACGGAAACAGAATCATTCTTTGAGGCATGGAAGAGATTTAAGGCTCTTCTTCGTAAATGCCCCCACCATGGGTTAGACATGCGAGAGGCAAGTCAATATTTTTTTCGGTGGGTTGACCGAGCTCACCAAGGGCATGGTCAATAGTTCATCAAAGTGGGGCATTCCCGAGGAAAACGCCTCAAGAGGGGTGGGCATTGTTCGAAGACATTGCCAAATATAATTATGCCCCCTCCTTTCAAGTCAAGTCAGCACCACCTCCTCCTCCTAGGATCGAGGAGGTGAAAATGCAAAATGAAATCGCCATGCCGAAACAAAGCACTGGCTACTCTCACGACATCTCCAAATCCGAGTTATCGACTCCTTCATTTCTACGAACTCTCAAGTTCTCGTACCGCGAGAATTGCTCACGTAGACCGGCCATATGGTTGGCCGGTGTCAATTCAATTCCCCGTTCCTTATCAAGTCAATGCCGTCCCGTAATCATGGACGGTATAATCAAGTCGCATGCCAAGTATGTGACGATATGGGGCACATCGCTCGTTTCTCGTCCTATGATTGGACGAACGCGAGAGATCAATGCCTTCAATGGCCAGCCGAATCGAGGTTTGGAAATCAATTCCCCGGCCGGGCAATTTTCAAAATCGTGGCTTCCGTCAAAGCTTCAATCAAAACTCGAATCTCAATCGAAACCCTAATTTTAATCGAACCCGAGCTTGAATTCCTCCAATCTAAATCAAGGGTTAAATCAAAGTTGGCCTAACAATCCAAATCCCGCATTTCAAAGTCGGTCGAGCCAACCTTTCTCTCAAAACATTCGAACTCTCAAGGCCCTCTCGCGTCGATGATCTTGAAGTTAGATTGGACTCCTATCGAAGGAGTCAAGGAGCAGAACAATAACTTCCGTAGGGAGCAAAATAATAATATCCAAATGTTGATGAGCACAATCAAGAACCTTGAGAAGCGAGATGGCCGACCAAAGCAAGCTTCTAGACCATCGGCGCTGCCCGCTTTATAGAGAAAAATCCGAAGGGTGGCCTAGTAGCCCAAACTCGATTTCAATTGTGGCCAAAGCACCGACCTAGTTACTTCGATTCCTTATGGCATACCGAGAGGCCGGTGCCATGAATCTTAGAAGCGGTACTCAACCGAGTGGTCCCTCTCACCAGGGAAACCACTAGCCCCTCCCCGCCAGGATAAGGCGGGAGGGGAAGTTGAGCATCTACGTTCCCCCGTTCGCAAGAAAAGACTCGGGTGGCTGATCCCCGAGAGGTGAAGAAGTTGTAAGTCCTCGGGTGGCTGTTCCCCCGCGGAATGAAGAATCAAGTGAAAGCCGGGAGGGTGATCCCCCGACTAATAAAAAGTCCGAAAAAAAGTTGTAAGGTGGAAGGACATGGAAGACAAAGTCACGGTGCTTCCTCAAAGAAAGTATTTTCGAGAGTGAGTTGAAGAAGCTTCCATTTCCACCGAGGAAGAGCAACATCCCTCGAGTGAGGTTAAGAAATATGAAAAGGTGCTTAACCTTTTGAAAAATACTCGTGTAAATCCGCCATTATCCGAGGTCTTGGTCGAGATGCCTAAGTATACAAAATTCATCAAGGATGTTGTGTCTTCGAAAAAGAAGTTAGCAGAAATGGATCAGGCAATTGGTGAGGATTGTTCAATGATCAATTATCCAGACTTACCAAACAAAAGAGGTGACCCCGGGAAATTCGTGCTCACATTGCGTATGGGAGGCTTAGTCTTTCCAAATTCTTTATGTGACTTGGGTGCATCCATCAGCCTAATGCCATTGTCTGTGTGTGAGCAGCTAGGTTTACAAAGTCTTCTAGAACCCACTTCCATGAACCTTCAGTTCGCCGATAGATCATCTAAGAAAGCTTCAGGGATTCTGAAAGACATTTTAGTCCAGATCGATAGATTTACCTTTCCTGTTGATTGGTACGTCTTAGATATGGGAAAAGATGAGAAAGTCCCCCTGATTCTTGGGAGACCTTTCCTATCCACAGCTAGAGCCCTCATCGATTGCGATGGTGGGCAAGTAACTATTCGAGTTGGTGACCAAGAGGTGAGCTATAGTGTCTCTAAATCTATTCAAGTAACCTCCGGTTCTCCAACCGGCTTTTCCATTGAGGAGTCATTTCATGACTTCAATGACTTCATGGACGAGCAAGTCAAGGCCGTGGAAGCGGAATATGAGCGATTGATCGATAATCCGAATAGCCATGGTGTGGTTAATCTAGATCGGTTAGCGGTGAATTCGATGATGAGCTAAGAGAAGAAGCTTTGGCGCAGGGACCACTAAGTAAGCTCAACGATGTTGAGTTGAAGAGTGGAGATCTTAAATCAAGTCTAGAGGATCCTCCCGTAGATTTGATACCGAAGCCGTTGCCTAAACATCTTAAGTATGTGTTTTTAAGAGAAGGTGACAAGCTTCCTTTGATCATCTCTCGCCAAGCTATCTCGTATAGAAGAGCTTAAATTGTTAAGCGTCTTGCGCAAAAATGAGAAAGCCTTTGGATGGCAAGTGGGAGATATCAAAGGAATATCTCCTGACATCTGCATGCACAAGATCAAGACTAGTGAGGGTGCTAAATGTGTAAGACAGCCCCAAAGGAGGCTTAACCCTCACATGCAAGAAGTTGTTAAAAAGGAAATCATCAAACTTCTGGACATGGGAATCATTTATGCCATCGCGGATAGTGAATGGGTTTCCCCGACTCAGGTAGTTCCCAAGAAGGGTGGAATTACTATTGAGAAGAACGAGAAGGGAGAAGAGATAGCACTGAGGCTCGTTACAGGCTATAGAGTCTGTATTGACTATAGAAAACTCAATGAGGTCACAATGAAAGATCATTTCCCCCTTCCCTTCATAGACCAGATGCTTGAGCGTCTGGCGGGGCACGCATTCTACTGTTTCCTGGATGGATATTCAGGATACTTCCGATACCCATCGATCCCGTTGACCAAGAGAAGACCACTTTCACTTGCCCCTACGTACATTCGCTTACGTGGCGGATGCCCTTTGGTCTCTGTAATGCCCCAGCCACCTTTCAAAGGTGTATGATGGCAATCTTTGAAGGGCTAGTTGAAAAGTGCATGGAGATTTTTATGGATGATTTCTCGGTCTTTGGTCAATCCTTCGACGATTGCCTCGATAATCTTGATCATGTGTTGTCTAGATGTGTGGAAAAGGACTTAGTGCTCAATTGGGAAAAATGCCATTTCATGGTAGATGAAGGCATAGTTCTTGGCCACAAAGTGTCAGCCAAAGGTATAGAAGTAGATAAGGCCAAGGTTGAAGCTATTGAGAAGATGAGTTATCCTAAGAATGTTCGGGAGGTCCGAGGTTTTCTCGGACATGTCGGCTTCTATAGGAGGTTCATCCAGGACTTTTCAAAGATTGCCAAGCCCCCGTCTACTTTACTCAAAGAAGACGTTACTTTTGATTTTGATGAGAATTGCAAGCGCGCGTTTGAGGAGCTTAAGAGTAGATCGATCTCTCGCTCCAATACTTATATCTCCGGACCGGAACCTACCCTTTGAGCTTATGTGTGATGCATCCAACTATGCGGTTGGTGCGCTTAGGGCAAAAGCTTAACGGAAAGTTCCAGCCTATCTATTATGCCAGTCACACACTAAATCCTTCTCAAGTTAACTACACGACCACTGAAAAGGAATTATTAGCCGTAGTCTTTGCTATGGATAAATTTCGTAGTTACTTGCTTGGTGCTCAAGTGATTGTGTGGACTGATCACGCTGCTTTGCGTTATCTCATGACCAAAAAGGAAGCTAAACCGCGCTTACTGCGTTGGATACTGACCCTCCAAGAGTTTGACGTTCAAATCAAAGATAAGAAGGGCAGTGAGAACGTAGTGGCGGATCATGTTTCTAGGATGTTAAGTGAGGAAAAGGGTGATCCTGATGATATAGATCTTTACTTTCCTCTAGAAAACATCATGTTGATCGATGGCCGCTCTCCAGATGTTCCTTGGTACTCCTCCATTGTCAACTACCTTCATGCCAAATACCTTGATCCCGAAATGTCTTATCAAGAGAAGAAGAAGTTCTTCTCGATATGAAATATTTCGTTTGGGATGAACCTTACCTCTTCAAGATCCGCAAAGATGGTTTGCCGAGGAGGTGTGTTCCCGAGTCCGAGCAACGCGATATAATCGAGCAATGCCATAGTGGACCCACAGTGGTCACTTTGGTCCTTGGAAAACGGTTGCTAAGATCTTCCAAATCCGGATTCTATTGGCCGACGATCTTTAAAGATACAGAAGCCTTCTGTAAAGCTTGCGATAGGTGTCAAAGAACCGGAACTCTGACAAGGCGTTTCGACATGCCTTTAAAACCCATCTTAGAGTGCGAAGTCTTTGATGTATGGGGCATCGATTTTATGGGACCTTTCCCATCATCGTGTGGCAACAAATACATCTTAGTCTGCGTTGACTATGTTTCGAAATGGGTGGAGGCAATTGCCACTCCTCACAATGATCATAAAACGGTCATGAAATTTCTGAAGAAGAACATCTTTGTGAGGTTTGGATGTCCACGTGCCTTGATCAGTGATGAAGGGACACACTTCTGCAACTGACCTTTGGAAAAAGTCCTCGAGAAGTATGGTGTTCGCCATAAACCGGCACACCATATCATCCGATGACTAGTGGTCGTTGAGCGAAGCAACCGAGTCTTAAGAAAATCCCGGAGAAGACGGTGAATAGTCATAGAAAAGACCGGAGTTCGAAGTTGGACGATGTACTTTGGACATATAGGACTCGCCTATAAGACCCCTATGGGTACATCGCCATATCAAATGGTTTACGGTAAGCCATGCCATCTGCCAGTCGAGTTAGAGCACAGAGCTTATTGGGCTACAAAGTTTCTTAACTTCGATTCCCAATCCTGTGGCAAACACCGGCCGCAGCGCGCTGCATGAGCTTGATGAATTTAGACTCCGTGGCTTACGAGAGTGCCGGGATTAGTAAGGAAAAGATGAAACTCCTCCATGACGCCAAGATAAAGAAGAGAGAATTCCGTGTCGGCGAGCAAGTTCTCTTATACAATTCTAGGTTACATTTGTTTCCCCGGGAAGTTGAGAACACGTTGGTCCGGTCCATTTGAGATTCTCCAAATCATTCCCGGAGGCGTTCTAGAGCCGCGCGGTTATGGCGATCAACCGTTCCGAGTGAATGGTCAACGATGCAAGCATTACATTGGTGAACCCAAGGTAAAGCCTCGACCGTTCGATTTCTCGATATCCTCGGGTGTAGCACCCCTAAAGTCGACGAGTCCGACGAGTTTTCGCCCGACTTGTTTTCCGAGGATGACGGTTGTGATCAATCCGAGGAGGTTCTAGCTGGTAGTTGGGATATGGAAGAGTATTGGAAGGAGCGTCAACGCAGATGTCATCAAAAGCTTCAGAAGACGAAGAGGTCAACCATGGGGAAGTTTAAACATATTTGGAAAGCTATAAAGGATTTAACCCCATGTGTTAAGGGCTGTTTCTGCGGCCACACTACTGACCAAAGCTTACACGAGGTAATGGCTGGCAGAAAGGTTAAATGGCCTGATCCGGGCTGAGCTTCAAATGTGTCGAGCTAACGACAATAACCATTAGCGCTACTAGGAGGCATCCTAGATATCCCTTATTATATTAGTTTCTTTCTTTAGTTGTTTTTCGTTGTTTTAGTTCAGTTTTATTAGGATTGTGTTTGTTTTTGTCAGTCAGCCGTCCCAGTCCTATAGAGGGTCGAAGTGTTGTTTTGCTTACGATTTCCTCTTATCTTTATCTCTATCACTTTTGCGCGATATGGTTTAATCCCTTGTATCCCCCGAGGTATTTCTTTGCTTTTCAAGTGTGCAGGATATTTTCGATAGCGATTGTGAGCTTTAGACGATTTCAGTTTTCCGGTGGATGGTCCACGGTCTACTGGATTCGTTGAGCATTTCTGGGTGAGGTCGACCCACTTCCAGAATAGCTCCCTTTCGAACAACGAATCAGCTAAGTTTTCTGTTTCTTTTTTATTTTTGCACACCATGAGGACATGCTGTAATTTAAGTGTGGGTGAGGGGATAAGTCGATATGTATCTATACATTTGCTTACATGATTTTATTTTTATGCAAAAATGAGCTAAATTTTAAAAATTTTTGTTTTGTCTCGAGTGAGCAATGCATGTTTTTGTTCGGTTTGTTGTATTCATTGATGCTGTATGCCGTATGTTTCGTAAGTTAGTTGTTTCACCCGACACTCTTTTTCACATGCCATAGTAAATGATGAGCTATATTATAAAGTTATACCCCTTTTGATTAGTGATGTTTGATTCATAAGTCATGTGCTTAGTGCTAATGTTCATATCGTGAGACTTATGATAGTTTGTATTTAGTTCCAAGTATGATATACCGTGAATATCTAGAGGTTTGAATGTGATAAGTAATACGTAACTAATGTCATTTGAAAAAGTTAAGTTAATAGTTGATTAATAAGGGTGTGTCGGAAGTCGGTCGATGATTTGAGTGCGGTAAGGCATTATCTCGAAATGTTTTATTCCACTATGATGACCAAAAGCTCACGACATCGAAAAAAGTCGCTTTATGATTTGAGTAAGGTAGGGTATACCACGTATGTCCTATTTTGCTATGATGAGCAATAGCTTATTCTGATGTGTGTTTAAATGTGAAATCAATTGAATCAACTTAAGAATTGGTATGAAAAGAATGAAATGAGACTTAGTTATCGTTAATCTTATCCCCAGTATGAACCGATGGATATGCTGTAGGGATTATCCTCTAAGTATGTCGGAAAGGTCTTAAATGTGTTCTATCATCTTTTCCGGGATATGCTCCGTTTTGTAGGGTGCATCTTATAAGTATCTTTTATTACTAGTTTGAAGGGGGTATTAGCTAGTTTTTCTTGAAATATTCAAGTTTGGATTTAGTGGAAATTTGCTATGGTTATGCACACACTCGGGTGAACTTCTAATTTATTGAGTCTATGGTATATGTGTTGAGATGTTTATATTCTTTCCGAGCCTTTATCTTGTTTTGTTTTGCTCGGGACGAGCAAAGTTTAAGTGTGGGGGAGTTGTTAAGGGTGAAATTTATGATTTATATGACGTTATTCCCGTAACAATATCCTTGGTATTTTAGTACTTTTTATAGAAAAGTGTTGGTTTTATCGAATTATTGAGTAAACGAGTTTTAAATGTGTTTAAATGCAAAATCGAGATATTTACGTGATTTTATCGGTGTTTTATGTTTATCCGTATGATGTTACATTTTGCATGTTTCTATCATGTTGTTAGGTACATGTGCATGATGAGTAAGGAGCTTAAACGATGATCACATGAAGATGGAAGAGTTGAAAGATGTTTAAGTGAAGAATCATTGAAGAAACCGGAACCAGGCACTTCATGGGAATTTTGTCCACACTTGTAGGCACTTTCAGGGAAAGTTGTCTCGATGAAAGTTGTAGAGGATTGAAATAGCTTTCCAACGCATGTTGAATCACCTCATTCGGAGCCCTAGAAGTGAAGTTATGAGCAAAATACTGGAGCTGGGTCCTGGACGGGCGTCCATGATAATGAACGAGCGTCCGGAGCGGTACTGTAGCAACCGACTTGATTTTCTCTATATATAGCAGCGCATAATCAACCCTAAGGATCATTATTCGAACCCTAAACCCTAGGGGCAGCTTGGCTGCGTTTTTCCTTCAGTTTTTTCTCCAGTTTTATGCACTTAAACTTCTAGATTAGATTAGATAATTTCATGTACTTTTTATTCAACAATTCGATGTGCAAAGGATGCTAGGAGGCTAAATCCTCCTTGAACGAGCGTTGTGAAGCCGTCCGTTTCAACAGTTTGATCTCGAGTTCGTGATTATTTTGTGAGTGTCTATTAAAGTTGTTACTTTTATCATGTTTTTATATGTTGATTGCATGCTATATCGAAAGATCCATGCTTTTGTTTGTTGTTTGCTTGATGAAAGTCATGTTAACCTTAGAACACCATGATAAAAGTTTAGATCTTTAATCTAATCACAACGAAAGTTATTAGATTGAATCTCTAGATTAGAAATTGAAAGATTTCACGCCTAGGTTAGAAAGACGTAATCTTTAACATCGAAAGATAAAAGATTAGGAAACGAACTTGTCTACGAGAGTAGGAGTTCATGCCTTCGGTTAGGTGAATCACGACTTGAGTAGAGATCACGAGCTAATCCGAATTAGAATTGAATGTTGATAGGATAGGTGGATCAATTGCTTGTTCGTTCGTTATAATTTGATTCAATCCCGTTAAACTTGAATTGCTAGATTAGTTTACTTTTAAATTGCACTTTAGTTTTTATCGCTTTCAATCTTGCCTAGCATTGGATTAGTCTCCTCTGTCTAGTTACTTTTATGCATATTTGGTTAGGTTAGTTCTTCGTTTAGGTTAGTTTCGTGACAATAGTTTAGTTGAAAACAAAAGCTAGGATTCACATTCGTCTAGTTCCCCGTAAGATCGACCCGGCATTAGCCTCCATACTACGATCCTTGCACTTGAGGTTAACCGGTTTATTACTTGTTGTTTTGTATTGATAAAATCCGGGACAGTGAAAGGCCCATTGGATGTAAATGGCTCTACAAGCGAAAGAGAGGAGTAGATGGGAAGGTTGAAACCTTCAAAGCACGGCCGGTAGCCAAAGGTTACACACAGCGAGAGGGTATAGACTACGAGGAAACCTTCTCACCTGGCCATGATGAAAACCATTCGCATCCTCCTTTCGATTGCTTTGCGCATGCCTGGATTATGAAATCTGGCAAATGGATGTTAAGACAGCGTTTTTAAACGGCTTTCTTGACGAGGAAATCTATATGCAGCAACCAGAGGGATTCATTGAAGAAGGTCGAGAGCACATGGTGTGCAAGTTGCTCAGATCCATTTATGGGTTGAAGCAAGCATCTCGTTCCTGGTATCATAAATTCGATCACACGATCAAATCTTATGATTTCGAACAACACTTTGCTGAATCTTGTGTGTACAAGAAGGTTATCAAAGATAGTGTTGTATTTCTAGTGTTGTACGTTGATGACATACTCCTCATTGGCAATGATAAGGGGATGATGTCCGACGTGAAAAGTTGGTTGACCACGCAATTCCAAATGAAAGATTTGGGAGAAGCGAGTTATGTTCTAGGGATCCAAATTATAAGGGATCGCAAGAACATGATGTTAGCTTCTGTCCCAAGCAACTTATATAGATAAGGTGCTTGCACGCTTCGATGGAGAATGCAAAGAAGGGTTTTCTACCAACCCGTCACGGCGTTTACCTCTCTAAGACTCGGCACCGATTCGACTTTCGGTCGGACAAAGATGATTCTAAATCCACCTCTGGTTCGGTGTTTACGCTTGGTGGCGGTGCAGTAGACACTACTAGAAAAGGGACCAATACTTAGAGTAACTTAATGAGAGAATGTAAATCCTCTAGTTAAAAGACTGTTTTAGTGGGAGGATTTTTTTACATAGCTAAATGATGGCTTTTAATGACATATTTTTAATAAAATATTATAAAATCACCCATCTTTTTCTTATAATCACCTATCAAAAAACCATTTCCCCTCCCTAAAACATATCCAGTTCCTATCCACACCCCTCAACCCTCTTTTGCCCGATCAAAACCCACAAAATACCTTTTGAAGAAGAACAGAGCAAGACGATGAAGAACGCCGGTGAGTTCAAGATTTTTCAAAGAGAGCAAGACAAAGAACGCCTTTGAATTCAAGAATTTTCAAAGGTGATAGTCAAAACAAGTAGGGATTACTGCGAGATTCGTTGAGTGAAATTAGGGTATACTTTCGCCAATCGCGATTTCAGGAGGAGTCCTCTTATCAACATAGGTTTTGGATAATAGCATCGGTGGACAGAGAGGTATATATATCCCTAATGGTGTCGATAAAGCATTCTTTTTGCAGTCGATTAAGCTTTCTTTTTGATGTGATGAACACGGTGCTGAAATCAACGACGTGAAGGCCAACAAGCACACACAAGAAAGCCTTCAAGTTCATGGTTGATGACTTTAGCAGGTTTATATTCATGATATTTTTCCTGTCTCTTCTGACCTCGTTAATGTGCACCGATTCTGGACTATGTTTATAATCTAATTAAGCCCGCTGATTTGCAGTTTGGTTGCTTTCTGCAGAGTTCGATTGTATCAGGTGAAGTATTTGTGCTAATATTTAATTTTCTTTCAAACAGAAATGTGTTGAAATGTTCATATTTGCTTTGGTTGGGCTGATGGTTGTGCTGTGACAGTAAGTTTTGTGTGCTAAATCTATATATCCCTTTTACAAACTTGATGCCCTTGAATTTCTTTGATGATATATTTTATCAAGTAGAGAAATCTTGAGAGCAACGTGGACAATGTGCTAGCTTAGTTCAATGGTGCTTCCCCTATCTGTGTGTGCTACTTTTTTCTTGGGGTGATACGTCCTCGATTTCTCTGTTGCAGTTGGATGTAAATCCTCTTGTATGTGCTTTTTATGTAGGATGATGCTACCAATATTCATTTTAGTGTTGTCGAGTAAAAAAATATCGTAGAGCATTAGCCACATATTCGTTAATGTGTCGAGTAGAATGAACTGGTCATATTGAGACAGATCGTTCTTGTAAAGAATTCACATGATGATTACAGTATTATACAGTAATTAAATGAGACAAGTTTTGATTGATGAAGAAGAGCATCATAGGAAATGGCAACCCTGTCTCCACAAAAACCTTCACATAAAGCACCATGCGGTATTTCATTCATAAAAGTCAGAGGAAAAAAACAAACAGACAGACAATATATACTATTATTGCTAGAGTATTTAGTCCCTGACCTGTCAGAATAAGTTTTGGAATTTATAGGTATTATTTACTTTTACAGTCCTGCAATTACTTGGACAATCATGTGTTACTTGCCGTGGCAAACGACGAGTGTATTTGGTAATATCAAAGGTAAAAACATTTTTCTTCACAATCTTGATGCAACGAGAACAAGAGCAATCAAATACTTAAACATTCATCGGATCAGTGGCTGATGCATATATTACCAATAAGACAAACAACATAGAAGATTACAACTAGGAACCACTTTAGCTAGCATAATTTCATTTCACCTACATGGCAAAAAAAGAGCATTCAGGATATGATTAGTCATTCAAGTTTAATGGCAAAGATTGTGTAATCAAATAGAATAGAACTTATCATTATAGGAATTTACATAGAGTTGATCTATTTGCTGATTTAGATGCAGAAGATAAGCACAGTCCCACCTGGAAACAGCCAAACACGACACAACCCATACATCCCTCTTTCCTCTTATTTCAGTAGCCTAATGTTCGATCACAATATATGTTGGATGTTTGTCACCACTACGTGCACCACCAGTGGTAAGCCGCCAAAGAATACATTCAATTTCTCCAGGCCTTTGAGAGGTTGCTTGTCAATATGGATATGCACTGTTATCTTTGAATGCTTTGAGATTCAGTGTTTCCGTTCTCATTTAAGTGCAGGGGATGTGATACATCACGAACATATATGATCTGTCTCGTTCAATGAGTGGCAACGGTATTCAGTCATTCTATCACTAAATTGGATCGTTCAATGAGCATCCTTGTTTGTTTATTTGTCTTTAGAAGTCATCTCAATTACTCTTGTTTGCAACCTAGTGTATTTTTCTTAGGGTGTGATAACATGTTTGCAATGTTCTTTCAGTTCCTGTATCTAGGTGACATGAACCTGCGGTCAGCCTGTCTTTTATAAATAATGTCTTGGTGCAAATCTCCTCAGCTATTTGTATTAAGAAACCTGAGTTATTATTCCAAATTTGTGGCCTGATTTGCTAAGTCTTGAACTTAACCTGCTTGTCCAGACCTTGTAGCCATAATGAAATAGCATTTCCTGAAAAACCCGGTCAGGTGGAATGCCAGTACTATATGAGGATGCCAGCTTATTGCCACAATGAATGGTCAGCTTATTGGTTTCTATTATTATTTGTTTTTATGTGTTTGTAGTTGTAATTCAAAAATAATTTCTTTTGAATATTTGTCAGATTGCATCACTAATAATGTTGTAAATGTTTTATTTTCAGTTTTGCAGGTTTACCTTCAGATTTCTAAGTTGTTGTTTGAGTAGGAAAATGGCTCCTAATAAGGAATGGATGAGTTTATGGAATGATCGATTGAATGCAAAATACAAGGCTGGAATCCGAGAATTTTTGGATTATGCTTTTAGGAACACCGGTGAGGAGGATAATATTTTGTGTCCGTGTATTAAGTGTATGAACACAAGTTATGCATCTCGAGAAACGATAGAAACACATCTTCTTGTGAATGGAATATTGCGAAATTATACAGCGTGGTATTATCATGGTGAAAGGTTTGGTGAGTCTTCATTCGATGAAGAAGAATCAAATGGAAGCAGTTCTAATGATGGAATTGATGGAGTCTTAAGGGATTTGTATCCGGATATGGATGGTTTTCATAGGAGTGGGCAAGAAATTGGTTCCACAAGTCAAGATAATAATGCGAAGAACCTAACGATGCAAAGAAAAGATTCTACGATTGTTAAAAGACTCCGAACAACCAACTTATCCCGGTTGTGAGACCTCAAAATTAGAAGCGATTGTCGATCTATTACACATCAAGAGTATTGGTCGATGGAGTAATGAATCAGCCAACATGTTGCTTAAGTTTCAAAAGAAAATACTACCAGAAGGTTCAACTTTGCCAGAATCTTATTATGATGCCAAAAAAATCATCAAGGATCTTGGTCTCTCTTATGAAAAAATAGATGCATGTAGGAATGATTGTATGTTGTATTGGAAAGATGATGCAAAGTATGACATATGCCAAATATGTGGTGCCTCTAGATGGAAGGAAGATAAGTATACTGGGGAAACTAAAATTCGGGATGGTGGTAAGAAATTAGCAGTGAAGACCTTGCGTTACTTTCCATTCAAGCCAAGGCTTCAGAGGTTGTTCATGTCTAAAAAGACTGCTTCTTTAATGAGATGGCATCATGAAGAAAGAGTGGATGATGGAGTGATGCGACATCCAGCCGATTCAAAAGCATGGAAATCTTTTGATGAACTATATAAAGATTTTGCAGCTGAACCTCGAAATGTAAGACTTGGTCTTGCTAGTGATGGTTTCCAACCTTTTACTCACTCAAAGACATCATATAGCATATGGCCGTATTACTTATTCCTTACAATCGCTCTCCATGGATATGCATGAAAGAATCTAATATTATTCTTTCAATGCTCATACCAGACCCTCGGGTCCCGGAGATGCGATTGATGTCTATCTTAGGCCTTTGATAGAGGAGTTAAAAGAATTCTGGGAATCAGGATTTGAAACCTTTGATGCTTCTACTCAAACAAATTTTCAACTTCATGCATCTTTATTGTGGACAATCAATGATTTTCCAGCATACGGGAACTTGTCTGGTTGGAGTACGAAGGGTAAGATGGCATGTCCTTGTTGTAAAAAGGAAACTTGTTCTATGTGGTTGGCGAATGGTCACAAGCAATGTTATATGGGTCATCGACGTTTTCTTCCAATGGACCACACTTGGAGGAAAAACAAAACTTCATTTGATGGGACTAGAGAGGTAAGACCACCGCCGGTTTTTCTTTCAGGTGATGATGTACTTGATCAAGTGGAAGACCTTAAAGAAGTCATCTTGACTAATTGTACTAAAAAAAAGGTAAAAATTTCTCATGATGAAAGAGGTGACAACTGGAATAAGTACAGCATTTTTAATGAACTTCCATACTGGAGTTCCCTTTTGCTACCATTCAATTTGGATGTGATGCACATTGAGAAAAATGTATTTGAAAATATAAATGGGACAATTATGAATACAAAGGGAAAGACTAAGGATAATTCCCAAGCTCGTTTGGATTTGGAAGCCATGAAAATTAGACCAGAGTTGCATCCAATTCATAAAGGGGATAAGGTTGAGTTTCATGCTGCACCCTATACATTATCTAAAGAGGATAAACACAGGTTTTGCTTATTTTTTAAGCATTTAAGAGTGGCAGATGGGTTTTCGTCCAATATTTCTCAAAGTGTTAACATGAAAGAACATAAGATTTCAGGTCTGAAAAGCCATGATTGTCATGTCATTTTACAACATTTACTTCCACTTGGGATACGTGGTCTTCTTCCAAAAGCCGTGTGTGAACCTCTTATTGAGTTATCTTTGTTCTTTAGAAGCTTGGGTGCGAAATCATTGAGGCTAGAAGAGCTTGAAAAGATTGAATCCCAGATTCCGATTACTCTATGCAAGCTGGAACAAGTTTTTGTTCCTTCCTTTTTCGATGTGATGGTGCATTTGCCGGTTCATTTGGCTAATGAGGCTAAGATTGGTGGACCAGTCCAATTTCGATGGATGTACCCCATTGAGCGTATGTTGTATGTGTTAAAGAAACTAATTCGTAACATGGCTCGCCCGGAAGCCTCAATAGCAGAAGGGTATATAGCGAATGAGTGTATGACTCTTTGTTCAAGGTACTTGAAAGACACCAAGACAAAATTCAATACACTCGAGCGAAACTGCGACGTTGGATTTGACAAATATGAGGGTGATATGTCCATTTTTGCACAACATGGACGAGTTTTAGGAGCTGGCACGAGTCGTATTCTGAATGATGATGAGATGGAGAAATCTCATATATATATCTTAAAGAACTGTGATGATGTACTGCCTTTCCTCAAGTAAGCTAAACTAACCATAAACAATATATATTTTTTGTATAGTGTGTGAATTTATTTAATTTATATGTATATTGTTGTAGTGAGTACAATCAAATACAACAAAGTAATACACAGCAAGTGTCGGATGATGAGTCCAACATCAATTTTATTGATTGGTTTAAAAAGAAAGTAAGTGTTTCTATTGATATTGGTAATCATGTTTTGTGCAAGGTTAGTTGTTCTTGTTCATTTACATTGTAATATGTTTTTAGGTTGAAAAAATGCAAATGCAAGATGATAGCTCTAAATCTGCTGAGTTACTTAGATTGGCCCGTGGTCCTTCTATTTACATTACTACTTTCAATGGTTATGTTGTCAATGGATATAGGTTTCGGATTGAAGCTCGTGACAATAATTGTAGAACACAAAATTCTGGGGTCTGTGTAGTTGGTGATATAGGCTCTCAGACAAATTTTGTTGACTATTATGGAGTGCTGACAGAAATACTTGAACTGCAGTACCTTGATGGAAAGCGCCTAGTTTTATTTCGATGTAGATGGTTCGATGTTTATGATAAAGTGAAGGGAGCCAAAACTGATGAGTATGGATTCACTAGTATTAATCCCAATCGTCTTTTGAAAACAAATGAACCTTTCATTTTGGCCAATCAAGCTTCACAAGTGTTTTATGCCATTGACAACATCAATAAAGGTTGGCATGTTGTTGTTAAGATGCAACCTCGGTATTTGTATTCGACACCACAAGAAACAGAGGATGAAGACAATGATGTAGCTGATTTAGATGAAGCATATCAACATGGTGAATCTTTCAATTATGACTGTGGTCAGACAAGTTCTTTTGATGGGAATGTTCAGGATATTTTGACAACAAACTATGAGCCAATAGTAGTTGACTTGCCAACAATCAAAAGGAAGAGAAAGAGAAAGGAGATTTGAGAAATACATTTCAAATTTGCTTTGAGGTCAACATCAAGTATGGAGGTTTATCTTCTATTATATTTCCTTTTCTTGATATAACTTTTACTCATAACTTGACTCACTTTTTAGTTTTAACAGTGTTGTTGTAATCCTTTGGCAGATTGAGAAAATGATGGTTCGTTTTGTCATATGTGTACATATTTCTTCTCAGCTGAAGTAGCTACGACTGGAGCAGAGTCAAGTAAATCTTTGGTAGCTGCTCTTTCTGCTTTTTTGTCTTAATAATCTCTAGAGTGGCATTCTCACATTATAAAGGTATTGTTCTCGAAAATTATTCTCCCATGTCTGTGTTGTTTATGGCTTATGATTGAGTGATACCTTTGATTTGAGTTTTAGAATCTGATCACAATTACTTATGACTCATGTAATCTGTTAAACTTGCTCACGTTTATGTCCCTTATTGTGGTTTGATGAATAAATTTTGGTTGAGGTGTTGTTTGGATTGTATCTGGTTTAGAGAGCTTCTGATTTTTGTTTGTGCATTGAATTGTGATAAAGTTGGTTTCCCTTGGATTGATAGTTTTGCAGGTAAACAATCTGAAATTTCTACTAGATGCTTGGCAGAATGATGCACTAAGATTCCTCTTTTAGTGTTTTGCTATTGTTTGTTGATAATGAAGGCAACGTGAGGGGATTTGTCGAGCCGGGTCTTGTTATATTCGGATTATTTCTGTGATCCGTTTTTGTAAGAGGATGCCGGTGGCTGTGTCACTGGTTTTGCAATACTGCTGTTTTTCTGCTGTTTTTTTGCTGCTTTCTGCTGTTTTTTTGCGTTTTTTTTGCTGTTTTTCTGCTGTTTTTTCTGCTGTTTTCTGCTGTTTTTTTGCGTTTTTTTTTTGCTGTTTTCTGCTGTTTTTTTGCTGTCACCGATCTTGTTTTCTGCTGTTTTTTTCTCTGTTTTCTGTTTTTCTGCTGTTTTTTCTGCTGTTTTCTGCTTTTTTTTTGCGTTTTTTTTTTTTGCTTTTTTTCTGCTGTTTTCTTGCTGTCACCGATCTTGTTTTCTGTTGTTTTTTTCTCTGTTTGCTGTTTTTCTGCTGTTTTTTCTGCTGTTTTTTTGCGTTTTTTTTTTTGCTGTGTTTTCTGCTGTTTTCTGCTGTTTTCTCTGCTGTTTTTCTGTTGCCACTGGTTTGGGATTCTTTCTTTGCTCTTATTGGTGTTATTTCTACAGTTGCAGATGTGATATTGTGGAGGAATAAAAACCTGACTGCTTGAATTCTTGGGGTAACAATGGCGGCATGGTTGGTATTTGAGAGATGTGGTTACACTCTGATATCATTAGTTTCCAGTGTGTTCTTGCTCCTCTTCACCATACTTTATCTTTGGGCTAAATCAGCAGCAATTCTAAACATGTAATTCTGAACTTTCTTATTAATGCATGAGAAATTCATATTGGAACTTTGACCGGTGTACCAAGATTTGACCGGTGTTCAATTGTACCAAGATTGGAACTTTCTTATTAATGCATGAGAAATTCATATGATTGTGTTTTAACATTATTATCTATGTCACTAATTTTATTTTAGCAATAGTACTGTTGGCCTAATGTAGAGAGGGGTTCATGATTAATAATGGTGGTAATTGTCATCAATAAAACAATTACTGAGGGGCGGATGACTTGTAATGAGAGGCTATGTTTTCATTGTATCATTATTTAGTGAGGGGAAAGTTAAGCTATACCGATGGTATGTTTGGACATTAGATCATGATTTAGTGGGGGGGTAAATAGAGTTTTAGTGAGGGTATATGCCCTAATAAAACATTACTTAATGTAGGGAAAGTTAAGCTATACCAAGGGGATGTTTGGTCATTAAATCATGATTTAATGAGGGGTACATGATGTTTTAGTGAGGGTATATACCGTAATAAAAATAATATTTAATGAGGGGCAAATGAACTATTGTGACAAAATATGTCGTCACCAGAACAATTTTTAATGAGAGGAAACACATGTCACTAAAACATCAAAAACCACGGGACCTTTTACTCTCACAATTTATCTTTATATAGAGAAGCAGTAAGGACGGGCGATGAGAGTAATTTTCCTCTCATTAAAAGTCTTTAATGACGGGAAATTGACTTTTAATGACCGGATTTCCCCTCATTAAAAATCGATTTTCTTGTAGTGAGAATGGAGAAGCCAAAAGCAATCCAGCACAGCCGATTCAACAATGGAAGCTGAGTTCATAGCGGCCTCGGAGGCAGCTAAAGATGCAGTTTGGTTAAGAAAGTTCATCAGCGGATTAGGCGTTGTCCCGAATGCGAGGATCCTATTACTCTCTATTGTGATAACAATGGGGCCATTGCCAACTCTAGGGAACCTCGAAAGCACAGTAAGTCGAAGCATATAGAGAGAAAATACTGGGTGATCAATGATTTTGTCGATAGAGGGGACATTTCCGTCAAGAAAATCGCCTCCGCCGATAATCCCGTCCATTCACCAAGACGCCGTCAATTGAAGCTTTTAGTCGACACTTGGAGACTATAGGTATTAGAGACATGTCTCATTTGCTTTAGAGCAAGTGGGAGTGATAGTTTGCTGTATTTTAAATAATAGGGTGTGCTCTAAAACAATTAATCACATGCTTTCGTGCAAGTGGGATATTGTTAGGTGTGATGCCCGAAAGACAATTTTCTAATTGTTTTATTTAATAAATGAAATGATGTTATTATTCATATTTATTATTCTCATATTCACCGATGTGACAATAGTATTTACACTACAGAAAACCCTAAAGTATATCGTTTATGTAATCACTTAACTCGGTGTATGGTATATACACGGGAGGATTGAGTTAGTGAAGATGTACTTAAAATACAATTAGCCCATAGTGAAGTTAATCGAGAGTATCGGGTCTCTCCTTTAACGTGCTATTAATGCGCCCGAACACAATAGGTGTGATTGTCTTATCCGGACTTTCGGTTAAGAGAACCTAATGGGGCATTTATATATGATAGATATATCATATAGGGGTGGACCGATTTGATTAGAGTTCACGATATAATTCCGTAATCGAGAAGTCTTATCGAATCAATGGATGATCATATTTATGGATATATCTTAATCCTGAGGTGATCACAGTCAACTGCTTGAATCAGTATGAAGTTTGACTTGACGGTTAAGGATTACACTGAGTCTGTGGTCTGAATTATCCCATCTTGGTATTATACTGGATTGAGTGAGTAGTCTGTGTTATCACAGATACGGAATCCATTCCTTCCATTTATGGAAGTAGATAGACAGTTCCCTTATTTGTTAATCCTAGAAATTGATCGATCGCGCGAGTTCATATTACACTTATTAGCTACCAAAGTGAGTTGTATGAATTAATTGATCACTAGGGGTTAATGGTAAATAAGGATAAGAGGTTCTAAAAAGGTTAACGGTAACTTCCCGATTTAGAATGAACAATCTATGGAGGATTAATCCATATGTAATGATTATATCAATGGACGCTTATTATTATTCTCGTGAGGAGATAAATATAATCTCATAATCGGAGGAGTGCGATCACGGGATTATGGTGGCATATTCCCGTGATTGATTTATCGAATATAATTATTCGTTCGTAAGATAATTATTTATTTGATTTATCGGAGCCGCTGATTATTAGTCCATGGTCCCCGACGTGCCTCCTAATATAGCATAGCTATTCTCGGACGTCGAATCCTAATAATATTAATTTAGTTCTTGTTGGACTTTATTAAAACGATATGTGAATTAATTGTTTAGTGGACTATTAAATTAGTTGGGCTAAATAATTAAATACACGGAAAAGACATTTTTCGTGGACTCGGCCCGAATTGGTGTGTTGACCTAATTTTTTGGTCAAACATATTGAAAAGGTGCGTGACCTTAATTTTAAAGAAAGGCGCGCATGCAATTTGTTTTATATTATTTAATTATTAAGAAATTAGTTTTCTTGGATAATTATTTAATGTGTGATTTATCTTTTATTTGTTAAATGATAAATCATGGAATATTAGATAATAATATGTTTTATCCTAATTTGTTTGGGATAATTATTTTATTTATCTTTTATTTGGAAAAAGGATTAATGTAATAATTATCTCTTAATTATTTAATCCTTGGAGGACAAGGATTACTCTCCTATATAAAGAGAGTTCTCCCAAGCCTTAACACACATGATATTTTCGACTTCTCCTCTTAGAGAGAAGAAGTGATAAAATTCGGCCAAGGGGTATAAGGGAGAAATCTTCGAGATTTTTCCGGGTAGCATATCGGAGGGGTTCGAGTCGAGAATTCCTTCCACCGGGAATTGCTTGGATCACACGATTGGAAGACTGTGGTGCTCTTCACATCTTCACATTCATCCTTTGCGGTTCTTCAACTTGAAATTTGAGATTCAAGAGGTATGATCTACATCCCCCTTGTAGAATAGATCTAGTTGTTTTATTACGTGTATTATATAGATCTAGATCCATAAATCGCTTCCGTTGCGGATGGTATTACTAACAGAGTTAAGTTGACAAAGCTGAGTATAAGTCAAATTGACTTATGCAAAACAGAGTCAATAGGCAGCGGATTTAAATTATAGCCTTTAACTGGATCTTGTTGATACTATTAGAAAAAGCTAAGTATGTAAAACTGAATTCTAGTGAATGTCAGTTTATGAACTGTGTATGCTAGTAACAATCAGTTTCAGTATGCTGAATAAACAATAATAAATGTTGTAAAGTAAATAAATACGTAAAGTAAGTATAGCAAGAATTATAGTGGTTCCAGGTGGTGTAATCCTGTCAGTCCACTCTTCCCATGTGGTGTAGGAGGAAAATTCCACTAAAACTTCCTAAGATGAGCTATTACAAAAATTCCTAAACAATAGTCCTTCACTAATCCTAGCTTCACTATCTAAACACTTGTAGAACATGTGGGATGGCTGCTCTTCAATTGTTTGAAACACTGGTCCTTGAAGGGTTACGTGTGCCTCTTCACCAGCTACCACCACAAACACATTCTACCCGACTGCTGATACAACTGTCCTTGGCAAATCCTTCACGGGATTGCTTCACAGTCGTAACCTTTGATTAAAAATCAAAGTTGGGCTGAGAATCGATAAATTGATTCTTGTTTGTGGTTCTTCAAGGTGTCTGATTTTGGATAAATTCTGTGTAGCTTGAACACTTGAAGAAATCTAGATAAGATCTTGTTGAGCGCAGATATTGAGAGCAATTCCAATGAACTAGACTTGTGCACGAAAATGCTTGTAATGTTGTTAATTCGGTGTTTGATCCTTGGTGCAAACTCCTCTATTTATAGTGTGAGGTTCAGCATTCATATTGCTTGAATTCGAATTGCTTCAACGTCTATATTTTCAGATATTAGGTGTCAGTGACCGTTCTGACTTTATTTACAACGTTCGAATGTACTTTTGGTTGCTTGGATGAATGACTATAAAACTGAGTTTCCTGATCAGTTTTATACTAAGTATGTCAGTTTTCAGTTTGTTAACTGACTTAGAGCATTAACTGAGATTTTACTCTTCTTCAAAAATCAGTACTCTAATTTTACATCTTCTTATAATTGACTTAGCCAGAGTACAACATAACTATATATCTTCTAAGAGTTCATTATCCTTATGAATCTTAGGTCTTCATACATTATCCATAAAGTCAGCTCAGGTCACCACAGACTTGCCTGAATTCTAACTTTACAGTCTCGACTTTCATAACTAATTTTGAGCCTTCAGTTCTTCAATCTTCAATAACTGAGTCTGTGTCCCTCAGTTCTTCTATCTTCTAGATAAGCCAACCGAGTTTGTGTCCCTCAGCGAACTTACCTTCTTCAGTTCATAGTTGGTGTAGTCTGAGTCAGTGTGTCAGTTTGAGTGACTTGAGTGATTTCCAGTTCTTAGGTGATTTTCAGTTTTCAGTTTTACAACACTTCTATCTATTACAGTGCTTGTCTGTTGAAACCTATACAAATATCATACTCTAGTAAATCCTAAACATTTAGTTGTAAACATCTTTTAGCCTTTCACTATAACAGCTAGCTTCAGCACCTAACCAATGGGGTTAAGATAATAAATGAGTAAATACGATGAATCATCATCAAAACACAAATTTTATTTCCAACACATATTGCTTTGACTAGAGTTAACCCTAGCTTTATCCCGAATGATGTTTTACAAATGCTTATAAAGGCAAAGGAATTTCAGATTCGGTAGTTTATCAAGAGTGAGACCGTGAGGATAGATAAATCAATGAGAGTCCACCCACCAAGAAAGAGAAGTGCATTGAAATATATACATCTATATTCTCTTTGGCAAAAATTGAGTCGATGGAGCGTAAAACGCACGACTTTTTCATAGACCGATAAACGCGAGCCTAAGAGTAATATATACTCGGTTCATGATCTACCTTTCTGTCAGTAAAGTGACTTAAACTCTACATTTGGTGGAACCAATCTGAAGACTCAGCTGTGTGATGGACAGCTGGGAAATGTATTCAATTCTATGTTTCAGTAGGGTGGAGTCTACTGAGGCTTCTGTCAGTAGGGTAAAGTCTGCTGAGTACCTGGAATACAGCAGGGTCCCACATCTGTTAAATTCTGTTATGTGACAGCTATACAGTGTCATTAAAAGGAGGACACGTGTAAGGGTATTTATGGCAGATCATACAAATATTCCTGGCGGCTAGGGTTTATGGATTTGTGCCTATAAATACAGTTGTTATTGCATTGTCTGTGTGTGTGAAATCTGTAACTCAGTGCATAATAATAAAGATCTCTTTTCTGCCTTTGGTTATTTATCTCTCTCACTTTGAGAGGGTTTTCCACGTTAAATCTGTGTTCTTGTTTTCTGTTATCTCCTTTGATTATTTACGTTTGATTGCATATGTTTCTATTTCTTGCATCTGAAGTTATCTCCATCAGTTTCATAACAAGTGGTATTAGAGCAAGGTTCTGGAGAAAACAATCCGTACGATCAACTTCATCTTCACCAAGACCTTCAGCAAGGTGCTAGGATCTGTGATAAAGTTGTGATCTTTATCAAGAAAAGATGTCAGCAGTAAACGTGAAAACCGATAAATTTACAGGAAGGAACAGTTTTGGTCTGTGGCAAATCAAGATGCGTGCACTGTTGAAACAACAGGGTTTGTGGAATCCTTTATCTAACAAACCAAATACATGTGCAGCAGATTATGTCAGTCTGGAAGAGAAAGAACATTCAACCATCATGTTGTGCTTATCTGATGATGTTATCACTGAGGTTTCTGAGGAAGACACCACAGCCAAGTTGTGGAAGAAGCTTGAAAGCCTGTACATGACCAAGTCACTGACCAACAAGTTGTTGTTGAAACAGAGGTTGTTCAGTTTAAAGATGCATGAAGGGATTCCACTGAGGTAACATCTTGACCAGCTGAACACAATATTACTTGATTTAAGGAATATTGATGTTAAAATTTAAGATGAAGATGCAGCTCTAATCCTGTTGGTGTCATTACCGGCATCATATGAAAACTTTGTGCAGTCTTTCATAGTCGGGAAGGATACAGTAGCTTTAGAGGATGTGAGGTCTGCCTTACATGCCAGGGAGCTTAGACACAAGGCTGCTGGGACAGACAGTCAGGCTGCTGGGCTAGTAGCTAGCAGCAATAGTCGAAAAGGGTATGGACAGAAGAAGAAAAAGAAGTCAGTGTCCAAAGGTCCTAAGTCTACTGATGTCTGTAATTACTATAAGGAGCAGGGACATTGGAACTCCAATTGTCCAAGGAAGAAGAAACAGCAGGAAGGCAATTCTGGCACAGTAGCCTTGGCTACTCAGCAATCTGATGAGGATCTGGTTCTAGTTGCAGGGGACTCTACACACCATAATGATGTGTGAATACGTAATTCTGGAGCATCCTACCATATTTGTCCAAACAGGGAGTGGTTTTCTACTTATGAGCAGATAGATGGTGGTCAAATCTATATGGCCAACAACAAGGTTTGCAAAGTTGTGGGAATTGGCTCAGTAAAGTTAAGGACAGAGGATGGTAAATTCTGTACACTGAAAGATGTAAGAAATGTTCCATAGATGACCAAGAATTTGGTATCTCTTAGTCTACTGGACAGCAAGGGGTTCAATTTCAAGGGTGAATGTGGACAGCTGAATGTCTTCAAATATTCAGTTGTAGTCCTCAAAGGCATCAAGAGGGGAACCTTGTATATATTACAAGGATCTACTGTATCCGCACCGCTTCGTCGTTTCATCCTCGCGGTTCACCGCCTCTGCGGACTCACCGTGTGCACATGAGACTTGGTCACATGGGTGAAAGAGGTATGCAGGTACTTTCTTCAGCAGGTTTTCTTGGGGGATATAAGGTTAAGAATCTGGACTTTTGTGAACATTGTGTGTTTGGGAAATTGCATATTAGTAAGTTCTTAGCAGGGTTGCACAACATAAAGGCATCACTGGATTATATCCATTCAGATTGCTGGGGTCCATCAAAAGTTGAGTCATTGTGTGGTCACAGATATTTTGTGTCATTCATTGATGACTATTCAAGGATGACTTGGGTGGTGATGATGAAGAACAAAAGTGATGCATTCAGTAACTTCAAGCAGTGGAAGGCCCTAGTGGAGAATCAGTTAGGCAAGAAAATCAAGAACCTTCGTACAGATAATGGTCTGGAATTCTGTTGGACGGACTTTCTGTTATCTCCTTTGATTATTTATGTTCTTCTTGTTTTCTGTTATCTCCTTTGATTATTTACGTTTGATTGCATCTGTTTCTATTTCTTGCATCTGAAGTTATCTTCATCAGTTTCATAACACTTGCCATCTAATTTGAATAATAAAAAGCATGTTCGAGACTAGTTAGTTCGACTACGGGTTGAAGTAATGTGATATTGTCTACATTACTTAGCGGTTGTGAAAGTTATTGCACACACACATTGTCTCATAACGTAAATAGTGTTTAAAGCGTTACCTATGGATATGAGTGGCATGATCTTAATCTCGACTTTCTGAAGCATAGTTTTTTTAATTAACTTGTATACTGATCAGAGTGTCGTTTCTTTTTTGCCTTTTTGCTAGGGACGATCAAAAGCTAATTGGGGGGTTGTTAATAACGCCCTAAATGATACCATTAATTATACCTTTATTCATCCTAAATTCTTCTCAAGAGATGATAAATAGGCTCGTTATTATATCGAATATGTGTCAAATGCTATGTGCGTGTTCCCAGGATCGTAATTCTGCATCTATGTTATTTTCCCAAAGATTTGGTACTGTTTTGCCTCATTTTATGTGGTTTATAGGATGTACCAAATTTGAAGCATTGAAGAATGGATATGGACTAAAAGAAGTATGTTGGGCCAAGTAAAATAAGTCCAAGAAGAAATCTGCTGAAGAAAAAGAGGAAAAGTCAGCCCGGTTTACTGAGGGCTAGGTTTGGTAAACCAAGGGCCTTGAGGAACAAGAAATCGATTCTACCGTATTGTCTAGGTTGGTTAGGGTTTCTATGAGTCATAAGTCGGCTGTTGTATCTATATAATGCCGCATTAGCATAAGTTTTTCATATCTTATTATTGAATCTTCAATTACATTATACAATTTGATGAAATAATGTTATTCCAAGCTTTTGAGGAGTTACTTCTTGTTTTCTCCCTTTCTCTACCTTCTCTAGCTTGAGTAGATCGAGCTAGATCTCCATTGTTGAAGGTATGAAGCTTTGAATGTTTCTTTTTGTCTTAAATATGGTAGATTTGTTCGTATTTATATGTTTTAGTTAATCTGCATGTTTAACGACCCCATGATTTACTTAGATTAATCATAATTGAGCAATGTAGATCCGGAATTAAGAAATGCTGACCCCAGTAAGCCGGCGGTCTATACCGGTTTACCAAAGCATTATTTAGACAACTTAATCTAGAGGATTCACTACCGCTACATTGATCGACATGTTTAATTAACAGTAGGTTAGATCTGGCCAATCTACTTATTGTAATCGTAAAATTAACATGAAATACGAATAGTGAAGTGTTAATTTGGACACAGTTTTGATGGACCCTAGGAACGTGCTGATCAGTGTCGACGGCTGTCTAGGCAGGTTAGCAGTATGAGATAGCGCTCGATATTGGCAATTCTTGTTCTTTATGCGTATTGTCTATTACGGACCAATTAAGGAGGGTAGCTTGTGAATATATTGTCTACTACCATGGTCGGAGTAGATAGGGTTAGGAGTTGTACCCATAGTTTATAATTAATCAAAATCTCGCTCGATTAATTTAAGGAAATTATGTGGGGAGGTACATATAAAGATTAACTAATCCAAGTTAGTAGATCGGTGAGAAGAGGGGGAGAAATACAACGTTTCTTTCATGTTTATTGTTGGTCAATGACCGCCTCTATGTCGCTTCTTAATTTGATTAGAATCGTTTATAGTTAAAGTTGCATTGTCTCTGTGGGATCGACCTTCACTCGCATTTACTATACTACGATGTACCTAAGATTCTTGCTAGTAATATCGACGTTAGTGACTTACATGCGATCACATACCAACTGAAGATCAATTGGCTGATATCTTTACTAAACCACTCACTCATGAAATATTTTGCAAGTTGAGAACTGAGTTGGGAATGGTTGAAATCGATTAAGTTATAAAGAGCAGCTAATTGGAGTAATCAGCTAAGTAACTTCACCAGCTGACTGAACCTTTGCCATTTTGGGTGCGCTCACTTGGCAGGTAAGCCACTGGTAACAAGCGAAGTTAACTTCACTGATTGTTAAGAACAGTTTTATACAACAGCTTAGTAAAGGAGTCACTACCCCTGCCTAATGACCATCCAAGTTACTTCACCGATAAAACTATTATGAATACAGCAAAGTGAAGTGTGAACAAAATGAACTTTACACATGTGGAAAATCAGAGAAGTTCTGGAGAATAATTATTTGAAAGATCACCCACGTGGAGGTTAGTTTATAATCGTGGAGGTAACTATATTATTTTAAATTATAGTTGTGACGGCAACACCTCGATTCCCGGGATTTATCATTACATACCTCAATCCACTCCCCTACTTCACTAAAATACCGTGATTTATATACACAAAATCACGCCATTACTTCACCAAATCTTTCCATATTCAACCGCATTCATACTACTCAAATTAGCCTATATAAACAACACTTAGAGATTTTTCAGAATTCTTTACGCTCCTTTGCATTTCATAAACCCTATTTTCTCTGAAAAATCGAAGTTGTTTCCCAATTCTCAAAATTATTCAAACAATGGATTCATCCTCTTCAACCACTCAAACTGGAAAACAATATGAGAAATCGATTGCCACTGGATCATTCTTTCAAGAAAAACACTACTTTTTTTGGTTAAATGTGAATATATATAACCAAGGTATGAAAAATACAAGAGATTACATCCTAAACAATAAAGTAACTAGGCTAACACATATACTGTGTTGAAAAGAGGTAAGATTTGTTGATTCCAAGCAGCATAAGACCCCTGAGTTTATATGCTACAAGAAACAACAGCCACTAAACACTTAACAACACCCAAAAACTGAAAAAAGCGGTCATATGAGAGCATAACTCACAGAGCCTATCCCATGGTGTGTACAGAAACAAAATAGTCTCATACAACCACCAACAAGCACCAAAATAAATAACAAAATATGTACAAAACCCTAACATCATGTGGTGAAAGTGTACAAAGGGAAAGCAGCCTACATTATATAAAAGATGTGAGTTTTAATACAATGCAGAACATCAGAAATCTTCATAAGAACACCATCAAATCTCTTCATGTTCCTCATATACCAAAGCCAATACACAACAAAAGAAACAGAAGCAGATCTGGCCACATTCCCATGGGAAGTACCTCCGCACTTCCTACTAATCCATCTCACAGCACTGACCACAGTTTCCAATCTCATGTTGATACCTCACCATAGTCTGATCCTTCCCCAAACCATAAAGGAAATAGGACATTGAAAGAACAAATGGGAGGCAGTCTCAAGGACCAAAACACAGGGAGAGCAAAGCTTATCATCAAAATGGATCCTGTCAGTTGTAAGCAAGCAGTTCTTCATTGACATCTAGAGCAGAAAACAGTGTTTAAGAGTTGCCCTAGGATTCTAAACAGACTTGCACCACCAAACCTTAGGGCCATGGACCCTAAAGAAATCATAAGCCTTACTAGGGCATAACTTGGAACCAATAGACCATGAATGCAACAAGGCCACAACAGCAGCAGCAGAACCTGTACTCTCCAAAAGCTTGTCGCTGATTCTAAACACAGCTTTGATCAAAGCAGAATAACCATGCGTATATTGATAGTCCCAAACATCCATATTCTGTAAGTATTCCTCATTGATCCATTTAACCTAAAGGCAATCTTTTTTACATTGAAAGTTCCACAAAATCCTACATAGAAGAGCCAAGTTCCATGCAGAAAGTTGAAACAGCCCCAGACCACCCTCAGATTTAGACAAACAGACCTCATCCCAACCAATAAAAGATTTCCTATTAGAGTCACAAGAACCCCCCACAGAAACCTTCTGCACATTTGATCCATCTTCAGCTTAACACGGCCAATAACGGGATAGATACCAAGCCAGAAGCAATACACGCCCTGTATAACAGATAAAATAAGATGTAGCATGCCAACAAAAGAAAGGGTAGCACCTTTCCAGTTACAGAAGTAGTTCCTCAAAGATGCAAACAAGGGATCATAATGGACCACATTCACCCTGACAACACAAAAAGGAATGCCAAGATACTTTCCTTCAAACTAGTAATATCAAGCAAATCAGCCTTATCACTCTCATTAAGACCAGCACAAAACATCTCAGATTTGAGAAAATTTGCAACAAATCCAGAGCACTCACCAAAAACTAACAAACAATTCATCAACAGGTTGATAGAAATAGGGGTCACCTCTTGCAAAGAGCATCAAATCATCATCAAAGGCAAGGTGATTAATCTGAATGTCGGCACAACCAACATGGTAGTTGAACTCAGAGTCTTCTCCTAAAATCCTTAACATTTTGGAAAAATACTCCATACCAATGACAAACAAGAAAGGAGAAAGGGGGTCACATTGTCTTAGACATCTCTTGCCATGAAAAAAACCCCTTCAACTCACCATTGATAGATAGGGAATAGGATGCAGTAGACACACACAACATAATCCATTTAACAAACCTATCAAGGAAACCAAAACCCCTCAAAACTGCCTCCAAAAAGGACCAATGGACAGAGTCAAAAGCCTTCTTGATATCCACTTTGATCATGCATCTTGGAGGGCCCCTCTTTACACCATAGTGTCTGATCAGTTCTTGGCAGAGAAAAATGTTGTCAAACATAGCCATACCATCAACAAACCAGTCTGAGCTTCATCAATAAGATCAGGCAAAAATATTAGCGAAAGGATGCAATAACCTAGGATTGCTGACTTTTCTCAATCCACCTATCAAAGACATTTGTTATGAAAGCTATCTCTTTTTGGAAAACTGCCTAGTTTGTTTCTGGGCTCTTTAATGAAGAAGGTGTAGAAATGGGTGAAGACATGATCGTTGCATCTGTCAATGGTACAGAAGTGGTAATTATAGCAAAGGTAATTCGCAAACACCTCAAACTCTTAAATAAAGGTCATGAAAAAGTGGCCCTTGTACCACAAAACTTGGATGATTTCTGGGTAACAATCGCTAAAACGGCGAACCCAAGCTCTAAGAAGTTCAATTGTCATAAATCTACCTTGAAGAAACCCTTCAGTGATTTCAGTGCTTTGATTGGAAAGAACATTGAAGGCAAGCTAGGGGCAAATAACGCCATGACAGATGCTAGAATGCGCCTAATGGGAATCATTTACAATAGTCTGGAGTTCAATTAGGCAAACTATTTCTTCCTGAGAATCAAATAGAAAATCCAAGGTGAGGCCAATGCTGCTAAAAAAGGGCTAGCAAAAGGCAGGAAGAAAAAGGGGATCTTCTGGGTAAAGAAGTCCTATGGAATTCAACTCCACTATCTCATGCAATGCCTGAAAGTACCAGTAATAAAACTTCATAAATTGCATGACTCCAAACTCATGTTTACCTATGTCAAACAGCAAAAGAAAGCAGGAAGAGGGAAGAGAAAGTAACCTAGCAGAAACACAACTGGCCAAAGAAAGAAGCAAAAGGTTCAAAGAAATTTGGACAAGGAAGATTTTGGAAAATTAGTAGATGAAGAAGAGGAAGATGAGACAGATGACGATCATAAACACCAAGAGGAAGAAAGTAGTGGTGATGATAATCAACCCGAAATGAAGAGGTTGAAGAAGATAATGGAGATGATGATGAGACTCCAGAAGAACCAGCAAACATATCTGCCAGAGAAATTGATGATAGAATTGCTGCATATATAGAATGAAAGGAGGGTGATTCCAGACTTCAGCTTTATAATTCAGAACACATGCTTGAAGAAGAAGCTTGGTTTTTTTTGTTTTCTTGGGATCACAACCCTGGTTGGTGTACTTGATGAATCCCTACTTTGGGACTTGGTAGATGCAGCAAAGGCAAAAATGCCTCAAAATTCTAATGAAGACAGTGGTAACTCAGATGATGATAGTGATGATCATGATAATGATAATGGTGATGATCTTAATGGTAAGGGTGGACAAGATAAAGAAATTGAGAAACCAGCAGATGCAATTGATGATGATATTACCTTAAGTACATTTTTGCAGACACAGGGGTTAGCAAAGAAAATCCCACCCGCTAAGGCCACATCATCAGGTCAAGCCGATGATCAGCAGATGCCAACTGATAACACTCCTGCGCCGGTTTCACATGCTCCACAACTGTCTGTTGACACTACAACTGAACCAACAGCAGTGTTGGACATTGGATCCGCTTATGCCACTCCAGTAAAGGCAACTCCCAGCAAAGAGCAAGGGGGAATAAGAGAAAGTATTGCACCAAAAATAACTTCTACTCATGTAATTGAAGACATAGAATCAGGTGTTGATGTTACTTAACCAACAACACAACACCGAGAACCAGCTGTGATTCCTACCACTTTCCCACACCAAGACAGAGGTCAGCAAACAGAAACAGAACCAGCTGATATCCGTCACAAATTTGCTTAATTTTCTACTGGCATATCCAATGAGGCTTTTCAAAAAGCAGCAGATTTGTTGGCTAAAGAACTGGAACAACAAGAAATGTATCTCAGATTCATGACTCTAGCATTTAAAGATGAGAGCCACTCCTTAGAGAAAAGATTTCAAGCTATTGCTGAGTACATTGATGCACAAAATATTGTTGTGCAAAGGCAGGGTGACCTAATACGGCAGATGAACATAAATTTCACCAATAATATTACTGGCCTTAGACAGCATGTTTCTCAAGAAAATAAGTCAATGGCCATGGATTTTAGCACCAGATTTCAAAGTGTGACTGAGAAGTGGGCTTATCATGATGAAAGATTCACTTCGATTGAATCCAAACTGGATACTCTGATTGGTACAACTAAAGCCACAAGTAGCATTTTACTGCAACAAAGGGATGATGCTGCCAAAAAAGGAGTAAAGAAATGATAAGCCTGAAGGATCCACAGCTAGACCCCCAAATTTTACTGAAGAACAGCTAAGAGCAAGAGACAGAGAAATGAAAATCAGAGTTGAAGCTGAAGAACAACAAAGAAAAGCTCAGGAGAAGAGGGAAAGGACCTCAAATGAACCTTGCATTGGATTCCTTCATCATATCCAAAGAAGAGATGATGACAAATATAGATCAGGAAAGCAGCAAAGGCCTGGATCTAGTTAGCTAAGAGGCTCAGCAAGTCAACACCGATCCAGCACAAGCAGAGGTAGCAGCAGTACTAGATAAGCTGGTGAGAAAAAAGCTTTCATAATTCACAGAAATAGGCAAGAGTATGATGCTGAGATATTGGACAATGTAAAAGAGTTTTTCAGAACTCAAGACAGTCTGTATCCAAATCAAAAGCAAGATGAAGCATGGACAGACTGGCTAGGCTATTATGATGAGAAGATGAGAGCTGATATGGCCAAAGTTTACAATGATGTCAAAAGAGTGTATGCATCTCTTAAGCAAAATACTGGATCTAGCACAACCAGCAGACCAAGTCAAGTCATACCCCTTACTGCAAAAGGACCAGATGATCTATCCAATGAACAACAGGAGGATTTCAACAACATGGTAAAATTCTTCAGTCCTATAGGGAAAATGGACTGTCAGGAACAATGGGGTCTGTTCAAGAATCTCAAGTTTGCTGATTCACACATTGTTGAAACTAAGGATAGACTTGAGAACTACTTTGGAGGAGAACCAAGGAAAATGAGACTATGCCTGATTTCCACAGACTCATCAACAAGAGAGTATTTATTGGGGTCTCTGAGTACATTGCTATGGCTTAATGGAAATGAATGTTCCTAGAAATTGATTGGAAAGACATGGAGGAGGTTCAGACTACAAAGTTCAAAAGGTACAAACAGAACTTAAGCAAAATGTAGATGTAGCACTCTGAATCTGTCTTGAACTTACTTGTCTTATTGCCCTGAATGGATGAATAAAATTTCTGAGTTTTATTCCATTATTATTATTATTATTATGAAAATTTGCATACTTATGTTCAGGTTTATGAAGGTTTTGGCATCATCAAAAAGGGGGAAATTGTTAGGAACATTTTATTATGTTTTGATGATGGCCATACTAGCTGTTAAGCAAGCCTGAAATAAGTTAGAAATCTCTGTATAAGTCTTTATTTAAAGTCTGACATGTTGTAAAAGTTGAGTCAGACAAGTATTGTACTAGTTGGTAGAATGGCTAAGTAAAATGGAAATCCGGCAGAGTGAAAACAGCTAAGTACCAGTAGAGAAGCATGAAGACATATGGTCTTACTTATATTCAGGGAAGTCTGTGATGACCTTGGTTAAGTCTAAGTTAAATTTCAAGTGATGAAATTCAATGTTAAATATGGTGTACACTGATCTTACACAAATCAAGGATCAGTGAAATACAAGGACTCTTGTAAACTCAAAGAAATGAAGAAACTTTGTGAACCGGCAAAGTAAACTGACTATCGGCTGAGTAAAGACAAAGCAGTGAAGGAAGAACTAAAGCACTTGACCAATTCAAGTAACAGCCAAGTGAAGAGACAACTGAGTGAACTATACTTGTTCAGATTATGAAAAATAAGGAAAATTCAGAGGATCAAGCATTCAATGCATAATCAATCAAGCACGGATTTTGTGATATACGTTTGAAGAAAATCCGATCACTGAAATCAAGGAGAATATAATTAAGTGGGAATCAAGAATTAAATCAAGGATTATTCCCCACATTGAATAGCCAACGGACAGAAATTCAAATCAAGGATTATCAAGGCTATAAATAGAAAGCATTGACAGACAGGAAAAACAACGATCAATCTGATAAGAAACAAGCAGAAACTCTGTCAATTTGAAAAGCTTTCTATTTGAACTTAAAGGAAATATCTAGATATCAACTCAGCAATCATAACTCAAATTCCACATCAATTACTAAGATTGATCAACCGAATCTGTGAATCCAATTCACACCATTCAAGCAACTGAATCAGAGCCATCTGAGAAGGAGTTGTGTTTGTGATAGCTGCTGAAGGATTTGTTCCCAAGGAGTAGTGTTGAAGACTGAGTCACTGAAGCTTTTGAAGCCATGGAGTGATAGTCTTGTAGATTGTGAAGCTTATGTAGCCAAGGACAATCTTGCTATTGTATCAGTGAAAACAATAGTGAATTCCTCCAATCATTACAGGAGAAGAGTGGATTAAGGGATTACGCCACCCTGAACAACTATAAACCTTTGTGTCTATTTACTTTCAGCACTTTACTTTACTGCACTTACTTTATTTCATATTATATCTGTGATTGCATATCCTACTTTGAATTAACATTTTAAGAAGGCACTTATCCGCTGCACAAAAGCTTTTACTTCAAGAAAAGTTTTTGAAACTCTAGTTTAGTCATTCACCCCCCCCCCCCCCCCCCTCTGACTATACGTTTACCCTTCTCTGGGACCAACATTGTCATAAGCCTACAAACACCGAAATGTTTAGGCTCTTAGACAATTTTTCTAGAATTTATAACATTTTCTTAAAAGGGTATTTTAGTCATCGTTAGATAAGATACGTATTACCCACATGATTCATAATCACATGGTTCAGACATCATCAGAGTGACATTTGATTACATGTTTTTCTTCTAGAGAGATGACATCTAGAACAACCACAAATATTTAGGATAACAGCCATACAGTTTTATAGTTGAGATTTAATCACCTATATCGACTATATAGTGACTGTAATCTAGTGTGCTAGATTCGGTGAACATTCAACTTTATCGGAATAACATTTATTCCTTACAATTGAATTTGTCTACTAAATCCTAACAAATAACTGAACTCGTGTTCTTCATAAGAACCGGGACACTATAACATTTATTTAGTTCTTTAATCAGTTTACTAGACTTAGAATATTATATAGTAAATGCTGCAATGTTTGCTTCACTTTCCAAATCTAAGAATATTCTGTATTTAATCTTTCTAGCTTAATCACACACGTAAGATATCATATATCTCAGAGATGACTTGAATTTAGATAGATTTACCTCAACTTACTTGATTAGAATAGAAACTTCGATAAGTTCTCTTATTTAAGCCCATGCCCTAACTTTCCTTTTTAATCCCTTAAGCTCTTGTAAGTATTTCTTAGTGTAGTCTTCATAAGACTTGAGAAAGATCAGAAGAGCTATGTCTTTCATTTCCTTTCATAAAGAAAATCTAAAGTTTATTAAAAAGTTTATTTAACCTTTTGAATCGTATTCAAAACATTGACTATTTAATTAACCTTTAAGTAATGATTAAAGAATTAAATCAGTACTTAAATCTTACAATTTTGAAAACAACCTTTCCAAAATTTGAAGTGGTCATTCTTATTCAACGTTAAAATTAAATGTCATCGTATGACAGAATGAGCATATTGGATCATATTCAATATATGATTAATTCATTGAAACTAATTTCAAGTGATTCAATCATATTATGAGCTTCCGTTTTTTATTAATAATTAAAGTATTTGAGCACTGCATCAAATATGTAGTCTCTTTTAAAGGATGTAGGATCTTAGATCTAAACGAGTTAGATCTACGCGCAGCGGATGGATCACGACTTATACATCACAATACATAATTAAAGGACTTAAACTACTACAAGGGGTTAAGAAAAACATACCAATAGTAAGGAAGAAAAGCTTTAATCTTAGGATGAGAAGCCTTGATCTTCCAATGTGTTCTCCAAACGGTGGTTGGTGGACACCGATTCTTGGAATTGGAACCTCTTTGATATGAAACCGAGAAAAATCCAAGAGAGAAAACCTATACCCAATCGGTTTAACAAAATAAAAGAGATAATTCTAATTATTATTATCCAATAAAAATAAGAGATAATTATAATCTTATAATAAGAAAATATAATTATCCTTATAGTTAAAAGATGGATAATAAATAAATTATTTTCTTTTATTTATCCAATTAATTATTTAACAAATAAATAACTAATTACACAATATGTCATTTATCCAAGAAAACTAATTTCTTGGAAAATCCAAGACATATTGGCGCCACACTAAGCCCACGAGACCCACAGAAAATGTCTTTTCTGTGTATTATATTATTTAGCCCAACTAAATAATATCCATGCATATCAATTAATTAGCCCAGCCAATTAATCATCACTGAGGCCCAAATAACAAGATTATTAGACCGAATTACAGAAGGCACATCGGGGACCATGGACCAATAACCAGTAGCTCAAATAATTAATTATTCATCGAACATAATAAGTACATTAATTATTAATTCCGGAATTACGCAACCATAAACCTGAAACTGAACTCTACCGATTATAGATGTATACTTATACTCAACCCATAGAGTGAATCAGCGTCCATTGATATAATCACTACATATGGATTAACCCTCCATAGACTGTCCATTCTGAGTGGGAAGTCTCCGTGAACCCGACTCAGAATATCTTATCCTTATTTACCATTAACCCCCTGATGATCAATTAGTGCACATATCTGACTAGTAGCTAATTAGTCAAATGTGAACTCTCGGGATCGATCACTTTCTTAGGGCTAACAAATAAGGGGACTGTCTCTCTACTTCCCACAGGAAGGAATGGATTTCATGTCTGTGAAAATCAGAACTACTCACTCATCAGGAGATAGTGCCAATGAGAAGTGGCTTGGAACACATATCTAAGTGAATCGTAACTAACACATCGAACACTACCCCGAGACAAGCAGCACCCTGTGATCACCTCAGGATTAAGGTTGATCCATATATGATCATCTAATGATTTAATAAGATTCCTCGATTACGGAATTATACCGAGAAATACGATTAAATCGGTCCGATCCTATATGAATGCCATCATATATAAATGCCCCACGTAGGTACCCTCTACCGACAAACCGGATAAGACTATCACACCCTAAGGTGTTCTGGGCGCATTATTGGTGTTTTAATCAAGAGACCCTAAACTCTGATTAAGTTCACCACGGACTAACAATTTAAGTATATCACCACTAACTCAATCCTCACGTGTAATCCGTACACTGAGTTAAGCGGTTACATACTGATATACTTAGGTTTTGCAGCAGTGTATTACTTTACAAGCACAAAGCAAGTAATAAGGTGAGATAAATTTTGTCATCCATTATTAAAAACAATTACACAAATTGTCTTTCGGGCACTACACCTAACAATCTCCCACTTGCACGAAATGACAAGCAATGATTGTTTTTAGAGCACACCCATTCTCATCTTATTCACAACACTCTCCCACTTGCTCTAAAAGCAGATGAGATATATCCCTCAATGCCATACCCTCCAAGCACTCGACTTGGTACACTGATCATTTAGGTTTTCGGCTCGAGACGATCTTTAGGATCGAAACGTCGCCGGTCCATCTAATCAGGCAGTATTCTCTCTCAATATGATTTTGACCTCTAGTGACTGAGAATATCCTTCTAAGCTGTCTCTTCACTGTTTTCACAATGAAGTGATATTGGCTTACTAGACCTGGAATTACTCCCAGATCATGAAGGAAATTCCTAAGCTATATCGCCACTTCAGCTGCCCCGAAAGCTGCTACGTATCCGATTAATTAAAGTCGAATTGGCGGTGCTGGATTTCTCCAGACTATAGCTCTATCACAATGAGTAAACACTGAGCCCGAGATCGTCCCAACGATCATCCTTAATCTGACTATATGTCAGAATCAGTGTAATCAACCATATTGAAGTTTGCACCTGAATATACAAGCACATTATTCCTCGTTCTTCAAAGATTCTTGAGGACGTACTAAAACCGCTATTCAATTCTCAAATCCGAGATTCGACTACTATTGACTTGTGATAACTTGACTTGCCGTTATCCAAGAGAGACTCTATCCCATTTTCTCTTTATCCGAAGATTTAGAGAATCATTCATGAGAGGTAGGGTAGGACTACTCTCGTTGAATGTTGCATCCGTATATGCAAGATCATCTTAACTAATAAGACGGATGGGATAGCCAATGACTAATTCTTGTGAATTTGACCGAATCAAATTTTAGAATATAGTCTAATTCTCTCATCTAGAGAATTTTGGCGTGTCAGTTTCCGACTTCAGATAGCACACCCATGTTGTTTCCAACCGTTTCAGTGTTATCATTCATGAACACTAATACTACTACTTTACCAATATTGGTATCCAGTCTAACGAAAGACTTATCAATATTCTAGTCAAGTCCACATATTTTAAAACATGTGACTTTCAATGACCGAGAGGTTCTCTTAAATCCACAAAGGATATAAGCCCCGGCAGTCGTCCTACCATTTTTTCTAACCAAGACCCTTCTGTTCCGAATGAATCAAGACTCCGTTTGTCGGCAAGAAAGTCTCAGGGAATCACCCCTATTTTCTGCTTTCTAACAAAATTTAGCAAGAGTGAGTGGTGAGAGAGTTCAAGGTCTGGTTAACTCTCTACTTGTCAGGGAATCACCCCTAGACCACTCAGCTTTGCGCTGAAAGTTTAAACTTTCCTATTCATTCGACTCTTTTCCGTGTAGATCCAATTGCTCCCACTGGCCTGAGACACTCAGGTTGTTCTACAAGAGGCTGAACAGAACTGGAGTACCAAAAACTCCATTCACAGGGTTAAGGCTTTCAAACCAACCTCTATGATCATAATCCTATACAGCCCACCAAGAGCCATAGGTTATTAATCACCCTAGCAGACTATAAAGTCCACAAAACCACAATGGGTCAACGGTTAGACCATACTCCCACTGCGTTTTGGGTGGATTGACATTCTGATCTAGTAGTATTTATCAGTGTAGTCACCAACAACCGATGTTGGGCGTGGACTGATTAAATCAGATAGTAACTTCCTAGAGTAACCGTACTCCAAGGTCTAAGGTTGTTATGTATGGATTCTTTCAGAAAGGGTGTGACAGTTCAACCGTCACTTTCTGATATCAAGAATCTTATAATCAACCTTCACTCGTCACATTAAGATATTTCACGAATAGTTATATTCTGTGCGTGTGTGCAAAATCTCCAGTCCTACCTTCAAGCACTAAGTGCTAAATGCCTACATTTACGGAAGTGGTGTGAACCGAATTCACTCCTTATCCATAAATTCACGAGCATCTTCTAGGTAGACTTCTCGGTTTACATAATAATGTTAACCGTTATTTTGCAACAATATCTTAACCGAGTTAAGCAGTGTATTGTAGCATATAACTAACTATGCAAGGCGAGGCTATGGTTTCTTCCTCAGTGAAAATCACTCCACTTGAAGGCAGGCCGAGCATCAGTCCAAAGACTATGCGATAGCCTATTTCTGAGCATGGAATACTCTATTCTCTGCTAAAATCAGAGACTTCTCCTCGTATTCTTTCGATAAACTAAATCGCGTTTCGAGTAGTTATTAGACAAAATGTCACCACTCAAAAACTCCCACTAGATTGTGTCTCTCACTAGACCCCGAAGGTCATGATGAACAAGCTATGTTACCCCTTCAAATCTATTACCCTCTCCCGATTGAAAGGAAACTTAGTCATTGTTCCTTTGAGATAGTGTTCCTAGACTGGGAGACAGGAATCACCATTAGCCAGTCGTCAGGTCTTATCTCTAGAATATATGCACTAATTAATAGATATTGAAGGGTCGTTTATCTTAATACGGAAACCTTTTACCTTTAATAGTTTTAGATGTGTTACACATACCTATTCAGCTTTTCTTAGTGGTTCTGTCTTTATCAAACAAAGGTCCGAGTCTCAGATTCGTAGTACAAATGTCATCTTCACTTTGTTTAAGGCAACTGTAGTATCGAGATAGAAGTGAATCCAAGGAAAGAATCCGAAATTCATTTCATTATATCACTCCCACTATTCTAGCTGAAACAACTGGCCGTTGTCTACTCTATTAATTGTTAATGCACAGCTTCCTTGTTCTTCCAAAGAACTAAGCTACCGAGTCAAGTTACTCGGTTAAGAAAGTCGCTAAGGATTCATTGGTTGAGTGATCCGAAATCACTTTCCTTATCCTATACTTTCTTTAATTAATGTTTCGGTTTAGCCTCAAACTTAGTTTAGATGATTAACACTTGCAGACATTGTTTCCCATTCTTGACTTTCCTTAAAAGGAAATAGTCTTGAACTAGCAGTTCATTTGATTCGACACTACTCGTGAATTGTGGGATGTCTAATGAAAGCGTCACCCAGTGGGACTAATTTTCTAATAAATCAGATGAACATAAGATAAAAGCTCCCACTAGTTTATCGGTTCCAAATACCGTCTAAATAGCGACACTTTAATTTATGATTCTCCAATTTTTCTATTAGAAAATTTCTCGTGTAGACACTACACAATTAAAATTCACTAGAAGAATTTTATCGTCCCAATCATCTTTCAAACTAACTACGGTTGTCTCTCGTTCTGCACGAGTGACAGCAGTGACATACTTATTTACATCACTTAAGTTTTGAAGGCGTTTTGAAGTCTCGAGAGAAATACCTCTTCCGAAAAATTAATCGCATGTGAGATTAATAAGTACAACGTTCTAGTTACTTACCACTTTTTAACGAAGTTATTACTAGTCAATTTTACACTAGGAGTCTAGCACTCTACAGAGATATGTATAACAGTGGTAAATAAAATTGACAGAATAAATCCAAATCATACACTACTAATAAATTTTAGGAACTATAAACTAAGTACTTATAGTCTATCCTACCGTTCAAAGGATTTAATCTAATGCCTCAGTGCCGCCTTAGGGTAGGTCAAAGAGGTTTCGATTAATATTGAAGATCAGATTGAGAATCGAACATCTCATTTGTGATCGTCAATCACCTTTCCTTTTTCAGCCAAGGTACTACCAAAAATACCCTTTATGAGTGTGACCTACTGTCTCAGATTTTTAGGTAGACCCCGAGTGTGCCGCCTTAGGGTCGGTCAGTGACCCGGCGAATACCCAAAATCCTATCCTTTCGGAGACCAATCCTTGAATTTTGATAGCGGTGAAGGCCTTCCTTAGGGGGCCGAAATCAAAGCCGGCACGAGGCGTCAGTATTCTCTCATGTTGCTTGTGTCAACAGTAGAGGCCGTGGGGTCGGCTGTCGCCTCTCCCGCTCCCACTCAATATTTTGAAAAAAGTGGTGGGTTTACTGATCACGTTTTTGGACTTGATGTTACATTAAAGAACAATAAATCATAGGCCCGGATGTTGTTGGTTACGTGGGGTAGCCCACCCGACCTATTTGTTGGAACATATGTGGCCGTCGGACGGGTCAAGACTAGGGGAGCTCCGTTGAGCCGTAGTGGCACTTCGGATGGCTCAGCCTTGCCAGACCCCCGTGCAAACGCCACACGTGGAGGGTGAAGTCGATCGAGCCGTAGCTACTGTTGACCACCCAACCGTGGTTAAACCACTTTCGAACCATGTTTGCCCGTGATTATCCAATCCTTAAACATCAAACTTTCACGTAGACACTACGGAACAAAAACGTAATCTCGTCTAGGTAAGGTGGAATTCACCGAGAATCCAACACCTTAACCACGAGGTTTCGGGATTTTACTCCTTATGCTTTCACAGAGTGGGATTCACCGAGAATCCATCACCCAACCTCGACGATTGAAAAAACCCGTGCTCCTCGGTTTTTACCCTCATTAGTTTCTAATTAATATCAAACAATTAATTAAAACTAATTGCGTGTTTTATACATGCCGAACTAATTCCTCGAATTAATTTCTACATGTATGCATATGGAGTGGAATTCATGATATGAGGCATGTCATGGCAATTTTCCGGTTCTACACATACAATCTAAACATGTATACTAGTGCGGAAAATAAACACCGAGATGGACCGTTGGCACCCCCGTATCTAATCTATTAGAAAATACATAACCAAAACCCTAACTAGGGTTTACTTCTTTCTAACATAATCTGCAGCTGTTCAAAATCTTCGACAATCGGCAAACCAAACGAACTCGGATCACGACGAAACTTTCCAGATCTGTTCCTCACTCCTTGGGCTTCAATATGGACGGTTGGATCGGAGCTTTGACTTGTCAATTTTCTCCAGTGAGCCGCCCAACTTGCTGCTGGATCTGACTTTTACAGCAGCACCTCAAAGACTTCCCGAGGCTGATCGGGAATCGAGATGAAACCCGATCGACCTGAAATTTTTATACCACGTCAAAAACTCCGTATTTATCAATTTGACCGGTTGTATTTGTGTTTAACTCTCCTAGAAATTCGAGGAAGTCACAGGTAGTGTTTCTGTGAATCCTGCATTTTTCTGTTACAACAGCTTCTTTGCAGCAACGAACGGATATCAAAACAGACTCTGATCTACGCCAAATTTTGTGGAATTGTTCATCATCTTCCAATCTTTATTCTGACCGGAAGGATCGTCGTTTCAACGGCTCGATCAACGGGAAAAACGAAATAACTAAACAGCTACTAAACAGATCTATTTTCTGGAAATTAAAATTGCAATAAAAATAAATTACATAATTTCCTATACTCATATGAACGAATTATCATCGTTTATATGAGTTTACAATAGATCTAACGGGTAAACAGCGCCAACCCCCAATCCATCTCTTCAACCATAGCAATAAATCATTATCAAAGCATAAAACAATAAATAAAATTTACCTACATGCAATTCCACTCCTTTAAATCGTTTAATTATGATTATGACTATATAAATCGTGGAACCTGGCTCTGCTACCACATAAAGGATGTAGGATCTTAGATCTAAACGAGTTAGATCTACGCGCAGCGGATGGATCACGACTTATACATCACAATACATAATTAAAGGACTTAAACTACTACAAGGGGTTAAGAAAAACATACCAATAGTAAGGAAGAAAAGCTTTAATCTTAGGATGAGAAGCATTGATCTTCTAATGTGTTCTCCAAACGGTGGTTGGTGGACACCGATTCTTGGAATTGGAACCTCCTTGATATGCAACCGAGAAAAACCCTAAGTTTTTCTCCAACCGGGTGGAGCTAAGGATCGAACTCCTTAGCCTTTTTTCTTTATGAATTTCGTGGCTTTCTCCTCTCATAGGGCTCGGGGAGAACTCTCTTTTTATAGGCAAAATCTAAGAGAGAACTATACCCAATCGGTTTAACAAAATAAAAGAGATAATTCTAATTATTATTATCCAATAAAAATAAGAGATAATTATAATCTTATAATAAGAAAATATAATTATCCTTATAGTTAAAAGATAGATAATAAATAAATTATTTTCTTTTATTTATCCAATTAATTATTTAACAAATAAATAACTAATTACACAATATGTCATTTATCCAAGAAAACTAATTTCTTGGAAAATCCAAGACATATTGGCGCCACACTAAGCCCACTGGGGCCCACGAAAATGTCTTTTCTATGTATTATATTATTTAGCCCAACTAAATAATATCCATGCATATCAATTAATTAGCCCACCAATTAATTATCACTGAGGCCCAAATAAAAAGATTATTAGTCCGAATTACAGAAGGCACATCGGGGACCATGGACATATAACCAGTAGCTCCAATATTTAATTATTCATCGAACAGAATAAGTACATTAATTATTAATTCCGGGATTACGCCACCATAAACCTGAAACTGAACTCTACCGATTATAGATGTATACTTATACTCAACCCATAGAGTGAATAAGAGTCCATTGATATAATCACTACATACGGATTAACCCTCCATAGACTGTCCATTCTGAGTGGGAAGTCTCCGTGAACCCGACTCAGAATATCTTATCCTTATTTACCATTAACTCCCTGGTGATCAATTAGTGGACATATCTGACTAGTAGCTAATTAGTCAAATGTGAACTCCCGGGATCGATCAATTTCTTAGGGCTAAAAAATAAGGGGACTGTCTCTCTACTTCCCGCAGGAAGGAATGGATTACATAGCTGTGAAAATCAGAACTACTCACTTATCAGGAGATAGTGCCAATGAGAAGTGGCTTGGAACACATATCTAAGTGAACCGTAACTAACACATCAAACACTACCCCGAGACAAGCAACCACCATGCGATCCCTCAGGATTAAGGTTGATTCCATATATGATCATCTAATGATTTAATAAGATTCCTCGATTACGGAATTATACCGAGAAATACAGATTAAATTGGTCCAGTCCTATATGAATGCCATCATATATAAATGCCCCACATAGGTACCCTCTACCGACAGTCCGGATAAGACTATCACACCCTAAGGTGTTCTGGGCGCATTATTGGTGTTTTAATCAAGAGACCCTAAACTCTGATTAAGTTCACCACGGACTAACAGTTTAAGTATATCACCACTAACTCAATCCTCACGTGTAATCCGTACACTGAGTTAAGCGGTTACATACTGATATACTTAAGGTTTGCAGCAGTGTATTACTTTACAAGCACAAAGCAAGTAATAAGGTGAGATAAATTATGTCATCCATTATTAAAAACAATTACACAAATTGTCTTTCGGGCACTACACCTAACAATCTCCCACTTGCACGAAATGACAAGCAACGATTGTTTTTAGAGCACACCCATTCTCATCTTATTCACAACATCCTTGTCTCTAACTATTATAACAGGGTTGCTCGTGTCAATCCTTATTTAAAAAGATTAAAATTACTTATTCATAATAAATAAATACCGCCATATTAATTTATCATTATAACACTTTACAGTCGAGATAAAACTTTCCTTATTTGGTTATCACTGTAACCGCATTTTAATCCGGCTAGATGTCCTTATGTGTGCGACCAAATAGGCTTCAGAATATGTTGGCCATAGGTACAAAGTGCATTTACTAAAATACCTTTCATACCTAACGATCATGGATAGCATCTAGCAACACGCCATGACCCCCAATCATCGGAAGAGTCAAATGCAATGAGTACTACCTTTCATGTCAAACGGTTACCGTGTAAATATATTGTTGGTCCCTTGGAAAGGCTAACACAAGTTTAGAGGGGGTGTGAATAAACTTGTCACCAAAAACTTTCCCAAAACTGAAAGTACCCCAAACTGAGTTTCTTCGAAACTCAAACTGAATCTCAGTTCAGTTCTGTTCCTATCCTTTAAACTTGCACAAGAGTTCAGCTAACTCAACTGAGTGTAAGTCAATACTGACTTATTCTTAGTCTAGTTAACTGGCAGCGGATAGAACTAGCCTTTAGTGCAATAGATGTGTCAAATAAAATATCTAAGATTCCTATGTATCAGTTATGTGCTGACTCAGTGTCTGATGTTTGCTGAGTAATAAATAACAAGATAATGCAATAACTAAAGCAATCACAACACAAATATAAGTGCATAAAGTAAATCAACACAGAGTTTTTTTATGGAAGTTCCAGGTGGTGTAATCTCGTAAGTCTCCCATTCTCATGTGGTGTAGGAGGTATCACTAAAATCTTGAGATAACCGTTACAAAATCCTAGCCTAATGGCAGTCCTTCACGACAGCCTAATTTCACTGTCTACACATAATGAAGAAAGGTAAGATTGCTCCCTTCACTCTGCACACTGATCCTTCGGAGGTGGAATGACTCCTTCACCAGCTCACCACTAACACAAACACAGTCCGCAGACTGCACCAATAGCTGTGGCAACCAAGTTGCAACTGTATGAGGAAAGGTGGAGTTTCTCTCCTCAAACTATGCACAGCCAACCCTTTTTCACAAAGGTTAGGTTTAGAATTAATCAAGAGATTAATTTTGTGAGCTGTTTGCCTCTTCTGGATATGGCGTTGCAGCTCCAAGATGCCTTCTTCCCCCTTAATGGGTTACTGAATATTTCTTCATAATCTTCAAGGCAATTTTGTTGGCTTCCCTTTTTTCAGATATGAAATCTGATTTTCTGGATCTGGATCTTTAGATATATGCTTTTTAAAACTTATCCCATATCTCTTTTTCAAGTTTCCCTCTGTGTATTTATAGGGGAAATGTAACGGTCAGATAAATTTTATAGCCGTTACATTTGTTGTTTAGACAACGTTTATATGTACGACCTTTGTCGTTTTGTTATTTCAAATTCAATAAGGCCTTAACTCAGTTTTCTAATTTTCTTCAAAACTGAGTACCTCGTATATCTGAATTCAATTGACTAAGTCAGAGTACACCAATCAGTTTCTTCTTTTCTTGGTAATTGATAATCTTTGTCCTTAAGATTATTCTGTTTTACATGATCTATAGTTCAGTTCCAGGTCACCACAGACTTGCCTGAATCCTGACTTATAGTTTTGACTTAATCAGCTTCTAACTGAGTTTGCCACCTCAGTTCTTCAGTCTTTTTAGATAAGCCAACTGAGTATGTGTCCCTTAGTTCTTCAGTCTTCTTAGATAAGCCAACTGAGTCTGTGTCCCTCAGCGAACTTATCTTCTTTAGTTTTATCATAACTAAGTCTGATCCCTCAGTTCTTCAGTTCTCATATGTAAACTCAGTTTTCTTGTTGTGACTCAGCTATTCGCCTAGTTCATATCTATTACAATGCTTGTCTGAAACAACCTATACAAAGTTCAGACTCTAGATAGAACTTATACATTTTTCTCTAGACCATTTCATGCTTCTTCTTTCATTATGCACTATAACAGTTAGTTATGACTTCATCATCAAGGGTTGTAAGTGATCTCACTAAGTACGTGATAAATCATCATCAAAATACAAATAATATTTCCAACATATATTCCTATCGCTGTTACAATATTCATACGGTCGTATCTCGAGTGTCAATACATTGACGACCGTATCTTATAATCTGGATATCACACACTCTCTCTCGAAGTAACTCATTTACTCTCACTTTGCAAAGATTCATGTGTGTAAGATATTCCTTATAAGAAGGCCATTTCGGATATTTACTCCTATTCATAGGATACGTGATTTCCGGACGAACAATATGAATCCTACGCATACTTCAGTATCATACACAATCACTACCGCATGATCGCCCTATGGCTAGAGGAAACGTCAATAGTGTCAAAGCATGACAATCCACACCGTGATGTCATGAAGATTCCGGTCTTAGGATAATTACACAACCGCCACATATTGCGACACTTAATAAAGTAAGTGGGCCAGTCTAACGTACGTATTCTCTAATACACGTCCACGTACAATCCAAGTGTTCCTACACTTTGATAGACGAGATCTATCCTCATCTTCAATAAGATAGAAGACCTCTAATACGTGCTAGTCTAATCGTACTATTAATGTCCTGTTTAATAGCACATACGACTAGAGACATTTAAGTATCAAACCTTTTAAAGTGAGTCGAGATCTCATCAACCATAATCACTATTATGATTTCTCTTTCACAGTTCGACACTTGGGACGTCATCATATAACAATATCATAATTGGTCCGTTAAACGAACAAATATGAAAACCATATATTGTATGTATAAACATAAAGAAATAGTAGAAATAATCCGACCCAGTCAGACCCGGTATAACCCGATTGGGTTTATGACACTATTTCAAAATCAAGACCACCCAAACTTTTATAATAAAAAAAAAATTAGTGGTATAATTGAACAAATACGCTTCTATGTACTTGAATTGTCATTAATTGAAAAAAATTATGATGTGGTCTATTGGAGTTTGTGTTGTGTTTATGTCCCCACTTTGACGCATAATGCAGGAATTCGATTCTTTCAAGCAGCATTGGATTACTATTTTTTTGTTCAAATTATAACATCTAAACCATTTTTCTTTCACCTTGTTCTTTTCCATGTTAACATTTTTTTTTATTTTCCTTCATCCAAATTATAACATCTAAATTTTTTTTTCACCTTATACAAATTGGTTTTAGTTCATAATATCTTTATATATATATATATAGACATAAAAATTAAACACCGTCTTGTTTTTCCATCCAAAAACCATTTTTCTTTCACCTTATTCTTTTCCATGTTAACATTTCTTTTCTTCATCCAAATTATAACATCTAACTCTATTTTCTCTTTCACCTTATACAATTTGGTTTTAGTTAATAATATATATATATATATATATATATATATATATATATATATATATATATATATATATATATATATATATATATATACAGGGCTATATTATTCGGCCGTGCAAGGCACGGTATGCCCCTTCCAAACCGATATCGATATAGTACAAAATATTTGCTTGATAACAGAATGAAATTATGTTCATAAAAAACACACTGCCATGATTTTTTGTCGTACCGAAACGACGGCGTTTTTTTGTTTTTTGTTTTTTGCTTTACAGAGAAAACGACGCCGTTCTATTGCATAAAGATGGAAATTTTTGTATACACCCCCCTCTAAACAAAATAATTACATTCGCTCTATCTCCAGAACCTTATGGATTCTCTTCCTCCTTCCGGGCCTTTCTCCACTCTCATTCTATGTAAACATTTCACAATCTAAAGATCAAGAAAAATGTTGAGCCGTTCAATGAACAGACGAGCTTTTTCTTGATAGATTAATATTTGTTTCCTTCTTTACTGTGCAGAATCGAACGGGATAGATCGTGGCGGTGGCGGTGGCGGTGGCGGTGGCGGTGGCGGTGGCGGTGGCGGTGGTTCTTTTCCATGTTAACATTTTTTTTTATTTTCCTTCATCCAAATTATAACATCTAAATTTTTTTTTCACCTTATACAAATTGGTTTTAGTTCATAATATCTTTATATATATATATATAGACATAAAAATTAAACACCGTCTTGTTTTTCCATCCAAAAACCATTTTTCTTTCACCTTATTCTTTTCCATGTTAACATTTCTTTTCTTCATCCAAATTATAACATCTAACTCTATTTTCTCTTTCACCTTATACAATTTGGTTTTAGTTAATAATATATATATATATATATATATATATATATATATATATATATATATATATATATATATATATATATATATATATATATATATACTAGGGCTATATTATTCGGCCGTGCAAGGCACGGTATGCCCCTTCCAAACCGATATCGATATAGTACATTATATTTGCATGATAACAGAATGAAATTATGTTCATAAAAAACACACTGCCATGATTTTTTGTCGTACCGAAACGACGGCGTTTTTTTGTTTTTTTTTTTTTTGCTTTACAGAGAAAACGACGCCGTTCTATTGCATAAAGATGGAAATTTTTGTATACACCCCCCTCTAAACAAAATAATTACATTCGCTCTATCTCCAGAACCTTATGGATTCTCTTCCTCCTTCCGGGCCTTTCTCCACTCTCATTCTATGTAAACATTTCACAATCTAAAGATCAAGAAAAATGTTGAGCCGTTCAATGAACAGACGAGCTTTTTCTTGATAGATTAATATTTGTTTCCTTCTTTACTGTGCAGAATCGAACGGGATAGATCGTGGCGGTGGCGGTGGCGGTGGCGGTGGCGGTGGCGGTGGTGTGGTGGTGAATCACTTGGCGGTTTCTAATGTCTGTCTTTCTCATGTATATTCCGATTCCGTTTTCTATACATTTTCATTCTTCGTCTGTTTCATCTCTTTTTCTCTCCCTTCTCTCCTTTTTCTTCAGTTTTTCTTTTCCTTCTTAAAATTTTCCGTTTATGTTTACTCATGGGTGTTATGTTTTTTGATTGCAGACAGGGGGTTTGTCATTTCAATCTTGTTTACAAAAGCTATTCGCAGACGGTGGAGACATATATGTTGGCGGTGCCGAGGGGTCAGTTGTCAGTGAATCTTGAAGTTTGAGGTTCTCTATCATTTAACAGTATCATTGGTTGAAATGAACCACAGATTAAAATTCAATGCAATTGATATTTGTTGTGATTAAGCCCTCTTTGGGTTGTTATTTTTATCAATGAATATATGAATCGAAGGATTGTGTTTCTGAATAGTTCATAACATCCTTACATCTAACTTTTTTCTTTTCTCCAGAATGCATTCATCATGCTGTGATTATTCATCTGTTTTTATGGAGATATTTGTGACGCTTAGCTACTGTGGACGTACCTTTGCGAATTGCGATCGAATCTGAAGAGACAGATATGATGGCAGAAGCAGAATTTGAGGGTTTCACGGCGGTGGCCGGTGGATATTGAGAAAAACATTATTGCACATTTGCCCTTTCTCGCCATTAATTCTCCAGAGGTTTTTAGGTTAGTCGTTCAATTCCTGTATGTTCCTCTCCTCCCCTCTCCTCTCCTCTCCCCTCCTCTCGCCGTTCCTTCTCAATTCTTTCGTTATATATAATTATTATTTTTTAGTATATATTGATTGTTCTTGATTGATCGATTGTTAATGTTTTGTTTATTTTTTTTTTGCTGTAGAATCAGGTAAAGAGTAAAGACAACATAGATGGTGGCAGCGGTGTCACGGATTTTTGCAATGAAACTAAACAAGTAATAAATTTATAAATCCGGTATACCCCAAGTGTAGGGATCGTAGTATAGAGGTTGATACCGGGTCGATCTTACGGGGAATCGGGGTTGTTTAATCTAGTTTCTATTATCTAACCTAACTATGTCACGATTACGACTAAAAAGATACGAAAATAAAACAGTGAAAACTAGAACGAAAAACGAAACTACAAATAAGAATAATTGGACAGAAGATCGAGATCTAAAGCCAGGACAAATATGGTTGCGAACAAATTATCTACACTGAATCTATTCTAAATCTATTACGAAATAAAGGTTTTAAATTTACTAAATAATCCAAATTCAAGTGGTGTAATCAATGAAATAACAACCGAACAAGCAATTGATCCATCTATCCTACAACTATCAATTTCTACCTCGATTATCTCATGATTCTTAATCAAGTTGTGATTCACCTAGCCAAGGTATGAACTCCTAATTTCTTAGACAAGTTCGCCTATTAATCTTCTATCTTTCGATCAAAAGATTAATGCTTTCTAACCAAAGGTGTGAAATTTATAAGTTTCTAACCTAGAGATTCAACCTAGTAACTCTCGTTAATTAGATTAATGGTCTAATCTTTATTATGGCGATCTAGGGTTTAACATGATTCTCATCAAAATCAAACATCATACATGCAAAGATCTTTCGATATAATTGCATAAAAACGAAATAAGCATAATAAAGATACAACTTTGAATTAAAAACTCACAAGACAAACGAGAATCGAAGCTGAATTGTTGATCGGACAGCTTCACAATGCTTGTTCAATAGAGGTCTAGCCTCTTAGCATCCTCTTGAAGATCGAATTATTTGAATAAAAATACATAAAAAGTGTTTGAATCTAACTAGAAAATAAAAACAGTAAAAACTGAGCCGCCCCTAGGGTTTAGGGTTCGAAAATCTGATGTAATTGTTGTAAATAAAGCAGCTATATATAGAATTTTAAGTCGGCTGCTGCTATGTCGGCAACTGGACCCCCGTCTGATGGGTAGAACGCCCGTCCAGATAGCTTGAAAACTTCGAATCGGGCCGAGTCATGATCAGACGCCCGTCCTTCTTTAAACCAGACGCTCGTCCATCAATTTTGGGAGAACTCTAAATCAAATTTCCTCTCCTGGATGCCCGTTCACTTTCTTAGACGCCTATCCACTGGACGAGACTTAGGACGTGCGTTCAGTGGACTGGATTTTCGATTTCTCCATCTCTATCTCTTTCCTTCTATTCAAATCTTCCTTATCTCTTTTTCATCAATTAAATCCGACATTTATCTTCATTGAATCATCTTCTGAGCCGCGATTTGCATCTACAAGTCATTAAAAACTTTGCAAAATGTAATAATATCCAAATAAACATAAAATCATCATTAAAACACATAAGTCAACCAGTTTTGTGATTAACCCGTTTAAAAACTCATTTGCTCAATAAATCAATTAAACACCTAATTTCTATGCAAATTATACGAATATGGAGAGAATTGTTACAAAATATAACGATATAAATCATATAAAATCACCCTTAACAACTCCCCCACACTTAGCTTTTGCTCGTCCCGAGCAAAACAAAACGAAAATCAAGGCTCGGAAAAAGAATAGACATCTCAGCACATATAACACATATGCAATAATTTAGAAGTTCACCCCGGTGTGTGCAGAGCCATAACAAACTTCCACTAAGTCCGAACTTGAAAATTTCAAAGCAAACTAGCTAATACCCCCTTCAAACTAGAAATAAATGATACTCATAAGATGCACCCTACAAAACGTGACGTATCCCGAAAAAGATGATAGAATACATTTAGGACCTTTCTGACATACTCAGAGGATAATCCCTACAACATATCTGCCAGCTTATACTGGGGATAAGGTATACGATAACTAAGTCTTTTATTCATTCATACCACTTCCTTATATAAGTTGATTTAACTATTTCACTTTTAAACGCACATCAGAATGAGCTATTGCCCTGTCATAGCAGAATAGGATATTCGAGATATACCCTACCTTACTCAAATCATAAGGCAGCTTCTTCTGACTGTCGTGAGCTTTTGGTCATCATAGTCGTATAGGACATTACTCAAATCATCGACCAACTTCCGACACACCCAATTAATTCATTTACTTTTCAACTTTTTCAACAACTTTAGTTACGTTTTAGTTATCACATTCAAACCTCAGATATTCACAGTACATCATACTTTGGATCTAAACACAAACTATTATAATTCTCACGATACATACGTTAGCACTAAGCACATGACTTATAAGATAACAAAAATCACTAATCAAAAGGGGTATAGATTTATATTATAGCTCATCATTCACTATGGCTCGTGAAAAATATATATCGGGTGAAACAACTAACTTACTGGACATACAGTATATAGCATTGATGACAATAAAAAAGAACAAAGATTATGCATTGCTTACTCGGGACAGAACAAAAATTTTGAAAAATTTAGCTCATTTTAGCATAGAATCATAATATAAGCAAACGAATAGATACACATAAACCATTCCCCTCCCCCACACTTAAACTACAACATGTCCTCAGGTTGTGCAGAATTACAGAACGGATAAGGGTACTTAGCTGATCGTAACAGATACTTGAATCGTTGGTCAGGCCGGAGCCTACGTAATGACAAATAGAACTCGTAACCACACGATGTAAAAGCGAGCTTGGCAATACAACTAGAAATATACCAGCACTACTCGACAAACACGGAAAAATCTCGGGGAAAACGGGGAAATATACCAAAATGAAAGGATACAGTAAAATCGAAATATGTCAAAAGGTGAAGCATTCAATACAATGAAAAGTGAAAGCATAGGAAAGTCAAATGAAAGTACGGAATGCCTTAAGGCTTACAAGATTCATCGAGAAAAATAGAAAGTAGCTACATGAAAAGTACAATGAATCAAGTAAGGAAAAGTAGTAAGACAATACAACCATCGTATCAAAGAAAAACAAAAGCTAGAATCAGAAAAATAAGATCAGGTCTGCCCCGGCACCGCAGAATCATCAGCAGGAGGTGATCCACCCGTAGGATAGTCAGTCTGCTCCTCATCCGAAGACGACTCAGACTCGTGAAGAACATCCGTAATGGCTTGCTCAATCTCATCCGAATAGACATAATCGATAATGCTCGGGTTGAAGACTCGGTCGTCCCTCGGAGGCCGGTCCTCACTTATGCACCGCAAAATAGTCAAGATATTGTTCTGGGAAGTCCTAATATACTCCATCCAGTTCCGTACACTGTTAGCCATACTCAACCTCATCCGGACTGAGGGAGATAAAGATGGAAGGGAAGGTGCTCGAGGTGGTGCCGAAGATGAACCGGGCTCGCGTGCTGCCTCAGCCTCAGACTGACCCGACGATTTCACTTTCTCCCGCTGCAAGTACCTAGGATTCTTCGGCTTGTGATCGGTTTTGTACTCGGGAACCCTAGCATCTTGACAGATACTGTGGATCAAATGCGGACATATCAAACACCGAGCATAGACCTTCTGATTCGTGGCTATCTCATCGAAAATGGCTTGTCCTACATCCACATTTAGCTTGAAATTCAAGGCATATAACATCCCAAGGTCACCAATGTGAAAATGAGTCAGGTTGTTCTTAGGTAACAACATGTTTTGAATAAACCGACATTGGACCTTCCAATCCTCCGTCCAACTCGTTGTCACCAATTCTTTCCTATCTCCACCCGGTCTAAGTGTCCACGGCACCTCCGGGCATACCAACAAATGTAAATCCTCCAGCGGATCCTCTCCCGCATCCTGCTGAGCCTTTATTGCCTCCTTGTAGTCCAACCCCTCAAAAGATGCCAAGTTATACTTCTCGTTTATAACCTTAGGCGTAAACAGCACCTTTACCCCCCGAACCATCACAACTCTGTCTTCCAAATCCGTTTCCGAGAAATTGGCATAAAACTCTCGGACTAATGTAGCATTAACTGGGGTCCTCGGAGTTCTCATCAATGCTCCCCACTTTCTATCCGTAAGCATTTTAACAAAAGCGGGATCAACCTTGGTATCAAGGACGGCTCGCTATATTAACATCGTCCTTGTTAGATAATGCTTATTATAGACCTCCATCGCCTTAGGGTTCACGAATCTCCGTACAAATGGAATAGGGACAGGGGGTCTCACATTCTGTCTAACCGGTTCCGCTCCCTCAGTTGCTTCCTCGGCTTGCTCAGCTCTAAACCTAGGCACGTCTCCACTCCTTTCAATCCTAGGCAGTCTCACTAAGGGTACATCATCATTAGTGGCTGACCCCGACTCAGACTCATCTCGTAAAGGAAACCTGGACTGACCTCTAGGAGGATTCTGACGTTCACCGATACGGATACCTTGGTTCGGATTGACTAACGTGGGGTCTACAACCTTTTTCTTCTTAGGACGTTCAGTGGAAACTCCCTTACCATGCCTCTTTAGTACCGCTTTATGAACCATGGTGAACTAAGGCTACACAAACAACAGTCCCAACCCCAAAATCAAACAAAACCACCCGTTTATCGTCCAAACGGGATTTCCCAAACAAAACAACACCAAACCACAACAAACCACAATGCAGCCCATCCATTATCATCCATAACCATCCCAAATCACCACAAAGGAAGAAAGAATAAACAAAACAAGAAGAAAAAACCAATAAGGTGAATTTCATGTAAAAGAGTCGACTCGAAGATCGAACTCAAAAAAAACGTGAAATAATCTACGAAAAGCTTATAAAATCATACCAAGTACGTTGAAGGGATGATGATGATGATGATTAGAAGTCCTAACCATGAACAATCGAACCCAAAGATTGGATTTTTCCCAAAAGAAAACCGCACAAGCTAGGTCACCCAATCGAATTATCTGTTGTTTGTTGGAGGATTTGGGTTGAAGAATCAACGAGAGGGGTTTGAGAGCTATTTGTGGGACTTTGAATCGCCCAATTTGGTTTAGAAACAAGGATTTTAGGGCAAAAGAGGTCGAAAAGTCGGTTGGGTTTTGCAATTTTGAAAATTCTGGTGTGAATGAAATCTGGGGGCAGGGGTATTTATAGACGCAGGTCTGAATGGGCATCCATGAAACTGGGCGGGCGTTCAGCTGGGGATCTTATGAACTGGACGGGCGTCCAAATATTCAGACGCTCGTCCAGTTTGTCAATATTTTGAACAGAGTTGGAGGGAATCGTGCAGACGAGCGTTCAAGAGATTTGGACGCTCGTCCAAAATTTTCAAAGGACGGACGGGCGTCCAGGAAGGATGGACGCTCGTCCAAGACAGACATAGATCAGACGGGCGTTCAAAGGCATGGACGCACGTCTGAGGCAGACTTTAACAAAAACTTAAAATGCTTCATTCAAATCAAATCAAACCCTTATTTTTAGTATAAAAATTCATATAAAACTTCAAATAAAAGATAAAAGCTGAAAAACACTAGAAGTAGTGGGTTGCCTCCCACCGAGCGCTTTTGTTTAACGTCGTTTGCTCGACGAAACAGCCTACAACGCTAGTCATCGTAAATCTCCGTCCAATCCACAATCCGGATCAGACGGCGGAGCATGTCAATAGCAGGAGGAAAATCAAACTCATCCTGTAGAGCCCAGTCCTCGCCAGCAACATCCACTCCTTGGAAATGCTCTTCTTGCAGCACTAGCGCCAAGTCAGTCAACATCGGATCATTGAGGATTGTATTCGGTCGTCCTAAAGTCTCCTGCAGGTCCTCTGAGCTAAAATCTCCACCTCCCGAATATCGGGGTACAATGAGAACATATGTAATGGTCCTGATGCGGGTACTGATATCAAAGTCTACGTCCAAAATGATAGTCCCTCCGGGTCCGTCACCTAGAGTGATAAGCGGGATCCTGCTAATGAAAGGAAACTCCTGTGGTAGAAATCCGTAATCCATATCTAAAAACACAGCTAAACTGAACAGATTCAAACAAAATCTTAATTAGACTTAAGATAAAAACTAATTAAAGAAAAAGAAACAACATAAAAGAGAGTCCTAATATAATAAAGGATATCTAGGATGCCTCCTAGTGGCGCTTTTGGTTAATGTCGTTAGCTCGACACTCTTTTAGCTCAGCCTGGATCAGGCCATTTAACTTTTCTGCCTGCCACTACCTCTTATAGGCTTTGATCAGTAGTGTGGCTGCAGAAACAGCATCTAACACATGGGGTCAATTCTTTAATTGCCTTCCACACACGTTTAAACCTCCCCATGGCTGATTTCTTCTTCTTCTGACGACGTTTCAACTGTTGCTCCTTCGCAAACTCTTCCATGTCCCAACTACCTGCTAGAACTTCTTCAGATGGACCACTACCGTCATCCTCAGAAAACAAATCGGGTGAAAACTCGTCAAATTTATCGACTTCTGAAGTACCACACCCGAGGATATCGAGGAATCGAACAATCAAAGGTTGTTCCTTGGCTTGACCAATGTAATGCTTGCACCTTTGACCATTCACTCGGAACGGCTGGTCACCATAACCTCGTAGTTCTAGAACACCTCCAGGAATGATTTGGAGAATTTCAAAGGGGCCGGACCATCGTGTCCTCAGCTTACCAGGGAACAGATGTAACCTGGAGTTGTACAATAAAACTTGTTCCCCTACTTGGAATTCTCTCTTCTTGATTTTGGCATCGTGAAGGAGTTTCATCTTTTCCTTACTTAGCCTGGCACTTTCGTAGGCCTGAAGTCTAAATTCATCTAACTCATGCAACTGTTGCAATCGATGTTTTCCACAAGATTGGGTATCGAAGTTTAAAAACTTCGTGGCCCAATAGGCTCTATGCTCTAACTCGACTGGCAAGTGGCATGGTTTACCATAAACCATTTGATAGGGTGATGTACCCATGGGGGTCTTAGAGGAGTTCGATACGCCCACAGCACATCATCCAACTTTAGACACCAGTCTTTTCTATGACTGTTAACTGTTTTCTCCAGGATCTTCTTTAAACTTTGGTTGCTTCTTTCAACTCGACCACTAGTCATAGGATGATATGGTGTGCCGCTTTATGCCGGACACCATATTTCTCGAGCACTTTCTCCAGGGGTCGGTTGCAAAAATGTGTTCCTTCATCACTAATCAAGGCGCGTGGACACCCGAATCTCACGAAGATGTTTTTCTTTAAAAACTTCATGACCGTCTTATGATCATTGTGAGACGTGGCTTGAGCCTCCACCCATTTCGATACATAATCCACGCAGACTAAGATGTATTTATTTCCACAAGATGATGGGAATGGTCCCATAAAATCGATACCCCATACATCAAAGACTTTGCATTCTAGGATGGGTTTCAATGGCATGTCGAAACGCCGTGTCAACGTTCCGGTTCTTTGACACCTATCACAAGCTTTACAGAAAGCTTCTGTATCTTTAAAGATCATGGGCCAATAGAAGCCGGATTGAAAGATTTCAGCAACGGTTTTCCAAGGACCAAAGTGACCGCCAGTGGGTCCACTGTGGCATTGCTCAATAATATCACGCTGCTCGGATTCTGGAACACATCTTCTCAGCAAACCATCTTTACAAATCTTGAAGAGGTAAGGTTCGTCCCAAACGAATGTTTTCATATCCGAGAAGAATTTCTTCTTCTCCTGATAAGACAATTCTGGATCAAGATATTGGGAATGAAGGTAGTTTACGATGGAAGAATACCATGGAACATCTGGAGCACAACCGTCGATAAGCATGATATTCTCCAGAGGAAAGTAAATATCTATATCGTCAGGGTCATCCTTTTCCTCACTCAACATTCTTGAAACGTGATCAGCCACTACGTTTTCACTGCCCTTTTTGTCTTTGATTTGGACATCAAACTCTTGTAGGGTCAGTATCCAACGTAGTAAGCGCGGTTTAGCCTCTTTCTTAGTCATTAAGTAACGCAACGCAGCATGATCAGTCCACACAACCACTTGAGCACCCAACAAGTAACTACGAAACTTGTCCATAGCAAAGACTACGGCCAATAATTCCTTTTCAGTAGTCATGTAGTTTACTTGGGACGGATTTAGCGTGTGACTGGCGTAATAGATTGGCTGGAATTTCCCTTTTAGTCTCTGTCCTAAGACTGCGCCAACAGCATAGTTTGACGCATAGCACATAAGTTCAAAGGGGAGATTCCAGTCAGGCGAAATAAGGATCGGCGCAGAGATTAATTGACTTTTAAGCTCCTCAAACGCTTGCTTGCAACTTCCATCAAAATCGAATAAAACGTCTTCTTTTAGTAGTGTAGACAGGGGCTTGGCTATCTTGGAAAAGTCCTGAATGAATCTCCTATAGAAACCGACATGTCCAAGAAAACCTCTGACTTCGCACACATTCTTAGGATAACTCATCTTCTCGATAGCTTCTACTTTGGCTCTGTCTACCTCAATACCTTTGGCGGAGATCTTGTAGCCAAGAACTATCCCCTCATCTACCATGAAATGGCACTTTTCCCAGTTTAGGACTAAGTTCTTTTCCACACATCTGGATAAGACCTGGTCAAGATTTTCAAGACAATCATCGAAGGATTGACCAAAGACCGAAAAATCATCCATAAAAATTTCCATACACTTTTCAACTAGCCCGTTAAAGATGGCTAGCATACATCTTTGAAATGTAGCTGGGGCATTGCAAAGACCAAATGGCATTCGCCTGTAAGCGAATGTACCATAAGGGCAGGTGAAAGTGGTCTTTTCTTGGTCAACTGGATCGATGGGTATCTAAAAATATCCTGAATATCCGTCCAGGAAACAGTAGAATGCGTGTCCCGCCAGACGCTCAAGCATCTGATCAATGAAAGGAAGGGGGAAATGATCTTTCATGGTTACCTCATTGAGTTTCCTGTAATCAATGCAGACTCTGTAACCAGTAACAAGTCTCAATGCTATTTCTTCTCCCTTCTCATTCTTCTCAATAGTAATTCCTCCTTTCTTGGGAACTACCTGGGTAGGGGATACCCATTCACTGTCAGCAATTGCGTATATGATACCCATATCTAAAAGCTTGATAATTTCCTTCTTGACCACCTCTTGCATATGAGGGTTGAGCCTCCTCTGGGGCTGTCTAACACATTTCGCACCCTCTTCAGTCTTGATTTTATGCATACAGATGTCAGGAGATATCCCTCTGATGTCTCCTACTTGCCAACCAAAGGCTTTCTCATTTTTCCTCAAGACGTTTACCAACTTCATTTCTTCTAATCGAGACAGCTTGGCAGATATAATTAATGGAAGCCTGTCACCTTCTCTTTAAAACACATACTTTAGATGTTTAGGCAACGGCTTCAATACCAGATCTGTAGGGGGGTCTTCCAAACTTGATTTAAGATATCCACTTTTCAACTCAACATCGCTGAGTTTACTTAGTGGTCCTACTGCCAAAGCTTCTCCTTTCAACAACTCATCCTCAATTTCAGCTTCTAACTGCTCTAGATTCACCACACCATGATTATTCAGCTTCTCCTTTTTCTTGTGATCGATCATTTTTCTTAACTCTTCATCTTTAAGCTCTTCTGCCAGCTCTTCCCAGTCATCTACTTCCCAATGAGTAGCTTCTCTCCAAAACTCTACCTCGTCCCAACTACCCATCAGAGCTTCTTCTTCACCAGGGATGAAGTCTTCCCGACTCAGTTCTTTGAGATCATCGTTTGTTGCTGGACATCTCCATGCTTCTAACCCACTAAAAGGCTCAGTGTGAGCGGGTGAAGATGACTCGTCAATGCCTACGGCTTGAAATGAATTAGAAGGTGGTCCGCGATCGACCGGATCCTCAATGTCCATGACTTCAAAAACACCTATCTCTCGTCAACTCCTCTCGCTTCTTCAAAGTAGGCATCTTTTTCGTCCTCATAGATGGCTTCGACAAACGATATTTCATCAATTACGGCTCTTTCAGGATGTGTCCCTCGTGTGAAGGTGACAGATGTGTCACCTACTCTAAGAGTAATCTGTCCTTTGCAGAAGTCGATGAGAGCGTTAGAAGTGTCTAAAAAGGTTCGGCCTAGAATTAGAGGCATCTCCTTATCAGGTGGATAGTCTAGAATAACCCAGTCGGTAGGGAAGACTAAATGTTCAACTTGAAGGAGCACATTAGCTACACAACCGGCTGCGGTCCGGCTAGATTTATCTACCATCTGAAGAGAAATCGGGCGTTCCCGCATCCTTTTATCTAACCCGAGCTTTTTGCATACGTTTAATGGCATCACATTAATAGAGGCCCCTGAGTCGCATAAGACATTTTCGAATAAATGGCCTTCGATCTCACAGGAGATTGAAGGTCTGCCAGGGTCACCTCGCTTAACAGCGACTTTCTGTGAAACCATCGCGCAATCTTCGCGTAGCACTTCTGCAGCCATCCCCTGAAGCTTTCTCTTACTCCCACAGAATTCTTTTAGATACTTAGAGCATTTAGGCATTTCAGTTAATACCTCGGCTAAGGGCATACTAACTTGAGTGTCTCTAAGTATCCTCCTCACTCCATCATACTGCTTGTCATTAGTGAGGGCTTTCTCTTTCCTTTTTGGGGGATAAGGAAGGGCTTTATCATTCCCTGTAGCTTGATTCTTTATCGCCTCATCCTCCCTATCCTTCCATCTTACGAACTTTTCTTTCTTTTTCTTAGTCAGGGGTACCGCTTTCTGACTTTCCTTTCTTTCCTCATCATCAGAATTATTTTCGTCCTCCGAAGAATTGTCACTAAGCTCCTCATCGTTGCTTTCTTCGGCATGTGGTTTACGATTTCCCCCTCCCGAACTCATGGCGTCGGGGAGGGGCTACTCGTTTCCCGACATCTTGCCGGGTCCACCTGTTTACCACTTCTCAACGTTACTTCATTCAACTCCTCTTCTTGTCCATACTCCCACTGAGGTGTAATGGCAGTGCAAACATTCACATCAGCTTTTGGGTTTCTCTCGGTATAACTCGGGAGTTTACCGTGAGGTCTGCTTGCTTGCTGGTCTGCCATCTGACCAACTTGTCTCTCAATAGCTTTAACATAGTAGACAGAGTCTTCACCATGTCCACCAGCTCATCAAATTTGTGTTGAGGGACACATGAGGTGGTATGATTTTGAGTTTGGTTCCATCCCCCTTGAGGCCTTTGGGAGTTAGGAGCTGTCCTTTGATAGTTTGAGTTGAAAGAATTCGAATTTGAAGGGCCAGGTGGTAACTTGGCTTGATTGAAGTTTTGCCTTTGAAATCTGAATAGTTCGGTTACGGTTGAAGTTTCGGAAGGGTTGGTTTTGATTATCCATTAAGTTTACCTCCTCCGTCATCTCGGTCCACCTTTTGTGTTTCAAGATAATTTGAATTAGAAGGCTGCATCTGAAGATTGGCCAGCTGCTTGCTTATCAATTCCATCTGAGCAACCAACAGTTGTGTATCAGGATTGCTTGCAGTACCTTCTTTCTTAACAATATTTGTCTTCTTAGGAGTCGACCAAATATTGTTCTTGGCGATGGTCTCGGCCACTCTCAGTAGCGATCTCATCACCTCCCCTAAGAAGGATCCATGAGTTTGTGGAGTCAAGATAGTCTCTATTAGGTTGAGAGACTCCTCTGTAAAATAGTTCCAACAACTCATGTCTATCATATCCGTGATTGGGGCACTTCCTCATCAATAGATTTAATCTCTCCCAAGCCTTGCCAACGAGTCTCATCCTCCATCTCGCTCAAACGTAGCTATTTCCCGTTTCATCTCCATAATCTTGCCTGGTGAAACCCACTTAAGAGCGAAGGCTCTTTTGACATCATTCCATGTATGGAGGGAATGATGTGCTAACGACTTAAACCATCTCGCTTGCTTCACCTTTTAAAGCAAAAGGAAATAGCTTCAACTTTACGATCTCGGAATCAACACCGGGATAATGGCACTCGCTTCACGATTTGTACGAATGTGGACAAGAAGTCGTGCGGGTCTTCTTGAGCGATGCCATGGAAAGAACTATTTTGGACTAGTGCAACTACTCCATTTTTAAGGTCGAAATTTACTCCCCCATATCGGGTGGACGAATAGGTCTATGTCCCTCGAGAAAATCTTGATTAAGATATGGAGTGTAGGGGTCCCGGTTCAACCGATTAAGCTTTGGTTTTGGCGGAATTGTTGAAGTTGTTGATTTATGCCACTTGCGATTCTCGCCGTTTCTTTGCGAGCTTGCATTTGTTGAAGGAGTAAATTTAACGAGCTTGGGGATCGGGATTTGGAATTGGTGGATCTTGATCTCGCCATGGCGTCAAGATCCGGAAGAAGTCTCCTTCTTAAGATAGATCGTTCGGAGTTCGGGATCGAAGATCGAAGTCCCTTCTTACTTCTCGTTTGCATAAACCGAAAGAAAAGAAAAGGAAAAATCAACCTTAGGGTTGATTAGAACAGGTTTAGAAAAGGTTTGATGGTTTAGAGGGAGAAAAGAAAAGAGAGGAGAAGAGAAGATAGAAAAGAAGTGATGATTTGAGAGACTGAACTGGCGTCCAGTATGAATGGACGTTCGTTCAGAAGCGAACGCTCGTTCGGATGAATGAACGTTCGTTCAGAAGACAGAATTGAGGTGGACGGGCGTTCAAGTTATCGAACGCTCGTTCAGCTACGAAAACCTAAAAAACTAGAAAAACACTAAGACGGGAAAAAAAAACGTGTTGAAATCTTCTAGGGCCAAAATGGAGGGGAAAACAGTGGATTTTGACCTCGAAAACGCACTGAACGGCCTACGGCGGTTCACCACGTCGTCGGCGTCGGAACGAGCTTTCCGAATTGGGGTCCTGCGTTCCAAACGGACACTCGAGCCGAAAGTTATGGTCAAAATACTACCGCGTGCCCTAACGACCCCTTTTTGACTCAGAAAATTGTCCTAAATAGAATCCGACAACCGTTACCGACTCCCCGGCAACGGCGCCAAAAACTTGTTCGGTAAAAACGAGTTTTACAATTTATAACCGAAACACCCCAAGTATAAGGATCGTAGTATAGGGTGTTAACGGGTCGTCCTAAGGGAGTGGAATGTTTATCGGATTCAAATATAAATCTATATCAATTATGTCACAATTATCTATCTAAACTAAAGTGAAACTAACTAAAACCTAAACCTAAGAATTGAAACTAAAACAGGAATAAAAAACAAGCAGAAAATAAGAAAACAAAAAGACGGACGAGCGTTCACTAAAGTGAACGAGCGTCTGGAAACGAAATCTAATGGACGGGCGTCTGCTATTGCGGACGAACGTCTGATTACGAACTGAAGCAGAAAAGTGCAGGAAAACAGCAGGAAATTAGGGTTTATAAAACTAGAACTTAAACTAAACTTAATCTAAACGATTTGATTAATAAACAATTAAAGGAAAACACAGCAAGGCGACTAGGTTCCACCTATCAACCAACAATCCAACTAGACGGTGATTAAAAAGACATAGTTTTTAGTAGTGATTTATTCACGAATTCAATTAAATTTCTTCAACCAAATTCTAGGGTTCCGTTTATCTTTTCAAATAAACTAAACATGCAAACAAAACGAAATCACGAGGTTGTTTCCAAACTCTTACTCAACTAATCATGCATAATCTCTTAAAACACAATTAGATGCATTACTTTGAATAAAAGAGAACTTAAATAAACAGACTTTCATAAATTTATTCAAGCATAAATTAAACATAGATCGTTTCATCAAATCTTAGTTCAATAAAACTTAAACAATACAAAACAGATCCAAAGTAATGAAAAACTACGAAATAAACTCACTACACATAAGCATCGAACTCTCTAGTTGGTTTTGTTGTTGATGGGCTTCCTCCGTCGACTCACTGCAAGGCTTTTAGCCAACAATCATGTTGGAGATGATTGTTGGGTTGGAGAAGTTCATCTATGTGGAATTAGGGTTCTGGCCGCAGCTTTTTGGTGTAAAATTGCGATCTCAATTATTTGGTATATGAATTAGGGTTGGGGCTGCCGCTTTATTTATAGGAATTTGAGTCGGTTATGACTAAGTCGGCCTTGAACGCCCGTCTGGTCTCGTGGACGCCCGTCCAGAATGCCTGGACGCTGAGTAAACGCTCGTTCATCCTCCGTCTGAACTCTCTGAATGTAAAATACGATTCTGGACGCTGCATGGACGCCAGTTCACTTCTGGACGCTCGTTTGAACTACTGAGGATCGGATCTCTTCATCTTTATCCAATTTCTTCAAGCCAATTCCAACTCTATCTCTTATAATTCGACTCGAGCTTCATTTATCCTCATTATATGCACGAAAATCAACACCTACATGATAAATAAACATTGCAAAAACGTAATAAAATCCAAATAGTAATAATTCCATTAAATCAACACTTAAAATCATCAATTTTGCATACAATCATCTTAAAATGACGTTTACCTAATAATTACACTTAAGCCCTTAATTCTTATGTAAATTACGCAAATGTGGGGAAAATAATAATGAAATAAACCTTTAATAATCATATAAATATGGCCTTAACAGCAGTCCTCACCAATCAACCGATCCATGTCTGCTAATTTCTTCTTAGAAGAAACAACATCCGTGATGAATTTGGTATACTTAGGCATCTCAACCAAAACCTCGGATAATGGAAGATTAACCTGAGTATTTTTCAGAAGGTTTAGCACTTTTTCATACTTTTTGTCCTCATTCAAGGAGATGTTGCTTTTTCTAGGTGGAAATGGAAGCTTTTTCAAGTCACTCTCATAAAAGGCTTTCTTCGAGGATGAACTGACAGCTTTGCCTTCCAAGTCTTTCCACCTTACCACTTTTTCATTCTTCTTACTAGTCAGGGGATCAGCCTCCTGACTCTCACTTGATTCTTCATTCCTCAGGGGTTCAGCCACCTGAGGACTTCCAACTCTTTCACCTCTCAGTGGATCAGCCACCTGAGTATTTTCTTGCAGCCAAGGGGAACGTAGGTGCTCGACTTCCCCTCCCCGCCTTTTCGGCCGGGGAGGGGTTAGTGGTTTCCCTGGTGAGAGGGACCACTTAGTTGAGTACCTGACCTTAGGTTCATCGCACTGGCCTCTTCTCTACCGTACGGAATTGAAGGCACCAGGTCAGTGCATTGGCTATTATTCAGATCGGTCTGAGCAACTTGACCACCCTTTGGCCTTTTCCGTGAAGCTAGGCAACTGCCCTGGGGGTCTAGAAGCTAACTGTTCAGCCAATTGCCCTAGTTGCCTCTCAAGATTCTTGAGTGTCCTGTTTTGCTCCTCCCGAAAGGAGCTCCATTCAGCTTGGATATCACTCGAGTGTGAGGGCCCTTGAGAGTTTTGGAAGTTTTGCGGGTAAGGCTGGCTGGACCGATTCTGAAATGTAGAATTAGAATTGTTAGGCCAATTCTAACTGAACCTTTGATTCTGATTTGAAAAATTGGAGTTTTGGTTCTGGTTGTAAGTAGGGTTTCGATTGAAGTTTTGATTTTGATTAAAATTCGAATTTGAATTAAAATTTTGATTCTGGTTGAAACCCTGGTTTTGAGGATTGCTTTGGCCAGAGAATTGATTATTAAACCTCTGATTGGTCTGGCTAGAGAAAGCGTTTACTTCACATTCTGTCCATTCAAAGGACAGAAACGAGATGTATGCCCCACATTGTCACAGTTCTGACATGTGATCGGATTATCTTGTCCATTTTCATGAACAGTATTAACTTGATAAGCAGATGGGGGAACAAATTGACACTGGCCAATCATATGGCCAGACTGACAACAATTCTCACAGTACAGAACTTGAGAGTTCTGTTGAGGGGAAAGATTCTGATTGATCGGATTAGGAGAAATTTGAGAAGCTGCCATCTGCTTTTGCAGCATGGCGATCAGACTTTGCATATTCACCTCCTCGATCTTAGAAGGATGAGGAGGTGCTTGAATAGCTTGAGAGGGGGCGTAATTGTACTTGGCAATATCCTCAAATAGTGCCCATCCCTCTTCAGGTGTCTTTCTCAAGAATGCCCCACCAGAAGAACTATTGACCATGCCCTTAGTGAGCTCGGTCAATCCACTGAAAAATGTATTGACTTGCCTCTGCAAGTCAATACCATGATGGGGACATTTCCGAAGGAGAGATTTGAACCTCTTCCATGCATCAAAGAATGACTCGTTTTCCTTCTGATAAAATGTAAAAATTTCACTGAGGTATTGGGCTGTCTTGGAAAGTGGGAAATATTGACTTAGAAACTCTTTTTCAAGTCCAGCCCAAGTGGTGATGGATTCAGCAGGGAGAGAGTTATACCACTCTTTTGCCTCCCCCTTCAAGGAAAACGGAAACAATTTCATATTAATGGCATCCTCGCTTACACCTTGAATGCGAGTCGTACCACATATCTCCAGAAATGTGTGTATGTGAGTGTGCGAATTTTCAGACTGATAGCCGTGGAAGATAGATGCATGTTGCATCATTTGAATGAGACCAGGCTTGAGTTCGAAGGTCTGAGCATTTATGGTTGGTAGGACGATAGCAGGGTTGACCTTGACTACGCCAGGCATGGCGTAGTCAGCCAACGTACGTCTATCTTCAGCAGCCATAATGACGATATTTTCGATCTCTCGAGCTAGATCTTGTTCGATATCTCGTTCGACTGTGTTTTCTTCGTCAGGGTGGTCCGCAAAACGGAGTCTTCTCCTGTTTGGTCGGACTATGGTTCGCTCGAGGTCAGGGGTATAGAGTAGTGGCCCCTTTCGACTCCGAGTTTGCATAAACCGATACCAAGATCTAGTTGTTTAACCTTTAAATCAAAGGTTAAAACCGAGAAAATATTTTGAAAAGAAAGAGGTCAGACGGGCGTCCAGATTACTGGACGGGCGTCTGCCTGAAAGATGAACTGGACGGACGTCTGGATAACCAGACGCTCGTCTGACTGGGTAAAAACGAACAGAGTTATAAAAACTTGACCAGACGGGCGTCCACTACTCTAGACGCCCGTTTACTAAAACAGAAACGAAATAGAAACGAAAAATAACTAAATTAAATTACTAATGAAAATAAAAACTAGACAACCGTCCGGTTCCCCGGCAACGGCGCCAAAAACTTGTCACGGATTTTTGCAATGAAAATAAACAAGTAATAAGTTTATAAATCCGGTATACCCCAAGTGTAGGGATCGTAGTATAGAGGTTGATACCGGGTCGATCTTACGGGGAATCGGGGTTGTTTAATCTAGTTTCTATTATCTAACCTAACTATGTCACGATTACGACTAAAAAGATACGAAAATATAACAATGAAAACTAGAACGAAAAACGAAACTACAAATAAGAATAACTGGACAGAAGATCGAGATCTAAAGCCAGGACAAATATGGTTGCGAACAAATTATCTACACTGAATCTATTCTAAATCTATTACGAAATAAAGGTTGTAAATTTACTAAATAATCCAAATTCAAGTGGTGTAATCAATGAAATAACAAACGAACAAGCAATTGATCCACATATCCTACAACTATCAATTTCTACCTCGATTATCTCATGATTCTTAATCAAGTTGTGATTCACCTAGCCAAGGTATGAACTCCTAATTTCTTAGACAAGTTCGCCTATTAATCTTCTATCTTTCGTTCTAAAGATTAACGCTTTCTAACCAAAGGTGTGAAATTTATAAGTTTCTAACCTAGCGATTCAACCTAGTAACTCTCGTTATTTAGATTAAAGGTCTAATCTTTATTATGGCGATCTAGGGTTTAACACGATTCTCCTCAAAATCAAACATCATACATGCAAAGATCTTTCGATATAATTGCATAAAAACGAAATAAGCATAATAAAGATACAACTTTGAATTAAAAACTCACAAGACAAACGAGAATCGAAGCTGAATTGTTGATCGGACGGCTTCACAATGCTTGATCAATAGAGGTCTAGCCTCTTAGCATCCTCTTGAAGATCGAATTATTTGAATAAAAATACATAAAAAGTGTTTGAATCTAACTAGAAAATAAAAACAGTAAAAACTGAGCCGCCTCTAGGGTTTAGGGTTCGAAAATCTGATGTAATTATTGTAAATAACGCAGCTATATACAGAATTTTAAGTCGGCTGCTGCTATGTCGGCCACTGGACGCCCGTCTGATGGGTGGAACGCCTGTCCAGATAGCTTGAAAACTTCGAATCGGGCCGAGTCATGATCAGACGCCCGTCCTTCTTTAAACCAGACGCTCGTCCATCAATTTTGGGAGAACTCTGAATCAAATTTCTTCTCCTGGACGCCCGTTCACTTTCTTAGACGCCCGTCCACTGGACGGGACTTAGGACGTGCGTTCAGTGGACTGGATTTTCGATTTCTCCATCTCTATCTCTTTCCTTCTATTCAAATCTTCCTTATCTCTTTTTCATCAATTAAATCCGACATTTATCTTCATTGAATCATCTTCTGAGCCGCGATTTGCATCTACAAGTCATTAAAAACATCGCAAAATGTAATAATATCCAAATAAACATAAAATCATCATTAAAACACATAAATCAACCAATTTTGCGATTAACCCATTTAAAAACTCATTTGCTCAATAAATCAATTAAACACCTAATTTCTATGCAAATTATACGAATATGGAGAGAATTGTTACAAAAAATAACGATATAAATCATATAAAATCACCCTTAACAAGCGGCGGCGAATTCGTTGATGGTGTTAGCTTTCGATCTCACCGGCTCACCTTCAAACCTCCCTGTATTTTCTTCTTCCGGTGCTAACGCAGACACGAAGAGGAGAGTTTGTCTGAGTAAGCTGTTTTTTTCTGTCTTTTTATGATTATTAGAGTCCTACATGGCCAAAACAAAAAAAAACGAATCACTTTCTTTCTTTGGTGCATTCAATCCTGAGAATGGAGGTGGAAAACCAGAGTTGAAAAGCTTCAACATTTTTCTTTTTGTTGCTGTATATCAAAAGTTGAAGAATCTGAATATTCAGAAAGAGTATATGCAAAATAATTAATTCTTACGAATCAAATTCATATAAACAAAATGGGTTTCTGGCCGGAGTTTCTTGCAAACAGTTGGGGGAGAGAGTTTGTAGCAGGATGATTTTGATTCTGTATTTAAGTACAGAATATTTGATTGATTCGTATCTTTGTTGATGTTTTGCGTTAGTTTGATTTGTGGTTGGAGTTGGTGTGGAATTCGCATAATTATCCTTGCTCTTTGTTGCAAAACAAATCTAATTTTGCTTGCTTGTTTAATCAGTAGCATATAGCATATACCATAATATTTGGTTTCTTAAGCCTTCTGTAACACTTTACATTAACATGAAGCTAGAATTCCTTAACGAATTCTTCGACAAGGTACTTCTTCTCTTGATCAAGCTTTTAAATTTCAATTCACGGGAGGTGCTGGTTCTTATGATAGACATTTTTTGTATTGATGGAGTGTTTTCTAATCTTGAAATTTGTGCACAGTTTCACCTTAATCAATTTATTTTAGCAAGTTTGAAATGCAACTTCCTTTTGCATTAAGTTGGATTCGCATCGACCTTATTTCTTGGATGAAGCAGATGAATACTAATTATCATCATTAGAGTTCGGCTAATATTTTGCACAATGTCCATGACACAATGCTAATCTTTGTCGTTATAGAACCACAACAATTTTTCCATTCAAATACTGCGTACGTCCTTGTCCTATAATCAATTCTTAGTCTAGGTACACTTCATCTTCATATAGAGAAACATTTTCAAATTGTAAGATACTTGAAAGTTCATTGAACCATTAGTGTCTTATCCTTTCAGTTGTCATTTTTGGCTACTTTAAGCATCTAAAACTGACTTAGTGTTGAACTTGCGGGAACACGCCTTTTTAATGAACAGTTACATAAAGACTTATGCAAAAAAGACGACATTTGCAACACTACTAAAAGTGAGCTCTCTTCACCATCTTTCACTTTGTTTATGATGCACATGTCTTACATGTCAAAACAAAGTTGTACTTTGTTGTTGTTACTTTGAAAGTTGTACTTTGTTGCTGTTACATTGAAAGTAGTACTTTGTTACGGCATTCCTCTATATTCTGTCTTCAAGGTGTGTTCAATGGTTTCCTTTGAAGGTTAATAATTGTGGTGGTTTTGTATTTAAATTTCAAGCAGGTTTTGAATCAATTTTACTCGGAGCGAAAAGCTGTGGATCTGGTGGCAGGAACGGTGGATTAGACGACGGTGGATCAAGAAAAAGGCATAGCTTGTAAGATCAGGCCCTTCATTGAATATATACAAGCTTAATTTTCTTTTTTCTTTTTTTGCTGTGCAGAATCGGATGAGGCCGGTATAGCGGCGGCGGTGAATCTGATGATGGCGGTGGTTAATCTTGCAGTATTAGCTCTCCATCTTTGACAAAAGACGACTAGAGCGTAGATGGTCATGAAGACATTGACCGACATCCCTGCTTCATTTAAGTGAGTTAGTTCTTTTTCTACTCTTTCTACTTCTAGGGCGGATTTTTCCTTGTCCAGGTGCAAGCGGTGTAGAATTTAGAGGATATCAATGGAAAAATCACGACAATAAGATTTAAGTTGGTTTCATCGGATATATTTGTCTTCAAAAGTTATGTTCCTGGTGTCTTAGATCTATTCAATTCATGCTTTCCTTACATAGCTATTAGATTTTTGGTTTAATCTTTCGATATAGTGCTCAATAGCAATGATCCATGGTACATTGTTCATTCACAGGCCTTGAATATATATTTAGCAGATTTTTGACTATCCATGCTTGTTTAATGATAATTCTTATTTTATTGTTCTTTATTTCGGAAATTGATAGGCTTAATTAAATGAGAAGAACACCAATTTGCATGATTTTTGCAAATTTTGAAAAAAAATAAGCACCTTACACAACAATTGTTGATGATGTAGACATGACTGTGCTTTAGTTGGAGAGGATTTGATTATACATTCTGCAGATGACATGCTTTTCCTTCTGTACAGTTTTCATCCTTTTTTATTACTTTGATTTTGACGTGAGAAATGCAGAAGTGGATTTTTGGCATTTCAATTTTGATAATGTTCTCTTAGATTTTGCATGTTTTGGCTCTTTGATACATAGGAAGCCCAAGGAAAGGAGCTTGAAGGAGGAGATGACTAAAGGCCCTGCCTTTGTTCTCCATAAAACTCTTCCAGCAGATTCTTTCCATAAACAAATTGTGTGAACAAATGTGCTCTTTTTCCTCCTGTCTTGGTATACTTTTTGTGATATCTTAAAAAATTTGGACATTGATATGGAAAAGTAAGTGGTTTTTATAAAATGGTTGATGAATTTACGAATCAAAAGCTTTTTATTTCTTTTTGTAGCTAAGGCATGATCAAAGATTGTTGCTCCTCTACAGGAGGCATGATTGTTGCTCTAAATGGTACCTGGGCAGAGGTTTATCCACGTAGAGAAAATTTCAAAGGTCTGAAAGGAAGGCACTATCAGTTTCTTTCTTCCACCTTTTCTCCAGACGATTCTTCTTCCATATTCACCAAATTTCTATGTCTCAAAATAATCAGAAATGTTAGGTACAGTTTATATCCACCAACGATTTTATTTCTTTATATGACTATCAAATTCCCAACTCTTTTTATTCAAATGCATGGATCTCTGGTTAGTTATTAACCGAGTTTGTTCCTTATAAGCACCGACGTCTGTGATTCTATTTGTATTAGTTGTCTCTTACTCAATACATGCCCTGGATATTACTATTGCTTGGTTCATTTATTTTTAGCCCTCATATACTTTCACCCGTGGATGTAAAAGGATTATATAGGAAAGGGATAAATGTCAGACAAGTGTATCAAAGATTTGTCTTTATCTGCATTTAACTTTTAAGATGTTTTATGTGGACTTTCTCAGGATGCTTAATTATTAAGCTCTTCAATTTTGTATGGTAGCTTACCGTCATTTTATTTAGACGTGCGCAGCCAACAAGGTCATCTATTATGCGCTTGGCAATCACTGAAGGTTTTTTTTTTTTTTGACAAGTGTTCCAATAACATAATTAATGCATCATTTATGAAGGTGATACTTGCATGCTTTTCCTGTGTCAAATCAAATAGGTAAGCTTTCACCTGGTAAGATTAATCCTTATTCAGCTAATTTATTTTTTCTCATGACTTCTCCTACGCGCACCACTTCATGTATGAACTGTAAGATACTACTTTGTGAATTTAGCAATACTTTCACTCAACTTGAGTGGTGAGATGAAGGTGTGTGAATGTGGTTAAATTTATTATATTATTTCCTGCTTTGTTCCATCATGTTTTAAGCATTCACTTAATTGAAAGGTTTGCATTTTTCCCATTTCCCAAAGAAAGTATCAGAAGAACACATGATTTGGTGAAAACAACGAATGAGGACGGGAGGAGATTACTGGAACGTCACTCAAACTTCAGTTTTGTTTGGGATTTTTACTAATTTCTTTTGAATGCATTGCCTACGGGATATTCGACTTGTGAACACACATTTGCTCTTTTTCCTTTGTCATTCGACTTGGGATATGAGAACACACTTTTGCATTCTTATGTTTAGGAAATAATTGGATGTTTTATTGTGTTGAACTGTGCCATTCAAACAGATCACGTGGTAAGAGCTTTGTTCATTAATCTGTTTTAGGGGGACTTTTTAATAACTACTAATGTTTTTTATTTGTGTATAGCTAACAAATTAGATGTTCAATTACATAGTGAATGGTTATTTCATTAGGTGGGGATGTCATAGCTTATGTAGATTTGTAAGTGCTCACTCTTCTTGCTTCTCAACATACATGTGAAGATGTAGACATGTAAGAGCTTCTTACACGACAAACATATGGATTACCTCAACGGTCTTGGATGGTTACAAAAATATGAATGTGATTCCTTCACTGTTTGACTTTATGGAGAACTGGTCTCAAATCCGTTACCTTTCTAATTTCAATTCATCCTCGGAATGTCAGTAAGAAGGTTGAATTTCTATTTTGGAGACTAGACCATGCATAATAGTAGTTGGTATAATATTTGTTGCAGCAGGAGGGTTCAAAGTTGAACATGATTGCAAGCTCAGAAGTGCAACAAGAGGTGGAGTAGCTCAAAGATCAGACCAAGCAAATCAGAAATGTAGCTAAAAGATCGAATACGAATCGTCTTTTGTTAATTTCAATAATCATTTTCCGTTCACTAGCTGCATACAAAATTATAAAAGAATAATGCGATTGAAGTTTAGCTGCATTGCCTCTTAATTATTGTTCCGTTAATTTTTCATGCAATACCTTTCCTTTTCCTATAATTTCCTTTTAATTATGTTCAAAAAAATGTTATACATCACACACATACTAAAATAACACTTGCTAATATAAAAATAGTCGTAAATTAATGATCAGACCCCAACTATTTTCCTTCCATTATTCTGTTATTGGAAAAAAGAAAAAAAAAAAAAAGAGGAGTCACGTTTTATCTATAAAAAAATGGTTAGTCCTCTGTTTCAAATAATTTATTTTATTTTTCTTCTTTTACACATCCTTTTATTTTCGGCACACACTATCTTAAATTCACTAGCATTATTTAATCAAAGCCAAAAAAATTAATTACATTCTTAATTTGTATAAAAAAATAACGATGAGGGCATCGGCCATGCATCGCACGGCTCTCTCACTAACTAGTAAGAGAATAAGTAGCAGTTACAAAAGAGACTACAACCATACAACAAATGATAGTAATTGTTTGATATCGTTGGAGAAAAGAAAAAATACGCACGAACAGGCAAGTTTGCTTCAAAACTGAAGTTTTACATATTATGGTACCATTAGCTTAGTTGATGGGAAACTAATGGAAATAATAAGTAAACTTTATATTTCACTACAAGAATTACCGGCAGAAGGGACAACCTTTAAAGGGACGACATTGCCATCCCTTTAAATATCTTTATTGCGATGACAAATCGTCCCATTAAATGAATTAAAAAATAGTCAAAGTTTTGGAGGGAATTTTTGGAAGGAAACTTTAAAGGGACGACAATGTCGTCCTAATAATTAAAATATTGACCCCACCGTACCAGCTAGGATTTCCACGTGGACATGACTATTTGAAGGGACGACATTGTCGTCCCATTAAAGATTCTTCCAGAAAATAATATGTGACATAAAAGAAATTATAAAATTGTGGTTTTTAGAGACGACATTTGTCGTCCTTTAAATGAAATTAAATTTTTTTAATAAAAAAACGTTGTATTAATAAATAAAATTCTGTTTTTTATAAAATTCGCGTTTAAAGGGACGACATTGTCGTCCCTTTAAACCTTTTTCAGAAAATAATATATTATATAGAAGAAATTATAGAATCTGGGTTTGTAGGGACGACAATTGTCGTCCCTTTAAAAGAAATTATATTATTTTTAATATAAAACATTGTGTTAATAAATAAGATTCAGTTTTTTTATAAAATTTTAACATACATATTCTAATAAACATTGCGTTTAAATATAAAATACATTATTTTTTATAAAAATTCCTTTATCGAATGATAATACAGGTGATTCTAATAATACTCTCTACTATAGATTGTCAGTTCGTTATCGAGGGATTGATTTGAATCTCTGGGTTCGTTAATGAGAAATTGATTTCAATCCCAAGATCCGTTATCGATTAAGAGATTTCAAACCAATATATTTCCTTACAGATCATTCGTATAGTACTATCTACTATAGATCGTCATGTCGTTATCGAGCGATTGACTTGAATTTTGGGGTATGTCACCGAGCGATTGAACTCAATCTCGAGATCCGTTATCGATTAAGTGATTTCAAACCGATATCTTTCCTTATAGATCATTCTGATAGTACAAACTACTATAGATCGTCAGTTCGTTATCGAGCGATTGATTTGAATCTCGGGGTTTGTCACCGAGCGATTGAACTCAATCCCGAGATCCGTTATCGATTAAGTGATTTCAAACCGATATATTTCCTTATCATTCTGATAGTACTATCTACTACAGATCGTCAGTTCGTTATCGAGCGATTGATTTGAATCTCGAGGTTTATTCACCGAGCGATTGAACTCAATCCTGACATCCGTTATCGATTAAGCGATTTCAAACCGATATCTTTCCCTATATATCATTCATATAGTACTATCTAAAATAGATCGTCATGTCGTTATCGAGTGATTGATTTGTATCTCGGGGTTTGTCACCGAGCGATTGAACTCAATCCCGAGATCCGTTATCGATTAAGTGATGTCAAACCGATATCTTTCCCTATAGATCATTCTGATAGTACTATCTACTATAGATCGTCATGTCGTTATTGTTAATAATATCATCCGCAACGGAAGCGATTTTAAGGATCTAGATCTATAAATTACACGTAATAATCTCAAAATTCAAGTTGAAGAACCGCAATAGGATGAACGAAGGAAAGCGTAAAGAGCACCACGATCTTCCGTACGTGTGATCCAAGCAACTCCCGGTGGAAGGAAATTCTCGACTCGAACCCTTCCGATATGCTACCCGGAAAAACCTCCAAGATTTCTCCTCAGCCCTCTTGGCCGAAAATTCTATCTCTCTAATTTGCAAGAGTGGTCGGAATTTTATTGTGTGTGTTAAGGCTTGGAAGAACTCTCTTTATATAGGAGAGTAAAACTTAGCCCCCAAGGATTTTATTTTGCAATAAAAATAAATCCATTAAATAAAAATAATTCCTTAATATTCTAGAACAAATCTAGAATAATATTTACTTTATTTCTTTCCATAAATATTTATCCAATAAATATTTTATGCACATGTCTTATTAATACACAAGAAAATAATTTCTTGTTCCATAATAATAAGGGGGGGCGAGATTTATCAATCATTGACCTAGTCAATATTAATTTTGCCATTACACAATAATTGGGCCAAGATTATGGAAAATGTCTTTTCCACATATTTAATTATTTAGCCCAACTAATTTAATAGTCCACTAAACAATTAATTCACATATCGTTTTAATAAAGTCCAATAAGAACTAAATTAATATTATTATGATTCGACGTCCGAGAATAGCTATGCTATAAAGGAGGCACGTCGGGGACCATGGACTAATAATCAGCGGCTCCGATAAATCAAATAAATAATTATCTTACGAACAGAATAATTATATTCGATAAATCAATCACAGGAATATGCCACCATAATCCCGTGATCGCACTCCTCCGATTAAAAGATTATATTTATCTCCTCACGAGAATAATAATAAGCGTCCATTGATATAATCATTACATATGGATTAATCCTCCATAGACTGTTCATTCTAAATCGGGAAGTTACCGTTAACCCTTTTTAGAACCTCTTATCCTTATTTACCATTAACCCCCTAGTGATCAATTAATTCATACAACTCATTGGTAGCTAATCAGTGTAATATGAACTCATACGATCGATCGAGATCTAGGATCAACAAATAAGGGAACTGTCTATCTACTTCCATAAATGGAAGGAATGGATTCCGTATCTGTGATAACACAGACTACTCACTCAATCCAGTACAATGCCAAGATGGGGTAATTTAGATCACAGACTCAGTGTAATCCTTAACCGTCAAGTCAAACCTCATACCGATTCAAGCGGTTGATCGTGATCACCTCGGGATTAAGATATATCCATAAATATGATCATCCATTGATTCGATTAGACTTCTCGATTACGGAATTATATCGTGAACTCTAATCAAATCGGTCCACCCTATATGATATATCTATCATATATAAATGCCCCATTAGGTTCTCTTAACCGAAAGTCCGGATAAGACAATCACACCTATTGTGTTCTGGGCGCATTAATAGCACGTTAAAGGAGAGACCCGATACTCTCGATTAACTTCACTATAGGATAATTGTATTTTAAGTACATCTTCACTAACTCAATCCTCCCGTGTATATCCCATACACTGAGTTAAGTGATTACATAAACGATATACTTTAGGGTTTTCTATAGTGTAAATACTATTGTCACATCGGTGAATATGAGAATAATAAATATGAATAACAATATCATTTCATTTATTAAATAAAACAATTACAAAATTGTCTTTCGGGCATCACACCTAACAATCTCCCACTTGCACGAAAGCATGTGATTAATTGTTTTAGAGCACACCCTATTATTTAAAATACAACAAACTATCACTCCCACTTGATCTAAAGCAAATGAGACATGTCTCTAATACCTATAGTCTCCAAGTGTCGACTAAAAGCTTCAATCGACAGCGTCTTGGTGAATGGATCAGCAAGATTATCGGCGGAGGCGATTTTCTTGACGGAAATGTCCCCTCTATCGACAAAATCGTTGATCACCCAGTATTTCCTCTCTATATGCTTCGACTTACTGTGCTTTCGAGGTTCCCTAGAGTTGGCAATGGCCCCATTGTTATCACAATAGAGAGTAATAGGATCTTCAGCATTCGGGACAACACCTAATCCGCTGATGAACATTCTTAACCAAACTGCTTCTTTAGCTGCCTCTGAGGCCGCTATGAATTCAGCTTCCATTGTTGAATCGGTTGTGCTGGATTGCTTTTGGCTTCTCCATTCTACTGCACCGCCACCAAGCGTAAACACTGAACCAGAGGTAGATTTAGAATCATCTCTGTCGGCCGAAAAGTCAGAATCGGTGTACCCCGCTAGCTCCAAACTCCCACTCGAATAGACGAGCATATAATTTCTTGTTCTCTTCAAATATTTGATGAGGTTCTTTACTGATGTCCAGTGCGGTTGCCCTGGATTTGACTGAAAACGGCTGACTAATCCAACGCCGTAACAAATGTCAGGTCTCGTACACCTCATGGCATACATAAGACTACCAACAGCCGAGGCATATGGCACTCTTCTCATAGCTTCAGCCTCTTCAGGGGTTTCAGGCCCCTGAGTCTTAGAGAGGTAAACGCCGTGACGGGTTGGTAGAAAACCCTTCTTTGCGTTCTCCATGCTGAAGCGTGCCAGCACCTTATCTATATAAGTTGCTTGGGACAGAGCTAACATCCTGTTCTTGCGATCCCTTATAATTTGGATCCCTAGAACATAACTTGCTTCTCCCAAATATTTCATTTGGAATTGCGTGGTCAACCAACTTTTCACGTCGGACATCATCCCCTTATCGTTGCCAATTAGGAGTATGTCATCAACGTACAACACTAGAAATACAACACAATCTTTGATAACCTTCTTGTACACACAAGATTCAGCAAAGTGTTGTTCAAAATCATAAGACTTGGTCGTGTGATCGAATCTATGATACCAGGAACGAGATGCTTGCTTCAACCCATAAATGGATCTGAGCAACTTGCACACCATGTGCTCTCGACCTTCTTCAATGAATCCCTCTGGTTGCTGCATATAGATTTCCTCGTCGAGAAAGCCGTTTAGAAACGTTGTCTTGACATCCATTTGCCAGATTTCATAATCCAGGCATGCGGCAATCGAAAGGAGGATGCGGATGGTTTTCATCATGGCCATAGGTGAGAAGGTTTCCTCGTAGTCTATACCCTCTCGCTGTGTGTAACCTTTGGCTACCAGCCTTGCTTTGAAGGTTTCGACCTTCCCATCTACTCCTCTCTTTCTCTTGTAGAGCCATTTACATCCAATGGGCCTTTCACCCTGAGGAAGTTCTACAAGTTTCCAGACTGAGTTAGAGTACATAGACTCCATCTCTTGATTCATTGCGTCAATCCATTTATCCTTATCGTGATCCAGTAAGGCCTTCTTATAGGTCGGAGGATCATCTTTCACCCCATCAGAGGCGACTACGTTTGCCTCTAAATCCATGCCGTACCGAGCCGGTGGCCGAACCACTCTCGCAGTACGTCTGGGTGGAACAAGAATGTCGGAAGTGACTGTTGTATTATTAGTGTTGTTTACAGGAACATCAGCAGCCACAATAGGCCTGACGTCATCGGAGAGTAATTCCTCTAGTACAATTGTACTTCGAGGTCTGTGGTCTTTCATATAACTTTCCTCCAAAAACGTAGCGTTAGTCGAGACTAGCACTTTGTTATCTTCCGGATCGTAAAATAGACCACCACGTGTACCTTTTGCATAGCCTACAAACAAACATACTTTCGTACGCGATTGTAGCTTGGTAGTCTTGTCCATCGCGCACACGTGCGGGACAACCCCATATGCGGAAGTGACGAAGGCTTTCGCGATGTCCGGACCACATTTCTATGGGTGTCTTTTCGACAGACTTTGACGGTACTGCATTCAAAATGTAGACCGCTGCTTCTAAAGCATAACCCCAAAAGGATATAGGTAGTGAGGCGTAGCTCATCATTGATCTAACCATGTTAATCAATGTCCTGTTTCTCCTCTCAGCAACTCCGTTTTGCTGAGGTGTCCTAGGCGCTGAACGTTGGAAACAAATTCCTTTTTCAGCCAAGTAGTCAATGAACTCGGTATCTAAATACTCACCTCCACGATCCGAGCGAAGGCATTTCAATGACTTGCCTAGTTGCCTTTCGGCTTCTGCCTGGAACTCCTTGAACTTTCCAAAAGCCTCGGACTTCCTATGCGACGAGATAAACATAACCGAATCTCGAGTAGTCATCAATGAAAGTCACAAAGTACTCGTATCCGCCTCTAGCTTGTACGTTCATCGGACCACAAAGGTCTGAATGCACTAAGTCTAGAGTTCCTGTGGCACTATTACCCTTTGATGAGAAGGGACGCTTAGTCATTTTTCCCTCCAGGAAACACTCGTAGATAGGCAGTGTGTCAACAGATGACTCACCTAAGGCTTGAGCCTTTTCTAGTCTTTTGAGTCTTTCCAAGGAAATATGGCCGAGCCTTAGATGCCACAAGTATGTTTTATCTTCTTTTACTTGAGAAACTTTCTGCCTTTTAGCATCTTTGATGAGCAGTTTTAAACATTTCAGTATTAAGTAGGGGAGCTTTATGTGGTCTTACAAAATATAAACCATTTTCATTTATAGTTGAACATAATTCAAAGCCATTCTTCGAAATAACAAATTCACCATTCAAATTTGAAACGAGAAAATGATTGTTCAACTAAGGCGAAATGAGAAATCAAATTTCTCCCGAAATTGGGAATAAAATAAACATTGTCTAAATGTAAAATTCTATTATTAAAATGCAAGTCCACAGCTCCCACTGCTTTAGCCGAAATGAGCGCCCCAGTGCCTACTCGCATCACTTGAGAACCCTCTTCCAGCTCTTCGTACGAACTAAGAATCTGCAATGAAGAACATACATGGTTAGTAGCTCCAGTATCAAGTATCCAAGTGGATACATCTTTAGCTACATTAAAAGATTCCAAGAATAGTAATTCCAAATTACCTTTCTTATCTTTTCCAGTACCAGCCTTGGCTTTGCCATCTTTTAAATCTCGAAGATAATCCGGACAATGGCGTTTCCAATGTCCTACCTCCTTACAGTAAAAGCATTTGCCCTTGGGCTTGGCCTCGTCAACTTTCTTGGCTTTCTTTTTCTTCATTGGCTTGGGCACAGGTGCAACAGTACCCTTCTTCTTTGGTTTGGCCTTAGGCTTGTTTGATGACCTGGCTTCGGCCATATTAGCTTCAGCTTTCTTATCCCCTACTTGGACCTTATCTTTCGATAGTAGGCCCCCGTAGATAGTCAGTTCATTCAGCATCTGTGTCATGGTCAACTCATGTTTTCCCATCAGATACTGAGTTTTGAACGGGATAAACTCAGGAGTCAACGATTCCAAAATCATTGAGACTTGAGTTGCTTCATCGAACATTGATCCATGAATACCGGCGTCATTGAAGTAACTGATCGTATTCAAAACATGACCATTCACTGCTTGACCTTTCTTCAATTTCGTGTTAACAGCCATCTTTATGGCATCGTGTCTTGCTTGATTGCTAGGTGATCCAAACATCGAAGTAAGTTTCCGCATGATTTCTCCTGTGGTCTAAAACTCTTCAATCTGGGTCCTAATAACCTCCGACACTGCCGCCAGGATGATCCTACGAGCCCGGTTATCTGCCTCGATCCAGCGATTACGATGTTCGATCTCAGCTTTACCAGGTTTTTGGATCGCCACCGTAGGGCATTCAGAAGTGAGTACATGTTGCACATTCTCATATGTGAGTACCACGTTTAAGTTACTCTTTCATTTCTTAAAGTTGTTTCCCGTTAATTTTTCAGACAGTAAAGCAGAAATTTGAGCAGACATTTTTGCTGAAAATAAAATGACATACATTAATTCAAGTTTAACACTACTATATAAGTTTATTTTAGGAATTGTAAACTAAAAAATAAGTCTACTCGACCATTCCAAGGTTTTAACCTCGCATCTCAGTGCCGCCTTAGGGTAGGTCAAAGAGATGACGGTTAAATCGAGACAATCTCATCAATGAATAACTTGTGAGAATTGAACATCCCACGAGAATCGAACATCCCTTTATTCATTGATTACCTTCCTTTTTTAGCCTAGATATTATCAAAAATATCCTTTATGAGTGTGACCTACTATATCGGATCTCTTAGGTACGCCTCGAGTGTGTCGTCTTAGGATAGGTCAGTGACACGACGAGTACCCAGAAAACCTATCCTTTCGGAGACCAAGCCATAAATGTTGATAGGGGTGAACGCCATCCTTAGGGGGACGAAATCAAAGCGCCTTGAGGCGTCACCCTTCTCTCACTTACTTGTATCAATAGTAGAGGCCGTGGGGTTGCCTGTCGCCTCCCCCGCTCCCACTCAATATTTTGGAAGTGGTGGTGGGTTAACTAACCACGTCTTTTTGATGTTAACATAAAAGCACATCGAATCAAGGATTCCGAATGGTGTCGGTAACGTAGGCAAGCCTACCCGTCCTATTCGTTGGAACATATGTGACGGTCGGACGAAATCGGGTCAAGACAGCCCCATTGAGATAAGAAGGAATCACCCCTCCGTTCTCCGGTGTAGCTAGTCTTGCCGGACCCCCGTGCATACATCACACTAGGAGGGTTAAGTCGGTCGAGCCTAGCTCAGTTGACCACCCAACCTATAAGCGAACCGTTTTTATCCAAGATTTGTTGTTCTTTTACCATCATTCAATCTCGTAGACACTACGAATTGAAAACGTGATCTCGTTTGGGCTTTAAGGCGGTTCACCGAGAACACACACCGAAAGGCTTAACGATTTCATAACCCGTCCTCGGATCTTTAATTAGTTACTAAATTTATTAATTACCACGTATTAATTAAATTTCAACTAATTACACGAGTTTGTATACATGCCTATTTTAATTACCAAAATTAAAATTCTACATGTATGCAAGGAGTGGATTTATGATATGATGCATATAATGGCAATTCCGATTTTATATCTATTTTATGATCAAACACATAAAAAATAAATTGCGGAAAATTTAAACACCGAGATGGATTATTGGTACCCCCGTATCTAATCTATCCTAGGAAAAAATAAATTTCATAATCTATGTCTTCGAGTCTTGATCTTCGAATCTTGAACTCGAACCGCCGGATCACGAACCATGAACACCCGAGAGGAGAAAAGGTCTTTTTAATTAAATAAATCCTATTTATTATAATTAATCATATATATATATATTTTATTATATGCGGCTACTTACCAAAAAAAAATGTTTTCCAAAATTAAATTTTTTTTTTTTTTTTTTTTTTTTCATTTTCTCTGCCATACGGCAGTAATTGAGATGGAAATTAGGTTTACAAAAATTATCATGCAGCCGCATGCATGTTGAACCCTAGCCGCATGCATTTATTTATAAACAGGACTTATAGCGACGCTTTTCAGCATCGCAGAAAGTCCTGTAGCAGTTTTTTAATAAAATTTTATCCGTTTCTCCTCGTTCATACCTTGGTTTTCGTCTTGATCTTCAATTTTCCTGCAAGATCTTCATCTTTTCCAGCCCGTATATTCAAAATTACAATAAAAGATGCTACTTTTACATATAAATTTCGAAAATTGACATAAAATAAATACAATTCATATGCTCAATTGTTACTAAACAAAGGAGCTACAATAGATCTAACAAGTAAACAGTACCAACCCCAATCCATCTCTTCAACCAAGACATTCATAACATAAAAAAATAATCATGCATGCGTCGGCCCCTTTTTAAAAAAAAAATTGGGACAAAAAAAAAATCTACATGTTTTACCACTCTTATATCTAATATTTTATACGTATAAATATAGATCACCATGGCGACTTATACCACTGTTAGTAATATCATCCGCAACGGAAGCGATTGTAAGGATCTAGATCTATAAATTACACGTAATAAAATAAACTAGATCTATATCTACAAGGGTGTGTAGAACATACCTCTTGAATCTCAAAATTCAAGTTGAAGAACCGCAATAGGATGAACAAGGAAAGCGTGAAGAGCACCACGATCTTCCGTACGTGTGATCTAAGCAACTCCCGGTGGAAGGAAATTCTCGACTCGAACCCTTCCGATATGCTACCCGGAAAAACCCCCAAGATTTCTCCTCAACCCTCTTGGCCGAAAATTCTATCTCTCTAATTTGCAAGAGTGGTCGAAATTTTATTGTGTGTGTTAAGGCTTGGAAGAACTCTCTTTATATAGGAGAGTAAAACTTAGCCTCCAAGGATTTTATTTTGCAATAAAAATAAATCCATTAAATATAAATAATTCCATAATATTCTAGAACAAATCTAGAATAATATTTATCTTTATTTATTTCCATAAATATTTATCCAATAAATATTTTATGCACATGTCTTATTAATACACAAGAAAATAATTTCTTGTTCCATAATAATAAGGGGGGGGGGGGGGGGGGGGGGGCGAAATTTATCAATCATTGACCTAGTCAATATTAATTTTGCCATTACACAATAATTGGGCCAAGATTATGGAAAATGTCTTTTCCACATATTTAATTATTTAGCCCAACTAATTTAATAGTCCACTAAACAATTAATTCACATATCGTTTTAATAAAGTCCAATAAGAACTAAATTAATATTATTAGGATTCGACGTCCGAGAATAGCTATGCTATATAGGAGGCACGTCGGGGACCATGGACTAATAATCAGCGGCTCCGATAAATCAAATAAATAATTATCTTACGAACAGAATAATTATATTCGATAAAGCAATCACGGAATATGTCACCATAATCCCGTGACCGCGCACTCCTCCGATTAAAAGATTATATTTATCTCCTCACGAGAATAATAATAAGCGTCCATTGATATAATCATTACATATGGATTAATCCTCCATAGATCGTTCATTCTAAATCGGGAAGTTACCGTTAACCCTTTTTAGAACCTCTTATCCTTATTTACCATTAACCCCTTAGTGATCAATTAATTCATACAACTCACCGGGTAGCTAATCGGTGTAATATGAACTCGTACGATCGATCGGTTTCTAGGATCAACAAATAAGGGAACTGTCTATCTACTTCCATAAATGGAAGGAATGGATTCCGTATCCGTGATAACACGGACTACTCACTCAATCCAAGACAATGCCAAGATGGGGTAATTCAGATCACAGACTCAGTGTAATCCTTAACCGTCAAGTCAAACCTCATACTGATTCAAGCAGTTGACTGTGTTCACCTCAGGATTAAGATATATCCATAAATATGATCATCCATTGATTCGATGAGACTTCTCAATTACTGAATTATATCGTGAACTCTAATCAAATCGGTCCAGCCCTATATGATATATCTATCATATATAAATGCCCCATTAAGTTCTCTTAACCGAAAGTCCGGATAAGACAATCACACCTATTGTGTTCTGGGCACATTAATAGCACGTTAAAGGAGAGACCCGATACTCTCGATTAACTTCACTATGGGCTAATTGTATTTTAAGTACATCTTCACTAGCTCAATCCACCCGTGTATATCCCATACACTGAGTTAAGTGATTACATAAACGATATACTTTAGGGTTTTCTGTAGTGTAAATACTATTGTCACATCGGTGAATATGAGAATAATAAATATGAATAACAATATCATTTCATTTATTAAATAAAACAATTACAAAATTGTTTTTCGGGCATCACACCTAACAGTTATCGAGCGATTGACTTGAATCTCGGGGTTTGTCACCGAGCGATTGAACTCAATACCGAAATCCGTTATCGATTAAGTGATTTCAAACCGATATCTTTCTTTATAGATCATTCTGATAGTACTATCTACTATAGATCGTCAGTTCGTTATCGACCGATTGATTTGAATCTCGGGGTTTATTCACCGAGCGATTGAACTCAATTCCGACATCCGTTATCGATTAAGCGATTTCAAACTGATATCTTTCCTTATAGATCATTCGTATAGTATTATCTACTATAGATCGTCGTGTCGTTATCGAGCGACTGATTTGAATCTCGGGGTTTGTCACCGAGCGATTGAACTCAATCCCGAGATCCGTTATCGATTAAGTGATTGCAAACCGATATATTTCCTTATAGATCATTCTGATAGTACTATCTACTATAGATCGTCATGTCGTTATCGTGCGATTGATTTGAATCTCGGGGTTTGTCACCGAGCGATTGAACTCAATCCCGAGATCCATTATCGATTAAGTGATTTCAAACCGATATCTTTCTTTATAGATCATTCTAATAGTACTCTCTACTGTAGATCGTCAGTTCGTTATCGAGCGATTGATTTGAATCTTGGGTTCGTTAACGAGCGATTGATATCAATCCCGAGATCCGATATCGATTAAGCGATTTCAAGAATTTTTATATAATTTTAATAATTTATATAATATGTAAGTTATATAATTATATTGAGTAGTGATTTCAAACCCGGGGCTCGTTAATTAGTTGATTGATGTTTTCAAACCCGAGGATCGTTATTTATCGCAATTTTTAATAATTTTTATACTTTAATGGGACGACAATGTCGTCCCAAAAAATCCATGTCGTCCCATTAAACTGTAAAACCTAAAATTAATCAGGCAGCCTCCCTTCTCCTTCTTCATTTCAACATTTCTAAACAGCCTCCTTCAGCTTCCGCCAGGCCGGAGAAAGCTTGACTAGCTGGACTGCTTCTCCACCTCCACTCCGGCCAGGTGACTAGGACGACAAATCCACCTCCACTTCAGGTTCCTTTATTCTTCTCTTTCAATTTTCAAGTTCTCCGGCGATTTCAAACTTAATCCGGTGATTTGAAGCACAAATCCGGCGATTTGAAGCACCATTTTCGCTATTTGAAGCACCAAAACGTATGTAATCCTCTAAGCTTTCCATTTTTTTTTTCCTTTTTTGCATTATTTTGGAGTTTTCTTTTCTTTTCGTTTTTTTATTTTATTTTATTTAGTTTTTTCGTTTCACTTTTTTTAGTTTTTATTTTCCGTTTTGGCATTGAGGCATATGGTTTGGTATCGTGTAGTGAACTGTTGCAATTTTGTTGGAGTTTTGGGTTGTATTGTATATACGGCTTAGCTTCGTTTTTTGAATTGAGATTGAAATTTGTCTTAGATTTGTTTTTGCATTGAGATTGTATGGATTCGTTTATGCATTGAAATAATCTTGCCCTAATTAATTTTAGTTTAAAAACGAGTAGTGTAGTGATAATTTTTTAGCGTGTGTGTAGTGAGTGGCGAATGGTGTGTAGTGAGTGTAGTGTAGTTGATAGTGTATGAGTATGGTGTAGGTAAGCATTTTTTCATTTATATGTTCATGTTGAGATTGACTGAGGCTTGATGGTGAGATTGATGCTTATGGTGAGATTTATTAGTGTAGAAGGACTTGGTTATAAATTTGGTATTGTCCGATTATAGTAAACTTTGGTATTGTTGATTTGGTATTGTAGTTTTGAGAAGTTGGAAAAAAAATTGTTGGTAGTAATGAAATTGTCCATATTGATTGTTTGATCGTGCATAAGGGGGTTGTTCCTACCCAAAATGGTACTGAAAATGGCTCTGTTTCAGAGACCATTGTTATTGGCAATATTGATCACACTTACACTTAAAGTGAAAATGTTTTAAGTGTTAAAAGTCTTTGTTTCCTTGTTTGAAACATCTTAGTGTATAAAGCGTGCGATTGACTAGTATATGTGTGTGATTGACTTGAAATTTTATTTCAAGTAGTAGGGTATTAAGTAGTGTATGAATCTTGGCCATGTATATGTGTTGGAAAAGTGTTGAAGAACAAGATGATATGTCTAGCATGATGATGAAGAACATAAACTAGTTTTGTCTAACATTGAAGAACTGTGAGTGGTAAGTGTTAAAGACTTAGTTTTATGAAATAGTATTAGTTTTTAATGAAAAAAAGTATACTATATTAAGCGATTAATATAAAAAAATATACTCAAGATGAAAAAAAGTATACTCATGAAAGTGAGTACTAACTTTTTCTTTTGCCTTAAGTGAGATACTTACTTTTTCTTGTGCCTTAATGAAAAAAAGTATACCAATGAAACTAAGTATACTATATTAGTATGAGAACATCCCTTGAAATGGTATTAACACCTAACACATATGGTACTAACTTTTTCTTGTGCCTTAAGTGAGATATTACCTTTTTCTTGTGACTTAATGAAAAAAGTATACTAATGAAACTAAGTATACTATATTAGTATGAGAACATCCCTTGAAATGGTATTAACACCTAACACATATGGTACTAACTTTTTCTTGTGCCTTAAGTGATATACTAACTTTTTCTTGTGCCTTAATGAAAAAAAGTATACTAATGAAACTAAGTATACTATATTAGTATGAGAACATCCCTTGAAATGGTATTAACACCTAACACATATGGTACTAATTTTTTCTTGTGCCTTAATGAAAAAAAGCATACTAATGAAACTAAGTATACTATATTAGTATGAGAACATCCCTTGAAATGGTATTAACACCTAACACATATGGTACTTACTTTTTCTTGTGCCTTAAGTGAGATACTAACTTTTTCTTGTGCCTAAATGAAAAAAAGTATACTAATGAAACTAAGTATATTATATTAGTATGAGAACATCCCTTGAAATGGTATTAACACCTAACACATATGGTATGTCAAGTTATTGTGTATCAGTGATTTCAAATGGAACTAGACAAGTCATGGTTGTATATTGACAGAATGAAACCCGAGTCTGATAAAGGGTTGAGTGAATTCATTGAATACACACGGCAATTTCTTAACGATAAAGGTAAGATTCGTTGCCCATGCAAAAAGTGTTTCAACATTGGTTTTGAAACTTTGGAGGACGTGTATGATCACTGTTTCTTTTGGGATGGGCAGTTGGGTATACAACATGGTTTCACCACGGTGAAGACGATGTATCCCGTAAACGTGCACGAACAACTCAATTGGTAGTTGAATCCGGAGACGAAATGGCTCCAGTTATAAATGATTCCTTGGTAGAGCCTCAGAAGAAGAAGTTTTACAGACAGAGGAGGATGACAACATTGATGAACTCTTCTCCAAATTGCACGAACATGTTTATCCGGGATGCAAAAGCTCATCCGCCTTGAAAATAAATAAATTGCACGAACATGTTTATCCATGGAAATAAATAAATCATTTTTATAGGGACGACATTGTCGTCCTTTCAAATAATGCCATTCAGCACATTGAATTTTCTTAGAAAAGTTCGTGTCACGTCAGCATTCTTGTAAAGGGACGATTTTGTCGTCCATTCAAATATGTCAGTTGTTTAAAGGGACAAAGCGGAAGGGACGGCTTTATAGGGACGACGTGTCGTCCCTTTAAACAATTATTGGGACGACAATGTTTTTAAAGGAACGACAAAATGTCGTCCCTTTAAACATGTTTTCTTGTAGTGTTTAATAAACCAAAAACAGTATTGTGCTTGTCAATAATATTAGACCACATGGCTATTGTATAATAGATAGGAAATTCAACACTCCTTTTCTTTATTCATGGCCTTCTTCTTATTTTTCTTGATTGGGCTTTCAAGAAGGACAACATTCTGAGAACAGTGGAAATTGCCTTATGTCTCCAACAACACTTCACTCTCTTCAACACGTGTTTGTGCAAAGTGTAATGCTCGTTTGCAAGAGGAGGATTGTCCAATGCTTTCAACAACTTTCTTTGTTTCAGGGCTGACGAGAAGCTGGTCATCAGTTTTGTCAGGAGTTGTCATTTCCTCTTCAGTGTACAGCTTAATTATTGGATAATTGCGCACAATATTGTCATTACATTTTTTATTAAAGTACTTGATGAAGCAAACCACGCGCATTTTGTAGATCTTTTTTTCAACTTCTGCTGTCAAATGGAGTATTTTGCAAAAAAAAAAAAAAAGGGGAACGAGGGAGAAGGACAAAAATATTTCATCAATTGAGTCGAAGGACAGTCTTTTGAAAATTTTGCATAAAGGACAAAACTATTTTTCACTGTCGAAATTCACTTGTGTTTGAAATTCACTGTTTAAATTCACTGCCGAAATTCACTGTCGAAATTCACTAATTTTCAAAATTCATTGTCGAAATTCACTAATTTTCAAAATTCACTGTCGAAATTCACTGTCAAAATTCACTGATTTCGGGATTCACTAGGGAGATTCACTGATTTTTTGGATTCACTGTTTGTCCTTCTCGCTATAAAAATTATGCAGTTGTCCTTCTCCCTATAAAAAATATATAGCTGTCCTGTTACTTAAAATTATTCCAGATTGTGTCCTTATCCCTAATTTTCCAAAAAAAAAAAAAAAAAGAAAAAATAATCGTTAAAAATTAAAAGCTGAATATATAGTCTAGTGTATGAATATAGTATACATTTTCATATGAACGAATTTGACAAAAGCCTAAATACATTTAAGATCATTTCTAGTGACAGAGTAAAATAATTTTACAACTGCAATTATACAACAGAAGTTTACGGGTAAAAATGCCCCTTGAATCCTTAAATATTATATACCAACTACAATCATACAACAGAAGCTTAAGGTCATGTGAGACACAAAATAAGTTATTACCAACACAATTACACTATAGTAAATACCTTGTCTTCAGCTTCTTTTAGCTGAGCAGCTGTAAAGCCAGTAATTCTTTCCGCATCTGGACTGAACAATGTAGCCTCTAGCGTCGGACCGTTTCTGCTATTTCATTATCATTATACATATATAATAAATAGCTTTTCTGTTGTCATATATTTGTTTCTTTAAAGAACCAATTATGAATTGTTATATGATAACGTCCTTTGTATTAAACTGTGATAGAGAAATCATGATAGGCGATTATGATTGATGAGATCTCTAATCACTTTAATAAGTTTGATACTTAAATGTCTCTAGGCTGATGTACTATTAAACAAGGCATTGATAGTACTTACATACTAACACGTATTAGATGTCTTCTGTCTTTAAGGGCAGGGATAGGTCTCGTCTATCGAAGTGTGGAGACACTTGGACTATAGGTGGAAGTGTATTAGAGAATGCGTACGTTAGACTAACCCACTAACACTTAAGTGTCACACTATGTGACGGTCGTGTAATTATCCTTAGGACCGGAGTCTACATGGAATCACGGTGTGAATTGTCATGCTTTGACACTAATGAGGTTTCCCCCTAACCATGGGGTGATCATGCGGTAGTGATTGGGTGTGATACTGAAGCATGCGGAGTATACATGTTAGGTCGTCTGGGAATCGCGTACCCTATGAGTAAGGGTGAATATCCGAAAGGGCCTTCTTATAAGGAATGTCTTACTCTCGTGAATCTTTGCAAAGTGGATGTAAGTGAGTTACTTCGAGAGAGCATGATATCCAAATTATAAATACAGTCGTCAATGCTTGACACTCGATGTACAACCGTATGGATATTATTACAGCGATAATATTCTATTTACACGCAAACCGAGCACATGTAAGGTAGTAATCATTGCGTATTGACTCTTCCGATGATTGGGGGTCACGGACGTGTTGCTAGACGCTATCCGTGATCGTTAGATGTGAAGGGCATTTTCGTAATTGCGCCTTATGTCTACGGCCAACATATTCGGAAGCCTATCGGGTCACACACATATGAACATCGAGTCGGATTAAAATGCGGTTATAGTTGATGACCAAATAAGGAAAGTTTATCTCAAGACTATAAAGGTTATAGTGGTAAATTAATATGGTGGTATTTATTTATTATGAATAAATATAATACAAGATATTAATTATATTGATTGATTAAATATGTATATTGATACATATATGTTTCGAAATATGCATAAATGATATACATGTATTTTGTAAATTAATTAATCATAGTATTGCATTAATTAAAGAAAATCTCAATTCCAAATTAAGTGGAAAGGGACGCCACATTCACTTGTATAGGATACATTTGAATTGTGCAATTTAATTAATAAGATTACCATAATATAAATATTGGATATTAATTGATTTTTAGAAAATAGATTTATGGTAATAAGATAAATATAGTCAATATGATATATTGACAGTATATTGGAAATAATTAATATATGATATTAAATTAAATGAGATAAATCAATCTAAGGGAATTTTCTTATTTTATTAGGAAAATGTTTTATGTCCCATCAATCTATTGAAAGCTAATCCCAATCAGTTGGGGATTGACATTAGGGTGCCACTACTCTTATAAATAGGGAGGAATGGCTAGCTCTTATGTACACCATAATTCAAAGAGCTAATTGTTCTTGTGAAAAATAAGAGAGCTTCTTCGAGTGAGATTATAGAGAGAGAAAAGGTTGACCTAGCAGTCGAGTTTTTTTCTAGTAGCAATCCTTGGCAGGATTCCGGCGAGGTGCTCATGTGGAAACCTGGTGGAGGCCGGACACTTGGACGGCTCGCGCATATCTACTCCTACCAGACGGTCAAAGCGTCGATTTTTTAGATCAACCAAGGTAATATTACCGTCCACTCTCTTGTGTGTTTATTGTTTAAACGGAGACGTTCCTAGATCGGGAAATCAATTTTTAAATTCTGCTGTGCTACTCGAATGATTTCCTAACAATTTCAAGATCTTCGTTTGATGCTGCTGCAAGAGCTATCGTTTTGGGTTCCTCCAAAGCTTTGATTATTGCAGCTGTGCTTGTGAAATCTTCACTGAATTTGTAAGCTTTTAGATCTGAGAAGATTTTAGAGGAATCTTCTTTGGCAAGTCTTCTTGATTCTTCCATTGCTGTAACCTTCATCTTCCAGCACATAGGTATAGCCTTCAAGATTCTTGTGTTGATCTCTTTCTTGGTGTACTCAATTTTGAGTAGTGCCAGTTCGTCCATTATAATGTTGAATCTTATTTCCATTTGATCAATATTTTTGCCTGACTTCATCTTGAAATTCTCAAACTTCTGTTTTGCAACTGAGATCTTGTTTTCTTTGATGGAGTCAGTTCCTTCACAGACCATTTGAAGTTTCTCTCACATTTCCTTTGCGGTTGTGCAATCCTTGACCTTCAGATACATATTGATGTCAAGAGTTCTGAGTATGTCCATAGTAACATTGTTCAGGTTATTCCTCTTTCGGTCATCATTGTTCCACTCGCTTTTGGGCTTGGGGACTCTAACTTTATTACCACCAACAGTTTGCATATAAGTGATTTGGATAAGTCCATCAGTAAGTATGTCCATCATTTCATCATGAGTGGCTGCTAGAAAATCCTGTAAACGACATCTGTATTCATCAAATCTGTCCATGTTGCACATCAGCATTGTCTAGCATACTGATTGTTATCCATAGTGTGAGTGAATGAAAGCTGGATTATGCAAAGACTGAAAACTGGGAAACTGAGCTTTTTTAGGAGAACAACTAAAGGAGATAACTAGAGCAAGTGAGTTTTTAACAATGACTTGTTAAAGAACACTGCTCCGATACCAATTGTTGGTCCCTTGGAAAGGCTAACACAAGTTTAGAGGTGGGTGAATAAACTTGTCACCAAAAACTAGATTTATAACGATTAAGGATCAGTTTTAACTTGTGTGGAGTTGAGCTGACTAAGCTGAGTCTAAGTCAAACTGACTTATAACAAAACTGAGTCAACCGGCAGCGGATTTAAGTTTTAGTCTTTATCTGGATCTTGTTGATTCTATGAAAAAGCTAAGTATGCAAAACTGAATTCTGGTGAATGTCAGTTTGTGAACTGTGAGTGAGTATAACAATCAGTTTCAGTATGCTATAAAAACAATAATAAATGTTGAATAAGTAAATGACTAAATGTAAATGCGTAAAAGTAAATAGAGCAAGATTTATAGTGGTTCCAGGTGGTGTAATCCTGTCAGTCCACTCTTCCCCTGTGATGTGGGAGAAAAATTCCACTAGAACTTTCTGAGGTAAGCTGTTACAAAAAGTCCTAAACGATAGTCCTTGACTATTCCCTAGCTTCACTATCTAAACAATCAAAGAACAGGTCGGATTGCTGCTCTCCAACTACTTGAGCCACTGGCCCTTGGATGGTTGTGTTGCCTCTTCACCAACTACCACCACAAACACAGTCTACCCGACTGCAAATGACAACTGTCCTTGGCAAATCCTTGACCGGATTGCTTAACAGTCTAAACCTTTGATTAAGAATCAAAGTTGGGCTGAGAATCAATAAAGTGATTCTTGTTTGTGGTTCTTCTAAGTGTATATCCTTGATTTGTAACGTTCGAATGTACTTTCACTTTCTTTGATGGCTGACTATAAAACTGAGTGTCCTGACCAGTTTTATACTAAGTTTGTCAGTTACCAGTTTGTTAACTGACTTAGAGCGTTAACTTAATTTTTACTCTTCTTCAAAACTCAGTACTCTATTTATCTGATTTTAAATTACTTAATCAGAGTACACCATTCCTCATACAAATCATCTAAGATATCATCGTCCTTTTGATTCTTAGGTCTTCTTTCAAGATCCATAAAGTCAGTTCAGGCCATCACAGACTTACCTGAATTCCAACTTTACAGTCTCGGCTTTAGTCTTCATAACTGAGTTTGAGCCCTCAGTTCTTCAATCTTCAATAACTGAATTTGTGTCCCTCCGTTCTTCTTCTACTGAGTTTGTTCCCTCAGTTCTTCATCTTCTAGATAAGTCAACCGAGTCTGTGTCCCTCAACGAACTTACCTTCTCCAGTTCTGAGTGAACTTCAGTTCCATGTTCTGGTGACTCTTTTCAGTTTTAGTCAGTATCCAGTTTTCTAGATGATCTCCAGTTTTCAGTTTTACGACACTTCTATCTATTACAGTGCTTGTCTAATATAACCTATATAATTATCAGACTCTAGTAAAACCTATACATTCAGTTCTAGACATCTTTTAGTTTTTCACTATAACAGTTAGTTTCAGCAATTCATCAATGGGGTGTAAACAAACAAGTAACTAAATAAGACGAATCATCATCAAAACTAAAATTTTATTTCCAACATTGGTCTAGAGGTGGTTTTATATAGTGGATATCTGGCTTATAGTATGTATTTGAGTGAGTGAAGGCCGGTGGTGCACGGCGGTGACATGGTGGTATGTATGAATGCTTGAGAGAATATATATTTTGGCAGAGTTTAGTCCTCTTTATTATTTTACGTGTCCCTTTTTCTATTACACAAAGCCTCCTTTAATATGAAGGAGGGGGAATTAGGGTTTAAGCTAAAAACAAGTGGATAAAATATCTTCGTTGCGCGGTTATGTGGTCGTTAGGACCACCATCCACAAGGTCGCCTGCTCTTCATCATGTCTCATCATCTTCCTTTTCTATTCCCTCCAAGGACTTGTGCGGTCTCTTATGGACCCCTCTTGTGGTCGCGGATCGGCCCCTTAAGCTACTAGTGACCTTAAAGGTTTGAAAGCTCTTGGCGGGGACCTTAACTTGGCAACCTCACTTTGATTATCGTCGCGGACGCTATGGCCGCGGACCTCACTATCCAATCTTGTGGCTAGATAGGCTTTATCCAGTGACTCCTAAGTGGCGGCGCTATTTAGACATATCAACAGGGTGCAGAATAAACATTAAATATGGTTTCGTTAATGTTATTGGAACATTATGTAGACTCCCTACATATTGCAATCATTAGTACGAGATTAGTAACAAGTATGCATCAACAAATATTACAACTCACCAATCAATGAGCGATGTATTGTCATTCATAGGTGGATTCTCCAAAACAAAGGCACCTTGTTTTGTTGTTAATGATAAACCTGAAATAAGAGTATGTTAGGACAGGACCGTCAGGGATAAAAACGGATTGCAATAATCAAGAATAAACGAGAAAGAATAAATCACATAAGAATAATAACATAGGATTTAACGTCGTTTCCGGCAATATGCCGACTAGTCCACGGGTAGAAACGAGGAGATTATATTATCACTGGAGATTTTATAGACACTGCAATTACATACGCAATTGCTGCTGCTACTGATGTTAACTGAAAATATTCTAGGTTACAACAGACTTGTATTTATAGTCACCAAACCCTAAACCAAGCCGCCATAACTAGATACTGGTAGATTGACTAAAATACCCCAGATGTGAACTCTACGGACTTCCCAGACGTAACCTGCTGATATTTGCCCTGCTGATATTGCCCTGCTGGCATACCCTATTGACATTGCCCCTGCTGATATACCCTGCTGACAGTACTCAAATGGCTTGCCCTGATGAGAGGTCAAGTCACTATTTCTAACAATCTCCACCTTGACTTGAACTCTCGTTCAAACAGATGTATAACCAGATGTATTGTACCAGATGCATTCGTCAATGCCAGATGTACTGTACCAGATTCTCCCACTTTCTTCAGACTTAACAGCTCCAGGTGTGATTCCTCCAGATGAGGTTAACTCCAGATGAGAAACCAACTTCAGATGAGAACCTCCCAGATTCAGATGAGGTCCTCTGCTGCTAACAGATTCAGACTTGATTGAGTTGAGAACATATGTGATCAACAGATTCAGACTTGATCACCAGACAAGATGTGATTACCAGATTCAGATGTAACCACCTCAGTTGAGATCACTCAGCTGAGTTTTTCAGATTCAACTTCAACCAAACAGATTGCAGATTCAGATTTAGATTATGAGCTGACCAGATGTGAACAAAACAGAATTAAGGTTAGACACCTCCAGATGAGACTTAACTTCAGATGAGAACTCCATCTCAGACTTGTTCACCAGATGCTAAGCAGACTTTACTCTGATGAGACTTCCAGACACAGATGTAAAACCACTACAGACACGTTCAACAGATTCAGCAGATGCCACCTTGCTGACATATGGAACATCTGGCTTTTATCAGCAGACTTCCCAGACTTGAACATTCCACTCTACTCAGCTGACTTTCACTCAGCTAATACTGGATCAGCAGACTTTCACCCTGCTGACCCCAAATTTTGGTTCTGCCAGATTCAGCTTTTGATTCTTCAGGTTCAGATGCACAACTAAGTGCCAGATTAGTGTTGACTATTCTCAGCAGAGTTCTGCAGACTCAGCTGAGTATGAACCTGAAGCTCCACCTGCTTGTCAACACCCTAGATTCAGATCCAGACTAGATTTGCATTATGGTCTTTGGAATCACCGTTCTTGAATGGCTTCTTTTCAAGTTTTTCATTCCCTTTGCAACTGCTACTAGCAATTGAACCAGCAACCTGATTGTCTGTACCTGTGCCAACTGAATTATGCCTTAGCTCTCGATTATGTAGAGATGCCCTAACATCCTCCAATGACACTTTGTCACTCCCAACAATAAAATACTGCACAAAATTCTCATATGATGCTGGCAGTGATACCAAAAAAATTAGAGTTGCATCCTCATCTTCGATCTTAACACCAATACTCCTTAAATCAAGCAATATTGTGTTCAGCTTTTCCAGATGATCTCTGAGAGGCATCCCTTCATGCATCTTTAAATGGAACGACGTTGCTTCATCAGCAACTTGTTGGTCAACGACTTTGTCATATACAGACTCTCAAGCTTCAGCCACAGCCCTGCTGCTCATTGAATGCTCTTCAGCAACTTCAGTGATAACATCATCAGACAAACACAACAAAATCATTGAATGTGCTTTCTCCTCCAGATCGGCCATCTCAACGTTTCCGGCATCCACCGCCTTTCACAACGGAGCCCAGAGCCCCAGTTTCTTCAACAGAGCACGCATCTTGATTTGCCACAAGATTGAAATTGTTCCTTCCTGTGAATTTATCAATCTCAACATTTAACCCATACATCTTGATCTTGCAAAAGAACAGAACTTTTATCACAGAATCCTAGCACCGGTGAAGGTCTTGGTGAAGATAAAATTTTGTTCAAACGGATGATTCCTAAATAGAATCTCAGAATCCCTGATGATAACTGATTGAGGCTAAATTCACCCTTCAAAAACAATTTATAAAGACTCGAAACCGTGGGTAAACTAACTCTCTAACCGGCAGTGTACCGGGTCGATTGCTAGAATAGCTACAGGAGTACGAGGTCGAACCTAAGGGAAAAGTGTTCGTGAGAACCAAAGTGAACATGTTACTTAGTCTAGGTGATCAATCTTTTTAAAGTGTTTGTTTATTACAACGACACTAAAGTGATTTAAACTAACAAGTCTAAAGATAGAAAAGAAAGAAAGAAGATTAAACTACTAAGTTTTAAAGATTGATTAAAGGACATAGCCGAACCATGATCAAAATAGCTACTTTCAACCCCAAGGATAGACAAAACCGGGAGTGTGCATTATAAGAAACAAACTCTCGCATTCAATCTCGGTGCAAACTCCTAATCTCGGTGCTAAGGTCTGAACAACTCTCTCCTAACACCTTATGCCAAGTTAACTACCCTTCCCTAAGGAAGATTCACTAACAAAACATGCTATGCACTAGAGCCGCTTAAACGTTAAAACGAGTAACCTCACTTTGGGCCCGGGCTTAACAACTAAGCCGGGTCTACGCCGTGATCATAGAACCCATTTTCCCACATCTCTCTATCTGAACAACTCTCTAGATCGATGTGTGTGAATTTGACCTAGGTAGCTAATCTATCCCAAATAAGTTAAAATAAGTTCTAAGACATGAAACAAGCAAGATTAAACAATAAAAAGCACTAACCACTCCCAAATTCATCACCCAAAGGGTGATTTCACCAAATTTCACATGATTCGACTATGAAAAGGGATTAGCTACTCATTATACTAATCGAAACATACATAAAACAGTAAATGAAAGCCATAATAAGTAAAAGAGAGAAGAAACATACCATAGAAACAAGAATTTCGAATTTGAGATCCAAAAAGTACACTTTGAAGAAATAATTAAAAGATGGTGACTTAAAAGTTGGAATGAGAATTTGAGCTTGGAAATGGAATAATTAAGCTATGTTTATGCTAATCTATGATAAGAGAAAGTGGAATAATCCATTACAAATTTCGAGCAAAGAGTGGGTATAGTTTAGCTAAGAGAGGGGAGAATAATCTGATGAAATTCGATGGAAGTGGGTGTTTATAGGGGCAAAAATCTGCAGAAAATGGCCCCAAACGCGCGTTTGGAGGTCCCCAAACGTGCATTTCAGCACCTAACTCTCTGTACGAAAACGCGCGTTTGAGACGTTACTGTTTTCTGGCTGCAGTAAAACCATGATATCTTCGCGTGTAGAACTCCGATTTGAGTGATTCAAAATGAGTTGGAAAGATCTTTCAATTATCTACAACTTTCATGAAGAGACTATGACCATAAAATGCCTCCATCATAGGTCAAATTTCTTGTGAACAGAATGTAGCGTGAAGATACCAACTATGTTTCGTCCCTTTCTTCATTTTTCTTCTTCCTTGGCTCATTCTTGCACCTTGATCATACTTCTCATCATAAATCTTCGCCTTCCGGGTTCTCGTGACACCTAGACCCTACAATCTCATGAACGAACAACACACACAAACGATTCCGGAGGGTAAAAGTGCTCGGGAATGGGTTAATATCACTAAAAAGAGGTAGTAAACCATCAAAGCGACGGATTTACTCCCCGTGCTATAAACTCACGATATTACCCGAAAATGGTCTAAAAACACCGAGAATGTGCTAAAAGTGGGATAAACGGGGGTGGAAAATGAACCGGAATCACGTAAAGTTGACTCTCATCAATAACATGTACGCTCTGATACCACTTGTTAGGACAGGACCGTCAGGAATAAAAACAGATTGCAATAATCAAGAATAAATGAGAAAGAATAAATCACATAAGAACAATAACACGGGATTTAACGTGGTTTCCGGCAATATGCCGACTAGTCCACGGGCAGAAACGAGGAGATTATATTATCACTAGAGATTTTACAGACTCTGCAATTACATACGCAATTGCTGCTGCTACTGATGTTAACTGAAAATATTCTAGATTACAACAGATTTGTATTTATAGTCACCAAACCCTAAACCTAGCCGCCATAACTAGATACTGGTAGATTGACTAAAATACCACAGATGTGAACTCTGCTGACTTCACCAGACGTAAACTACTAATATTTGCCCTGTTGATATTGCCCCGCGGCATACCTGCCGGACATCGCCCCTGCCGACGATTTCCGGTGGCTTGCCTGTTTGTGAGGTCAAGTCACTATTTCTAACAGAGTACGTGTTATTAACTTTAGGTATTTATGAAAACCAAATTTTTTATTCTAAATGAAGAATAATGAGTGTCGTAACGAATGTTACCATGGTGCGTTGTAACTTTTAGGTTGACAGCTACAATCATTGTTGGTTCTGGCAACCTTGTTGATACCCGCATTACATCATTGTCTAACAAGTCATACCAAACCCTAAAGATCATAGGGCGTTTGCTGCGGCACAACATATATTCAGTTGAGTAAAATAACGGAATTGGTCAAGCAACTGTCGGTTAATACAATACATTGTATAGAAAAACTCAAAGGGGATTAATTAAGACATACTCTTCATCAATGAGGACATATTCGGTGATCGATTGATTTGATGCATTAGGAATTCGACATGATTCAATAACCAATGTAGCTGTAAAAGATTAAACAAAGTAATTTTTCATCAAATGTAAGTTTCCACATTTTTTCATCATAAAACTGACAAAGTGTTCTAAGTGAAAGAAATAATAAAGTAAAAAACAGAGATTAAGTGGTGAACAAATATTTCCATTACTCGACCTCAATGTGCATCACAGTTGTAATATATATAGTGTATTGTTAAGATTGCAACCGACCTAAAATAATGAAAATATCATAACCACTGTTCAATATATGATTACAATTCAAACTTCTTCTCTCTATCTATTTGTTGCTTGTTAGCTGGGATGGTTCTGAGTCTTAAGGAATAGATGTAACGCCCCGCTCCCGGATACCGAACCCTTATCCGGAAGAGAAACGTTCGGCGCGTATAGCATTAAATAAATCTAATATTATACGCAAGCCTCTACGTCGTCGTATCAAATAAAAGCAAACGGAAGCTAAAAAGACTCGGGTAAAAACATAAAAGCTACTATGAATAGAAATTAACCATGCTAAAGATGGATAGTTAAGATTACAATGATTAAAACCCAAAGGCTTATACAATACGATGCCTTAAAAGTAGAAGTACAACAAATCTAAGAGAAGAAATACAACCAGTCTAATACAACATTTACAAAGAAAACAATCTAAAAGCTTTGTCAAGACTTTAAGTTTTCAAAAGCCGTCGTCTACACTTGATCAACCTGCTCGTCTTCTCACCCCACAATGCACACAAAAGAAAATGCAAAGGAGGTAAGTACAAAGTACTTAGTAAAAGTGAGAAGCTACGACAACAATTAAGATTTATAAAGAAAAGATATTTAATCGTTTAGTTAGTTATCTTTGTGTGACCGACTCAATCTAGGGTTCATTCCATGTCTATCAACATGAATTGACTAAACGTTTCTACTTAACTTATCTATGTTACAACCGCACTCAAGGGCACAACGCATATCCAAGCTGGGGATATTCTTGGCAACATATTAGTGGGTCACACCAATATCCACGAAGTCTAGAAAAGGTAGACTCCGATAGTACGCACATCTCAGCGGAGTCCCTCCGTACTTAGGGTTTTTTTGACCTACGGAGTTCTTCCACCTTCAGAGGTAGGCATACATCGCGATATAGACTGGTGCCTATCCAAGAGAGACATGTTGTTTAATCTTTTACTAGTCAAGTACGTAATTTATTAAAATGATTAACTAACCACCTAAGTGTTTTCAATTAATCTCCCTCACAAATGCTACTCTCTTCCTAGACCACTAGACACGGACAAGGCCTAGCAATTACACAGACATTGATGAATACTAATTCATCAAAGCACAAGCCTATCATGCTCTTCCGACGGATCCGAACTTCAACTCCCTTTAAGAGTACATTCGGTGTTTTAACTGAACGAATCAGAAGCTCAATTCAGGCTTGTTTATCTTTATTCAATGTTAATATATGATGTTTAAGGGTTTAAAACAGTAAACATGTGAGTATAAAACTTGAAACTAAGCTGAAATGATGAAAACAGTGAAAAACAAATAAAACAGGTCAAACGCCCGTTTGAAAAGCCTAAACGCCCGTCTAACCCCGAACGCCCGTTTAAAACCATATGGACGCCCGTCCGAAACCGAACGCCCGTTCACTAACCTCAAACGCCCGTCCGTCAAAAAGGGATACATCCTGAATCATAAGTCACACCTCGAACGCCCGTCCAGAATACCCAAACGCCCGTTTGAGCTGCAACGATCGCAAACGCCCGTCTGCCTGGATTTTGCCCAGAACCCTAAAATCATCAAGACACGAATTCCCATTCATTTCTAACCTAATTAACATCGAATTAAACATAGTAAAACACAGAAAATTATATCTAATCATATCATAGCATCGATGATCATTGATCAACGAAAAGACACATCTTTCTATCATCTAAACACCTTAAAACTTGATCTAAACCTTATAAACGATAATTGGAATCATAGGAAGAGCCTCTTACCTTATTTGCTTGCAAAACCCGACAGCAAAACACCGAGCAACTGCAACAATTGTTGATCCTCAACCCCAAAACCTATGTGATCAACAAGAAACCCTAAAATCCTATTTCCTTGCAGAAAAACGAAACTGAAAAAGCCTGTAAAACTGAAGATTGCCTAGGTTTACTGCTGTGAAACTATTTTTATATTATTCTACGCTTCAAGACGATCGTTTCGACTACTCAGGGCTGCGAAACAGAGCTACGGATTAAAAGATACGAATTTTTCAATAATCGAACTCTACGAACACCAAAACTAGGGTTAAACTGAAAACTTACGGAATCGAGAGATGTTATTTTCCAAAGTTGCGTCTCATCGTGCTGATCACTTTTCTCTACTGCGGCATCTTGAACAGATGAACGGATTGATCACACGGTTCTTCCTTTTATTTCGTCTTTGCTTCTGCGTTGCTTTCTTCTATGCCGCCATTCATCTCTCTTTTTTTTAGAATATGCGTGTGTAAGTTATGAGAAATAATTGGGACTATTTCTTTTTATAACTATTTAATTAAACCCATTAATTAAATAACTAAATCCTTTTAATTAAATCCTTTTTAATTAATCCGTTCATCTGTTCAAGATGCCGCAGTAGAGAAAAGTGATCAGCACGATGAGACGCAACTTTGGAAAATAACATCTCTTGATTCCGCAAGTTCGTGAGTAGTCGAAACGATCGTCTTGAAGCGTAGAAAAATATAAAAATAGTTTCACAACAGTAAACCCAGGTAATCTTCAGTTTTACAGGCTTTTTCAGTTTCGTTTTCTGCAAGGAAATAGGATTTTAGGGTTTCTTGTTGATCACATAGGTTTTGGGGTTGATGATCAACAGTTGTTGCAGTTGCTTGGTGTTTTGCTGTCGGGTTTTGCAAGAAAATAAGGTAAGAGGCTCTTCCTATGATTCCAATTATCGTTTATAAGGTTTAGATCAAGTTTTAAGGTGTTTAGATGATAGAAAGATGTGTATTTTCGTTGATCAATGATCATCGATGCTATGATATGATTAGATATAATTTTCTGTGTTTTACTATGTTTAATTCGATGTTAATTAAGTTTGAAACGAATGGGAATTCGTGTCTTGATGATTTTAGGGTTCTGGGACAGGCGTCTGTATTAGGCAGACGGGCGTTTGCGATCGTTGCAGCTCAAACGGGCGTTTGGGTATTCTGGACGGGCGTTTGATGTGTGACTTATGATTCAGGATGTAGCCCTTTTTGACGGACGGGCGTTTGAGGTTAGTGAACGGGCGTTCGGTTTCGAACGAGCGTCCATAGGGTTTTAAACGGGCGTTCGGGGTTAGACGGGCGTTTAGGCTTTTCAAACGGGCGTTTGACCTATTTTATTTGTTTTTCACTGTTTTCATCGTTTCAGCTTAGTTTCAAGTTTTATACTCATGTGTTTACTGTTTTAAACCCTTAAACATGATATATTAACTTTGAATAAATATAAACAAGCCTGAATTGAGCTTCTGATTCGTTCAGTTAAAACACCGAATGTACTCTTAAAGGGAGTTGAAGTTCGGATCCGTCGGAAGAGCATGATAGGCTTGTGCTTTGATGAATTAGTATTCATCAATGTCTGTGTAATTGCTAGGCATTGTCCGTGTCTAGTGGTCTAGGAAGAGAGTAGCATTTGTGAGGGAGATTAATTGAAAACACTTAGGTGGTTAGTTAATCATTTTAATAAATTACGTACTTGACTAGTAAAAGATTAAACAACATGTCTCTCTTGGATAGGCACCAGTCTATATCGCGATGTATGCCTACCTCTGAAGTTGGAAGAACTCCGTAGGTCAAAAAAACCCTAAGTACGGAGGGACTCCGCTGAGATGTGCGTACTATCGGAGTCTACCTTTTCTAGACTTCGTGGATATTGGTGTGATCCACTAATATGTTGCCAAGAATATCCCCAGCTTGGATATGCGTAGTGCCCTTGAGTGCGGTTGTAACATAGATAAGTTAAGTAGAAACGTTTTGTCAATTCATGTTGATGGACATGGAATGAACCCTAGATTGAGTCGGTCACACAAAGATAACTAACTAAACAATTAAATATATTTTCTTTATAAATCTTCATTGTTGTCGTAGCTTCTCACTTTTACTAAGTACTTTGTACTTACCTCCTTTGCATTTTCTTTTGTGTGCATTGTGGGGTGAGAAGACGAGCAGGTTGATCAAGTGTAGACGACAGCTTTTGAAGACTTAAAGTCTTGACGAAGCTTCTAGATTATTTTCTTTGTAAAGGTTGTATTAGACTGGTTGTATTTCTTCTCTTAGATTTGTTGTACTTCTACTTTTAAGGCATCGTATTGTATAAGCCTTTAGGTTTTAATCGTTGTAATCTTAACTATCCATCTTTAGCATGGTTAATTTCTATTCATAGTAGCTTTTATGTTTTTACCCGAGTCTTTTCAGCTTCCGTTTGCTTTTATTTAATACGACGACGTAGAGGCTTGCGTATAATATTAGATTTATTTAATGCGATACGCGCCGAACGTTTCTCTTCCGGATAAGGGCTCGGTATCCGGGAGCGGGGCGTTACAATAGAAGGGGAATATGTTATTCTAACACTATGAAATTTTAAAAAAAGGTTACCATATTATGGAAAAGGAAGTAAGAAGGATGGAATGCTTACCAATAGGCACGTCTGTTTCTGCATACTTATACAAATCCAAGAACTTTATGAAATTGAAGAAACATGGGATAGGATGTGCAACTGTTTCTTCAAGGAGTTGAACGTGATTGCGGGTGGACAAAGTCTGACTGAAGCCATATTCTCCAATCTGATAATCTAGTAAAGCATGTTTCACAGATGCATTAGACACGTAGTATCGTTTCAAAGGGAACAACATAACACAGGAATGGGTTCTTCATAAGTAACAACTGAAACATATGTTCCCTGCATACCATTTTAGTCATGTTAAAATAAATTAAGAGAGAAATATGTATACACGATTTCAACAATTAAAAGTCTTCTTTTACCTGCATATCCACAAGTAGATAGCCTTTGTAACTTTTCCCAGCCTTTGATACCCTTGTTTGTTTCTTTTGAAGGACTTCGACTAAAACAGTCCAAAATCGCCTTTGCAGATTAACTTGAAGTGCATCACATAGGTTGTGATTCTGTTTATTTTTCAATTCAATCACCAAATACACATAGACGTTGACTTTTCAATATCATGGATTTCTAATAATTCATATATTTTTAAGCATCAACACATAAGCTATATGCAATCACGTTTGTATTAGCAGTATCAATAATCAAACCGTTATCCACTACAAAACAAAGACTTTTCCTGACAAAAAAAAACGTCGCGAAAAGTACTGATTTTCGTCGATAAATTCGTGATGAAATTTTTTTGTCGCGGCGTTTGTTACCTATGCAAGGTGGGTAAAGGTGACTACTGTGACAATCAGAGTATTACTCACTAAAGAAGTTCACTCGCGACGAATCTAATATTTTTGTCACCAAAGCCTTTTATGACAAACCTCCGACAAAATTTTTGTCACAAAATAATGAACATTTTATCACTAATTCAGTGATGTTGTCACCAAAGGGATTTTTATATTGACAAAGGCATTATTCACATTTTTATTATTATTATTTTAATAATAATAATAATAATAATAATAATAATAATAATAATAATATTCAAATAATAGAAAAATATTAATATTATAAGTATTCTTAATAATAATAAATAAATACTCGAATTATAGAATAATAATAATATTAATATTAGTAATCAACGGCCTATAAAAAAATACATATACCCTTATAAAAGAATAAAAAATTAATATACCACACAATAAAATATTAAATAATTATTAAAAATCATTTATAAATATACAAAATCTTAACATCAACTCTAAAAATATCAAAAAAAACCAAAAATTAAATAAATGATGCTAAATCATATTTCATCAAACACATGAAGGCTGAAAGGTTTTTTATTTCCAACAAACTATACACTGTATGCATATGAATATCACACATAAAGCAAAAAACACAAAAAAATATATATATATAATAATTGATAATAAACCATACACCATAGCACTACATTACAACAATTGATAATGAATAATGATCAGCTTCAGCAGGCAGGCAAGCAATCAAGTCACAGGTCAATTGATAATTTTGTTCATTTTCAAGAGACCATCTTTTGTTAAATGAACATTTTTATGGAAGTAAGTAGTACCTTAAGAACATGAAAGGTTTTTCCTTATCCCCTTCACCGTCCAGTAAGAAATTGCAGAATTACTCGGGCTCGATCCAAATTACTTTACTTATTTTAAGTAGTCTTCAACCTCAGTCAGTATAAGAACTCTACAAGAATATGAGTAATGTGCAGAAGTATGGCATGTGCTGTTGGATGTAAAAACAAGCAAATTTAATAACTAATCCAACATAGTAATAGAAACAAAAACATATGTGTAATATTCCGATTTTCGGGAAAGGGCAGACGTGTCATTTTGCAAAAACGAAATATTGGGTTCGGTTCCTTTTATTCGGAGTTTAAGTAATTGTTAAATTATATATATATATATATATATATATATATATATATATATATATATATATAGATATACATGTATATATTTAAGGAGGAAAATCCGATTTTTATGATTAAGGAAAATAATAAGATTTTTATTATTGTGGGATTTGTTATTTAAGGAAAATAAATCCCCACAACTCTTATAACCTACTAGAAATCGATTTTTTTTTCCGCCTCCAAATTCATCTCCTGCGTGTGTGTGCAAGAATTAGGGCTAAGGGATTGTTGTCATCGGTTCTAAGTCGATTCTTAACGGTTTTCAGATCAGAGTAGAGCGCCGGAATCGTTGTGAAGAGAGCAACGTTTCGAAATCAGAAAGTTGAAGCTTTGTCAAGGTATGTTTAAGCCCTAATTCTGTTCATCTTTGAGTTTGATGGATTCAAACTCATCAATTCGTAGTTTTTATCGTTTTGAAGCGTGTGATCGAATATAATCTAAGTTTGGATCTATCACATGTTTTCTGCAGAAAAGGGACGGTTTAGCTGCTGTTTTTTTGAGTTCTTGGACTTGGAATTTACTTGCTAAAGGTAAGAAGCTCTTCCTACAATCTAATTGTGGTTTAGAGTAGATTAGATCATGTTTTAATGCATATTGTATCAAGTTTTAAGCCTAGATGAAGTTTAAGGATTAAGTTTTGTTTTGGATCTGAAAAGTTATGTTTTTTCTACTGTTTTTCTGCTATATTTCGTGTACAAGATGTTTGGAATCGAGTAGAGATCGTTAAGGGTTGAAAAACAGGTTTTAGGGCTTTTTTGCGTAGGATGCGTACGCATTGCCCAGCAATGCGCATGCATTCCTGTTACAGGAATGCCTAGGATAGTTTCTGCAGGTTTGATGCATACGCATTCAGGGAATGCGCACGCATTGTTGGTTCAGAGTTGTGCAGGATGCTCACTGTTTGATGAATGCGTACGCGTTCAGAGCAATGCGCACGCAATGTTTGAGCAGTGTCATTCAGCTTAGTTTTTTTTCAGGGAATACGTACGCATTCAGAGCAATGCGCACGCATTGTTTGAACATAGAGTTTTCAGTAGGTTTGTAAGCAAGGAATGCATACGCATTTCATAGGGATGCGCACGCATTGCCCTAGATTTCTAAAAGATGTTGTTTTAAGATATGTTTTGAATTTTAAACCTTAACTCATGATTAAATAACATTAATTGAATATGAACAAGACTCGATTGAACTTCTGATTCATTCAGTTAAAACACCGAATGTACTCTTAAAGGGAGTTGAAGTTCGGATCCGTCGGAAGGGCATGAAAGGGCTTGTGCTTTGATGAACTAGAGTTCATCAATGTCTGTGTAACTGATAGGATGTGATGTCTAGATGTCTAAGTGAGGGAGTAGAGTTGATAAGGTGAGTTTTATACTGAAAACACTTAGGTGTCTAGTTAATACACATTAATAATTACATAAGTGTAGCAAAAGCTAACACGTCATTTATTCTCAGTTAGGCACTCTTTCATATCGGCGATGTGATACGTTCATAAAAGGTGAACAACGCTACTGGCCTTAAATGGCTGAAGGGTAGTGGAGGAAATTCATCGGATGTATACGCATACCAGGGAGACCCCGGAGCTAATCGGTGCTAACCACCGTTAGTTAGCAAGTATATCTTCAGGTTGATGAATGCCATGCATAGTGTCCTTGATTAATGATGTAACAAAGATAAGCTAAGCTTGAAACGTATAGTCATGACGTGTCGATGGGCATGGAATGAACCCTAAATTGAGTCGGTCTCATTAAGACGAATCTTTTAATAATAAACCCTAATTAAATTATAGCTTCTACTTCTTACTTTATACATTGTACTTACCTCAAATGCATATTTATTTATGTTGGGTGAGAGAAGACGAACATGTAGACTTGGAGTTCGAGGAGGACTTTGATGACGACATTTGAAGACGCCGAAGTTGAAGACCTTGATTATTTATTATCCATTTCTTTCATTTATTTCATAGACTTGGATTATTATTGGATGTTGTAGTTTACTTTTAGTACTTCGGAATTCGTACATTTTGGTTACAATTTCCTATGTAATAATATTACATTTCCTCTTTAGTTCTTGATTTCTATTCTAGTTATTTGGAAAAAAATTTACCCGAGTCTTTTAGCTTCCGTTTGCTTTTAGTTGATACGACGTAGTGGAGGCTTACGTGTAATATTATTTATTTAATATTATGCATGCCAAACGTTTCGATTTCCGGATAAGGACTCGGTGTCCGGGAACGGGGCGTTACAGTTGGTATCAGAGAAAAGCATCTTTTAGGCTTCCTTTCTATTAAGATAAGTTTTCTTTAGACCTCTTAGTAACGTTTTGGTTTTCTTTTATCAGCAACAAGGTTTTGGTTACCCACCCTACGGTTTCCACCAACCCCAGTTTCAGCAGCAAGAAATACCCTATGGATATCCTCCAGTTTATCCATAAGCCCCACCAGTTAGACCGGTTTTTGAGCAAGCACCACCAATTGATTGGTATACGAGGTTGAGAAGAAATAGAGTTCAAGACTTCTTTGGGAATGTGGAGCATAAAAAGGCAGAGGAATGGTTGAGAAGCTTTGAGAAAGCTTGTAGGAACATCAATGTTCCTGAGACTGAGATGGCACAGTTAGTAGTTGGGTTTCTTATGGGCGCAGCTGAAGCTTGGATCGATGCTATACAGAGTAGCAATGGGAAAGTGACGGACTGGGAAGGCTTTAAGGCCATGTTTTATAAGGAGTATTTTCCAGCAACCATGCACGCAGACATGGCAAGTCAGTTCTTAAAGCTTAAGCAGGGTAATTATATGACAGTATCTCAGTACACCAACAAGTTTAACGAGTTGGGAAGATTCTACCCTGAGCTGATGAAGGTAGAAGAGCGGAAGATGGCTCTTTACAAGAAAGGCTTAGCCTATCAGATACAGTCTGGTATGCTAGGTTTCATAGCCAAGAATATTGCTGAGTTGTTGAATAAAGCCTTGGAAGTTGAGACCTTCAGGAAGAAGGCCACATTTGTTATTGGGAACAAGAGAAATTTTGGAACAAGCCAAGGTAACAACCAGGGAGCACCGCAACAGAATTTCAAGAAGACAATAGCCCCTGCAGTGAGTAAACCTCCAACCGGAGCACCGCTTTGCCCTAAGTGCAACAGGAATCACTTGGGTGAGTGCCGAGTTCATACAAATGGTTGTTATCTTTGCAGAGAAACGGGACATTTTGCTAAGAATTGTCCGACAAAGGGGCCTACAGGTGGACAGAGGCAAGTGAATGGTAGAGGCGGCCCAAGTCGCCCAGTTCAAGTGTTTGCAGTGGATGTTGAGATGGCTGAACCAGACGATAATGTTATTTCAGGTACCTTTTTGGTTTAATTTAATTTATTAGAGTACTTTTATAGCACGATTTAAATCATGTTGTATTGTATTTAAATAAATGAATTCACACCCTAGGTACAATAATATTAGACAACTTAGCAGTTACAGCATTGTTTGATACGGGAGTGTCTAACACTTTCGTGTCAACTAAGGTAGCTAAGAAGCTTAACTTACCAATGGAACCTTTAAGAAACACTTTGGAGATAACAACACCTTTAGGAAAAGTGACTAAGGTAACCAAGTTGATACCTCAGGTAGAGGTTCGAGTTGGAAAGTATTGTTTCAAGAGTGACTTTACGGTTTTGGACTTTTCAGATTTTGATGTGATTCTTGGAATAGATTGGCTGTCCGAGAATTATGTTCACTTGGATTGTAGAGAAAAGAGAGTGACCTTCAAGATACCAGGAAAATCATATAAGACTTACCAAGGTAATGTTTACAAGCCGAGTAAGAAGCGTCGCCCTATAATTTCAGCGGTTAAGGCTATAAGAGCTTGTCAGAAAGGTTGTGAAGGCTACTTGTTGTAAGCAGTTGATGTGGAGCAAGTAAAGTCTGAATTAGAGGAAACCCCTGTGGTAAGAGAGTACCGTGAAGTGTTTCCGGAAGAGTTACCGGGAAACATGCTGGATAGAGAGATTGAATTTGAGATCAAGTTGGTACCCGGAGCGGCACCAGTTGCTAAGGCACCCTATAGAATGGCACCGGCTGAATTGAAGGAGTTGAAAGCTCAGCTTAAGGATATGCTTGAGAGGAACATAATTCAGCCTAGTACTTCGCCTTGGGGAGCCCCAGTGTTGTTTGTCAAGAAGAAAGATGGTAGCATGAGGATGTGCATAGATTACAGAGCGTTGAACAATCTTACCATCAAGAATAAGTACCCTTTGCCAAGGATTGATGATTTGTTTAATCAATTGCAAGGCAAAAGAGTGTTTTCTAAGATTGACCTTTGATCCGGTTATCATCAGTTGAAGATCAAGGTAGCAGATATACCGAAGACGGCCTTTAGTACGAGGTATGGACATTATGAGTTCTTAGTCATGCCTTTTGGACTCACTAATGCTCCATCTGCATTTATGGATTTGATGCAGCGAGATTTCATGCCATACTTGGATAAGTTTGTGATAGTGTTCATAGATGACATCCTCGTATACTCTAAGGATGGGAAGGAACATGAGGAACACTTAAGGATAGTGTTGGAGACTTTGAGGAAGAACCAGTTGTATGCTAAGTTCTCAAAGTGTGACTTTTGGTTGGATCAAGTGAGTTTCTTGGGTCATGTCATTTCTGGAGATGGAATTAAGGTTGATCCCGTGAAGATTGAAGCAGTTGAGAAGTGGTCCAGACCGACTACCATTTCAGAGGTTAGAAGTTTTCTCGGTTTGGCTGGCTATTATAGGAAGTTTATTCAGGATTTCTCAAAGATAGCTACACCACTTAACCGTCTCACTCAAAAGGATGTGAAGTTTGAATGGACCAGTGAGTGTGAAGAGGCTTTTGAAACGCTGAAGAAGAAGTTGGCTACAGCCCCAGTTTTGGCAGTTCTGGAGATCTTTGATAATTACGACATTTACACGGATGCTTTGGGACAAGGTTTGGGTTGTGTGTTGATGCAAGGAGGTAAGGTAATTGCTTATGCATCTAGACAGTTGAAGGTGCATGAGAAGAATTACCCAACCCATGACTTAGAGTTGGCAGCAGTAGTGTTTGACCTAAAGACTTGGAGGCACTACTTGTATGGAGTTAAGGCCAGGATCTTCACCGATCACAAGAGTTTGAAGTATTTCTTTACCCAGGAGAATCTGAATATGAGACAAAGGAGATGGTTAGAGTTTGTTAAGGATTATGATTTAGAGATTCAGTACCATCCGGGTAAAGCAAATGTAGTGGCCGATGCTTTGAGCAGAAAACCAGTGTTTGCGGTTTCAAGTGTTGAAGTTGTTGCAGAGAGGTTAGATGGGCTGAAAATCTGAAGCTTTGATCAGATTGAAGACCGACAGTTTGTGGCACCGTTGTTAGCAAGATCCGAGTTGATGGATGATATTCAGGAGAAGCAAGACGAAGACCCAGTTTTGGTTGACTTGAAGTGAGTTGCAAGAGAAAAGCCTACAGTTGGTTATGTGTTAGATAAGAATGTGAATCTTTGGTACCAGGATCATTTGTGTGTGCCTAATGTTAGTGATGTAAGACAGAGATTCATGGAAGAGGCACATAGGATTGCTTTTGCAGTTCATCCGGGAGCTACTAAAATGTACAGAGACTTGAAGGAAAGGTTTTGGTGGCCCTCGATGAAACTGGAGATAGCCAAGTTCGTTGCAGAATGTGATACTTGCCAGAAAGTTAAAGCAGAACATAGAAGACCAGGAGGAATTCTTAAGCCATTGGATATCCCATATTGGAAATGGGATAAGATCATGATGGATTTCATCACCGGTTTACCTAAGACGAGAGGCGGTCATGATGCGATTTGGGTGATTGTGGATAGATTGACCAAATCTGCTCATTTCTTACCATAAAAGGTGGATATGCCCTTGAAGAAGATGATGACACTATACTTGGATAATATAGTGAAGTTACACAGAGTACCTATCTCGATAGTTTCGGATCATGATTCGAGGTTCGTCAGTCGGTTTTGGAAAAGTTTACAAGAAGCTTTTGGAACCAAGTTGGATTTGAGTACGGCCTTCCATCCTCAGACAGATGGACAATCTGAGAGGACTATCCAAACACTTGATGATATGTTGAGAGCTTGTGTTTTGGAAGTAGGTGGATCATGGGATGATTACCTACCGGTAGCGGAGTTTGCCTACAACAACATTTATCATGCAAGTATAGGCATGCCACCGTTTGAAGTGTTGTATGGAAGGAGATGTAGAACGCCGTTGTTTTGGGATGAAGTCGGGGAAAGATGAATCACCGGGCCGGAATTGGTTGAGCAAGCTAAAGAAAAAGTGCATTTGGTTATGAAGAATCTGAAGGCAGGTCAAGATAGGCAGAAGAGTTGGGCAGATGTTAGAAGAAGGCCTTTAGAGTTTGAAGTTGGTGAAAGAGTTTATCTACGAGCTTCACCAATGAAGGGAGTGAAACATTTTGGACAAAAGGGAAAGCTAAGTCCGAGGTATGTTGGACCTTTTGAAATTTTGGAAAGAATTGGACCGTTGGCTTACAAGCTTAAGTTACCGGAATCCATGTCAAGAGTCCACAACGTGTTTCACGTTTCGATGTTGAAGAAGTGTTTGACCAAGACAGACGTTGAGACCACAGTTGATCCGGAGATTCTCCAAGATAATTTGGCCTATGATGAGAAACCGATCAGAATTTTGGACCGGAAAGAAAAGATGATTAAGAGACGGTTGATTCCTTTGGTTCTGGTGCAATGGAGTAATCATTCACCGGATGAAGCTACTTGGGAAGTTGAGGATGATATGATCAGCGAGTTCCCAAGTTTTATGGACTTACCAAGATTTTCGGGAAAGGGCAGACGTGTCATTTTGTGAAAACGAAATATTGGGTTCGGTTCCTTTTATTCGAGTTTAAGTAATTGTTAAATTATATATATATATATATATATATATATATATATATATATATATATATATATTTCGATATATATATATATATATATTATATATATATATTTCGAGATATATATGTATATATTTAAGGAGGATAATCGATTTTTATGATTAAGGAAAATAATAGGATTTTTATTATTGTGGGATTTGTTATTTAAGGAAAATAAATCCCCACAACTCTTATAACCTACTAGAAATCAGATTTTTTCCGCCTCCAAATTCATCTCCTGCGTGTGTGTGCAAGAATTAGGGCTGAGGTATTGTTGTCATCGGTTCTAAGTCGATTCTTAACGGTTTTCAGATCATAGTAGAGCGCCGGAATCGTTGTGAGGAGAGCAACGTTTCGAAATCAGAAAGTTGAAGCTTTGTCAAGGTATGTTTATGCCCTAATTTTGTTCATCTTCGAGTTTGATGGATTCAAACTCATCAATTCGTAGTTTTTATCGTTTTGAAGCATGTGATCGAATCTAATCTAAGTTTGGATCTATCACATGTTTTCTGCAGAAAAGAGACGGTTTAGCTGCTGTTTTTCTGAGTTGTTGGACTTGGAATTTGCTTGCTAAAGGTAAGAAGCTCTTCCTACAATCTAATTGTGGTTTAGAGTAAATTAGATCATGTTTTAATGCATATTGTATCAAGTTTTAAGCCTAGATGAAGTTTAAGGATTAAGTTTTGTTTTGGATCTTAAAAGTTATGTTTTTCTACTATTTTTCTGCTATATTTTGTGTACAAGATGTTTGGAATCGAGTAGAGATCGTTAAGGGTTGAAAAACAAGTTTTAGGGCTTTTCAGCGTAGGATGCGTACGCATTGCCTAGCAATGCGCACGCATTCCTGTTACAGGAATGCCTAGGATAGTTTCAGCAGGTTTGATTCGTACGCATTCAGGGAATGCGCACGCATTGTTGGTTCAGAGTTGTGTAGGATGCTCACTGTTTGATGAATGCGTACGCATTCAGAGCAATGCGCACGCAATGTTTGAGCAGTGTCATTTAGCTTAGTTTTGGTCAGGGAATGCATACGCATTCAGAGCAATGCGCACGCATTGTTTGAACAGAGAGTTTTCAGCAGGTTTGTAAGCAAGAATGCGTACGCATTTCATAGGGATGCGCACGCATTGCCCCGGATTTCTATAAGATGTTGTTTTAAGCTATGTTTTGAATTTTAAACCTTAATTCATGATTAAATAACATTAATTGAATATGAACAAGACTCGATTGAACTTATGATTCGTTCAGTTAAAACACCGAATGTACTCTTAAGGAGTTGAAGTTTGGATCCGTCGGAAGGGCATGAAAGGGCTTGTGCTTTGATGAACTAAAGTTCATCAATGTCTTTGTAACTGATAGGATATGATGTCTAGATGTCTAAGTGAGGGAGTAGAGTTGATAAGGTGAGTTTTATACTGAAAACAATTAGGTGGCTAGTTAATACACATTAATAATTACATAAGTGTAGTAAAAGCTAAAACGTCATTTATTCTTGGTTAGGCACTCTTTAATAACGGCGATGTGATACGTTCATAAAAGGTGAACAACGCTACTGGCCTTAAATGGATGAAGGGTAGTGGAGGAAATTCATCAGACGTATACGCATACCGGGGAGACCCCGGAGCTAATCGGTGCTAATCACCGTTAGTTAGCAAGTATATCTTCAGGATGATTAACGCCATGCACAGTGTCCTTGAGTAATGATGTAACAAAGATAAGCTAAGCTAGAAACGTAAAGTCATGACGTGTCGATGGGCATGGAATGAACCCTAAATTGAGTCGGTCTCATTAAGACGAATCTTTTAATAATAAACCCTAATTAAATTGTAGCTTCTACTTCTTACTTTGTACATTGTACTTACCTCAAATGCATGTTTATTTATGTGTTTGGGGGAGAGAAGACGAATAGGTAGACTTGGAGTTCGAGGAGGACTTTGATGACGACGTTTGAGGACGCCGGAGTTGAAGACCTTGATTATTTATTATTCATTTCTTTCATTTATTTCATAGACTTGGATTATTATTGGATGTTGTAGTTTACTTTTAGTACTTCGGAATTCGTACATTTTGGTTTCAATTTCCTATGTAATAATATGACATTTCCTCTTTAGTTCTTGATTTCTATTCTTTGGTTATTTGGAAAAAAAAATTACCCGAGTCTTTTAGCTTCCGTTTGCTTTTAGTTGATACGACGTAGTAGAGGCTTACGTGTAATATTATTTATTTAATATTATGCGTGCTGAACGTTTCGATTTCCGGATAAGGACTCGGTGTCCGGGAACGGGGCGTTACAATATGATAAATATGTCCCACAACATACCAGAAGGCTGTCAAATTTGCTTATCTTTGTCAATCTACAATATGTCAACTTAATTCCCCTTGAAGACCACGTGCCTACAACATACCAAAAGGCTGTCAAATTTTGAAACGAGGGACAGGGGACAGAGCAAGCAAATAGTTGCAAATTTCAAATAGTCCATAGACAGGGGAAATCGAGTTTTAGAACAAGAAGGGAACTTATGAAAGTGTTTGACTAACAAAATATAAATAAAAACCTGATGACGAAGTGTGCTGTAATTTGTTGAACACTTAATGTGCATGTTCTATCCTCTCATTCTCTGAGAAAGATGATGAAGAAACAACACCTATCTTTTAACCTAAATCAATAAATCTTTGAGAGAAAACATTCTTATCCTTCATAACTTGATTGAGCAGAATTATAGATCGCTCTATTCGCAGCTAAACTCGAATATTGAATCCTCTTCCGTTCGAGCCACAAACGCATAAGACCGCAGCTGCTGTTGATCTGTCATCGAAACAGCACCAAAGTGGTGCAGATGAAGAAGCAGAGATCCATGATCCGATTTTAATTAGAGTATACGACAAAAAATGGTCCCAAAAAAAATTCGGCTGAGATCTCGGAAATCTACAACTGCGTAGTGCGAAAATAGTGCATCTAAGGATGCTTACGATGAATGGAAGCTTCGAAGACAAAAAGGAAATGAAACCGTGAAAGAGAAACACTAGAGATGAACAATTTCTTCAATGGCAGCTAGGGTTTCTCGGAATTTCCTGACAGGAATTCAGAGAGAAAGCGGGATTATTTTTTTGAGGGAAAAGTGTTGTGTGCTGCGCCTTTATTTTCCCTAAAAAGGCTATAAACTTGGATTTTTTTTTAGTTTATACCAATCATGTTTTGTCGGTGGAAAATATTCAAATCGAGTCGAATATTAAGATTATCGAGTCGAGTAATATTTAAATTTTACGAACAAGAATTAGCGCATTAACTTAAAATAACTATCGAGTCTATTCGATCTCGAATCGAACTCAAAACGATAATAAACCCATTTAGTTCATTTATACCTCTAATCATGACAAAATATTTGTTGCGTAAATAATTATGGATTTCATTAAAAAAAAAAATACATTGTCACTAGGCCCTATAACAAAGTTTGTCCAACATCAACAATTGAAATCTTATCTTTTGTAACAACCAATCAAGTTATTCGTAACAACATCTTTTATTTATCACTATTAGTACATATTTTCGTGACAAAATAAAACATTGTCACTAGAAGCATCCCTTTAGTGACAAAACGTCTATTTGTCAACAAAGATTTGACAAAAAAATTCTTTTTTTTGCAGTGATCATATATCTATACATTTTGGCACAAGGTAACAAAGGTGCAGAGTCTAAAACAACCATGTACTTTGGTGGCACAATTACTTATAAGGGAAAAAAAAAACCAATTCAAGGCACAAACACAGCAGGTACTACATAAGCATGAGGAATAGATCACTATCTACTTGCATATATGGACGTACCTCGACGACTGAGAGATTTTATGGTGCAACGGTTGTAGGAAGGTTATACCAAGTGGCATACATTAGAGCCTCTCATTTTTAATCTCTTTCACATAATACACTTTTATCGTGTGTGAGAGGTTACAAATGAGTGGTTGTAATGTATGTCACTTGGTATAACCTTCCTACAACGGTTGTATTTTAAAATTTCACGTATTTTAAAATTTCACCGAAGATGCCAAGGCCAAATAGTACGCAAATTTTAGTAGCTGCAATGTAAAACCAAAAAAAAAAAAGGAAATCAGTATGTCGCACACGCTACAAAAGAGAGTAGCAGTGTGACCATAAATTTACACGTGTCTTTCATATATATATATATATATATATATAAAATATATAATATATGGAGGAGTGAATTTAACCAAATTATCCGGTAATTTGACCCAACACCCGCTTTTGACCAAGCTTATACCCGGGAGCAACACGCTGGTCCGCAAAATGCTCAACTAGAACTCGACATCATCATTTAGAAATAATAAAAAAAAACCTTGCCCTCTTCAGTTGAAAATCGTTTCTCCAACAAATTCGATGAACAATCCGTCATTTAGTTTCAAATACGATTCGTTGCTGAAATTCTGGGATCACTTTCACCAAAAATATTCAAATATGCGGCATCGACGAAGACGCAACCTCATTACAAATAGATTTGATTTTGAAGACGAACCACCGTAGGAGACTGATAATGAGTCTGCTTTTCACAATTCTTATCAATGGAATACCTAATTTCAAGGTAATTTCTTCCCCAGTTCTTATTTGCATCTTATTCCTTTTTTCCGTTAACTTTTGTTTTCTCACACCTATCCACCCCTACGGCATCAACAACACGAAGTTTTGTTCTTAAAAAAATACATAGTAACTGTGACTGAGTTTTACATATACACATGAATGTTTGTAAGGAACCTAGGGTTCCCGGAGCTAACTTGGACAGGATTAAGAGGAAGACGAGAGCAGAGGGAAATTGGGGACGGGGAGAGGAGAACACAGAAGCAGCAAAAGAGGGGAAAAGACTTTTATCATATCATTTTTCATACCTATTACATCTTTACTTCTAGTATTTATACTAATTTACACATCACTAATTGAACTAGCTTAGCTTGGACTACTCGACTCTGTAAGAATTATCATTTAGTTAAAAGATAATTATATGTGGCCCTCAAGTTATTTATATATTATGTTGGTAAATATATTATTGGTTTATTATTTAACTAAGGGTATTATGGGAAATCCTATGATGGTTAGGGTTTCACTCCGGAATATTCCATAATGCTTTAGGTCCCTAGTCTTGCCTATATATTGACTGCCGGTGTACCATAGGTTGGTGATCATACAGAAAATACGCATAGACCAGAAGACCTAATAACACCATATGCCACCTGTGCATATGGAGTTCTTCTTTTCTGTTCTAGGGTTTAGATCCTGGCGGCAAACTGTGACGGTGTCGAATAACCATTGATGTAGGAACGGTCCTGTTGATTTCTTCCGCTTCCGCTTATTCAGGTAATCTGAATCTACCGTTTTTCTATCAGACTCGGCCCAAAATACTCAGGGTCCTGACAATGTTGTTTTTATAATATGGTGGACTTAGATGGTAGCATTAAATCCTATCAAGCTGAATTCACATCTTGATTAATGTAAATTCCATGCCCATTGTTTTTTTTATCATGCTATGTCAACGTGAGAATAAGAATTAAGGTGTAATATTCCGATTTTCGGGAAAGGGCAGACGTGTCATTTTGAAAAAAATGAAATATTGGGTTCGGTTCCTTTTATTCGGAGTTTAAGTATTTTATAAGTTAAGTTATATATATATATATATATATATATATATATATATATATATATATATATATATATATATATATATATATATATATATATATATATATATATATTAAGGAAGGAAATTGTGAATTTTTGGTAATTAAGGGTAATTAAGGAAAAATGGATAATTGGAAAATATATTTAAGGAAAATATATTCAGATTTTTTCCATAACCTAATTACAATTCAGAATTTTAGCCTTTTACGTAAGGAGGAAAGCTTTGAGCGCATAAGAACAAGGAGAAAGGGCTTAGATACTTTCTTCAATTACTCAGTCTTTTCTCAATCGTTTTCAAATTCGAGTAGAGCGTTGGAATCGTCGTGAAGAGAGCGTCGTTTCAATACTCAAAGTTCAGAGCTTTGTTGAGGTATGTGATTTCGACCGACCTGCTGTTTCGGATGAGTTTTGGGGATCAAAACTCATGTCTTTTGAAGTTTTTGTTGATCGATTCTAATGCGAATGATGGTTAATCACATAGGTTTTCTGTGAGAAGAATGATCGTTAGCTACTGTTTTTCTGAGTTTTGGACTGGTTTTTTAGCTTGCTTAAAGGTAAGAATCTCTTCCTACAATTCGATTATGGTTTAGAGTGATTAGGTTGTGTTTTGGTGCGTTTTTGTATCAAATATTACGCTTATATGATGGTTAGGATTGAGGGTTGTTTTGGATCATAAAGGGTATGTTTTTCTGGTGTTTTTATGAGGAAAATCATTTAAAACATGTTTGGATTCGAGTAGAAATTGATAGAGTTCAGAAAATCACATTAGAGCATTTTTTGGCCATTTTGGCGCGCCCCAAACACTTTGGCATGCCCCAAACCTGAACCAGAGAGTTCAGTGACTTTCTGGAGCAGTTCCGGCGCACGCCGAAAGCTTTGGCACACCCCGAACCTGAAACAAAGAGTTTAGAGCACCCTCTGGTGCATTTTGGCGCACACCAAATGTGTTGGCGCCCCCCAACACTGTTTGAATGATTTTTCTTATATTTTAAGCTACGAGGTGAGTTCTAAATGACGTGTCTTGATCTAATAACATTAATTAAACATAAACAAGCTTCAATTGAACTTCCGATTCTTTCAGTTAAAACACCGAATGTACTCTTAAAGGGAGTTGAAGTTCGGATCCGTCGGAAGGGCATGAAAGGGCTTGTGCTTTGATGAACTAGAGTTCATCAATGTCTGTGTAATTGATAGGTTGAAATGTCTAGCTGTCTAAGTGAGGGAGTAGAGTTGATAAGGTGATTTTTACTTTGAAAACACTTAGGTGGCTAGATAACAACGGTAAATAATTACATATGTGTAATAAAAGCTAAAACGTCATTTATTCTCGGTTAGGCACTAATTCAAATCGGCGATGTGATACGTTCATAAAAGGTGGGCAATGCTACTAGGTCAAAAGGTTGAAGGGTAGTGGAGGAAATCCATCGAACGTATATGCATACCGGGGAGATCCCGGGACTACCGGTGCTAAACACCGTAGTTGGCAAGTATATCTCGTGGTGGAATTTTCACCATGCATTCTATCCTTGGGTAATGATGTAAGCAAGATAAGCTAAGTTAGGAACGTATAGTCATGAAATGTCGATGGGCAAGAAATGAACCCTAGATGGAGTCGGTCTTACAAAGATAATCTTTTATTAAAACTTGATAATAAACCTTAATTGTATTGTAGCTTCTACTTCTTACTTGTACAATGTACTTCCCTCAAATACATGTTTATTTATGTGTTTGGGGGAGAGAAGATGAACAGGTTGGTGAAGATTTCGAGGAGGACTTTGATGACGACATTTGAGGACGCCGGAGTTGAAGACCTTGATTATTTTCTATTTTAATTATTTCATAGACTTGGATTATTGTTGGAACTTTTAGTTTACATTTAGTACTTTTGGAATTCATACACATTTGGATTCGTTGATTTCTTTTCCCCAATGTAATAATGTTTCATTTCTATTTTTAGACGTGAATTCCTATTCTAGGTTATTTGAAAAAAATTACCCAAGTCTTTTGCTTCCGTTTGCTTTATTTTGATACGACGTAGTAGAGGCTTACGTATAAAGTTTATTTTATACGTGCCGAACGTTCCTTTTCCGGATAAGGACTCGGTGTCTGGGAACGGGGCGTTACAGTTGGTATCAGAGAGAAGCGTCCTTTAGGCTTCCTTCCTTAAGATAAGATCTCTTTAGACCACCTAGTAACATTCTGATATTTCCTGATCTTTCAGAATTTTAGGTAACCTCAGAGATACTCGTGTTGATAAGTTTGGAATCGGATGTTCTAGGTCCCAGCAAGAAGCAAACGGTTTGGTTCAAGATGGGGGTCTAGTAGTTGTGGTTCCTCTAGAAGATGTTGATGATCGTGTTGGAGTTTACCGTTGAAAAAGAAGAAGAAGAAGAAAATGACCCTATAGTTTTGAATTCTACGAATCATGGTGTAAGTCTTGGTACAGGACAGTTAGCCAATAATTTTGTTTACATGGATTAAGGAAGTAACTTCCGCTGAGGAATGCACCAAGTAGAAGTTGATTAGTGCAGTTTCCGTTGTTCAAGAATGGTTTGTTCCGTGAGATCCAAGAGGGAAGGTTGGGAAGTACACCAAGAAACATGGCTGAATGTTGAACAGTGTCTTGGAAGCTGAGACCTTCGAAGACAAGCCTTCAGCCATTAATGGTGCTAAGAGGAACTCAAAATCAAGGAAGCGGGAAAGGCGGCCCGAGTCGGCTGATCGAGTTTTTGCCGTGGATGCAGAGTATGCAGAACCGGATGATAATGTTAGATCAGTTACAATAATATTAGACAACTTAGCGGTTACGGCTTCGTTTGATACGGGAGCATCTACTACTTTTGTGTCAACTAAGATAGCTAAGAAGCTTAACATACCAATGGAAACTTTAAGGAATACTTTGGAAATAACAACACCTTTAGGAAAAGTAACTAAGGTAGCTAAGTTGATGCCTCAAGTGGATGTATGAGTTGGATCTTATTGATGTAAGAGTGACTTCACAGTTTTGGACTTTTCGGATTTCGATGTGATTCTTGGAATAGATTGGCTATCCGAGAATTATGTTCACTTGGATTGTAGAGAAAGGAGAGTGATCTTTAAGATACCGGGGAAATCAGATAAGACTTATCAAGGTAATGTTTACAAACCTAGTAAGAAACGTCACCCTATAATTTCAGCAGTTAAGGCTATAAAAGCTTGTCAGAATGGTTGTGAAGGCTACTTGTTGTACGCAGTAGATGTGGAACAAGTGATGCCTAAGTTAGAGGAAACCCATGTGGTAAGAGAGTACCCTGATGTGTTCCCAGAAGAGTTACCGGGAAACATGCTGGATAGGGAGATCGAGTTTGAGATCAAGTTGATACCAAGAGCGGCACCAGTTGCTAAGGCACCATATAGAATGGCACCGGATGAATTGAAGGAGTTGAAAGCTCAACTTAAGGATATGCTTGAGAGGAACATAATTCAGCCTAGTACTTCGCCTTGGGGAGCCCTAGTGTTGTTTGTCAAGAAGAAAGATGGTAGCATGAGGATGTGCATAGACTACAGAGCGCTGAATAATCTTACCATAAAGAACAAGTACCCTTTGCCAAGGATTGATGATTTTTTTAATCAGTTGCAAGGCAAGAGAGTGTTTTCTAAGATTGATCTCAGGTCGGGTTATCATCAGTTGAAGATCAAGGTATCAGTATACCGAAGACGGCCTTTAGTACGAGGTATGGACATTATGAGTTCTTAGTCATGCCTTTTGGACTCACTAATGCTCCATCTGCATTTATGGATTTAATGCAGTGTGTTTTCATGCCATACTTGGATAAGTTTGTGATAGTATTCATAGATGACATCTTAGTATACTCAAAGGATGAGAAGGAAAATGAAGAACACTTAAGGATAGTGTTGGATATCATAAAGAGGAACCAGTTGTATGCTAAGTTCTCTAAGTGTGACTTTTGGTTGGATCTAGTTAGTTTCTTGGGTCATGTCATTTCCGGAGATGGAATTAAGGTTGATCCAGTGAAGATTGAAGCAGTTGAGAAGTGGTCCAGACCAACTACAGTTTCAGAGGTTAGAAGTTTTCTTGGTTTGGCTGGCTATTATAGGAAGTTTGTTCAGGACTTCTCAAAGATAGTGATGATGCATAAAATTATCACGGTGGCTTTAGCGGTGTTTATATGTAGGATATCTGGCTATAAAAATGTGTAAAAGTGGTGTTAGCCGGTGATGCCCGGTGGCGGCAATGGATTCCGGCGGTGGTGCTTTTCTAGAGAGGAGAAGAGGGACAATTGGGCTTTGCCCTTTGTTTTAAATCATTTTGTCCATGGTTTAATGAAGTTACATAGCTCCCCTATTTATAGGGGGAGCCACCGACCGAAGTCGGTTTATTTACAAATGAGGACATACAGTACATAATAGATATTTATCTACCGTAGTGGGCTCGTAGTGGAGCCGATAGGTCGCGGTCCTGATGGCCTTGCCGACCGCTGTATCTTTTATATCATTTTGTCGTTGAAATTTTGGTAGCTCTTCCTCTAAATATTATGGTCGAGGTCGCTGGCGGGCCCGTTTATCGAATGAGATCACGTGTCGGCCGCCTACTCCTTTCTGTCGTCGTGTGTAGGGTTAAGGGCTTGGAAATGGATCCGGAGGCTTGCGGTCCTAATCTGGCCTGCGAGCTCGCGGACGGTAATGGACGGTGGCCTTATCCACTAATGTCGGTGGTCGGTCAGACCCGAATGAGGATCCGCGGACTGAAGTACGATTTAGACACATCAATGGCCCCCCTACTCCGTGCCTTAATCATTTTCTTGAAATGTTAGGCGGGGAGTATAATATGTTTGCGGATATGTTGCCTTGAAATACTGTGATGGTTCACTGTTGTGGCGGATCGCCTGTTAGCTTTGCCTAAGCGCCGTACTCAGAGTAGGTCTTTTCATTGCTTGTATTGTTGATTTTTTTAGCCTTTGGTGGCTTGAGAGCTTTTAGTCTTGTAGAGGGCTCGCTCAAAGACGAGTCCAAAATATGATGCCGAGCTGAGGTCAGACTTATAAAATGCTCACTCGAGGGCGAGTTCCAAATATGATGCCGAGCTGAAGTCGGACTTATAAAATGCTCGCTCGAGGGCGAGTTCCAGATATGATGCCGAGCTGAAGTCGGACTTATAAAATGCTCGCTCGAGGGCGAGTTTCAGATATGATGCCGAGCTGAAGTCGGACTTACAAAATGCTCGCTCGAGGGCGATTTCCACATATGATGCCGAGCTGAAGTCGGACTTATAAAATGCTCGCTCGAGGGCGAGTTCCAAATATGATGCCGAGCTAAAGTCGGACATATAAAATGCTCGCTCGAGGGCGAGTTCCAAATATGATGCCGAGCTGAAGTAGGACTTATAAAATGCTCGCTCAAGGGCGAGTTCCAAATATGATGCCGAGCTGAAGTCGGACTTATAAAATGCTCACTCGAGGGCGAGTTCCAAATATGATGCCGAGCTGAAGTCAGACTTATAAAATGCTCACTCGAGGGCGATGCCCGAGCTGAAGTCGGACTTATAAAATGCTCTCTTGAGGGTGAGTTCCGAATATGATGCAGAGCTGAAGTCGGACTTATAAAATGCTCGCTCGAGGGTGAGTTCTAAACACGATGTCGAGCTGAAGTCGGACTTATAAAATGCTCGCTCGAGGGCGAGTTCCAAATATGATGCCGAGCTGAAGTAGGCCTTATAAAATGCTCGCTCGAGGGTGAGTTCCAAATATGATGCCGAGCTGAAGTCGGACTTATAAAATGCTCGCTCGAGGGCGAGTTCAAAATATGATGTCGAGCTGAAGTCGGACTTATAAAATGCTCGCTCGAGGGCGAGTTCCAAATATGATGTCGAGCTGAAGTCGGACTTATAAAATGCTCGCTCGAGGGCGAGTTCCAAATATGATGCCGAGCTGAAGTCGGACTTATAAAATGCTCGCTCGAGGGCGAGCATATTTGCCGAGCCGAAGTCAGACTTATAAAAAGCTTGCTCGTGGGCGAGTTCCAAATATGATGCCTAGCCGAAGTCAGACTTATAAAATGCTCGCTCGAGGGCGAGTTCCAGATACGATGCCGAGCTGAAGTCGGACTTATAAAATGTTCGCTCGAGGGCGAGTCCCAGATATGACGCCGAGCTGAAGTCGGACTTATAAAATGCTCGCTCGAGGGCGAGTTCCAGATATGATGCCGAGCTGAATTCGGACTTATAAAATGCTCGCTTGATGGCGAGTTCCAAATATGATGCCGAGCTGAAGTCGGACTTATAAAATGCTCGCTCGAAATGACCTAGAGGTTTTGCTTTAATCCCCGAAGGATATAAGCTATGGCAGGCATCCTGCCAAAGGTTATTTCTGAATAAATTAAGATACCGTTAGTCTCACAAAAAAGGTCATAGGAAATCACCCCAATTTTCTGCGTTGTAACGAATCCGTTATTTGTTCTTAGCTAAAAACTCCTCTGTTCTGAATGCATTCAGATCCCGTTGTTCGGCGAGGAAGTCTTAGGGAATCACCCATGTTTCCCGCTTTCTGACGAAATCAAGCAAAACTGAGTGGAAAGAGAGATCACGGTTTGGTTAACTCTGTACCTTTTAGGGAATCACCCCTAAATTACTCTGCTTTGCGTTGAAAGTTAAACTTTCCTATTCATTCAACTCTTCTCCGTGTAGTTCCAATTACTCCCACTGGGCCTGAGATACTCAGGTGGTTCTACAAGAGTTTCAACAGTAATGGAGTATCAAATTCCATTCACAGGGTTATGGCTTTTAAACCAACCTCTATGATCAGGATCCTACAAAGCCCACGAAGGACTATAGGTCATCAATCTACCCTATAGACCGCAATGTCCTGCAATGGGTAATGGGCAAACCATCCCACTACGTTCGGGGTGGATTGATATACTGATCTAGTTTAGTAGTTTTATTAGTGTTACCACCAACTCCCGGTGTTGGATGTGGACTGAACAAATCAGTTAGTAACGTCTTGAGTACAAATACTTCAAGGTCTAAGTTTGTTATTTATAGACTCTATCAGACCGAGTTTGACAGTATCACCGTCATTCTCTGATTTTACGAGTTTTATAACCAACCTTTACTCAAAGCATTAAGATATTTCATGCTCTGAACATGCACGCAAAATTTCCAGTCCTACCTTCAAGCACTCGGTGCTAAATGCCTCTATTTATGGAAGTGGAGTGAACCGAATTCACTCCTTATCCACAAATGCATAGGCATCTTTTAGGTAGACTTCTCTGTTTTTCATTACAACGTAAACCGTTATTTTACAACCAATATATTAAATGAGTTCAGCAGCGTATCGTAGCACGTCAATAAGTATATAAGGCAAATTTATGTTGTATCCCTTAGTGAAAACATTTCATTTGGAGGCAGGCCGAGCATCAGTCCCGAAGACTACGCAATGCCCTATTTCTGAGTATGGAATACTCTATCTCTGGTGAAATCAGAAATTTCCTCCAAATATTTTGGATAAACTTATCGGAGTCTCGAATAGTTGTCAGACAAGATGTCACTACTTCAAAAGCTCCCATTAGCTTGTATCTTTCATATGACCCCGAAGGTCGTTATAAACAAGCTGTGCGACTTCTTTAAATCTATTACCCTTTCACGGTTGAAAGGAAAGTTAGGCTTTGTTCCTTTGAGACAGGGTTCCTTTGACTGGAAGATAGGAATCACCCTAAGCCAGTCTGCAGATCTTGTCGTTGGGGAATATGCACTAATTAATAGTATATAAAGAAGTGTTTATCTAAATACGGAAACCATTTGCGTTTATATTGTTTAAGATGTGTTACATATACCTTTTCAGCATTTCTTAGTGGTTCTGACTTAATCAAACAAAAGTCCGAGTCTTGGGATCGTGTTACGAATGTTATATTTATCGTCAATAAGACAATCAAATTATCCTATTGAAAATGAATACGTTCGTTCCAACGAATCCGAAAACAGAAAATGAATTTTCTGTGATAGTCAAGAATTGAATCCGAGATTCATTTCCTTGTATCACTCCCACTAGTCTATCTGAAATAACTGCCAGTTGTCTATTTTATTTATTGTTTAATGCAAAGCTACCTAGTTCTTCCAAAGAACTTTAGCTTTCGAGAAAATTGCTAAGGATGCATTGGTTAGTGATCCGAAATCACTTTTCTTATCCTCTAATTTCTAATTTATTAATTTTTCGGTTTAGCCTTAAAACTACTTAGTTTAGATGACTAACACGTATAAACATTCTTTCCCATTCCCGACTTTCCTTAAATGGAAACAGTCTTGAACTAGCAGTTCGTTCGAGTAGACACTACTCTTGAACTGTGGGATGTTCAGTGTTACTTGCTTGGACTATCGATTTTTCTAATCGACAAATCATAAGACCAAAGCTCCCACTAGTTTATCGGTTCCAAATACCGTCTAACTAGCAACACTTTGTATTTATGATTTTTCAAAGATCAGAACATCACCTAGAGCTAAGCTCCCACTAGTTTATCAATTCCAAATACTGTCTAACTAGCAATGTTGTGTTCATGATGTTTTAAAGATTATAAAATCTCCAGAACTAAGCTCCCATTAGTTTATCAGTTCCAAATATTGTCTAACTAGTAACGCTTTATTCTTGTTTTTCCAACGAATGGAAAAACTCTTGTGCAGTCCATTACACATTTCTAATGATTCAGAAAAACAACAAATCATAAGACTAAGGCTCCCACTAGTTTATCGGTTCCAAATACCGTCTAACTAGCAACGCCTTATGTATATGATTTTCCAAATTTTCAATTTAGAAATTTGTTGTGTAATTACACTTTTAAAATTCACTAAATGAATTTGTCTGATAGTCCTATATCATCTTTTGTAAACTAAGCCCCGTGACATATCTATACTATGTCACTTAAGTTTTTAAAGGCTCAAGAGAATAAATCTCTTCCGAAAAAGTAAATGCATTGTTTGATAATTTACAACGTACTTGTTACTTTCCATATTTTTAATGAAGTCGTATTACTAACAGTTTAGTAGCCTAGTGATTTAGTTGTAAACAAAATGACAGAAATTTAAATTCAAAAAATAAATTTTCACTACTAGATTTTTATTTTAGGAATTATAAAATATAAAAAAAGTTTATCCTACCATTCCAAGGATTTAACCTCGCATAGTAGTGTCCGAGAGGGTCGATATCAGCACTATGACGGTTAAATTGAGACAATCTCTCTCAATGATTAAGCTTCGAGAATCAAACATCTCATGGGAATCAGACATCCCGGACTTTAATCATTGATTACCTTCCTTTTTCTAGCCTAGAATATTTCAAAAATATCCGTAAAGAGTGTGACCTACTATATCAGATCTCAGAGTACGCCCCGAGTATGCCTACGAGGGGCAGGTCAGTGACCCGGCGAGTACCCGATATCCTATCCTTTCGTAGACCAAGCCTTGAATTTTGATAGCGGTGAACACCATCCGAAGGGGGCCGAAATCAAAGTGGCACGAGGCGTCACCATTCTCTCACATGTTTGCACCTATAGTAGAGGCCGTGGGGTCGGCTGTCGCCTTCCTAGCTCCCACTCAATATTTTGAAAAAGTGGTGGGTTTACTAATTACGGTTTCGGTCTTGACACTAAGAAACAACAAATCAAAGTACTCCGAATAGGGTCGGTTATGTAGGCATGCCTACGCCGTCTTATTCATTGGAACATATGTGACAGTTCAGACTGATCCGGCAAGAGAAGCACCGTTTAGCCCGAAGGCTTATCGGCTATGCTAAGTCTTGTCGAACCACTGTAACGTACATCACACGCGGAGGGGAGTCGATTGAGCCGAAGCTCGGTTGAACTTGCACAACCATGGTTAGACCATTCCGAACCCATGTACTAAGATTTTCCGATCTCTAGATTGCCAACCAAAACGTAATCTCGTTTCTGTTTAAGGTAGGTTCACCGAAAACTCAACGATTTATCCAAGTGAGATTCACCGAGAATCCATCACTAAAATCGTAACGATTAACAAAACCTGGTTCCTCGGTTTTTATAATTAGTTACTTATTTATTAACTACCACATATTAATTAAATAAGCCTTTAAACTAATTATACGAGTTATACATGCCTAATTTATTCGAAATAAACGAGCTACATGTATGCATTGGAGTGGAATCATGATATTATGCATGTCATGGCAATTTTCCGGTTATATCATACAATTTTCGATCATACACGAAAAAATAACGGAAAAGTAAACACCAAAATGGATCGTTGGTACCCCCGACTAACCTATTTTCTAAGGAAAAGTAAAAATTTAATCTAATTCTTCAAGTCTTGATCTTCAAACTTGAATCATCCGGATCTTGAAAGCTTCGATCTCGACACGAACCACGAACGACGAGGAGAGGATGCCGTAATATACAAATATATTTATCTATATTAATAATTGTTTTAAATTTTATTAATTTTTTTTTTTTTAAAGTTAAAGCTTCTCGGCAAAACTTATCAAAAAAAAATTAGGAATTTTTTTTTTTTTTTTTTCACGGCTGTTGTGCAAATTTATTTATTTATTTATTTTTTATATATTAACAGTAGGCCTTGCGGCCAACAAAAAAAAACATTAGGTTAAAAAAATAATTGCTGCTGCAAACTCTTAAAAAAAAAAACATGTCCTGCCTATTTTTTTTTAATATGTCATTCAATGACCTAATGGTCAAATAATCAAAAAAAAAAAAAAAAAAAAAAAAAAAAAAAAAAAAAAGGAACCATGCTGCCGCATCAAATTTCCGAGAGCAAAAAAAAAAAAAAAAACTAAACAATTTGGCATCCTCCCGTTTTACCTTCTTCATGATCTTCAACATCATGATCTTCGTCGTCTCGACCCCGGAATAAATTAAAAAATTACAAAATTACAAAAGATCCAATCTTTTTACAAATTTTCGAACCAAAAGAAATAAAATTACATATCCTATGCTCAATTGATACTAATCAAAAGAGCTACAAAATAGATCTACGGGTAAATAATACCAACCCAATCCATCTCTTCAACCACGACAATCACAAGGCAACATCATGATATTTTCGATTCATCATAAAAAACGAAAATAAAAAAAACAATCTAACATGCTTATTCAACTCCTTAGATCTAAAATTTACATACTTTGATTGATAGATCAAAGGCTCTGCTACCACTTGTAGAATGTAATATCACCTGATGGATCGAGATCCACCCGATTACGCAGCGGAAGATATTAGATCTAGATCTAGTCAACCAAAATACATAAAATAAATTGATCTAAACCTATGAGGGGGGTTTAGATTGCTTACCGGTTTATTGTGAATAAACACCAAGAACAATCTTCAATCCGAGCTATATGAGAGCCTAGTTGAGAAGCCAAAGTCTTCTAACGTGTGTCTCCAAGCACCACTAGGTGGATGTTGTTTCAAGCCGCCGGACCTTCTCGATGCTTATACTTAAGACACTACTGAAAAACCTAAGTACCTCGTTTATGTAATCACATAACTCAGTGTATGGCTATACACAAGAGGATTGAGTTAGTGAGATGTACTTAAAATTAACTTAGCCCGTAGCGTTTATTAATCTCAGTACGGGTCTCATGATTAATTTGATATTAATGCGCCCAGAACACATTAGGTGTGACAGTCTTATCCGGACTGTCGGTAATAGGGTACCTAGTGGTGCATTTATATATGATGATAATCATATAGGGCTGGACCGATTTGATTTGAGTTCTCGATATAATTCCGTGATCGAGAAGTCTTATCGAATCACAAGATGATCATATATGGATTAATCTCAATCCTGAGGTGATCACAAACGACTGCTTAGACTTGGGTAGGGTTTGATGTGTTAGTAAGGATCACTTCGTAGTATGTGGTCCAACACTTCTCGTTGGCTCTATTCTAGAATGAGTGAGTAGTCTGTGCTATCACAGATATGGAATCCATTCCTTCCCTCGGGAAGTAGACGAGACGATTCCTTATTTGTTAACCCTAGAAACTGATCGATGGGCCCAGTTCATACTATATTAGTGGTGAACTAATTGGTCACTAGGGGGTTAATGGTAAATAAGGATAAGATGTTTCGAGAAGGGCTTACGGAAATATCCCGAATCGAAATGAACAGTCTATGGAGGATTTATCCGTATGTAATGATTATATCAGTGGACACTTTCGACTCATGGTTGAGTGTAAGTTATCTATATTCGGCAGAGTTCAGTTTCGGGTTTATGGTGGTGTAATCTCAGAATTAATAGATTGAATATTATTTTTCGGTCTGACGGATATTATTATTTAATTTATTGTAGCTACTGAATATGGGTCCATGGTCCCCGACGTGGCTCCTAACATAGCATATGTTTTCTCGTCGTTTCACCTCAATTGAAGTTAAATAGTTGGATTGGACTATTTAATTGATATGTGAATTAATTGTTTAGTTGGACAAAATAATTAAATACACGGAAAAGACATTTTTCATGGATTCGGCCCAAATTAGTGTGTTGACTTTTTGACCTAATTGGTCAAATATAGTAATGTGCGTGTGACCTTAATTTTTAAGGGGTGGGGCGCATATTTAATATTAAATATTATTAAGGAATTAGTTTTCTTGGATAATTATTTAATATGTGATATATCTTTTATTTGTTAAATGATAATTCATGGAATATTAGGTAATAATATGATTTATCCTAATTTGTTTGGGATAATTATTTTATTTATCTTTTATTTGGAATAAGGATTAATCTAATAATTATCTCTTAATTATTTAATCCTTGGGGCTTAAGTTTTACTCTCCTATATAAAGAGAGTTCTCCCAAGCCTTTTGACACATTACAATACACGCATATTGGGAGCAAAATAGCTTGGATTTTTCGGCTATTTTGTTAAGGGTTTCGAGTTGGGATAATCCTCAAAATTATACCGGTAGCATATCGATGAGGTCCGGCGGCTTGAAACACCATCCACCTGGTGGTGCTTGGAGACACACGTTGGAAGACTTTGGCTTCTCAACTAGGCTCTCATATAGCTCGGATTGAAGATTGTTCTTGGTGTTTATTCATAATAAACCGGTAAGCAATCTAAACCCCCTCGTAAGTTTAGATCTATTTATTTTATGTATTTTGGTTGACTAGATCTAGATCTAATATCTTCCGCTGCGTAATCGGGGGGGTCTTGATCCATCCGGTGTTATCACATCCAACAAGTGGTATCAGAGTCTTTGATCTATCAATCAAAGTATATGAATTTTATATCTAAGGAGTGGAATAGCATGTGTAGATTGCTTTATTTTCTTTTTATTGAATCGAAAATATCATGTATGTATGCCTTTGTGATTGTCGTGGTTGAAGAGATGGATTGGGGTTGGTATTGTTTACTCATTAGATCTATTGTAAACTCATATAAATTCGTTTATATGAGTATAAGAAATTTTATAATTTTAGTTTCCTAGAAGTAGATCTGTTTTGTTTATGTTCCGTTTTTATTTTATTTCACGAGATTGAGCCGTTGAAATGACAATCCCTCCGGTCAGAATGAAGAATAAATGTTGAAGAATAGGCCCTCAAAATTTCATGACGATCGGAGTCCATCTCGATGTCCAATCGCTGCAATAAAGTTGCTGTTGTAACAGAAAAGCACAGCAGCCATAAAAACCCTAGCTGTGAGTTCGTCGATTTTCTGGAAGATTTTGGAATGTCAAAATGAAGATCGGACCATTCAGATCGATCACCATGGAGTTATGAACAAGGCCTAAAAATTTCAGGTCGATCGGGTTTTGTCTCGATGCCCGATCGTCCCCGGGAAGACACTGCAGAGCCGCAGTTATAAACAGATGCAGCAGTTGGATCGGCAGATTGCTGGAAAAAATTGGACCGTTGATACGAATATCCAACCGTTCAGATTTAAGTAGGAGGAGTGAAGAACATGTCCATAAAGTTTCGTGACGATCAAGGTTCGTTTGGATGTCCGATCATCGATACAACGCGGCAGCAGCAGATTAGAAAATAGTAAACCCTAGTTAGGGTTTGTGTTTTTTTTAATAGGTTAGATACGGGGGTACCAACGATCCATCTCGGTGTTTATTTTTTCCGTTATTTTTTCGTGTATGATCGAAATTATGTGATAGAAACCGGAAAATTGCCATGACATGCATCATATCATGATTCCACTCAAATGCATACATGTAGCTAGTTTATTTCGAATAAATTAGGCATGTATAACTCGTATAATTAGTTTAAAGGCTTATTTAATTAATATGTGGTAGGTAATAAATAAGTAACTAATTATTGAAACCGAGGAACCGGGTTTTGTCAATCGTTACGATTTTAGTGATGGATTCTCGGTGAATCCCACTTAGATAAATCGTTGAGCTTTTCGGTGATGGCTTCTAAGTGAACCCACCTTAAACAGAAACGAGATTACGCTTTGGGTGACAATTTAGAAATCGGAGAATCTTAGTACATGGGTTCGGAAATGGTCTAACCATGGTTGGGCGAGTTCAACAGAGCTTCGGCTCAATCGACTCCCCTCCACGTGTGATGTACGTTACAGTAGTTCGACAAGACTTAGCATAGCCGATAAGCCTTTGGGCTAAACGGGGCTTCTCTTGCCGGATTGGCCTGAACTGTCATATATGTTCCAACGAATAAGACGGCGTAAGCTTGCCTACATGACCGACCCTGTTCGGAGTACTTTGATTTATTGTTTCTTATTGTCAAGGCCTAAACCGTAATTAGTAAACCCACCACTTTTTCAAATATTGAGTGGGAGCGGGGAAGGCGACAACCAACCCCACGGCCTCTACTATAGATGCAAGCACGTGAGAGAAGGGTGACGCCTCGAGCCACTTTGATTTCGGCCACCTACGGATGGTGTTCACCCCTATCAAAATTCAAGGCTTGGTTTCCGAAAGGATAGGATTTCGGGTACTCGTTGAGTCACTGACCGACCCTACAGTGGCATACTCGGGGCGTACTTTGAGATCTAATATAGTAGGTTACACTCTTTATAGATATTTTTGAAATATCTAAGCTAGAAAAGGAAGGTAATCGATAATTAAGGTCCGGGATGTCTGATTCCCGTGAGATGTTCGATTCTCGAAACTTAATCATTGAGAGAGATGGTCTCAGTTTAACCGTCACCTCTTTGACCTACCCTACGGCGGCACTGAGGTGCGAGGTTAAATCCTTGGAATGGTAGGATAAACTTTTTTTATAGTTTATAATTCCTAAAATAAAAATCCAGTAGTGAAAATTTATTTTTTGAATTTAAGTTTCTGTGATTTTGTTTACAACTAAATCTCTAGGCTACTAAACTGTTAGTAATAGGACTTCATTAAAAATGTGGAAAGTAACAAGTATGTTGTAAATTATCAAACAATGCATTTACTTTTTCGGAAGAGATTTATTCTCTTGAGCCTTTAAAAACTTAAGTGACATAGTACAGGTATGTCACGGGTGTCACTCGTGTTGAATGAGAAACGAGCATACTTAATTTACAAAAGATGATATAGGACTATCAGATAAATTCATTTAGTGAATTTTAAAAGTGTAATTACACAACAAATTTCTAAATTGAAAAATTGGAAAATCATATACATAAGGCGTTGCTAGTTAGACGGTATTTGGAACCGATAAACTAGTGGGAGCCTTAGTCTTATGGTTTGTTGTTTTTCTGAATCATTAGAAATGTGTAATAGACTGCACAAGAGTTTTTCCATTCATTGGAAAAACAAGAATAAATTACTAGTTAGACAGTATTTGGAACTGATAAACTAATGGGAGCTTAGTTCTGGAGATTTTATAATCTTTGAAACATCATGAACACAGCATTGCTAGTTAGACAGTATTTGGAACTGATAAACTAGTGGGAGCTTAGTTCTAGGTGATGTTCTGATCTTTGAAAAATCATAAATACAAAGTGTTGCTAGTTAGACGGTATTTGGAACCGATAAACTAGTGGGAGCTTTGGTCTTATGATTTGATGATTAGAAAAATCGATAGTTCAAGCAAGTAACACTGAACATCCCACAATTCAAGAGTAGTGTCTACTCAAACGAACTGCCAATTCAAGACTGTTTCCATTTAAGGAAAGTCGAGAATGGGAAAGAATGTTTATACGTGTTAGTCATCTAAACTAAGTAGTTTTAAGGCTAAACCGAAAAATTAATAAATTGGAAATTAGAGGATAAGGAAAGTGATTTCGGATCACTGACCAATGCATCCTTAGTAATTTTCTCGAAAGCTAAAGTTCTTTGGAAGAACTAGGTAGCTTTGTATTTGTTGGTCCCAGAGAAGGGTGAAACTATAGTCAGAGGGGGGGTGAATGACTATAGTGGAGTTTCAAAAACTTTTCTTCTATTTAAAAGCTTTTAGGCAGCGGATAAGTCCCTTCTTACTATGTTGTTTTCAAATCAGTGTAGACAGTCACAGATATAAGTTATGATGTAGTAGGCTAATTAAATAAATGCTTTGTAAAGTAAATTGCGAAATTTAAATTGACACAAGGCTTATAGTGGTTCGGGGTGGTGTAATCCCTTAATCCACTCTTCTCCCGTGATGATTGGAGGTTTTCACGGATACAATAGTATGATTCCTTGGCTATTGTTATCACACCTTGACTACAATAGTATTCGATTTCCTTTCTTCCCAAGCTTAAGATTAAGATCCTTCAAGACTATCACTCCTTGAACTCCTTCGCAATTGCCTCGGATTCGGTGCTTCGGTTTGATGTGAATGTGATTCACACACTTGCTTGATCAATTTTCGAGTATGACTTTGTAGTTCGATACTTGTTGATCCTTAAGATTTTATACGATTTCTAATGTTATATTTTATAACAATTTCCTCCTATTCGTATAATTTGCATAGAAATCAAGGGTTTAATCGAATTATTGAGCAAATGAGTTTTAAAAGTGGTTAAGTGCAAATTTGTGTTAATTATGTGGTTTCATTGATAAAAATCTTTGAATATGAGATGTTACATTTTGCACGATGTTATCATGAATGTAGGTACGCTTGCATGTTAAATGAGGAGCTTAAACGAAGATCGGATGAAGATTAAGAAGAAAGCTCGATTCGAATAAAGAAAGCTCGATTCGATTCGGCCCAAACTTGGTGATCAAGTATTTCAAAATATGCCACGTAACATTATATTTTGAGGCCTAAAAGATGGATTTTGAGGAAAAGAAGAAGATGCCACGAGTTTACGAGTTTAACGGATCATTTTTCCTACGAGTTTTTACCGTAATCTGTTTTCGATGGAAATTTTACCCGACTTAGAGGCATTTTCAGGGGAAGAGTTCTTGACGAAAGTTGTAGATACTAAAATGAGCTTTCCAACGCATTTTGAATCACGTCAATCGGAGGTCTACAACTCAAGTTATGATTTTTTTACCGAACTGCTTTGGAATTACGGACGAACCGGAGATATTTTGGCCAAGTTTGATGCATGTTACTCCATGTGCTCCTTAATGATGATGATGATGAGTCATAACAAACTCCACATGCTATTTTAGTGACTCCTCACCTTCACATGCAAAGTCATTATCACCTCCCACATGCTTATAACAAACTTGAGAATATTCCTTAGCATATTCTCCCAAAAATATCTCCCTCAACTACAACCTCTCCCTTATACACCTCCCCTCAACTCTCCCTATAAGAACTCCCTCATTTCCATCCATAAAGGCGCCCCTCCTTGGTCACTTTTGGCCAAGCTTTTACTTTTCCCGTCTTTTATGTAAATACTCTGTAGGCGTTATGCCGAGAATAAATTAGAATAGTAGTCTTGTTGTAATGCGGAGCTACGGCCACGATTACGAAATCATAATCGAGGATGATTGGCTAAGGTCTCTAAGCTAGAACCACCTTTGTGAAGCCACCATCACCGGAATAAACAAGGATTTCGTTTTCATTTGTTCTAGTGAGTTTCTTGTTCTTCCTTCATGTTTGAATTGTTTATGTGCAATTTGTATGATCTATACTTATGTTGCATGCTAATCGAATTTAGATACGATAGTTGATAAATTCGTAGATTACCGTGAAGGAGAATGATAATAGTTTTCCAACATACGTAAGTTGAGGGTGAATGTTGTCGATTAGGATTTATATCCATATCTTTGATCCGTAAATGCTTTAGTTGTACCGAGAGTGGTGAACTAATTAAAAGGCGATGAACCGAAAGGGAAAATGCCTCTTTAGCGAGATAATAATCCAAGAACTTACGAATGAATATGTGTCTTTCTTGTTATTTTCGGTGGGGTGGTGGATCATCGGTGCGTTCTAGTTGTTTTAAATTATAAATTTTTATTATCGTAGTTTTATTTATTTTCACGTTTGCTACCTTAGTTTGTTAATTGAAAATCCGAGATCATAATCATCAACTTTATAAAAGAAATCGAAGGCAAAAAACTCTTTTTCGTACAAGTCCTGGGGATACGATCCGGTTTCACCACTATAGGCTGCGAGCCTTCGCACTTGGGGCTGACATCGGTTTTATTTTATTACTTGTTATCTTTTGCTTTGTATAAAACCGCGAACAAGTTTTTGGCGCCGTTGCCGGGGACTTGGCACGGAAAATTTTCGTTTTCGGTTTTTTTTGTCAACTAAGTTATCTGTTTTCGTCTTAAACAATAAAATAAAAAATAAAAAAAAAAAAAAAAAAAAAAAAAAAATCTTTCGGTAATTACCGAGAGAGAGAAAAAAATATTTTCTTTTCGTTCTGTTTCTGTTCTGTATTAGTTTTATAGTATTTTGTTTCTTTTACGCTGTTTTTAGACTGTTTCGAGCTTTGTTTTAGTATAGTTTTTTTTTAATTCTAAAAAAAAAAAAAAAAAAAAAAAAAAAAATTTAAAAAAATTCTCGATAAATACCGAGTGGATTCGGTAATTACCGAGAAAGAGAGAAAAGAAACACGGAACACGTTTCAATCATTGAGGTTGGGTGATGGATTCTCGGTGAATCCCACTCTGCGGAAGCATAAGGATAAAATCCCGAAACCTCGTGATTTAGGTGTTGGTGCCCAAACGTAGTTTATGCAAACTCGAACTCACGGGGGACCACTTTTGTATAATCCGGAGATAGAGCGAACCATCGCTCGACCAAACGACGTTTGGCCCGGCTCACCGGACCAACGGACGAGGGAACCACGGAAGGAAACAATCCCGAAGGATACGTTGAGGGAGAAGCTCAAGTAGGAGCCCGGGTTGAAGAAATGGCGAGCAACGGACATTGGCGGACTTTGCCATGCCATCTACTTGTGAAAGTTAATCCTGCGGTCGTGATTCCCGAAATCACGGCGATAATTTCGAACTCAAAACTTCTTTAATCAATTTGGTAAGAGGTTCCACATTTCATGGATTTTCCACGAGGACCCGCACGATCACATTCACTCATTTCTAGAATCGTGCGGGACTATTTTAATCAAAGGGGTCACTGAGGACGCCCTAAAGATGAAACTTTTTCCCTTCTCACTGAAGGGAGAAGCGAAAGAATGGTATAAATCCTTACCAGTCGAATCCATTACTTCGTGGGAGGAGTTGGAGAAAGAATTTCTGAGCCAGTACTTTCCACCTGCAAAGACGGCTCATCTTCTGAATCAGATATTCACTTTTGTGCAATCTGAGAAGGAATCTTTTTACGATGCGTGGAGACGATTTAAGACTCTCTTGAGAAAGTGCCCCCACCATGGGCTGGATAAACAAAGATTGGTCAACACTTTCTACAGTGGTTTGACTGAATTGACTAAGGGAATGGTGAATAGTTCTGCTGGAGGTGCATTTCTGAGAAAGACACCTGATGAGGGATGGATGTTGTTTGAAGATATTGCAAAGTATAATTATGCCCCTACCTATGCAGGTGCGTCCAATCAGAAAAGCTCGACTGCAGGGAAGTATGAGGTAGATGAGACCACGTCTCTAAAAGCTCAGTTGGCCGCACTACAGAAGCAAGTGACGGCAATGAATGTTCAAAGTCTTGTGTGTGACAATTGCCATGGCCAAGGCCATCGTAGTAATCAATGCCAGCTTGACCCGATCTCACAGGTCAAAGCTGTTCAAAACAATGTCGTTTGCCAAAATTGCGATACCGTTGGGCACGCATTCCATCAGTGTCATCTATTGTTGCATTCAGAAGAAGTGAATACATTCACTTCTCAAAATTATCGACCTTCGGGTCAGAATCAAAACACTCAAGGATTCAATTATAACCGGAACCACCCTGGTTTCCGATGGAGTGACCCTTCTGGGGCAGCAAACCCCCATCATTTTCAGGCCCCTAGGCCTAATCAAAGCAATTTTCAATCCAACTATCGACCAGCATGGAACACCAATCCACCGCAAAATCAAAATCAATCATTTCAGATCTTAGAACAAAAGTTGAGCGAGCAAATCACGGCCAACACTCAATTGGCAAATGCTTTAAGTACTCTGACCAGTACAGTGAGAAATTTGGAGGTGCAAATGGGACAAATTTCGGGGCAAAGCAAGCAAGTCGACCTCAAGGTCGGTTTGCCGAGTTTTGCGAGAAGAACCCCCGAGGGGTTAATCGGTCCAAAATGACCGAAATTCTTGCACCGATCTCGCCGCACCATGGAACTATGGTCAAGATGAGTGAATGCTATAAAGCGAGGAGTGGGAAAGCGGTTGGCGGTCGGGCCAACCGGGAAACGAGTAGCCCCTCCCGTGAGCGAGACGCGCGGGAGGGGAAGATCTTTGTTCTCCTCGAAGGATGTTGGGACTACTATTGATCCAAGTGAAAGAGAAAATTCGAAGAAAAGGTGAAAGTTGAGAATACGATGATGAAGAGAATACTGCGAGAAGAAGTCGATTCTAAGTTAAGTTACGGGAAGCATGTGAGGTGGAAGGATAGGGAAGACAAAGCAATCAATGATAAGACGGCAAAGAAGCACTTTGCGAGGAAGACTTTGCTTTGATCTCCCTTACCCACCTAGCAAAAACAAGTTGTCATTAACGATCGATAAAGAATATAAGAAGGTTATCGACTTGCTCAAGAATACGAGGCAAACATTCCATTAGTTGATCTTTTGATAGGAATGCCAAAGTATACAAAGTTTATAAAGGACGCGGTGAGTTCGAAAAAGAAGCTCCAAGAGCTCGAGCACATAGTATTGAATGGAGAATGCTCGGCAATCGACCCGGACTAAACTTCTGTGAAGTGCCACGACCCTGGTAGATTTACGATTTCGTGTACTATTGGGAACAGGGGACTTCCACAATGTTTTGTGTGATTCGGGAGCATCAATCAATCCGATGTCTACGTCAATCTTCCAATCTCTTGGATTGGATCAATCTATTACGCTTAAACCTATTTCTCTTCAACTTGCGATAGAAGTGTGAAATATGCAAGGGGAATTGTAGAAGATGTGTTGGTCAAGGTTAAAAACTTCATATACCCAGTGATTGGGTAATCATGGATATGACCAACGATGAGAAAACCCCTTGATCCTTGGAAGACCTTTTCTTGCAACCGCACGTGCCTTACTAGATTCCCACAGTGGCGAAGTGACCTTACATTTGGAGGATGAGAGTATAAAGTTCAATGTGGGTAATGCAGTGAAGCACCCGTCCAGTGACACTTGTTTAGCTATTGAGGACGATTTCACTGATGAGTATGATAAACAAGTGTTCATGGGTAGTTGGGATGAGGAAGAATTCAATAAACTATACGCAACTTGGACTAATGAGGAGTGGATAAAATTTTTAGAAGAGATTGACAAGGAAAGTTCGATTACCACGAGGTGGTAGGAAAGAAGATGAGGGAGAGGCATGGTGATATGCCCGGATTTGCAAAAGGAGATGAGGCCCCTGTCTGTGGGAGGCCATGATGCTTCATAGCCCTTATAATAAGCTTGGAGATCTAGAGCTTAAGGGAGATAAATTGAGACCAAGTGTGGAGAAGCCACCGTCGGATTTAGTGTTGAAACCCTTGCCTCAACACTTGAAATACATTTTTCGAGGGACGGTGATAAGCTCCCTTTGATCATTTCATCTAAGTTAGAACCGAAGGAGGAAGAAAAGCTTATCAAAGTGCTTTGCAAGATAATATCCTCGCCTTTGGTTGGCAAGTGGGAGATATTAAGGGGATAAGCCACGATATCTGTATGCATAAGATCGGGGCGTTGAGGGATCGAAGAAGGTGCGACGACCTCGGAGAAGGCTAAACCCTCACATGCGGGAAATCGTTAAGAAGGAAATCATCAAATTGCTTGACATGGGTATCATCTACCCAATAGCCGATAGTGAATGGGTGAGCCCCACTCGGGTGGTGCCAAAGAAAGGAGGGATTACTATTGAAAAGAATGAAAAGGGGGAAGAGATTGCCTTACGACAAGTCACTGGTTATAGAGTTTGCATCGACTACGGAAGACTAAATGAGGTAACTCTAAAAGACCACTTTCCCTTGCCATTCATTGACCACTCCTTGAGAGGCTTAGTGGCAAGCAATTTTATTGTTTTTTGGATGGCTATTCGGATACTTTCGGATAGCTATCGACCCCAACGATCAAGAAAAGACTACCTTCACCTGCCCTCCGGTACCTTCGCTTACCGAAGAATGCCATTTGGTCTCTCGTAACGCACCGGCTACATTTCAAAGATGTATGCTTGGCTATCTTCAATGGTTTAGTGGAGAAGGTGATGGAAATTTTTATGGATGACTTCTCTCGTATTCGGGGACAGTTTCGACCACTTTGTTTACACAATCTTGATAAAGTTACGTCCCGGTGCATAGAGAAGGACTTAGTCTTAAATTGGGAGAAGTGCCACCTAATGGTGGAAGAAGGAATTGTTCTTGGACACAAGGTGTCCAAAGAAGGTATAGAGGTTGACAAAGCGAAGGTAAAAGCTATTGAAAAAATGACATACCCCAAAACGTAAGAGAAGTAAGAGGATTCTTGGGTCATGTTGGATTCTATAGGCGGTTCATTAAAGACTTTTCTAAGATAGCCAAGCCTTTGTCAACTCTCTTAAGAGAGGATGTGAAGTTTGTTTTCACCCCTGAGTGTGAAAGAGCTTTTAAAGAATTAAAAGACAAGTTGATTACCTCGCCAATTCTTATAGCACCCGACTGGAAAGCTCCCTTCGAGCTTATGTGTGATGCTTCTAATTATGCAGTCGGAGCGGTGCTAGGTCAGAGAGTGGACGGCAGGTTCCAACCTATCTACTACGCTAGTCACACTTTAAACCCAGCACAAGTAAATTATGCAACAACTGAGAAGGAGTTGTTGGCAGTAGTTTTTGCCATGGATAAATTTAGAAGCTATTTGCTTGGGTCGGAAGTTACAGTCTGGACAGACCATTCTGCATTGAAGTATCTGTTGAGCAAGGCTGATGCCAAGCCTCGTTTGATGAGATGGATCTTGATTTTACAAGAGTTTGATGTTCATATCCGGGACAAGAAGGGTAGCAAGAATGTGGTAGCTGATCACATGTCTCGGCTGACCGATGATCATCAAATAGAGTCGGATGAGATTGGAATTGATTTTCCAACCGAGCAACTCATGACTATTGATGTGTGCGAGGTTATTCCCGCCCGTACGGAAAAGGTTCTCCTTGGTTTGCACCTTTTGCAAACTTCTTGAGCGGCGATATACGGACCACGACCGACATATCGGCAAAAGAAGAAATTCTTTTCGGATTTGAACTATTATGTGTGGGACGACCCTATTCTCTTCAAGCGTTGTAAGGATGGATTACTCCGTAGGTGTGTCCACGAGTTCGAGCGAGAGGGACATTATAGAGCAATGCCATGACGGACTGTGGGAGGTCATTATGGAGCCGGGAAGACTGCTGCGAAGATTTTTCGATCCGGTTTCTACTGCGGCCGACAATTTTTAAGGATACGAGAGAGTTTTGTAAAAGGTTGTGACCGGTGCCAGCGCACCGGTAAACTTTCTCGGCGAATGGACATGCCCATACACCCCATTCAACAATGTGAAGTTTTCGACGTATGGGGTATTGACTTCATGGGACCGTTTCCATCCTCGTATGGGAACAAGTACATTACGGTCAACGTTGACTACGTGTCAAAATGGGTAGAGGCAATAGCAACACCGCGGAACGACCACAAGGTGGTCAAGAGCTTCCGAGGAAAAACATTTTTACACGGTTTGGTTGTCCACGAGCTCTCATCGGTGACGAGGGAACTCACTTCGCAATACTCCATTAGAAAAGATTTTAGAACGATATGGGGTGAAACACAAAGCGCTACCCCCTATCACCCTCGGACGAGTGGACAAGTTGAAGTAAGTAACCGAAGCACGAAAAGCATTCTTGAGAAGACGGTGAATTCTCATAGGACGGACCGGAGCCGAAACTGGATGATGTACTCGGGCCTACGGGACGCCTTTCAAAACTCCTATTGGCACGTCTCCGTTTCGGATGGTTTATGGTAAGGCCTCGCCACCCGCCAATCGAGCTTGAGCACGAGCATTCGGGCTATTAAATTCTTAAACTTTGACAACCGTTATGCGAGAAAAGCGATTGTTGCGGTTGCGGGAGCTTGATGAGTTCGGACTCCGGAGCCTACGAGAGCTCAAGAATCGGTAAGGAGAGGACTAAACTTCTTCACGACAAGAAAATCAAGCATAGAGAATTCAAAGAGGGCGAATGGGTTTTACTATATAATACCAGTTACATCTCGTTTCCCGGTAAGCTACGCACCCGTTGGTCCGGCCCCTTTGAAATTTCTCGGAGTTTTCCCTAGTGGAGCCGTCGAATTGAAAAATAAGCGAGGAGAGTTGTTCGAGTGAATGGTCATCGGTTGAAACACTATATTGGTCAACAAAAGGAACGACCGGTGGTTTTCCATCTAAACGACGTCCCTAGTCAAGACGACTCCGATCTTTTGGAACCCGATGATTTACGTCTCTGTGAATTCTTTGATGATATTGTGATTACGATGATACACCTCGGCTTGTGGAACCGAAACCTAAAAAGAAGAAGAGAAGAATCATAGGAACTAAGTGGATACGAAGTTTACGATATGGCCAATACGTTGGCGAGACTTTGTTTTTGTGGGATCCATACTATTGACCCCGAGGAAATCAAGAATGATTCCGGAAAGAGGCCTCACCGGCTCGACCCGGGTTGAAAATTTTTGGGTTGTCGAGCAAACGACATTAACCAAAAGCGCTACCGGGAGGCAACCCGTTTTAAAAAAAAAAAAAAAAAAAAAAACAAAAAAAAAACAAAAACTCTACATTTTGCATTATACTTTACTCATACTTTGGATAATAGTTTTCCAATACTTCGAATTGATTTTCATTTTGTTTCACCAAGTCTCGGATGAATGTTTGAATGTCATTTAAAGGGAACGATTAGGAGGTTATCCGAAAATCCCGAGGGAGTACAAAGAAAAAATTCAAATGCATCATTTCTTAGATTTAGGTTGTTAGAACAATTTGAAATAACCCTTGAGGATCCGGTATAAAAGACTCATAGTTAATACTTTGTCACATATTTCATATCATGACCTAGTCTTTTTAAATTTTCAAATAATGTGTGACATGTATTAGTTTAACTACTATGCAACTAAGGGAATAGGAAATTCAAAGCTAACCCGAGTTGAAATTTTATTGTCTAGTCGAGCTCCCGACTATAATTAAGCCCTACTAGGACGGTAACCTAGATATCTTTTCCTTTTTGTCTGTAGTTTATTTCTGTCTTTATTCCATGATATTGCCTTGTCTATCATCTTTTGTGCCCCTATCCCCGAGGTACGTCTTGTTTTCCCATGGTGTGCAGGATTTTTGCGATAGCGATTGTGAGCTTTTAGATAAATCAGTTTACCGGTGGATGGTCCACGATCTCGATTTCATCAAGCATTTCGGAGTGATTCTAGGCCACTTCCGGAATTGCCACTTTCGAACCACAATCGGCTAAGTGTTCTTTTTCTTTTTACATTACGCACAACCCGAGGACATGTTGTGATTTAAGTGTGGGGGAGGGAATAGTCGGTTATATGTATCTACCATTTGCTTAAATTATTTTGATTCTATGCTAAATGGGCTAAATTTTCAAATTTTTGTTTAGTCCCGAGTAAACAATGCATATCTTTGTTCGTTATTTTTATAGTCATTAATGCTATATTCCGTATGTTCGATAAGTTAGTTGTTTCACCCAATATATTTTTCACGAGCCATAGTGAATGATGAGCTAAATTATAAAGCTATATCCCTTTTTGATTAGTGATTTTTGATTATCTTATAAAGTCATGTGCTTAGTGCTAACGTACGCGTATCGTGAGAATTATGATAGTTTGTGTTTATAGCCGAGTATGATATATTGTGAATATCGAACGTTTGAATGTGATAAGTGAAACATAACTAATGTTCTTGCACAATAATTAACAAGTAAATCATTGCTTGAGGTGTTATGCTCGGTAGGTTTGAATTGCTTTTAGCATGTTAACCACCGCACTGCCGAAATCTCGAAAAAAGTAATCAATTGTGTGTGTCGAAAGGTCGGTCGATGATTTGAGTGCGGTAGGGCATTATCTCGAAATGTCCTATACCACTATGATGACCAAAAGCTCACGACGATCGAATGAAAAAGCTGCCTTATGATTTGAGTAGATAGAGGATTATCTCGAAATTTCCTATTCTAGTATGACGGGCAAAAGCTCATTCTGATGTGTGTTGAAAAAAAAAAAAAAAAAAAAAAAAGTGTGAAAAAAAAAAGTGAAAAAAAAAAATCGAAAAAATTTATTATTATGAATAAGTTAAGGACTTAGTTATCGTATACCTTATCCCAGTATAAACTGACAGATATGTTGTAGGGATTATCCTCTGAGTATATCAGAATGGCCCTAGATATATTCTATCATTCTTTTCAGGATATGTCACGTTTTGTAGGGTACATCTTATAAGTATCATTATTACTAGTTTGAAGGGGGTATTAGCTAGTTTGCTTTGAATTTTTCAAGTTTGGACTTAGTGGAAGTTTTCTATGGCTATGCACACACATCGGGGTGAACCTCGATTTATTGAGTATATGTTGTATTTGTTTGAGGTGTCTATCTTTTTCGAGCCTTGATTCTTGTTTTGTTTTGCTCGGGACGAGCAAAAGCTAAGTGTGGGGGAGTTGTTTAGGGTGATTTTATACGATTTCTAATGTTATATTTTATAACAATTTCCTCCATATTCGTATAATTTGCATAGAAATCAAGGGTTTAATCGAATTATTGAGCAAATGAGTTTTAAAAGTGGTTAAGTGCAAATTTGTGTTAATTATGTGGTTTCATTGATAAAAATCTTTGAATATGAGATGTTACATTTTGCACGATGTTATCATGAATGTAGGTACGCTTGCATGTTAAATGAGGAGCTTAAACGAAGATCGATGAAGATTAAGAAGAAAGCTCGATTCGAATAAAGAAAGCTCGATTCGATTCGGCCCAAACTTGGTGATCAAGTATTTCAAAATATGCCACGTAACATTATATTTTGAGGCCTAAAAGATGGATTTTGAGGAAAAGAAGAAGATGCCACGAGTTTACGAGTTTAACGGATCATTTTTCCTACGAGTTTTTACCGTAATCTGTTTTCGATGGAAATTTTACCCGACTTAGAGGCATTTTCAGGGGAAGAGTTCTTGACGAAAGTTGTAGATACTAAAATGAGCTTTCCAACGCATTTTGAATCACGTCAATCGGAGGTCTACAACTCAAGTTATGATTTTTTTACCGAACTGCTGGAATTACGGACGAACCGGAGATATTTTGGCCAAGTTTGATGCATGTTACTCCATGTGCTCCTTAATGATGATGATGATGAGTCATAACAAACTCCACATGCTATTTTAGTGACTCCTCACCTTCACATGCAAAGTCATTATCACCTCCCACATGCTTATAACAAACTTGAGAATATTCCTTAGCATATTCTCCCAAAAATATCTCCCTCAACTACAACCTCTCCCTTATACACCTCCCCTCAACTCTCCCTATAAGAACTCCCTCATTTCCATCCATAAAGGCGCCCCTCCTTGGTCACTTTTGGCCAAGCTTTTACTTTTCCCGTCTTTTATGTAAATACTCTGTAGGCGTTATGCCGAGAATAAATTAGAATAGTAGTACTGTTGTAATGCTGGAGCTACGGCCCTGATTCTGAAATCATAATCGAGGATGATTGGCTAAGGTCTCTAAGCTAGAACCACCTTTGTGAAGCCACCATCACCGGAATAAACAAGGATTTCGTTTTCATTTGTTCTAGTGAGTTTCTTGTTCTTCCTTCATGTTTGAATTGTTTATGTGCAATTTGTATGATCTATACTTATGTTGCATGCTAATCGAATTTAGATACGATAGTTGATAAATTCGTAGATTACCGTGAAGGAGAATGATAATAGTTTTCCAACATACGTAAGTTGAGGGTGAATGTTGTCGATTAGGATTTATATCCATATCTTTGATCCGTAAATGCTTTAGTTGTACCGAGAGTGGTGAACTAATTAAAAGGCGATGAACCGAAAGGGAAAATGCCTCTTTAGCGAGATAATAATCCAAGAACTTACGAATGAATATGTGTCTTTCTTGTTATTTTCGGTGGGGTGGTGGATCATCGGTGCGTTCTAGTTGTTTTAAATTATAAATTTTTATTATCGTAGTTTTATTTATTTTCACGTTTGCTACCTTAGTTTGTTAATTGAAAATCCGAGATCATAATCATCAACTTTATAAAAGAAATCGAAGGCAAAAAACTCTTTTTCGTACAAGTCCCTGCGGATACGATCCGGTTTCACCACTATAGCTGCGAGCCTTCGCACTTGGGGCTGACATCGGTTTTATTTTATTACTTGTTATCTTTTGCTTTGTATAAAACCGCGAACAATCACTAGATATGTCTTTGTAAGTTCAGAGAGAAGGCTTTTCAAATTGACAGAGTTTCTGCTTGATTTTTCTTTCTTGATCGTTATTTTCTTTTCCTGTCAATGCCTTCTATTTATAGCCTTGAATAACCTTGGTTTTTGAAATTCCGTCCGTTGGCTATATTAATGAGGGAATAACCCTTGATTTTATTCTTGATTCCCCCTTAATTGTATTCTCCTTGATTTCAGTGATCGGATTCTTTCTTCAAACGTATAGCAGAAAATCCGTCCTTGATTGATCCTTTAATGATTTGTGCATTTAATGCATGATCTTCTGAATCTTCATCGTATATCAAATTTGATCTTGTAAATGTCTCTTCGCCGTTTTTAGAACGGTCGAGTGAGCCTTCTGACTTAGCCGTTAGTTCTTTCTTTGCTGTTTTGTTTTCTCTTTGCCGAAGGTCAGTTTACTCAGCCGATTCACTGTTTCCTTCTTTGTTCTAGTTTTTGGAGAGTCTTTGTACTTCACTGATCCTTGATTTGGGTGAGACCAGTGTACACCATATTTGAACATTGAGTTTCATCACTTAAAACATAACTTAGACTTATCCAAGGTCATCACAGACTTCCTTGGTTATAGGTCAGACCATAATGTCTTCATACTTCTCTGCTGGTTCTTTGCTGGCTTCACTTTGCCGAATATCTGTTTTTGCTTTTCCGTCCTACCAACTAGTACAATACTTGTCGACTCAACTTATACAACATGTCAGACTCTAAGTAAAGACTTATACAGAGAGTTCTAACTTATTTCAGGCTTGCTATAACAGCTGGTATGGCCATCATCAAAACATAATAAAATGTTCCTAACAGTATTAAACGATAAATAAAATAGACAACGGGCAGTTATTTCAGATAGACTAGTGGGAGTGATACAAGGAAATGAATCTCGGATTCAATTCTTGAGTATCACAGAAAATTCATTTTCTGTTTTCGGATTCGTTGGAACGAACGTATTCATTTTCAATAGGATAATTTGATTGTCTTATTGACGATAAATAACATTCGTAGCACGAACCTAAGACTCGGACTTTTGTTTGATAAAGTCAGAACCACTAAGAAATGATGAATAGGTATATGTAACACTTCTTAAACTATATAAACGCAAATGGTGTCCGTATTTTGATAAACGCTTCTTTCTATTCTATTAATTAGTGCATATTCCTCAAAGACAAGATCTGAAGACTGGCTTAGGGTGATTCCTATCTCCAGTCACAGGAACACTATCTCAAAGGAACAATGACTAAGTTTCATTTCAATCGGGAAAGGGTAATAGATTTAAAGAAGTTACGTAGCCTGTTCATATCGACATTCGGGTCATATGAAAGATACAAGCTAGTGGGAGCCTCTGAGTAGTGACATCTTAGTCTGACAACTACTCGAAACTCCGGTAAGTTTATCCAAAATATTTGAGGAAATCTATGATTTCACCAGAGATAGAGTATTCCATGCTCAGAAATAGGTTATTGCGTAGTCTTCGGGACTGATGCTCGGCCTGCCTCTCAGCGGAATGTTTTCACTAAGGGATACACCACAAATTTGCCTTACATAGTTATTGATGTGCTACGATACGCTGCTGAACTCATTTAAGATATTGGTTGCAAAAAATGGTTTATGTTGTAATGAAAAACCGAGAAGTCTACCTAGAAGATGCCTACGCATATGTGGATACGGAGTGAATTCGGTTCACCCCACTTCCGCACATATAGACATTTAGCACTTTGTGCTTGAAGGTAGAACTGGAAATTTTGCATACACGTTCAGGTCATGAAATATCTTAATGCATTGAGTAAAGGTTGGTTATAAAACTCATAGAATCAGAGAATGACGGTGATACTGTCAAACTCGGTCTGATAGAGTCTATAAATAACAACCTTAGATCTTGAAGTATTTGTACTCAAGATGTTACTAACTAATTTTTCGACCCACATCCAACAACGGCGAGTTGGTGATAACACTAATAAAAACTACTAAATTAGATCAGTATATCAATCCACCCTGAACGCAGTGGGAGTATGGTTTGTCCATTACCCATTGCAGGACCTTACGAACTATAGGGTAGATTGATGACCTATAGTCCTTTATGGGCTGTGTAGGATCCTGATCATAGAGGTTGCTTTAAAAGCCATAACCCTGTGAATGGAGTTTGATACTCAAGTTCTGTTGAAACTCTTGTAGAACCACCTGAGAATTTCAGGCCCAGTGGGAGTAATTGGAACTACATGGAGAAGAGTCGAATGAATTGAAAAGTTCAACTTTCAACGCAAAGCTGAGTAATTTAGGGGTGATTCCCTAAAAGGTAAAGAGTTAACCAGACCGTGATCTCTTTTACCACTCAGTCTTGCATGATTTCGTCAGAAAGCGGGAAATAGGGATGATTCCCTAAGACTTCCTTGCCGAACAACGGAATCTGAATTTATTCAGAACAGAAGGGTTTTAGCTAAGAATAAATAACGGATTCGTTACAAAGCAGAAAATATGGGTGATTCCCTAAGACCTTTTTGCGAGACTAACGGTATCTTAATTTATTCAAAAAGAACTTTTTGGCAAGATGTCTGCCATAGCTTATATCCTTTGGGGATTAAAGCAAACCTATAGGTCATTTCAAAGTCATATATTTTAATATGTGGACTTGACCAAAATGTTGATAAGTCTTTCGTAGACTGTGCATCAATATTAGTAAAGTAGTATGTAGATTAGTGTTTGTGAATGGTAACACTGAAACAGTTGGAAACAACATGGGTGTGTTATCTGAAGTCAGAGTCTGACATGCCATCGGGATACATTCTTAAGTATTTGATTCACTCAAATTCTCGAGAATCGATCATTGGCAATCCCATCCATTTTATGCAACATTCAACGATGTAGTCTACCCTACCTCTCAGGAATGGTTATCTAAACCTGATGATGAATACGAAATGGGATGTTTAGTGAATCCTCAAGTATCTTCGGGAGAATAAGGAATAATATGCTAGTATATTCAGGTGCAAACTAGAATATAAGTGATAACACTGATTCTGGATTTAGGTCAGATTGAAGATGATCGTTGAGTCGATTTCATCCTCAGTGTTGAATCAAAGGCATATTGAAATCGTCCCACAAGATTAGATGGAAGGGCGACGTTCCGATCCCAAAGAGAGACTCAAGCCGCCAACTTACCTGATCAGTGTACCAAGTCACATGGTATTCGGATTCTAAGTACGCGCCGGGTCACTGACCTACCCTGCGGCGGCACACTCCGGTCGTGCTTGGAAGGATGAATTACTAAGATGCGCTTGGAAGGTACAGATTAGAGGGATACGTCTCACTTGTTTTGAGCAAGTGGGAGAATGTTGTAGATATAGATAAATAAGGGTGTGCTATAAAACAATTAATCCACTTGCCTTTCGTGCAAGTGGGAGATTGTTAGGTGTAGTGCCCGAAAGACAATTAGATAATTGTTTAAGGACAAAATTAATAATTCATCTTATTATATGCATGTATGCTTATAATTAAGACACTACTGAAAAACCTCAGTACCTCGTTTATGTAATCACATAACTCAGTGTATGGCTATACACAAGAGGATTGAGTTAGTGAGATGTACTTAAAATTAACTTAGTCCGTAGCGTTTATTAATCTGAGTACGGGTCTCATGATTATTTTGCTATTAATGCGCCCAGAACACTTTAGGTGTGACAGTCTTATCCGGACTGTCGGTAACAGGGTAACTAGTGGGGCATTTATATATGATGATAATCATATAGGGCTGGACCGATTTGATTTGAGTTCTCGATATAATTCCGCGATCGAGAAGTCTTATCGAATCACAAGATGATCATATAGGGATTAATCTCAATCCTGAGGTGATCACAAACGACTACTTAGACTGGGGTAGGGTTCGATGTGTTAGTAAGGATCAAATCGTAGTATGTTGTCCAACACTTCTTGTTGCTCTATTCTAGAATGAGTGAGTAGTCTGTGCTATCACTGATATAGAATCAATTCCTTCCCTCGGGAAGTAGACAGACAGTTCCCTGATTTGTTAACCCTAGAAACTGATCGATGGGCCCAGTTCATACTATATTAGTGGTGAACTAATTGGTCACTAGGGGGTAATGGTAAATAAGGATAAGATGTTTCGAGAAGGGTTTACAGAAATATCCCGAATCGAAATGAACAGTCTATGAAGGATTTATCCGTATGTAATGATTATATCAGTGGACACTTTCGACTCATGATTGAGTGTAAGTTATCTATATTCGGCAGAGTTCAGTTTCGGGTTTATGGTTGTGTAATCCCAGAATTAATAGATTGAATATTATTGTTCGGTCTGACGGATATTATTATTTAATTTATTGTAGCTACTGAATATGGGTCCAAGGTCCCCGAACGTGGCTCCTAACATAGCATATGTTTTCTCGCCGTTTCACCTCAATTGTAGTTAAATAGTTGGATTGGACTATTTAATTGATATGTGGATTAATTGTGTAGTTATACTAAATAATTAAATACACAGAAAAGACATTTTTCGTGGATTCGGCCCAAATTAGTGTGTTGACTTTTTGACCTAATTGGTCAAATATAGTAATGTGCGTGTGACTCTAATTTTTAAGGGGTAGGGCGCATATTTAATATTAAATATTATTATGGAATTAGTATTCTTGGATAATTATTTAATATGTGATTTATCTTTTATTTGTTAAATGATAATTCATGGAATATTAGATAATAATATGATTTATCCTAATTTGTTTGGGATAATTATTTTATTTATCTTCTATTTGGAATAAGGATTAATCTAATAATTATCTCTTAATTATTTAATCCTTGGGGCTTAAGTTTTACTCTCCCATATAAAGAGAGTTCTCCCAAACCTTTTGACACATTACAATACACGCATATTGGGAGCAAAATAGCTTGGATTTTTCGGCTATTTTGCTAAGGGTTTCGAGTTGGGATAATCCTCGTGATTATTCCGGTAGCATATCGAGGAGGTCCGGCGGCTTGAAACACCATCCACCTGGTGGTGCTTGGAGACACACTTTGGAAGACTTTGGCTTCTCAACTAGGCTCTCATATAGCTCGGATTGAAGATTGTTCTTGGTATTTATTCATAATAAACCGGTAAGCAATCAAAACTCCCTCGTATGTTTAGATCTATTTATTTTATGTATTTTGGTTGACTAGATCTAGATCTAATATCTTCCGCTGCGTAATCGGGTGGATCTTGATCCATCCGGTGATATTACATCCAACAGAAGCTACTTGGGAAGTCGATGATGATATGATCAGCGAGTTCTCTGATTTTATGGACTTACCAGGTATGTTCTAGTTTCGAGGACGAAACTCCTTTTAAGGGGTAGGAATGTAATATTCTGATTTTCAGAAAATGGCAGACGTGTCATTTTACGAAAATGAAATATTGGGTTCGGTTCCTTTTATTCGGAGTTTAAGTATTTTATAAGTTATATATATATATATATATATATATATATATATATATATATATATATATATATATATATATATATATTAAGGAAGGAAATAATTGGAAAACATATTTAAGGAAAATATATTCATATTTTTTCCATAACCTAATTACAATTCAGAATTTTAGCCTTTTACGTAAGGTGGAAAGCTTTGAGCGCATAAGAACAAGGAGAAATGGCTTAGAGACTTTCTTCAATTACTCAGTCTTTTCTCAATCGTTTTCATATTCGAGTAGAGCATTGGAATCGTCGTGAAGAGAGCGTCGTTTCAATACTCAAAGTTCAGAGCTTTTTGAGGTATGTGATTTTGACCTACCTACTATTTTGGATGAGTTTTGGGGATCAAAACACATGTCTTTTGTAGTTTTGTGTTGATCGAATCTTGTGATCGATTCTAATGCGAATGATGGATTAATCACATAGGTTTTCTGTGAGAGGAATGATCATTTGCTGCTGTTTTTATGAGTTTTGGACTGGTTTTTTAGCTTGCTAAAAGGTAAGAATCTCTTCCTACAATTCGATTATGGTTTAGAGTGATTAGGTTGTGTTTTGGTGCGTTATTGTATCAAAATATTATGCTTATATGATGGTTAGGATTAAGGGTTGTTCTGGATCATAAAGGGTATGTTTTTCTGGTGTTTTTATGAGAAAAATCGTTTAGAACATGTTTGGATTTGAGTAGAAATCAATAGAGTTCAGAAAATCACATTAGAGCAGTTTTTCGCCATTTTGGCGCGCCCCAAACCTAAACCAGAGAGTTCAGTGACTTTCTGGAGCAGTTTTGGCACATGCCAAAAGCTTTGGCGTGCCCCGAACCTGAAACAGAGAGTTTAGAGCATCCTTTGGTGCATTTTGGCGCACGCCAAAGGTGTTGGCGCCCCCAACACTGTTTGAATGATTTTTCTTATATTTTAAGCTATGAGGTGAGTTCTAAATGACATGTCTTGATCTAATAACATTAATTAAACATAAAAAAGCTTCAATTGAACTTCCAATTCGTTCAGTTAAAACACCGAATGTACTCTTAGAGGGAGTTGAAGTTCGGATCCGTCGGAAGGGCATGAAAGGGCTTGTGCTTTGATGAACTAGAGTTCATCAATGTCTGTGTAATTGATAGGTTGAAATGTCTAGCTGTCTAAGTGAGGGAATAGAGTTGATAAGGTGAGTTTTACTTTGAAAACACTTAGGTGGCTAGATAACAACGGTAAATAATTACATATGTGTAGTAAAAGCTAAAACGTCATTTATTCTCGGTTAGGCACTGATTCAAATCGGCGATGTGATACGTTCATAAAAGGTGGACAACGCTACTGGCTCAAAAGGCTGAAGGGTAGTGGAGGAAATCCATCGAGCGTATATGCATACCGGGGAGATCCCGGGACTACCGGTGCTAAACACCGTAGTTGGCAAGTATATCTCGTGGTGGAATTTTCACCATGCATTGTGTCCTTGAGTAATGATGTAAGTCTTACAAAGATAATCTTTTATTAAAACTTGATAATAAACCTTAATTGTATTGTAGCTTCTACTTCTTACTTGTACAATGTACTTACCTCAAATGCATGTTTATTTATGTGTTTGGGGGAGAGAAGACGAACAGGTTGGTGAAGATTTTGAGGAGGACTTTGATGACGACGTTTGAGGACGCCGGAGTTGAAGCCTTGATTATTTTTTGTTTTAATTATTTCATAGACTTGGATTATTGTTGGAACTTGTAGTTTACATTTAGTACTTTTGGAATTCTTACACATTTGGTTTCGTTGATTTCTTTTCCCCAATGTAATAATGTTACATTTCTATCATTAGACGTGAATTCCTATTCTTGGTTATTTGAAAAAAATTTACCCGTGTCTTTTGCTTCCGTTTGCTTTATTTTGATACGACGTAGTAGAGGCTTACGTATAAAGTGAATTTATTTTTATTTTATACGTGCCAAACGTTCCTTTTCCGGATAAGGACTCGGTGTCTAGGAACGGGGCGTTACATTAGGTGTCATTGGAACTGCATCAAAACTTTAGTTTGATAAGGTTACTAATGCTCTAAAATCTTCTTTGTCAGATTCTTGCTTTTTGTTTTTTGTTTTTTATAGGATATAGATGGATCATTCGGCCTGATATACTTGATGGGGTCAGGCTCAAGTCACATATGAGGAGTAGAAAAGCCAGAGTAGGCTCTTGCTACTTTCACAAAAGGCAACCATTTATCGCTTTTAGTTTTGTTTTTTCAAGCATTAAGTGAATCTTCAATTGTCAGTGTGTTCGGCTCATTGAACACTGTCTTTTGTTGTGATGTGTGAGCCGATTTGTTCAATTGTCAGTGTGTTGCATATGATTGGGGTAGTTTGATAGCTTAGCATGCCCAATTTATTAGACATTTAAGATAAAATGGTATTTCATGATAGATTCACCGGGCTTTGGATGAGATCGTCATTGTGCGTGGAGAACAAGGTGACAATATGGTGATACATTATGCAGGTTTATTCACATCCACAATCATATGCAAACTCCTGGCAGGGCCTAATGTGAAATTGTTCAATGCTATAACTGTTGAAGACTTGAATGTGAAAAGTGGGCGAGTTTTAGGTGTTGTGACATATTGGGCATTGGTTTCAATGAATAATAATACAAAATGTTTTATGGATCCTAATGTCGTAGCATGAAGACATTTGATAAGAATGCCGCTGAGAATGCAGTTGATAGATTCACCTGAGATATTGTGCCCGGCATGATTGTCACTTGCATAGAAGCTGGAAAGATCAATGGTTCCGCAAGAATGGTAATGCTCACCTTAATATTGTTTTCCCCTCTAACACAACACTCATACTTTTATATCTCTACAATCCGGAGAAAACTTAAAAGATTGGATAGTGCCCAGTTATTCAGTGGAAACAAGAGTAAAATTTGTGATTCAGTATTTGGAAGTAGTTAATGCTACGGCCGTATGTGAGAGAATTTCATATATCTACCCTAGAAAAGATCCTAAAATCCACTCTCCTCCATCATAGAAATTAGGTGGCCATTCATACATCCCACAATTTCTGTCATCCAGGCAATACAGATTGACTTTTGTCTGCTCAATAAAATTGCATTCTACCGGTAAAGCTGGATATTTTCCTATCATTCGCCGGCCTTGGACGTTGATGATTCATCGCTTCCTCTAGAGGGAATAAGTGCTGCAGCAAATCGTTTTGCATTTATAGTGGATTGTGAATTAAAGAGTACTTCTCAGTTTCACAACATTTATTCCTTGATTTTGTTGCTTAAAATTTCAAGTTATTTCTTCAATTAACATGAATTATAGGCAATGTTCTTTCATTTGACTTGCTAATACTCTGTTTATTTTCAGTTGCTTCTACGATGGTTTTCGTTGAGGAGGATGGGTCTGGTTATCTCCAGGCTTCTGATTCCGGTATGCTAGCTACTAATAAGTAGATATAATGATCACTACTATGTACCTTGAGATTGTCGTTTTCCATCATTCATATTTGTTGTCTAAAAAATCTATTGTATAGAGATATCTAACATTGCCTTTTTGTGATCGATGCCTTTATAGCTAAGGATGAAAGGTTGATCTCTTATGCTCTTATTTCTAGGGCAGCTATTGATGTCACACTTCTTTTACTAGGAAGACTTTTCTCAGAGCGTTTCACTAGGCTTCATCGGGTTATGCATAGGTTCTTTACATTGAATCATCTATATTGAGGTCTTTTTTCCATTGGTTACGACCTTCCTTTAGTTATAACACACATTTTATTGATTTAAACTTCTTTTCGGTTTGCATTGGACTGTATTCAGTAATGGCCAGTCGTTTTATTCCATTCTTTTCATGATCCCTTCTATACAGTTGTAATAAAAAGCTAATTTGAGAGATCTCCATTTAATGAAATGTGCTTCACACATTTTGGGTGAATGACTGCATCATTTGATGCCCACTGGAATTTATTAACACAACATCAAATTTTCGTGTATTTTCAATCTTTATGGTCTCTTATTCTTTGAAAGTTCACATCTGTTGAGGATATTATAGATAATGAGAAATTGGTTTAAATATATCTTTTAAATATTTGTATTTATCATTTACTTGTTGGCTAAGATTATGTGCCTATATAAACTCGGTTGTAATCACATCACAAAACAATGGAAATATTTGATTGTTACACTATCAATATGGTATCAGAGACCGGTTTTTTTTCTCTCTTTTGTGTTACGCCGAATCCCCTCTCCTAAAACCTACAAACCACAACAACAAAAAAAAAAAAAACAACAACAACAGAAAAGTCTGTCGTCTTCTTCTTCAGGCTTTCAGCCATGTCCGCCGCCACAGAGGCTACCTCCGGCACCAATGCTTCCTCTCCCTCTTATCCTTCTTTCTCCCCCTCTTCCTCTATCCATGTCACCAAACTCACTAGAAACAACTATCATCTATGGAGAGCTCAAATCGTCCCATATTTTAAGGGCCAGGGCGTCTACGGTTACTTGGATGGCTCGATAAAACCACCCGCCGCCACCATCACAGACTCAGCCGGTGCAACCGTGCCAAATCCTGCTTATACAGACTGGTCCAAACAAGATAATCTCATACTAAGCACGATCACCTCCTCGTTGTCGGATGATGTTTTGACCCAAGTTTATACTGCAACTTCATCGTCGGAGATATGGGCTGCTCTCCAAACGTCTTTTGCCTCTGCCACTCGTTCCAAATTGATTCAACTTCGTACTGAATTGGCCAGCACCCGTAAGAAGGATATGACCGCTGCAGATTATTATTTTCAATTGAAGAAAATTGCCGATGACTTGTCTCTCGCCGGCCACCCTCTTCCCGACGACGACTTCATTGCGTATCTTCTAGCAGGTTTGGGGCCTGATTATGAAGCCTTTGTGACTATGATTGGAGCTCGATCAACCATCACCATTGACGAGGTTTATGCTCAGCTTCTTACCACTGAATCACGACTCCTACACCACCGTCCGGTCAATCTTTCACCGTCGTCTTCTCCGGCTTCCCACCCCGCGTCTGCTGTTGCTCATGCCACTTCCTCCTCCGTGACCGCTCCTTCCAGCCGTGGTCGTGGTTATAACAATCCTCGAGGACGGGGGCGTGGCCGGGGCCGAGGCCGAGGCTCTCCCCGTCCCTCATATAATGGTGAATCTGCACCCACATGCCAAATCTGCTCCCGAATTGGCCACACAGCCCAGACCTGCTACTACCGTTACAATCAGCAACCAGCCCCTACCCCTCAATACAATTACCCAAACACTCGTCCCAATCCCAACCCTCGTCCACCACATGCCTACCACATGTATCAACCACAACCAGCCTATACTAATGATTGGATGACCGACACAGGAGCCACGCATCACATGACCAACGATTTCCAGAACTTGAATCTCTCCTACGAACCATACAATGGTCCGGACAAAGTACATGTCGGTGATGGTACAGGTTTAAAAATTTCTCACCTCGGTTCTTCATCTATTTCTACTCCTACGCGTACATATTTATTACATAATGTTTTAGTTTCCCCCGCCCTTACTACCAACTTAATTTATGTCCGTCAATTTGCTCATGATAATTCTGTATATTTTGAATTTCATAATAACTACTTCCTTGTAATGACTACTCGGGCCGCATCCATCATAGGGGATTTGTCAAAGATGGACTCTATCGCTTCTCGTCTACCTTCAACCACTCTCCGGTCCAAGCCTTTGCCGCCTCCTCCTATCCTTCCTCAACCTGGCACCAACGTCTCGGTCACTGCTCGTTTCCTGTTCTTCGTCAAGTTTTAGGGAGTTTGTCTATTAGTTTACCGAATAAAGCACTACCTAATGTATGTGCCCCTTGTCAATTAGCTAAGAGTCATCGTCAACCTTTATATGTTTCGGATTTTACTTCTTCTGCACCTCTTGATTTGATTTACTCCGATGTTTGGGGTCCATGTATTGAATCCTCCATTTATGGTTCCCGTTATTATGTTAGCTTTATTGATGATTTTACCAAATATTTATGGATTTTTCCGCTTAAACGTAAATCCGATGTTGAACCTGTTTTTTGTGATTTTCTTACCATGATTGAACGTCAATTTAACACAAAGCTCAAAGCCTTACAAACTGACTGGGGTGGTGAGTATCGTCATCTCTCCCAATATCTCACCTCTCTTGGCATTATTCATCGTCTTTCGTGCCCACCCACTCACGAGCAAGTGGGTGCTATCGAACGGCGTCACCGCCAAATAGTCGAAGTCGGCCTATCTCTCCTTGCTCAATCTAATCTCCCCCTTCCCTATTGGGAAGATGCCTTCGTCACCGCCACCTACCTTATCAATCGCCTTCCTACTTGAGTCCTCAATGACAAATCCCCGTATGAAATGGTCTTCGGTCGCTCTCCTGACTATTCCTTTCTTCGTGTCTTTGGTTGTGCTTGCTGGCCCCATCTTCGCCCTTACAACCACCACAAAACTGACTTCCGCTCCAAATCATGTATTTTCCTCGGCTATAGTCCAAATCACCATGGCTATAAGTGCCTAGACTTATCGACAGGTCGTGTCTATATTGCCCGCCATGTCGTCTTTGATGAAACTATCTTTCCTTATACTCCCTCACCTACCCCTATGATTCCCAATCTTATCACGGTTCCTTTACCTTCATCTCTCGCACCTTCACCCACCATGGCCCCTCCGCCCATCATGGCCGACCCTCCTTCTCCCTCCCCTCCTGTATCTTCGGCCCTATCTGTTCCCAGCTCGGTCTCACCTCCTTCTCCTCCCTCTTGTGACCCCCCTCCACCGCATCCTATGATCACTCGCACCAAAACTAACTCCCTAAAACCTACTCAAATGCCAGGTGTCATCCGCTATCCTCTACCTCGGGCCCTCATCAACACCGTCACCACCTCCGACCCGACTTCCTACACAGAAGCCTCAAAACACCGCATTTGGCGTAATGCAATGAGAGAGGAAATTAATGCGTTGCTTCGTACTAATACTTGGGACCTTGTTCCATTTCAGCCTAATATGAATGTTGTAGGTAACAAATCGGTCTACAGGACCAAGCATCATGCTGATGGGCGCTTCGAACGCCACAAAGCTCGGCTCGTAGCTAAGGGGTTCCATCAAACTGAAGGTGTGGATTTCTTTGAGACATTCAGTCCGGTGGTCAAGCCGGTTACTATTTGCTTGCTGCTCTCTTTAGCGGTTACACAGGGGTGGTCCATCCGACAGGTCGACATTCAAAATGCCTTTCTCCATGGTTATCTTTCTGAACCTATTTACATGCAGCAGCCTCAGGGGTTTGTGCATCCCGACTATCCGGATTATGTCTGCCGTCTTAAGCGCAGCTTATATGGTCTTCGTCAGGCCCCTCGTGCCTGGTTTGCTCGATTTACGGATACTCTTTCTCGCTTTGGCTTTACCGCCTCCAAAGCGGATACCTCTCTGTATATTTATTCGCATGGCCATGATCGCGTCTACATTCTTATATATGTTGATGATGTTATTATTACTGGTACTTCCTCTGCTGTTGTTGAACAGGTAATTAAATATCTTGGCTCACAATTCCCGGTCAAGGACCTTGGCTCTCTTTCTTACTTCTTAGGTGTTGAGGCTCTCTCTACCCCGGATGGCCTCTATCTTACCCAACGAAAATACATTTTACAGCTTCTTCAGCGTGCTGGCATGGATAAATCTAAGCCATTCCCAACACCGATGTCTGCTTCCACCCGCATTACTGCTACGTCTAACTCTCCCTTCGCCGACCCCTCCTTATATCGTACCATCGTCGGCGGCTTGCAGTACCTTAGTTTTACTCGTCCTGACATTGCCTTCGCTGTTCACAAAGTTAGCAAGTTCATGCATAATCCTTCTGATGATCATTGGCTCGCGGTTAAGCGTATCCTGCGTTACCTTAAACACTCTATTTCTGAAGGGTTATTCTTCTGCAGGAACTCTTCCCTCACACTTAATGCTTACTCGGATTCTGATTGGGCTGCTGATCCTGATAACCGCAGGTCGATTGGTGCTTATTGTGTGTTCCTTGGAAACAATCTTATCAGCTGGTGTTCCAAGAAACACCTTACGGTCTCTAAAAGCAGCACTGAGGCCGAATACAAATCTTTGTCTAACACTGTTGCGGAGGTTCAATGGCTATGCAGTTTGCTCACTGAAATGCACATTACTCTCCCTACGGCCCCTGTTCTATGGTGTGATAATATTGGCGCTACTTACCTTGCTCACAATCCCGTCTTCACGCCCGCACAAAGCATATTGAGATCGACTTTCACCATGTCCGGGAACTTGTTGCAGCAAAACGACTTTCTATCTCCTTTCTCAGCACGAAAGATCAATTGGCGGACCTCCTCACCAAGCCACTAGCTCGGCCTCGTTTTGACCTTCTCAAGGCCAATCTCCGTGTTCAGCCACTTCCCACGGGATTGCGGGGGCGTGTTGAGGATATTATAGATAATGAGAAATTGGTTTAAATATATCTTTTAAATATTTGTATTTATCATTTACATGTTGGCTAAGATTATGTGCCTATATAAACTCGGTTGTAATCACATCACAAATCAATGGAAATATTTGATTGTTACACTATCAATAACATCATATGTAGGGTAGTGGCAAAGTGGTTCCAACTGTGACGTTAGAAGAGCTTTATTCCTTATTACTATTAACATGACATGTTCTGGCAGATGAAGGCCATGATGAGAAATCAATTTTTATTTCCCTGTATGTCATTGTACTGTCTTATTAAACATATATTTTTTGGGAGATTTGAGGATCTGGAAATGTCATTGGCGATTATTTGGCTGATTTGAACTTTAGGTTTTTTTTGTTAGTTGGTCATTAGAGTTTGTATGCTTTTAATCTTCGAAAAAAACTATTAGTTGGTATTAATGGTTGATTACCAATGACGCTGGCAAATTACGAAATCCCAGAGTGCCTCTGTGCAGCAAAACCAAGAATGAACAATCGCTAATGATGAAGAAAATCAGGGCTCTTATCTTTATATGTTTTTTTGTTTGTTTAGTTGTTGTTGTATTGACATGTTGCAGAATATGAAGAGGTCAAGAGAAGATTCTTATTCAAAGAAGCAAAGCGGTCGAATGCAAATGGTCTATCCAAAAAAGGTGCTCAGTGTTCTTCTTGTCGTTTCAAACATGTCCTTTGATTATGTTTTAAGGTTATTAAGAAAAATAGATAAAGACATTAGGCTCATTGATGATAAGATGTATAGTAAAAAGTGAAATGAGAATAAATCTTTGTTGCTTTCTTCTTCCTTCTTGCCTTGATATCCAGGTAGTGCAAAAATGCCTCCAATTAGTAGTGGATGGAGAGTTTCTATCGTCATACATGGTTGTGGTGTATGTCTAATCGTTACTTATTGGGTTATCAGGCAAAATCTAATGGATTTTGTACCTTTGTTTTCTTTATTGTGAAATGTATTCTTCTTGATGTTGTCTAAAATGTTGTATTAGGTTGGTAAGAATGCAACATTTTCTGGCTCGATGTGGCCGGAGAAAAACAAACAATCGAAAAATTGGAAGCTTCCAGCATAAGGTCTTCCTTTAGTTCAAGGCTTAAAATATAAAGTGTGGTTTTAGTTGGCTCAAAAGGAGAGAGTAAAGTAGAAGGGAAGATGGCGAAAGTACAACTTCGGTGTGTTGTCGTTGACATTGTTTCTACTTATAATCGAGGATAAAAGAATAGTTATGCAAGTTTTATAAAAGTAGGGTTATTTCACTGTAGCGTGTCCCATACATTCTTGCTAGATTTGGAAAGCTCCGTTTATGTTAAGTTTTTAAGTGTAATGTTGGTATTTCATTCATCTATTGCTTATTTGTGTAAGAAACAAAAGCAGCATAAGTGATGTCACAAGTACTACTATTAATTTTATATACCCACTTCTTGGTAGGGATATCGTAAAAGTCACATTGCCTTCATACTTTATTTTTTTGGGTACAGAACGCGGGGCTAACGCCCCCAAAAACAAAAACTAAAGTCTCGGCAAAAGAACACCTCTAATATCATCTGATAAAACAGAGCAAATGCAGTTAGGAGGATCATTCAAAACGATGAGATTTTCTTCAATGGATTGCCCTAAGGCAGCAAGACGATCAGCCATTGCCTTCATACTTATGATTCATATATTTAAATTTAAATATGACTAACTATTTTTTGCAGCTTTTGAATACACTCATATAAAATTATATAGTATTTTTAAATTTTACGCATGTTGGTTTTTGTGATACACATGTGTAAGAAGTTTCTTAGACGTAAGAAGTTATATTCATACACATGTTTAACTTTTGCTTATACTATTATTATTGATCTAAAATAGTGATAAATTTTCAATAAATATTTTCAGGTCTTACTTAAATTTGATTGGCCCGGTGACGAGTTTTGAAGTATCGAATTCATTATTATGTATAAGATGAAACATCCAATTCATTTGTCATCATGTAATGCTTGAATGTCGCATGTGTATTTACTTTAATTTCACCGAAAGTTACAAATTTCTTACAATACAATTGACATTTAAAGGCCTTCGGAATCAAAACCCTAACCGTCATAACATCCAAACCGGGTAATAACCGAAATACCAAGACGTAACCCTTATCCAGATGAGAAACCATGCAACCATGATCAGCACGCTCAGTTGAGATCCAACTCAGCTGACTAATCACCATACTCAGTTGAGACCCAACTCCACAAACCACCATTCAACTAACTATAAGCTTCTCCACAGACTCAGCAGCGTAGTTCATGTCACAATTACACAGTTGCTATATTTTCTGTTTTATAATATGAAGTGGGAAACTGATGAAGTTATGTAACCAAAGAGGTTTGATTCTTACGATATGTTGAAAATTTACGGAATATGCAATCGATATTAGTGTGTTGCAGTAACATCATTTAGCTGGTAGAAAGTTTGCAACAACTTTGATGACGGTGGTTCTCATGTGTGACTGGGACTGACTCAAGTTTTCTATATCCATTTACAGCTTATGATTTTTGTTTATCAACTCACTTTTTTTATTGTGTATCAAGAAAGGTGAATCTTATATTTTGAAAATTCCAACCATGTGAATGAATTGTACAAAATTGAGATTGGACATCATTAAATTACATCTTTTTATTTGATGATTTTTTACGTCACGTATTTTATCTTTCTGTTAAATGATTTGCATATTCACATTTGCTATTTTCCTTAATGTTTTTTACATGTTTATTGATCCCCGTGCATTATGCACGAGTTTTTGACTAGTATATATATATATATATATATATATATATATATATATATATATATATATATATATATACACACACAATTACATTTAGTGGCATTACATTGTGGGTACAATATTAAATATCTACCGGAAAACGCAGCCTAGAAAATAATGATGATGAAATCTGCTGCTACTAAAATCCTTATGGGCTAAAAAATTTATAAAAGATTATGCATGGTGTAACCTGGTGGTAAAGAAATAAATAACAAGCTTCTCCTACTTAGGAAGACCCCTTTCAAAGTAACTTTTAGCAAAATTTATTTATACTGTCATGTTGGTTATCCTTTTCTTTGGACTATATATATTGTTTTCACAAAAAATATTTGGTGTGCATTGTGCAGGATGGCCAAATACTCAGGGAAAAACTGTTTAATCAAAATTAAAATCAATACTCAATAACTAAAATCTATACTCCGTTCATAGTTTTATTTGATTCTGATATGCAACAAACCACAAGACAAGACCAGTACAATTAATGATATGTTTATTTAGACCAATGAATCACAAAAATTTGAAGGTATGCACAATAACTATATTTTTGTGAGAAAATACCACAATCTGAAAGTCGTATTCAAGTGTCTATGAATATTCGGAGAGCACATAACATGTGATGTAATCACAAACAGTCAAACAAAAATATTAATTGACTTCATTGCTTGTTCTGTAATGCCCCGTTCCCGGACACCGAGTCCTTATCCGGAAATCGAAACGTTCGGCACGCATAATATTAAATAAATAATATTACACGTAAGCCTCTACTACGTCGTATCAAATAAAAGCAAACGGAAGCTAAAAAGACTCGGGTAATTTTTTTTAAACATCTCAGAATAGAAATTCAAGAACTAGAGAAGGAAATGTAAAGTTATTACATTCGAAACAAAACCAACGAATCCCAAAACAGTACGAATTCCAAAGTACTAAAAGTAAACTACAAAATCCAATAATAATCCAAATCTAGGAAATAAATAAAGAAATGAATAATAATTAATCAAAGTCTTCAACTCCGGCGTCCTCAAACGTCGTCATCAAAGTTCTCCTCGAACTCATCATTTACTCCGTTCGTCTTCTCGCCCCCAAACACATAAATAAACATGCATTTGAGGTAAGTACAATGTACAAAGTAAGAAGTAGAAGCTACAATATAATTAAGGTTTATTATTAAAAGATTTGCCTTACTGAGACCGACTCGATCTAGGGTTCACTACATGCCCATCGACACGTCGTGACTATACGTTTCTAACTTAGCTTATCTTTGTTACATCATTACTCAAGGACACAATGCATGGTGAAAGTTCCACCACGAGATATACTTGCCAACTACGGTGATTAGCACCGGTAGTCCCGGGATCTCCCCGGTATGCATATACGTTCGATGGATTTCCTCCACTACCCTTCACCTTTTGAGCCGTAGCGTTGTCCACCTTTTATGAACGTATCACATCGCCGATTTGAATCGGTGCCTAACCAAGAATAGATGACGTTTTAGCTTTTACTACACTTATGTAATTATTAATGTGAATTAACTAGTCACCTAAGTGTTTTCGAATAATACTCCCTTATCGCCTCTACTCCCTCACTTAGACAACTAGACATCACATCCTATCAATTACACGGACATTGATGAACCCTAGTTCATCAAAGCACAAGCCCTTTCATGCCCTTCCGACGGATCCGAACTTCAACTCCCTTTAAGAGTACATTCGGTGTTTTAACCGAACGAATCGAAACTCAATCGGGGCTTGTTCATATTCAATTAATGTTATTTAATCATGAATTAAGGTTTAAAATTCAAAACATAGCTTAAAACAACATTACATAGAAAGCTCGGGGCAATGCGTGCGCATTACTGCGGAATGCGTGCGCATCCCTCGCCGCACTTATTCTAAGCAATCCCGCATCGGGAATGCGGGCGTATTGCTAGCCAATGCGTACACATCCTACGCGAAAAAAGCCCTAAAACCTATTTTCCAACCCTTAACGGTCTCTACTCGAATCTAAACATCTTGCACATGAATTATAGCGAGAAAAACAAGTAGAAAACATGTCTTTTAAGATCCAAAACAAAACTTAATCCTTAAACATCATCTAAGCTTAAAACTTGATACAATATGCATCCAAAACATGATCTATTCTACTATAAACCACAATTAGATTGTAGGAAGAGTTTCTTACCTTTAGCAAGCTTATTCCAACAAAGAAAACTCGGAGAAACAAGAGCTAAAACCGATCTTTCTCTTATCAAAGCTTCAACTTTCGCAATCAAAACGTTGCCTTCTTCACAACGATTCCGGCGCTCTACTCGATCCGAAAACCGTCAAGAATTGCTTTAACGACCGATTGAAAAACTCTCAGCCCTAATTTTTGGCTCACACACGCAGAGAGTATATGGAGGTGGAGAAAAATCTGATTTCTAATAGGTTATAAGAATTGTGGGGATTTATTCTCCTTAAATAGAAAATCCCAAAAAAAAGATAGAGATCTTATTATCTTCCTTTATAATAAGATAAATCCCAAAAAAAAGGATAAAGATCTTATTATCTTCCTTTATAATAAGATAAATCCCAAAAAAAAGGATAAAGATCTTATTATCTTCCTTTATAATAAGATAAATCCCAAAAAAAGGATAAAGATCTTATTATCTTCCTTTATAATAAGATAAATCCCAAAAAAAGGATAAAGATCTTATTATCTTCCTTAACTATATACATATATATATTTCGAAATATACATATATAATTTAACAAATACTTAAACTCCGAATAAAAGGAACCGAACCCAATATTTCGTTTTCGCAAAATGACACGTCTCGCCCTTTCCCGAAAATCGGAATATTACATTCTTCCCCCTTAAAGGAGTTTCGTCCTCGAAACTTAAAACATACCCGGTAAGTCCATAAAATCGGGAACTCGCCGATCATATCGTCCTCAACTTCCCAAGTAGCTTCATCCGGTGAATGATTGCTCCATTGCACCGAGAACTAAAGGAATCAACCGTCTCTTAATCATCTTTTCCTTCCGGTCCAAAATTCGGTCGGTGTCTCATCGTACGAAAGATTATCCCGGAGACCCTCCGGATCAACGGTAGTCTCAATATCCGTCTTGGTCAAACACTTCTTTAACATTGAGACATGAAACACGTTGTGGACTCTCGACATGGATTCTGGTAACTTGAGTCTGTAAGCCAAAGGTCCAATTCTTTCTAGAATCTCAAAAGGTCCAACGTACCTAGGGCTTAGCTTTCCTTTTTGTCCAAAACGTTTCACTCCCTTCATTGGTGAAGCTCGTAGATACACTCTTTCACCAACTTCAAACTCAAGAGGTCTCCTTCTAACATCTGCCCAACTCTTCTGTCTATCTTGAGCCGCCTTCAGATTCTTCTTGACCAAATTTGAACCCTTTCTTTAGCTTGCTCAACCAATTCGGCCCGGTGATTTGTCTTTCCCCGACTTCATCCCAAAACGGCGGTGTTCTACATCTTCTTCCATATAATGCTTCAAACGGTGGCATGCCAATACTTGCATGATAACCGTTGTTGTAAGCAAACTCCGCTACCGGTAGGTAATCATCCCATGATCCACCTACTTCCAACACACAAGCTCTCAACATATCTTCAAGTGTTTGGATGGTTCTCTCAGATTGTCCATCTGTCTGAGGATGAAAGGCCGTACTCAAATCCAACTTGGTTCCAAAAGCTGCTTGTAAACTTTTCCAAAACCGACTGACGAACCTCAAATCACGATCCGAAACTATCGAGATAGGTACTCCGTGTAACTTCACTATATTATCCAAGTATAATGTCGTCATTTTCTTCAAGGGCATATCGACCTTATATGGTAAGAAATGAGCGGATTTGGTCAATCTATCCACAATCACCCAAATCGCATCATTACCGCCTCTCGTCTTAGGTAAACCGGTGATAAAGTCCATAGTGATCTTATCCCACTTCCATTCCGGGATATCCAATGGCTTAAGCATTCCTCCCGGTCTTCTATGTTCCGCTTTAACCTTCGGCAAGTATCACACTCGCAACGAACTTGGCTATCTCCAGGTTTCATCGAGGGCCACCAAAACCTTTCCTTCAAGTCTCTGTACATTTTGGTAGCTCCTGGATGAACTGCGAAAGCAATCCTATGTGCCTCTTCCATGACTCTCTGTCTTAAATCACCAACCTTAGGCACACACAAACGATCCCGGTACCAAAGATTGCCATTCTTATCTAACACATATCCAACCGTAGGCTTTTCCCTTGCAACTCGCTTCAAGTCAACCAACACTCGGGTCTTCATCTTGCTTTTCCCGAATGTCATCCATCAACTCGGACCTTGCTAACAATGGTGCCATAAACCGTCGGTCTTCAATCCGATCAAAGCTTCGGATTCTCAACCCATCTAACCTTTACGCAACGTCTTCAACACTCGATACCGCAAACACTCGGTTTTCTCGCTCAAGGCATCGCCACTACATTTGCTTTACCCGGATGATACCGAATCTCCAAGTCATAATCCTTTACGAACTCCAGCCATCTCCTTTGTCTCATATTCAGATTTTCCCGGGTAAAGAAATACTTCAAACTCTTGTGATCGGTGAAGATCCCGGCCTTAACTCCATACGGTAGTGCCTCCAAGTCTTTAGGGCAAACACTACTGCTTGCAAACTCTAAGTCATGTGTTGGGTAATTCTTCTCATGCACCTTCAACCGTCGGGATGCATAAGCAATTACCTTCCCTCCCTGCATCAACACACAACCTAAACCTTGTCCCGAAGCATCCGTGTAGACATCATAATTATCAAAGATCTCCGGAACTGCCAAAACTGGGGCTGTAGTCAACCTCTTTTTCAACGTCTGAAAAGCATCTTCACACTCATTGGTCCACTCGAACTTCACATCCTTTTGAGTGAGCCGGGTAAGTGGTGTAGCTATCTTTGAGAAGTCTTGTACAAACTTCCTATAATAGCCAGCCAAACCGAGAAAACTTCTAACCTCTGAAACGGTAGTCGGTCTGGACCACTTCTCAACTGCTTCAATCTTCGCGGGATCAACCTTAATGCCATCTCCAGAAATGACATGACCCAAGAAACTCACTTGATTCAACCAAAAGTCGCACTTCGAGAACTTGGCATACAACTCGGTTCTCCTTTAATGTATCCAAGACTATCCTTAAGTGTTCTTCATGTTCCTTCTCATCCTTAGAGTATACAAGGATGTCATCTATGAACACTATCACAAACTTATCCAAGTATGGCATGAAAACACGCTGCATTAAATCCATAAATGCAGATGGGGCATTAGTGAGTCCAAAAGGCATAACTAAGAACTCATAATGTCCATACCTCGTACTGAAAGCCGTCTTTGGTATATATGCTACCTTGATCTTCAACTGGTGGTATCCTGATCTAAGATCAATCTTAGAAAACACTCTCTTGCCTTGCAACCGTTAAACAAATCATCAATCCTCGGCAAAGGGTATTTATTCTTGATGGTCAGATTATTCAACGCTCGATAGTCTATGCACATCCTCATGCTACCATCTTTCTTCTTAACAAACAACACTGGGGCTCCCCAAGGCGAAGTACTAGGCTGAATTATATTCCTCTCAAGCATATCCTTGAGCCGTGCTTTCAACTCCTTCAATTCAGCCGGTGCCATTCTATAGGGTGCCTTAGCAATCGGTGCCGCTCCCGGCATCAACTTGATCTCGAATTCTATCTCTCTATCCAAAGGCATGTTTCCCGGTAACTCTTCTCGGAAACACTTCGGGGTATTCCTTGACTACGGGGTCTCCTCTAACTTAGGTTTTACCTGCTCCACATCAACTGCGTACAACAAGTAGCCTTCACAACCTTTCGACAAGCCCTTATAGCCTTAACCGCGAAATTATAGGGTGACGCTTCTTACTAGGCTTGTAAATGTTACCTTGATAAGTCTTATCTGATTTTCCCGGTATCTTAAAGGTCACTATCTTTTCTCTACAATCCAAGTGGACGAAATTCTCGGATAGCCAATCTATTCCAAGAATCACATCAAAATCGAAAAGTCCAAAACCGTAAAGTCACTCTTGCAACAATACTTTCCAACTCGAACCTCTACCAGGGGTATCAACTTGGTTACCTTAGTCACCTTCCCTAAAGGTGTTGTTATCTCCAAAGTATTTCTTAAAGGTTCCATTGGCAAGTTAAGCTTCTTAGCTATCTTAGTTGACACAAAAGTATTAGACGCTCCCGTATCAAACAACGCCGTAAATCGCTAAGTTGTCTAATATTATTGTACCTAGGATGTAAATTCATTTATTTAAATACAAATACAACATGATTTAAATCGTGCTATAAAAGTACTCAAATAAATTAAATTAAACAAAAAGGTACCTGAAATAACATTATCGTCCGGTTCTGCTATCTCAGCATCCACTGCAAAGACTCGAACTGGGCGACTTGGTCCGCCTTTCCCACTTCCTTGCTTCGGAATATTCGAACTCCCTTTCGTGGGACACATCTTGGCAAAATGTCCTAAATCTCCACGGTAGTAGCGACCTCCCCGTATTAGCCTTACACTCACCCGAGTGATTCCCGTTGCACTTAGAGCATAAAGGTGCTCCGGTGGGTGGCTTACTCGCTGTAGGGGCCGTTGTCTTCTTGAAATTTTGTTGGGGTGCTCCCCGGCTATTGCCCTGGCTTGTTCCAAAATTCCTCTTGCTCCCGATAACAACGGTGGCCTTCTTCCTGAATGTCTCAACCTCTAAGGCCTTATTCAACAACTCATCCATGTTCTTGGCTGTGAAACCCAACATGCCAGACTGTATCTGATACGATAACCCTTCCTTGTATAGGGCCATCTTCCTCTCTTCTACCTTCATCAACTCAGGGTAGAATCTTCCCAATTCGTTAAACTTGTTGGTGTATTGTGATACTTGTCATGTAATTACCTTGCTTATGCTTTAGAAATTGACTTGCCATGTCCGTACGCACCGTTGCCGGAAAATACTCATTATAGAACATTGCCTTAAAGCTTTCCCAATCCGTCACTTTACCATTATCGCTTTCTCCGTATCGCATCTATCCATGCTTCGAAATTTGCACCCAAAAGGAAACTAACCGCCAACCGTGCCATCTCGGTCTCGGGGACATGTATGTTCCTACATGCCTTCTCAAAACTCCTTATCCACTCTTCGGCCTTCGAATGCTCGACATTCCCAAAGAAGTCTTGAACTTTGTTCCTCCTTAATCTCGTATACCGGTCAATCGGTGGTGCTTGCTCGGGTGCCGGTCTAACCGGTGGGGCTTGTGGATAAACCTGGAGGGTATTCAAAAGGTATCTCTTGTTTGTTGAAACTGGGGTTGATGTAAACCGTAGGGTGGGTAACCAAGACCTTGTTGATGGTCAAAACAAGGTGGAGGTGGTACAGTAGGTCGGGGAGTATGACCCACTGGAGGAGGGTAAAAGGTCCGATGCCGCCGATGAGAAAACACTTTGGTGGAGAAGGGTAGCTCACCGCTTGGGGGATAGATACTAGTTCTTTGGGGTACGTAGACGGTGGAATGTCTCCCACTACGGTGACTCGTATAGGTGCTTCTCCCGGTTCTCCATAGATGTAGTTGTACCTTGGTGGAGGGTGACTTGCGGTGGCGGTACTAAACCCACCGGAACGTCACTTACCAAGGAAAACCGAACCGAACTTCCCACATGCCATTGTGGGTGTTGCTCCCGATGAGGTCGCGGTGACAAACTCCGCCGAGATCGTGGTGTAGGGGTTGCGGTATGAGGGGGTGGAGTGGGGCTCGGGTGAGGTGAAGGATTCGCCTCACGAAACCGCCTCTAACAACGGCGTAGGACTCTCTCGACGTACTCCCGAAAGCTTCGCACCCGCTCCGGTTCTCGTGAACACCATCCCGATGATCAACGAAAACCAAATCGTTACTAAGAGGTCTAAAGAGAACTTATCTTAATAGAAAGAAAGCCAAAAAGACGCTTCTCTCTCGATACCAACCGTAACGCCCCGTTCCCGGACACCGAGTCCTTATCCGGAAATCGAAACGTTCGGCACGCATAATATTAAATAAATAATATTACACGTAAGCCTCTACTACGTCGTATCAAATAAAAGCAAACGGAAGCTAAAAAGACTCGGGTAATTTTTTTTAAACATCTCAGAATAGAAATTCAAGAACTAGAGAAGGAAATGTAAAGTTATTACATTCGAAACAAAACCAACGAATCCCAAAACAAGATACGAATTCCAAAGTACTAAAAGTAAACTACAAAATCCAATAATAATCCAAATCTAGGAAATAAATAAAGAAATGAATAATAATTAATCAAAGTCTTCAACTCCGGCGTCCTCAAACGTCGTCATCAAAGTTCTCCTCGAACTCATCATTTACCTCGTTCGTCTTCTCTCCCCCAAACACATAAATAAACATGCATTTGAGGTAAGTACAATGTACAAAGTAAGAAGTAGAAGCTACAATATAATTAAGGTTTATTATTAAAAGATTTGCCTTACGAGACCGACTCGATCTAGGGTTCACTACATGCCCATCGACACGTCGTGACTATACGTTTCTAACTTAGCTTATCTTTGTTACATCATTACTCAAGGACACAATGCATGGTGAAAATTCCACCACGAGATATACTTGCCAACTACGGTGATTAGCACCGGTAGTCCCGGGATCTCCCCGGTATGCATATACGTTCGATGGATTTCCTCCACTACCCTTCAGCCTTTTGAGCCAGTAGCGTTGTCCACCTTTTATGAACGTATCACATCGCCGATTTGAATCAGTGCCTAACCAAGAATAGATGATGTTTTAGCTTTTACTACACTTATGTAATTATTAATGTGAATTAACTAGTCACCTAAGTGTTTTCAGAATAATACTCCCTTATCAGCTCTACTCCCTCACTTAGACAACTAGACATCACATCCTATCAATTACACAGACATTGATGAACCCTAGTTCATCAAAGCACAAGCCCTTTCATGCCCTTCCGACGGATCCGAACTTCAACTCCCTTTAAGAGTACATTCGGTGTTTTAACCGAACGAATCGAAACTCAATCGGGGCTTGTTCATATTCAATTAATGTTATTTAATCATGAATTAAGGTTTAAAATTCAAAACATAGCTTAAAACAACATTACATAGAAAGCGGGGCAATGCGTGCGCATTACTGCGGAATGCGTGCGCATCCCTCGCTCGCACTTATTCTAAGCAATCCCGCATCGGGAATGCGGGCGTATTGCTAGCCAATGCGTACACATCCTACGCGAGAAAAAGCCCTAAAACCTATTTTCCAACCCTTAACGGTCTCTACTCGAATCTAAACATCTTGCACATGAATTATAGCGAGAAAAACGGTAGAAAACATGTCTTTTAAGATCCAAAACAAAACTTAATCCTTAAACATCATCTAAGCTTAAAACTTGATACAATATGCATCCAAAACATGATCTATTCTACTATAAACCACAATTCGATTGTAGGAAGAGCTTCTTACCTTTAGCAAGCTTATTCCAACAAAAAACTCGAGAGAAACAAGACTAAAACCGATCTTTCTCTTATCAAAGCTTCAACTTTCGCAATCAAAACGTTGCCTTCTTCACAACGATTCCGGCGCTCTACTCGATCCGAAAACCGTCAAGAATTGCTTTAACGACCGATTGAAAAACTCTCACCCCTAATTTTTGGCTCACACACGCGAGAGAGTATATGGAGGTGGAGAAAAATCTGATTTCTAATAGGTTATAAGAATTGTGGGGATTTATTCTCCTTAAATAGAAAATCCCAAAAAAAAGATAGAGATCTTATTATCTTCCTTTATAATAAGATAAATCCCAAAAAAAAAAGGATAAAGATCTTATTATCTTCCTTTATAATAAGATAAATCCCAAAAAAAGGATAAAGATCTTATTATCTTCCTTTATAATAAGATAAATCCCAAAAAAAGGATAAAGATCTTATTATCTTCCTTAACTATATACATATATATATTTCGAAATATACATATATAATTTAACAAATACTTAAACTCCGAATAAAAGGAACCGAACCCAATATTTCGTTTTCGCAAAATGACACGTCTGCCCTTTCCCGAAAATCGGAATATTACATGTTCTCCCTGATAAATGTTTAGCAACCCCACATATTGGAAGCAAAAATGTCTTCTTGCATTATGATTTTACCATTTGTAATAATAGCACCCTAGATAGCAACAAATTAGTGTTAATGACACAGGTATTTGGCTTATGAGGATATGTGCGAGGGCGAGGTTCCATACCCAAATACTGAAAGGACACATGCAGAACATAATCTCGTCAAACACCAAAACCGTTCAAAATTTTCAAATGATTCTTCCAAATAAATCCAGACAAGATACAAAGATGGCAATCCAACCAACCATGTCTACAATTAAATTGTAAATTTACAAATTCGATGCGTTGTTTTAGGTTTTCTAGGAATTATATTCATACTTCTTTCATTTGTTGGGCATTAGGATGATTCCTAATTTCAAAGGCTACCATAATGGAAATTTTGAACCACAAACCACATGCAATATTGAGCCAAAAAACCGAAAAACCAATCCAAACCGAAAACCAACCCGAACTAAACCAAAAAAAACCAAACCAGTAACAAACCGAATGAATCAGTTTGGTTTGAAACCAAACCGAATAATACTGGTTTGGATTTGGTTGTTTTTATTTTACCCCAACCCAAACCGAAATCATTAATACAAAAAGACTTATTTTTGTTATTGATATATGAGCATATAAGATAACCATGAACTCAACTCATTCCATTCATCATTAATCAAACATATCGACACCTCTCCTTTCTCTACTCCATTCGAGCGTCCATTATAATCGTTTGCCTCATACACCATGTTAGTGACCCTTCTAATATGCTATCATCATCAATTAATGTGCTTTTTTTTCCTCTAAGTATTTTTATTGTAGTTTTACATCAATGATTCTTAATCCTGAATGTTTTCTTCTTTGCTTAATCTATCGAGTCTTTGGGTAAAAAAAATGGTGAGCATATAACATAAAAAAATGGGTTTCTTCTTTCAGTTATTGTGTATTATTTTTCTCATCCTTTGTTGTAGCTGATTGTTTTAATTCACTGTTGACAAAGTATATCTTTGTTCAAGTGTCTCTGGGTGAATGTTTTGTCTTGCAAATTGGTTTTCAAAGTTCTAAATGATCAGATACTGTCTTGACCATTACACTTTTGTACTCATTTTTTTATGGATAACATTGCTCCCTGTCACATCTTCTGATCTTTTTGTTTTCATGTCCGGTCCATTATGTTTTGTAAATAATCATGCATTATATATTCTACATATATTTCCAACTTAATACATGAAATAGCAACAACCTTTGCACCAAGTATGTTTTTCTTACAACAACGTACACTTTAGATTTAAAAATTAATATGAAATTGCTTGTTTCTCATAAAAGTATCTCTATTAAAAAACAATGCATGCTAAAGCCGAACTCAAACCGAATCCAACCCGAAACCGGTTTGAACCAAACCATTGGGGATGACTTTAGTTTGGTTTGGGTTACAAAGTGTAATATCCCGATTTTTGAAAAATGGCAATTCGGTCTTTTAGCAAAAAATCAGAATATTATGTTATTTAATTAAAAGATTTAAGAAAAAGAAAAAAAGATAAACAAGGATTTTCTTTTTAAGGAAAATAATTAGATAATTGGGATTATAAAAGGAAAACTAATCCTAATTTTAACCTAGTTGTTTTTGACAAAAAAAAGAGAGAGGGACGCAGAAAGGGGGCGCAGTTTTGAAAAAAAAAACGAAGAAGAAGCTTTCGCTTTTCGAGGCTAATCCGTTGCTCTTTTCAACAGACTTCTCAAGAGAGAAATGATCACCACGAGACGAGGATCGTTTTGATACCAACAATCCCTAGATCCGTTGACGTTGGAGGTTAAAGGTTTAACCTTTTTCAAAGCTTTGGTAGTTTGGATCGTTGTACCACGCAAATTAAGGTAACGTGGTTTTCTTATCGTATGATTAAGGTTTCGTAAAGTGGTAGAGCAATTTGTATGATTGTTTTTCATGGTTTTAATTTTTTTAAGTCGAGTTTGGATTGAATTTGAGTAGAAAACGCAGAGTGCAGAAAACTGTCCTCTTTGGTGCAAGAAAAACGTGTAACAGGTGCAAGAGAGAGGCTCGGTCAACCGAGCCTATCCATTCGGTCGACCGAGTGTGGGTCCATCCGTACGGCTATTTCTCAGCATCGGACTAAGGGCGGAAAGGAGAGCTGTCCGTACGGACAGAAAGTTTATCCGTCCGGACAGGGACTGTTTCAGTGTTTTTTTCTTTGTTATGTGTTTCAAGCTTCATGATAGCGTATTTACTGCATAACCTTACGTGACAAAGCTCTGAATTAGCTTTTGATGCGTTTAGTTCCGGCACCATATGGATTCCCTGAAAAGATGAAGTGTGGGACCGTCGAAAGCTTTGGATTTGCCTTGTGCTTCGATAAGCTAGAGTTTATCGATGTCTGTGTATTTGCTAGGCCTTGTCCGTGTCTAGTGGTCTAGGAAAGAGAGTAGGAGATGTGAGGGAGCTTACTTGAAAACACTTAGGTGGCTAGTTAAACATCTAATCAAACATATGTGCTAGATTAATAATCTTAAACATCATGCAATGCTTGGTAAGGCATAGTACAATATCGCGATGTGTTCTCGACCGGACAAAGTAGACTGTACCCACGCCGGTCAATCGATTGGCTAGATAAAGCGTCTGGTGCATTCTGCCGGTTATCACACTATCGGGACTCAGATATTCCCGGGGCTACTAGAGCGTGTCTCTAAGTAGGTTGCACCCAGTTGTCCTAGTACATCCTATTACTAGGCGTAGTGCCCTTGTTATTCATGATGTAACAAACTTGAGCTAAGTTAGATACCTTTTGGAACCTCATGTTATGCTATGAACATAATATGATAGTTAGCTAGGGTTAATAACGGAAATGAATTAATAAAAGACGGCGTTGCTTTTATTTCTTTATGAGATCATAGTTATACGATCTTCTACGTGTTACTGGGTACTTTTGTACTTACCCCGTTACTTTGTGTTTGTCTTCCCCTTTCCCCAAAGAAGATGAACAGGTTGCTACGGTTGACGAGTTCTTTGATGATGAAGTTTGAGATGAAGCTTTTGATGACTTAGTTCTTTTAGTTGTTTCTTTCTTAAAACAGTTGTTTCACGTTTGAACAATGTTGTCCTTCTTTTTGGTTTAGCTTCTTTTGAGATCTTTTGGGATTTGGATGTTGGATGATTAGTCTCTTTATTGGATTTAGTTTTTCACAGCATTGATTACCGTGTGTTCGATCTTTTGGTTTCCCCGAGTTGTTGAGTTGTTTTATCTTCCGCGTCGTTTGGTTCTGATGTATGACGTAAGGCTTACATATATTATTGAATTTATTTGATAATATATGTGCCGAGCGCTCTTTCCGGATAAGGACTCGGTGTCCGGGAATGGGGCGTTACAGTTGGTATCAGAGAGAAAGGTTTTCCTTGCTGTGTAGGACTTGATTTCTTCTTTAAGATAAGTTTTAGAGTTTTAGTAACCCCTCTCTTTTCTTGGTAACAGAATGGTTCTTACTAGAGGAGGAGCTAATACGAGTAACACGGAGGCGGCTAACACCCAGACAGGTAACACTGAGGCAGGATTTACCGGGGTTGTGATTCCGAGAAGGAGAAGAAGTGGACTAGCTACCCAGGGCCCTACAGTTTCCCAAGTTAACACCCCGTCTGTGAGCAACATCCTGCGTGGGGTGAATCAGGGACCAGACATTGTCACCAGAGGTAGAGTGGAACAAGGGGGTCCTTCACGGTTTAACACCCGCGTACCGGTTACTACTTCAGCTCCAAGGACCACGAGTTGGACCGGGTTGGGACTTTCTCATCCACCGGCTAGTCAGTTTTTCAGTTATCCACAGGTATCGACGTTTCCTTCTGCACCGCTGAGTTTTACACCGCAACCGATGGTTCTACCTTCACCACCGCCTAGGTCGGATTCTTTCGTAGCACCTGGCTACACCCATCCCCAACAGAACTATCAGTATCAGAATGCCCCACCAGTGCAGCAGCCAGTACAGCATCATCAGTTTCGGGGTTATGACAGACCAGTGGATTGGTATGAGAAGATGAAGAAACATAGGGTGCCAGAGTTCTTTGGCAATGTCGAACCAACAGCGGCAGACTTATGGATTCGTGGGTTCGAGAAGGCGTGCAGAAATATGAAAGCTCCAGAATCTGAATGGGCTCAGTTAGCAGTATCATTGTTGGCAGGAAATGCAGAAAGTTGGATGGAAGCATATGAGCAAGTTAATCCAAGGATCACGGATTGGGCGGTGTTCAAGGATATGTTCTACAAGGAATAATTTCCTAGGACAGCACGGAATGCGAAAGCTAATGAGTTCCTGAGTTTGAAACAAGGGAGATATACTACAGTAACTCAGTACTCCCAGAAGTTCCATGAGTTGGGCAGATTCTACCCTGAGATCATGAAGAGTGAAGAGAAAAAGATTGATAAATTCATGGAAGGATTGTCACACGAGGTGGCGAAGGGCATGCTAGGGGATAGACCTACGAGCATGGCAAGCGTCATGGATAGAGCTTTGATTGCGGAGAGATTTGCCAGTAGACAGACGGTTGTAGTTGGAGATAAGAGGTCTTTCTCAAATTTTCAAGGAAGTAATAGAGGAGCACCGCAGCAGAATGTTAAGAGGACAGGAAATCCGGCTATGAAGAGTTCAGCAAGTGGAACGCCATCGGTTTGTGCTAAGTGTAACAAGACACACACAGGAGAGTGCATGGCAGGTAGCGTGAGTTGTTTCCACTGTGGGGAAGTGGGACATTACTCGAGAGCGTGTCCTAAGAAGCTCTCTCAAGGTAATCAGGTAGGAGGATGAGGTAACCAGCAAGGTAATCGTACCACAGGTAGCAGACCAGTTCGTGTCTTCGCAGCAGATGCAGAACCGAAAGAGTTAGATGACCTTGTGGTGACAGGTACTTTTCAGTGTTTGTGTTTATTATAGATATTTAATATGATATAGCGCGCATATGATATTACATATTTATACTTAAATTGATTCACTTGTTAGGTACCGTAATCATAGATAATCTAGCAGTTTCAGCTCTGTTTGATACTAGAGCTTCAGGGACTTTTGTTTCCTCTAAGATAGCTAAGAAGTTGAACATACCCCTTAAGGAATTTGAGAGACCTTTGAGTATAACCACACCTTTGGGCAGAGTCACTAGATGTGCTCAAGTCACACCTCAAGTCGATTTTAGAGTTGGGACTTACAAGTGCCAGCATGCTCTGACGGTGTTGGATTTCTCAGATTTCAATGTTATCCTGGGTATGGACTGGTTGTCCAAGAATTATGTCTACTTGGATTGTAGAGGTAAAAGGGTGATCTTTAAGGCCCCAGGGAAATCAGCAAGCCTAGCAAGGGTCGTTATCCGATTATCTCAGCAGTTAAAGCCTTAAAAGCTTTGAAGAGGAGTTGCCAGGGTTTCGTTGTTTATGCATTAGATAAGGAAAAGCATAGGCCCGAGTTAGGAGAGACTCGTGTAGTTAAGGACTTTCCTGAAGTTTTCCTGGAAGATTTTCCCGGACATATGCCTAATAGGGCCATAGAGTTCGAGATCGAATTGATTGCCAGAGCATCACAAGTGGCTAAAGCACCTTATAGGATGGCACCAGCGGAGTTGAAATAGTTGAAAACTCAGCTGAAGGAGATGCTAGAGAAAAACATCATCCAGCCAAGTACATCACCGTGGGGAGCACCGGTCTTGTTTGTGAAGAAGAAAGATGGGAGTATGCGATTGTGCATCGACTACAGAGGGTTGAATAAACTGACAATCAAGAATAAGTATCATTTACCAAGGATTGATGATCTGTTCAGTCAGTTGCAAGGTAAGAAGGTGTTCTCTAAGATTGATCTTAGGTCCGGTTACCATCAGTTGAAGATCAAGGTGTCAGATATACCTAAGACAGCATTCAGTACGAGATATGGACATTATGAGTTTTTGGTCATGCCGTTTGGACTCACTAATGCTCCATCGAAATTCATGGACTTGATGCAAAGAGTTTTCATGCCTTATCTCGATAAGTTTGTGATAGTTTTCATAGATGATATCTTGGTATACTCCAAGGATGAGGAAGAGCATGAAGAACACCTAAGGATAGTTCTACAGACCTTAAAGGAGAACAAATTGTATGCCAAGTTTTCTAAGTGCGAGTTTTGGTTGGACCAGGTTAGTTTTCTTGGGCATATAATTTCTGGAGAAGGTATTAAGGTGGATCCAGCAAAGATAGAAGCCGTTTCTAAGTGGCCTAGACCGACATCAGTAACAGAGATAAGAAGTTTCTTGGGTTTAGCTGGGTACTACCGGAAGTTTGTAAAGGATTTCTCTAAGATAGCTACACCTCTCACGAGGCTTACTCAAAAGAACGTTAAGTATGAGTGGACCAATGAATGTGAGGAAGCCTTTCAGACTTTGAAAGAAAAGTTGACCACAGCACCTGTGTTAGCATTACCGGAAGTTTTTGATAACTATGATGTATACACGGATGCATTGGGTCAAGGTTTGGGTTGTGTTTTGATGCAATCAGGAAAGGTAATTGCTTATGCATCTAGGCAGTTGAAGGTGCATGAGAAGAATTACCCTACACACGACTTGGAGTTGGCAGCAGTGGTATTTGCTCTGAAGCTTTGGAGACACTATTTGTATGGTGTCAAGGCAAGGATCTTCACGGATCATAAGAGTCTTAAGTTCTTCTTTACTCAGGAGAATCTGAACATGAGACAAAGAAGATAGTTGGAGTTCGTGAAAGATTACGACTTGGACATTCAATACCACCCGGGTAAAGCTAATGTTGTAGCTGATGCACTTAGCCGGAGAGCGGTTAATGCTATCACTACCTTGCAAGAGGTTGTGGATCAGTTAGATAGGATGCAAATTCAAGTGATTGAAAGGAAGGGTGAAGCTCAGACTTTGGCGCCATTGATGGCAAGGTCAGATTTGCTAGATGAGATTCAGGCTAAGCAGGATAGAGACCCGGTGTTGATTAATTTGAAGCGAGTGGCTCGAGAGAAGCCTACAGTGGGTTATCAGTTGGACAAGAGTGGTCATCTTTGGTACGGAGACCGTTTGTGTGTGCCCGATGTGGATGGCCTAAGAGAGAAGGTTATGGATGAAGCTCATAAGATTGCTTTTGCGGTACATCCAGGAGCCACTAAGATGTATAGAGATCTCAAGGAAAGGTATTGGTGGCCTGGTATGAAGTTAGGGATCGCAGAGTTTGTGGCAAGATGTGATACATGCCAGGGAGTGAAAGCAGAACACAGAAGACCAGGAGGTTTGTTGAAACCCTTAGAGGTACCGGAATGGAAATGGGAGAATATCACGATGGATTTCATCACCGGTTTGCCTAAGACTAAGGGCGTTCATGACATGATTTGGGTGATTGTGGATAGACTCACAAAATCAGCCCATTTCTTGCCGTGTAAAGTGGACATGCCTATAAAGAAGTTCGCTACTCTGTATATCGACAATATAGTGAAGCTTCATGGTGTGCCTCTATCCATTGTATCTGACAGGGATAGTAGATTTATCAGTCGCTTTTGGAAGGGTTTGCAGAAAGCTTTTGGGACGAAGACTGATTTGAGTACAGCGTTTCATCCACAGACGGATGGGCAGTCAGAGAGAACAATTCAGACTCTCGAGGATATGCTTAGAGCTTGTGTTTTGGATGCCGGAGGATCATGGATAGATTACCTCAATTTGGCTGAGTTTGCTTACAACAATAGTTACCATGCAAGTTTGGGAATGCCACCTTTTGAGGCCTTGTACGGTAGGAAGTGTAGAACTCCACTTTACTGAGATGAAGTGGGAGAGAAACATATCACAGGGCCGGAGATGGTTCAGCAAGCCAAGGAGAAAATCGAGTTGATAAGGAAAAATCTGAAAGCTGCTCAAGATCGTCAGAAGAGTTGGGCCGATGTTAGAAGAAGACCGCTAGAGTTTGAGGTCGGGGATAGAGTTTACCTTCGAGCGTCTCCAATGAAAGGTATCAAGAGGTTCGGATAGAAAGGAAAGCTAAGTCCAAGGTATGTAGGACCTTTTGATGTCATCGAAAGAGTTGGGAAGTTGGCTTATAGACTTCGGTTACCAGAGTCGATGTCTAGAGTCCACAATGTTTTCCATGTATCGATGCTTAGGAAGTGTCTATCTAAAGTGGACGTGGAATCTGAGATTGACCCGGAAGTGTTGCAAGATAATCTCTCCTACGTGGAGAAGCTGATAAGGATTCTGGATAGGAAAGAGAAGATGATAAAGAGACGAGTGATTCCGTTAGTATTAGTGCAATGGAGCAATCATGCACCGGCGGAAGCCACTTGGGAAGTGGAAGCGGACATGTTCGACGAGTTCCCAGAGTTCCCTCATCTACCAGGTACGATCTAGTTTCGAGGACGAAACTCCTCTTAAGGGGGGAGGAATGTAATATCCCGATTTTTGAAAAAGGGCAATTCGGTCTTTTAGCAAAAAATCAGAATATTATGTTATTTAATTAAAAGATTTAAGAAAAAGAAAAAAAAGATAAACAAGGATTTTTCTTTTTAAGGAAAATAATTAGATAATTGGGATTATAAAAGGAAAACTAATCCTAATTTTAACCTAGTTGTTTTTGACAAAAAAAAAAAGGAGAGGGACACAGAAAGGGGGCGCAGTTTTGAAAAAAAAAATAAAGAAGAAGTTTTCGCTTTTCGAGGCTAATCCGTTGCTCTTTTCAACAGACGTCTCAAAAGAGAAATGATCACCGCGAGACAAGGATCGTTTTGATACCAACAATCCCTAGATCCGTTGACGTTGGAGGTTAAAGGTTTAACCTTTTTCAAAGCTTTGGTAGTTTGGATCGTTGTACCACGCAAATTAAGGTAACGTGGTTTTCTTATCGTATGATTAAGGTTTCGTAAAGTGGTAGAGCAATTTGTATGATTGTTTTTCATGGTTTTAATTTGTTTAAGTCGAGTTTGGATTGAATTTGAGTAGAAAACGCAGAGTGCAGAAAACTGTCCTCTTTGGTGCAAGAAAAACATGTAACAGGTGCAAGAGAGAGGCTCGGTCGACCGAGCCTATCCATTCGGTCGACCGAGTGTGGGTCCATCCGTACGGATGAGTTGCTTATCCGTACGGCTATTTCTCAGCATCGGACTGAGGGCAGAAAGGAGAGCTGTCCGTACGGACAGAAAGTTCATCCGTCCGGACAGGGACTGTTTCAGTGCTGTTTTTCTTTGTTATGTGTTTCAAGCTTCATGATAGCGTATTTACTGCATAACCTTACGTGACAAAGCTCTGAATTAGCTTTTGATGCGTTTAGTTCCGGCACCATATGGATTCCCTGAAAAGATGAAGTGTGGGACCGTCGAAAGCTTTGGATTTGCCTTGTGCTTCGATAAGCTAGAGTTTATCGATGTCTGTGTATTTGCTAGACCTTGTCCGTGTCTAGTGGTCTAGGAAAGAGAGTAGGAGATGTGAGGGAGTTTACTTGAAAACACTTAGGTGGCTAGTTAAACATCTAATCAAACATATGTGCTAGATTAATAATCTTAAACATCATGCAATGCTTGGTAAGGCATAGTACAATATCGCGATGTGTTCTCGACCGGACAAAGTAGACGTACCCACGCCGGTCAATCGATTGGCTAGATAAAGCGTACGGTGCATTCGCCGGTTATCACACTATCGGGACTCGGATATTCCCGGGGCTACTAGAGCGTGTCTCTAAGTAGGTTGCACCCAGTTGTCCTAGTACATCCTATTACTAGGCGTAGTGCCCTTGTTATTCATGATGTAACAAACTTGAGCTAAGTTAGATACCTTTTGGAACCTCATGTTATGCTATGAACATAATGTGATAGTTAGCTAGGGTTAATAACGGAAATGAATTAATAAAAGACGGCGTTGCTTTTATTTCTTTATGAGATCATAGTTATACGATCTTCTACGCGTTACTGAGTACTTTTGTACTTACCCCGTTACGTTGTGTTTGTCTTCCCTTTTCCCCAAAGAAGATGAACAGGTTGCTACGGTTGACGAGTTCTTTGATGATGAAGTTTGAGATGAAGCTTTTTTGAAGACTTAGTTCTTTTAGTTGTTTCTTTCTTAAAACGGTTGTTTCACGTTTGAACAATGTTGTCCTTCTTTTTGGTTTAGCTTCTTTTGAGATCTTTTGGGATTTGGATGTTGGATGATTAGTTCTCTTTATTGGATTTAGTTTTTCACAGCATTGATTACCGTGTGTTCGATCTTTTGGTTTCCCCGAGTTGTTGAGTTGTTTTATCTTCCGCGTCGTTTGGTTCTGATGTATGACGTAAGGCTTACATATATTATTGAATTTATTTGATAATATATGTGTCGAGCGCTCTTTCCGGATAAGGACTCGGTGTCCGGGAATGGGGCGTTACACAAAGTATAGCCCCCAAACCGACCTCGCGCTTTCCAAACCGAACCGAACCAGCCCAAACCTACCCATGATCACCCCAGCAACACCAAAAAAGAGTAGGGGGACAAAACATAGTACAAAAATACCTACATAAAAGATAGAATCAATCAAAGTGAGGAAAAATTCAACCTTGGAATATTTAATAAATGAAACAAAAATACATAGAAAAGAAGAATACATACCTTGCAAAACTGCATTTAGAAACATCTCAATCAGAACACTTTATATACAACCTGAAGGCTAGGGAAAAATCATTCATTTTTGCCTTTCATTTTCTTCTATCATTATATCATTGAAACCGTAATTCAGGAGTTAATGTTTTTGAGGGAATGAAATGTGAAAGACCCGGTAGCAAGTGAAGTGAAGAAGATGGGAAGACAAACTGGAGCGAATGGTGTGGGGTGTAACAGTAAGCTAGAGAGGGGGGTTTGTTTACGAATTAATTGCTTTTGTTAAAAAAAAATTTTAATTGCTTAATTAATTAAGTGGGTATGAGAATAGTCGGTTCCCATTCATTTAAAAAAAAAGAGATTGAGGGAAAAGTCATTTTTTAATTACAAAATAAATAAATAGGACACACTCATTTTTAGTTGCAAAAATGATAAACATTTTCAGACGGACAAAACTAACCCTCTTTAAAAGGGACGCGTGCGTATAAACATTTGCTTCATGTTACAAAATGAACAAACATTTGCTTTAGGGTTGTTTTTTTTTGTTTTTTTTTTCAAACATCCATAACTTTTGATTTATAACTCCGATCATCGAAAATTTTCACCAAAATTTATATTTTTTTTTGCTCTTTAATTTGAGCCCAAATACGATACTCTTCCGACGTATATTTTGAAAGACGATAAAATATTTGTATTAACCGGAGCGTTTTTTCTTATAAACGACCGTAACTGTTGATTTAGAACACCGATCATCAAAATTGTTTCACCAAAGTTCATATTTTTTTATCTTCATTTTGAGACCGCGTTTGATACCTTTTAGAAATAGTATTTGAAAGCCAGATTTAATCGCAGCATTTACACTAACACAGTATCAGTATCAGTATCAGTATCATTTAAGGCTTATTTCAAGTGACTACTTCAAGGCACAAATATCTAGCTCATATAAGGATCATTCAAGAGGATCATGATATATTCAAAGCTTCAACCATCCAGATGATAAAATGCTCTTACAGCAGCACTTTAAAGGTAAAAGTCTCAACCAAGGGTTCAGCAAGAATGAAGGTAGCAGATATACCGCAGCAGGTGTTCAAATGCAGATTAGGTGAAGTAATTCAGCTAAAGATCAAATGCAAAGCAGCAGGTTTTATGTTCAGATTTTAAAAATCTACTTCTTGTTCTAGCAACTATTCTAAGAAAATGTAATTTTCAAGAACAACTAATCCTCTCATCTCAATTCAGAAATTAACATCTGGAGGTGATGATTAATGAGATCACATGCCTGCCTAGTAGTAGTACGGTCCCAAGTTTCTCATCGGCATTTGGCGAACCAATCCAAGTGCGTGATCCAACATCTCGGCATAACCTGACAAAAGTGCATTGACACACACAGTGTTCTTCACAGGAATTTCATCAAAAACCATTCGAGCATCACGGTTATCCAAAGATTTCACATACAAATGGCTTTTGAATCGTCGCAGTTAGCAAAAGATGAATCACTGAAACTTGAAAATATGATAGTCAATCAAGAGAAAATGCTGCTATTCAGATGGATAGCATTACTGCGTCCTTTGTGGCTGAAGCAGAGGAAAAGATCTACTTTCAACAAGACTTCGAAGATCTACTTGCAGTAAACAGTATCAATATCAGTATCAGTATCAGGCTCATTTAAGGCTTAATTCAAGTGACTACTTCAAAGGGGCAAATATGCTCTCTCAGTACACAAAGAACACGACAAGCATGCCCTCATAATGCCATCAAAGCTTCGAATATAACATAGAAAAAATTAGTTTATAGTCCACTTATGTTCCTTAACATATACCTATGTATGCATTTTCCGAATTAAACTCTCTTCAGCTCTACACAAACCTTCATTATTCATCACAGCAAAAAGTTGCAGACATTCTTTCCACATTCCCATGTTTACATGAGCTGAAATGAATGCACTCCAAGTAGCTATCGTCTTTCGATATATACGCTCGAAAACCGAATTACAACTCTTCATTTCTCTGCATTTTCCATATAAATTGATCAAACTATCCATGTTCCTTATCTGATATGTCACAACCAATATGCTTAAGAAGAAAGCAGCAAGCTTTCAAAAACAAAACAAAAAAACCAAAAAAAACTTTATGATACTGATACTGATACTGATACTGATATGAGTAAAGTGCAACCCATAACTTCCAAGTTACAATGCAGCAACCTCTAAGTTTTCTCCCAAACAGAGCAACACATTTCACTAAAGCACAACTACTATTCACAATATGATAATGAATGAGAGGCTCAACTGGTAAAATGCTTCACTCAAGGAACATGTTTCTTTCTTTATAAACATACATGGTGTGCATTTCTTTTTTCACATTAATAACGTATTATCAGGTGTCCATGACAACCAAACTTTCATCACATGATCAAATTACATCACTCTCTGTCTATCTGTTGTTTTCTTGTGCCACGTATATAAGATCCACACATCCTAAATACTCTATACTACTTAATTCTTTGATTTTGACATACTCCTCAGCGGCCTCAAAGCAATTTGCATTCTTTACCATCCTAAAAAGTCTGACAATTTCAAATGTACTATCATCTACATCAGTTAAAATGTACATCAATTTCAAATGTACCCCGGTAACTCGTTTCAGGCGATTCGTGAGCAAATCTTTGGGTGATAGGAATGACATCGCTTGGAATAATAGGGCGCTTACTGAATTAGATAGAAAAAACACTTCTACATGTTAGGAAAACACTAGTTTAACGCAGCGGAATTTAAAATATGATTTCCTTTTCTAGATCGTTCATCGTTTAATGCAATAAACACGTTAAGTAGTTTGACGGTTATACCTTAGATGATCTGTAAGATCGTCGCTTTGACCGCCAACGGAGAGTAGTTCAATGCGCAAGCCGTCCACGCGTCCGGCCTCTATCGCTAATCCACACGAACCCCTTGCCGGAATCCTCCTTGGATTGCTATCGGAAAAACTCCGGCTGCTAGACCGGACCTTTTCTTCCCTCACAAACTCACTATGGAAGGCTCTCTATTTTACACAATAATTATGAACTCTTGCAATTGTGTTGTACAAAAGTGCTTGACACCCACCTCCTATATATAGTGGTTGGGGCGCCCCATATGGTGTGGAGGAGAAGAAAACCTTTTTCCAATAAAATAAGGAAAATCAACTAGATTGATTTATCTCTTTAATTATAATTTATTTTGCCAATATCTTATATTGATTATAATTATCTTATTACCATAAATCTATTTTTCAAAATCAATTAATATCTTATATTAATATTATGGCAATCTTTATTAATTAAAGTGCACAATCCAAGTGTATCTTATACACTTAAAAGTGGCGCCCCATATGCCAATAAATTGGCTTCCGGAATATTCTTTAATTAATATAATTTGTATATAATTAATATCTTGTATTTTATTTATTCATAATAAATAAATACCACCATATTAATTTACCACTATAACCTTTATAGTCTAGAGATAAAATTTCCTTATTTGGTTATCAACTATAACCGCATTTTAATCTGACTTGATGTTCATATGTATGTGACCCGATAGGCTTCCGAATATGTTGGCCGTAGACACAAAGTGCAATTTACTAAAATGCCCTTCATGCCTAACGATCACGGGATAGCGTCTAGCAACACACCGTGAACCCCAATTATCGAAAGAGTCAAAAGCAATGACTACTACCTTTCATGTGAAGCAGTTACCGTGTAACTTACAATCCTATCGCTGTAATAATATCCATACGATCGTATCTCGAGTGTCAATACATTGACGATCGTATCTTATAATCTGGATATCATGCTCTCTCAGAATAACACATTTACTCCCACTTTGCAAAGATTCTCGAGAGCTAGACATTCCTTATAAGAAGGCCATTTCGGATATTCGATCCCAATCTTAGGATACGCGATTCCCGGACGACCAATCATGTATACTCCGCATGCTTCAATATCATACCCAATCACTACCGCATGATCACCCCGTGGTTAGGAGAAATCTCAATAGTGTCAAAGCATGACAATCCACACCGTGATGCCATGAAGACTCCGGTCAAAAGGATAATTACACAACCGCCACATAGTGTGACACTTAATGTAAGTGGGTCAGTCTAACGTACGCATTCTCTAATATACGTCCACGTATAGTCCAAGTGTCTCTACACTTTGATAGACGAGATCTATCCCTACCTTCTAAAAGATAGAAGACATCCAATACGTGCTAGTCTGATTATACTATCAATGTCCCATTTGATAATACATAAGACTAGAGACATTTAAGTACCAACCTTGTTATAGTGATTAGAGATCTCATCAACCATAATCACTATCATGGTTTCTCTATCACAGATTGATACTAGGGACGTTACTATATATATACAACAAATAATATGAAGATAAACAATATATATATATATATATATAATAACATAAGTGCTTTTATTAATCATAATAAAGTTATTACATGAACTAAATAGACTGTAAATGACCCGACCCGGTCGGATCCGGTCCAACCCGATTGGGTTTAGGACACCTTTCCAACAATCTCCCACTTGGCCTAAAGCCAATCACCCATATGCCTAAGCCCGTGCAAGTGAACATGTTTCTCATGCTTAGCTTGAGACAATGCCTTGGTTAACGGATCAGCTATGTTATCATCCGTGTGGACTTTCTCTATCTTTATATCTCCTCTATCTACTATCTCTCTAATCAAGTGATAGCGCCGTAACACATGTTTGGACTTCTGATGAGACCTTGGTTCCTTTGACTGAGATATCGCTCCATTATTATCACGGTACGGAGGCACTTTGACCTTCGATGGAGGGAACCACACCAAGTTCGGTAATGAACTTCTTCATCAAACCGCTTCCTTTGCCGCCTCCGAGGCTGCTATGTATTCGGCTTCCGTTGTAGAGTCCGCGGTAGTCTCTTGCTTGGAACTCTTCCGGCTCAACCGCCCCGCCGTTAAGCGTGAAAACAAATCCGATTGTGACTTAAAGTCATCCTTGTCGGTTGGAAAGCGGCATCTGTGTAACCTCGTAATACTAAATCATCATTCCCGAAAACCAGGAACATATCCCTAGTACGTCTCAAGTACTTAAGGATATTCTTGACAGCAATCCAGTGACCATCACCTGGATTGGACTGGTACCTACTAGTCATACTAAGAGGGTACGAGACATCTGGTCTTGTGCATAACATGGCATACATGATAGACCCGATTGCCGAAGCATAAGGGACTTTACTCATTTGTGCCCTTTCCTCCTCTGTCTTGGGACTCATTCCCTTTGACAGGTAGACCCCATGTGACATGGGCAGCAAACCTTTCTTGGACTGCTCCATGCTGAATCTCTTCAGCATCTTGTCTATGTAGGTGGATTGCGACAGACCAAGCAACCTTTTAGATCTATCTCTATAGATCTTTATTCCTAGAATATAGGTGCATCACCCAAGTCCTTCATTGATAAGTTCTTGGATAACCAAGCTTTGATGATTGTAACATAGGCACATCATTCCCTATGAGCAATATGTCATCTACATAAAGCACTAAGAACACAATGGCACTCCCACTAACCTTCTTGTAAAAACGGGGCTCATCTTCGTTCTTGATGAAATCAAAGCTGTTTGATTATCTCATCAAAGCGAAGATTCCAACTCCGAGAAGCTTGCTTTAACCCATAAATGGATCTTTGCGGTTTACACACCATCCTGGCGTCATTGGTTGTGAAACCCTCGAGTTTGTCATATACACTTCCTCGGACGGGTTCCCGTTAAGGAAAGTTTGTTTTCACATCCATCCGCCGATTTCGTAATCATGGTATCTTTGCAATAGCGAGCAAAATTCTAATGGATTTTAACATGGCAACAGGCGAAAAGGTTTCGTCATAGTCAACTCCTTGTCTTTGCTTATAACCTTTTGCCACTAACCTAGCCTTGTAGGTAGTCACGTTACCGTCCATGTCGGTCTTTCTCTTAAAGACCCATTTACACCCTATGGGAACTATTCCCTCAGGTGGATCAACTAAGTTCCAAACTTGGTTGTCTTTCATGGATTCCATTTCAGAATTCATGGCTTCCAGCCATTTCTCTTTGTCATGCCTTAATAGCACTTCCTCATAAGTTCTAGGGTCCTCATCTTCCATGAGATACACGCCAGTGTACCTTTCGGGTTCACGGCGTTCCCTGGTGGATCTTCGAGGTGCTAGTGTGTCTACGGTAGAGGGTGGCGCCACATTTGTATGTGGTGTCTCCTCTACTTCCATCAACGGACTGTCATCCGTAAGTGGTTCTCGAATTTCTTCAAGATCAATTTTACTCCCACTGACCCTATCCAGAATAAACTCTTTCTCTAGAAAGTGGCCAGTCCTGGCAACAAACACCTTTTGTTCCTCAGGATGGTAAAATTGGTACCCTTTGGTTTCCCTAGGATAACCCACAAACAGACATTTGTCAGATCTAGGTTCCAGTTTGTCAGGCATGGTCCGTTTCACATAAACTGGACATCCCCAAGGTTTCATGTAACCTAGTGTTGGTTTCTTCCCTTTGAACACTTCATAGGGATTGAACTCAACTGTCTTTGATGGAACTCGGTTCAGTGTATAGGATGCGGTTTCAAGAGCATACCCCCAAAACGATTTTGGAAGAACTGCGTAGCTCATCATGGATCGCACCATGTCTAACAAGGTGCGGTTCCTCCTCTCAGACACGCCATTCATTTGTGGCGTCCCGGGAGGAGTCCATTCAGGTAGAATCCCATTCTCCTTCAAATAATCTTGAAACTCTCCATCTAGGTATTCTCCACCTCGATCGGATCGAAGTGTTTTGATTTCTTTACCTAGTTGTTTCTCCACTTCGCTTCTGAATTCCTTGAACTTTTCAAAGGCTTCAGACTTGTACTTCATTAAGTATATATAACCATAACGAGAACGGTCATCTGTGAAAGTGATAAAATAAGAGTATCCTCCATTGGCTTGAATTGACATTGGGCCACATACATCAGTATGTATGAGCTCAAGCAATTCGTTGGATCTTATCCCTTTGCCACTAAAAGGTGACTTTGTCATCTTGCCAAGTAGACAAGCTTCGCATGTATCAAACGATTCGTAATCGAATTGATCCAACATTCCATCTTTATGGAGTTTGGAAATGCGATTCTTATTTATATGGCCAAGTCTACAATGCCATAAGTAGGATTCATTCAAGTCATTTGTTTTGGCTTTCTTGTTATTTATATTAAGTACGTCAAAATTCATATCTAATATGTAGAGACCATTGCTAAGTATGCCAGTACCATAAAATATTCCATCACGTGAAAAAGAACAACATTTATTCTCAAACGTAAAAGAAAATCAATCAACATCTAATGCAGAAATAGAAATAATGCTCTTCGTAAGAGCGGGAACAAAATAACAGTTATTAAGTTCTAGTACTAGCCCACTGGGCAATGAAAGAAAATAAACTCTTACGGCCAGTGCAGCAACACTTGCTCCATTTCCAACGCGTAGGTCCACCTCTCCTTTCCTCAGATCTCTAGTTCTTCTTAGTGCCTGCATATTCGTACAAATATGAGAACCACACCCGATCTAATACCCGGTGGTTAGACTTAGAAGAAGTAATGTTGATCTCAATCATAAATATACACGAAGTCGAAGCATCGAATGCTTCTTCTTGGTACTCAAGAAGCCCTTGCGGTTTCTCCTCCAATGTCCGGTCTCACCGCAATGGAAGCAAGCATCCTTGGATTTGTCTTTTGCTATCTTAGGCGTTGGCTTAGGTGCGGCCTTCGCCTTCTTGGACTTTTCGGGCTTTTGCCTTGCCCTTGCTTGAAGTGACTACCAACACTTGCTTTCCCTTCCCCACGGTGCCCTCGGCGGTCTTCAACTTTGTTCAATAACTCCGCAAGGGAAGCGATCTATCTTGTTCATGTGATAGTTCATCACGAGCTGCGAGAATGAATCGGTAGAGATTGCGAGAATCAAGTCAATACTCAACTCTCGTTCCAACTTGTGGCCCGGCTTCCCGAGCCTCTCTATGTACCCGATCATTTTAAGCACGTGCGACCCAACGACGATCCCGGATGCCATCTTACAACTAAACGGGGCCTTCGAGACCTCGTACCTCTCGGTGCGAGGCGAGAAGCATAAAGTTCCTTCGGGTGGACCATGATAGAGTAGGCGTCCATAGACTCATGCTATTTCTGCAGTTCAGGTGTCATAGAAGCAAGCATGATACATGTAGCATCAGTACTGTCAGAACAGTGCTTGTTGTACTTCTCGACAGCATCTGCAGCCAAACCCTCAGCGGGCTTTTCCGGTAGGGCCTCGTCCAAGACATAGCCAATCTTCTCGTGCCTCAAAACGATTTTGAGGTTTCTTTCCCAATCGAGAAAATTAGTTTTGTCAAGCTTGTTTTCGATGATAAAACGAAGGTTCAATTTGTTCGACATTTTCTACAACTATAAATAAAGATAGAATAAGTAAAATTCATGTATGTAAAACCCTAAATTTGCACTTAAAAATCTCCTAAGGTTTTACTCCCACTAGCCAACTATTCACAATTGGCTTTCAAGAATTTGACTAATTCTTTAGTGGCTGGGATCCAATCTAGTCGCCTTAATCCCCGACGGTGGTCGATCAATCTCGGCAATTTCGAAAGGTAGGTACTCCTACCGGTCGCATCATATGCGACTCCCGGTGGTTGATTTGGTCAACTCTTTGACGATCCGCATCTACATGTGGCGGTCAACCCCTTGTCTCTAAGTCGGACGGCCACGACGGTGGCCAATCACCGAAAGACTTCAGTCGAGTCATAACCCGATATTCATGAGATCTCGTGACGATCATATCTCGATAATAACGATATACCCGTGGTAGGTCAACTCCCGACGGTGGTCGATCAGTTGGATCCGAACAAAGGCTCTTCACCGTCATTATAATATCGGGAGACAATTTTGGCTCGATTTTTGGCGTGGGAATAATTTTTAAATTAATTCACTTAATTAATTTGGTTTAATTATGGTCTCATCTACTATATGCATATTACTACGATATCATATAAAGTAAAACATACACAACATTCCGCGCATAAAATAACCGGTATGATCATGGACTTTTCTAGGTGCGGTTTCGAATACAAGCCGACGAAACCGCGGGTCACAAACTAAGGGTATACGCAACAACCGCCAATAGGATCTTTATTGTTGTACGCCAATGGGTTCTTTATCTCTCCTTGGTCTTCAACTTCTTGCTCCATTCTTGTTACATAATAAATAATTACACCCGCCGCACACGGGGGGGAGCTAGCGGGAATGGGATAATTACAAAAAGTAAACTAGGTCACGTTCTTCATAACGGCCTAGGACAATTTTTTCAAAAACCAACATAAAGAAAACATTCTCATCTATCCTATTAGTCGAGTCCATGATCAATCGGGGTCCATATAATCACATTATATCTACACATCTAATCCATACAATTTTATCTTATGAAAAAGATTAAATTCTAATTTTAACTACTCATGCGTCTTTATTTTATCATGTCAAATAATTAAATAAATTTTAATTAATTATATGACTTAATCGAAAATTAAAATTAACATTTAATTTTAAATCGATTTCAATTTTAATTAAATTTGAACTATTCAAAATATAAAATTAAAATTATAAAGTCTCCTATTTGTTTCCTTTCCAAAACTAAGTTTAGCTTAGGCACAGCCACTTTCCAAAATCAAAATTTTGGAAGTGGCGCAAGCTAGCCTTTTACAAATCAAATATTTGAAAAGGGCCTGGCCATTCCAAATCAAATATTTGGAAAGACCAAATTATTTTAGTTAGTCTAGGCACCACTTTCCAAAATCAAAATTTTGGAAGTGGCTGCAAGCTAGGCCTTTTACAAATCAAATATTTGAAAAGGGCCTAGGCCTATTCCAAATCAAATATTTGGAAAGGCCAAATAATTTTGGTTTAGGCACAGCCACTTTCCAAAATCAAAATTTTGAAGTGGCCTAGGCACTAGGCCTTTTACAAATCAAATATTTGAAAAGGGCCTAGGCCTATTCCAAATCAAAATTTGGAAAGGCCAATATGCCATATGGTTTCCCGATGGTCCAAACTATTTGAACCATTGGTTGGCCATGTGACACAACTAAACAAACGAGATATCTATGCACAATAAAATATCACAAAACGAAAAGGGTTGATCTCCCCATTGGAAGAGGAGAGCCGACGGACGGCAACCCTACAGGGTTACCGCCGCCGCCGCGCGAGGGGGGGCGCGCCGGTCGGCCGACCCCCTTGAACCCTTTTTTTTTTTTGTTTTGTTGTTGTTTCAACGTTTCGTGATTTAAATCTTGCATCTATCGATTAAATACTACGCAATTAAATTATGCTTATTGCTTAAGCTCGAAGTCTGTCTCTGATACCACTGTTAGGAAATCACTAGTTTAACGCAGCGGAATTTAAAATTTGATTTCCTTTTCTAGATCGTTCTTCGTTTAATGCAATAAACACGTTAAGTAGTTTGACGGTTATACCTTAGATGATCTGTAAGATCGTCGATTTGACCGCCAACGGAGAGTAGTTTAATGCGCAAGCCGTCCACGCGTCCGGCCTCTATCGCTAATCCACACGAACCCCTTGCCGGAATCCTCCTTGGATTGCTATCGGAAAAACTCCGAGGCTTTAGACCGGACCTTTTCTTCCCTCACAAACTCACTATGGAAGGCTCTCTATTTTACACAAGAGTTATGAACTCTTGCAATTGTGTTGTACAAAAGAGCTTGACACCCACCTCCTATATATAGTGGTTGGGGCGCCCCATATGGTGTGGAGGAGAAGAAAACCTTTTTCCAATAAAATAAGGAAAATCAACTAGATTGATTTATCTCTTTAATTATAATTTATTTTGCCAATATGTTATATTGATTATAATTATCTTATTACCATAAATCTATTTTTCAAAATCAATTAATATCTTATATTAATATTATGGCAATCTTTATTAATTAAAGTTTACAATCCAAGTGTATCTTATACACTTAAAAGTGGCGCCCCATATGCCAATAAATTGGCTTCCGGAATATTCTTTAATTAATATAATTTGTATATAATTAATATCTTGTATTTTATTTATTCATAATAAATAAATACCACCATATTAATTTACCACTATAACCTTTATAGTCTAGAGATAAAATTTCCTTATTTGGTTATCAACTATAACCGCATTTTAATCCGACTCGATGTTCATGTGTGTGACCCGATAGGCTTCCGAATATGTTGGCCGTAGACACAAAGTGCAATTTACTAAAATGCCCTTCATGCCTAACGATCACGGGATAGCGTCTAGCAACACACCGTGACCCCCATTATCGGAAGAGTCAAAAGCAATGACTACTACCTTTCATGTGAAGCGATTACCGTGTAACTTACAATCCTATCGTTTGTAATAATATCCATACGATCGTATCTCGAGTGTCATACATTGACGATCGTATCTTATAATCTGGATATCATGCTCTCTCGGAATAACACATTTACTCCCACTTTGCAAAGATTCTCGAGAGCTAGACATTCCTTATAAGAAGGCCATTTCGGATATTCGATCCCGATCATAGGATACGCGATTCCCGGACGACCAATCATGTATACTCCGCGTGCTTCAATATCATACCCAATCACTACCGCATGATCGCCCCGTGGTTAGGAGAAATCTCAATAGTGTCAAAGCATGACAATCCACACCGTGATGCCATGAAGACTCCGGTCAAAAGGATAATTACACAACCGCCACATAGTGTGACACTTAATGTAAGTGGGTCGGTCTAACGTACGCATTCTCAATACACGTCCACGTACGGTCCAAGTGTCTCTACACTTCGATAGACGAGATCTATCCCTACCTTCTAAAAGATAGAAGACATCCAATACGTGCTAGTCGATTATACTATCAATGTCCCGTTTGATAATACATAAGACTAGAGACATTTAAGTACCAACCTTGTTATAGTGATTAGAGATCTCATCAACCATAATCACTATCATGGTTTCTACATCACGATTGATACTAGGGACGTTACTATATATATACAACAAATAATATGAAGATAAACAATATATATATATAACATAAGTGCTTTTATTAATCATAATAAAGTTATTACATGAACTAAATAGGCTTGTAAATGACCCGACCCGGTCGGATCCGGTCCAACCCGATTGGGTTTAGGACACCTTTCCAACAAAAGT